>JBBDGP010001178.1:0-600000 GCA_037952835.1 Lithobates septentrionalis | reverse complement strand
TTTTTTTTTTTGATATCATAATGTAGAGTATAAGATTTCCTAAGAGCAATCCTCTTTTATTGTTCAGTGAGATAAATCTTGACAAACAGAGAAAAACTTTGTCAAATCCTCCCCCTTGCTGTGAGTGACAGGTGATTTACATATCTTGTGCACTAGCCTAAGACATGCATTATTTTTTAATTTCCACCCCCACTCCTTTCTTCAGCAGCTCTGCAAGGATTGTCTGTTCCACACCTCAGCACGATTTGGCATGCTGAAGTCATGTGGTTACTTTCCTGTCTTTTCACTGGATGTTAGAGATCATAGCAGAAGTTCAGTGTAAGAAATACATAGGAGAAAAATGCATGTTGACAAGGGGAGTGTAGAGGTGGGCGGGGAGTCTACTGATATCACGACTCCACCCACCGAGCTCCAGACAACAGACCCACCCACAGAATATGCAGTTTTTCAGGTCTCATAACAGACAGAGGGGAGACATTTGACATGTAAAGATACATGCAGGTAGCATGTATATCCTTATAGATAACCCCTATGGCAGTAGTTTAGAAAGGATGACATTGGGTTTACATCCACTTTAAGTTATTTAAAGTGTCACTAAATGCAAAACTTTTTTTTCATTTTGGTTAGCACGAGGAAGGGTTATAACCCCCATCAAGTTTTTTTTTGTTTTCTTTTTCCTATCTATGTCCCATTGCGGAGATATCCCTTTACTTCCTGTACCATAGCCAAAACAGGAAGTAAAAGAAAAACCCTCCAAAGTGAGGGAATCCCAGAGTGTCACCAGGGTCACCAGAACAAGTGTCCCCATTGGAAAATTTCCACTCTATTCATGTTCTGATGTCAACCCAATATTTGGGATTTCCATTCACTTTCGATGATAATGATAAATGGGAGCACAGACAGCAAAAAAGCCTGACAGGGATTCTAATCCATCTCCACGCTATCCAAAACAAAACAAAAACAAAAAACGTTTGCCTTTAGTGACATTTTGTGATGCAACATTTAGAATGCCTTAGATCAAGTCCCTAGAATTTTTCAGAACCATTTTCAGAATTGTATAAAGCCTGAGGAAGGGATCTAAGGCATCCCAAAAGCTTAAGTCACTAAAGGTTTTCATTTAAACTCCAAACTTTCATTTCAGAAAAGCAAAGTTTGCACCTTCCTTTCCTATCTACTTCCTCTAAAACTCAGTAGACTTTGTGAAGACAGAAGTACAGAAGTTGCTCTATTTTTAAAAAAACGAAAAACTTGCCATTGTCTTCAACTAGTTCCCCAGAGGTTTCTGTTTAATAAGAAGTTTATGATTCTTCTATTCCAATTTGTGAGCAGATGACGAGGGCCAAGATCAGCCAGGAAATGTTTTCCATGTCTCCCTTTAATTATTAAATAAATCAATTCATTTTTTTGAAACTTGGAGGAACTTTTGAACTAAGCTGGCAGTGCACACAATTACCATCTAGCGCTGTCCCTCATTTAATGATTCATGGCTGCGTTATGGATACAATGTGGCAGGCAAAACCTAATTCACTGTAGAAATGCCAACAGGGGGGACATCTGTTGTAACTCTGGAAGTAAGCCTCTTTGCCCTGTAAATATTACTTTGTTAAATCTAAAACAAGCATTGACTTCATACCCAGGAAGACCTGTGGGGTGTGACCCCGTCTCCACTGCCGTGTCATTGTTGAGTTTTTAATATGTGGATGTGTCCTGATAGTTAATGGACCAATAAAACAAGTCATAAAGAAAAGGTAGTAGGTAACGCTTTATAACTGGGTGGACTGTAAGGCCTATTCTCCATTGTCACTTTATAGAGACTGCAATTTACCAGATTTTATGTTATTACTGAAATCTTTCTTGTTCTAGTTCATTATTGCTGTTCATCATCATGAAGTCTTTATTTTTATTTTGCTCTTATGGCTTGCAATGGCATTTCTGCAATAAGATTACCACAACTAACTCTTGAAATACTACACGCTGAAACATTTGTTTTTTATCTTCTTAGGCTAGATTTATTTTTAGTGGCATTACTAAAATTGCTAGTGACTAACTGTTGAGAGTAGTGATCACAAAACAGATGGAACACTTGGCTCCTTATGGTATAAGTTACACAAGTAGTTTGAAGTAGGCATTGCTCTCACATACAGTAATTACTCAATGCTCCATTGGTTTACCATTAATTTCTTCTAAATGTTATTTGCTACAGTATAGCCCTCACCATAGGGAACTGTTTATTTTTTTATTACAGTTAGTTATATAGTGCCAAAAAAAATGAATAAGTAAACCTTGCGCTTAGGTGTAATAATGAATACAATTATTGAAACTTATTGTGAATTGTTAATGTCAGCAGCTGTTATAATGTATGGAGTCAGCAATACAAATCAATGGTAAAGAAAAAACACTGCACTCAGTGCTAAATAATCAATACATCTATGTCAAATCTCCAGTAGCTAAACATATGATCAGAATTAGCAATGCATCTTAATCCATTCCATAAATGAAAAAACATAATTTAAACAAATATGACAAATCCCACTGTGCTCCTTCTTATAAAAGTGCTGTGCTCTTTAAACAAAATTTCAGTGCTCCATTCCACTCGTGCTTGAATTGCCCCACATAGATGTACACTCACCGCACTTATTTGACCACCTATCTCTAGTGTGGTTTACTACGCTTTGTGGGGTACTACCCTGGATAATTACACAGGTCAGCGTATAGTCAGATGGTTGAAATGCGTTGAGGCTTATTTGCGTCATTGCGACGCAACTTCCGCTGACGCCATTCCTTGGGACCGAGTCGAGCCACACTTCTGGAAGCTTTAGTGAATGGTGGCCGATAGCCCACCGACTATACATGCTGTATACACCAGGTGCCAGGTTTAACCACTTGCCGAGCACGCTATAGCTCAATGATGGCTACAGCACGGTCGTCTAGTTCTGGGACGCCGTCATATGACGGCTTCCCATTATTGCACCTGCCGCGTGCCAGCTGTTGGGCATGAGCAGCATGCACGGTGATCATAGTGTCCTTCGGACACTGCTGATCACAGATTGAGGTAAAGAGCCAATCAGTGCACTCATGGACATGCTTATGAAATGTTTAATCAAAGGGTTGTTCTGCCCAGAAAAAAATAATTAAAAGCCAGTAGCTACACATACTGCAGCTGCTGGCTTTTAACAATAGGAAACTTACCTGTCCAGCGATGTCGGCACCGCAGCTGATGTTTCCATCAGGTGTCGGGTGCTGCCACCGCCATTGCGGGTAAGGGTACCCGGCAGTGTAGGGTACTGGGAACCCTACTGCCCATGCGTGAGGCCCCGCTCCTCTCTCCTACTGGCCTGGTGAAAGAGAGAGGAGGAGGGAGGAGGAGGGAGCCGAGTGGTGATGTCACGGCCGCCGCCCGGACTCCCGGAAATGGGAACAGGATACCTGTCAAAGACAGGTATCCTATCCCCCCTCCCCCCGACTGGTGGCAATTGTGGCACCAGAGGGGGAGAGGAGACAAATGAGAGGAAGTTCCACTTTTGGGTGGAATGCCACTTTAAAACCTCTCCCTTTTCATCACATACCTTATTTTAGATCCAAATATGTAATTACTGGGTCTGTTTGCTTGTCAATGCACTGTAGGCAGATCATGTCTGCAGAGAGGGGAGGGCAGGGTGCTGTACACATCTTCCTGAAAACATGACAGCACCCTGCCTCTGTACTCCTCTCAAGAGCCCTCAGTCCTGAAATTAAAATGCCTTGGTGGGTGAATGTCAATCTGGAGGAGAGGGCATTCCTTGGCAGGCTGCATTTGCATTCCTAGGGTGACAATGCTCACTCACCACACTGTAGCTTTTCAATTCAGTGACCAAAATGAGAATGACTACTAAGTGGTCGAGGCAGAAAATACATTAGAACACATCCTAAAGACCTAAAGTAATAAAGAAGGCAATTTACTTTGCAGAGTTTCTATATCTCTAGTGCTTGAACCTTTTCTTTAATTAATTAAATATTCCTAGCTACAAAATCTTTTTTTTTATTTTCTATTTAATCTATAATGCTTCTGGGAGCTTTTAATTTTTATTCAGTTAAAATAAAAAATTTGTGCGATAGGTCACCTTTAAGGGCATTTTGCAATTTGGCTGAAGTGAAAAAAAAAGCTGATGTAATGAAAAAAAATCTGTCAGTGACATACTGCTAAGTCTGTATGAACTGTAAAAATAATTGCAAAGTTTGTGTGGTACATAACCCTGCATCAACAATAAGCAAGACCCTAGCACATTGCTGGAGCGTGACCCGCAACCTCCTGCTCAGGGCAACTGAATCTCTTATTAACTGAAAGCTGGATTTCTTTTTCTGTTTTCAAACATGTTAGAATTTGTAGATCAAGAATTTCAACTGAGTTAATAACTAGTCTCCCATCAGAATATTTACATTGATTTGAAAAAGTATTCCTACCCTTAAAATTTTCCACATTTTGTTATGTTACAACCAAAAACGTACTGTATTTATCTGCGTATAATACACACAAATCGTGGGTGCGTGTTATAGTTCGATACCTGGCTGCCCCGGAGGGGAAGGACGGAGCGAGCGCCGCTGGATTTAACAGAGCCAGGATCTCCTGTGTACTCGGCGCTCGCAGTCACACACAGTAGCACCTCCTGGCCTAGGAGCATAGATGTCACATTACCCAGCAATGGATTGGTGTTCAATGGACCAGGAGGCTGGACTGTGTATGACTGCAAGTGCCGAGTACACAGGAGATCCTGGCTCTGTGTAATCTGGCACTGGTGAGGCTGCATTGATGGGCAAAGCTGCATTGATGGACAAAGGCGAGGCTGCAGATGGGCACTGAGCAGGCTGCAATGATGGGCAAAGGTGAGGCTGCAGATGGGAACTGATCAGGCTGCATTTATGGGCAATGGCGAGGCTGCAGATGGGGACTGATCAGGCTGCAATGGCAAGGCTGAAGATGGGCACTGATCAGGCTGCAATGGCAAGGCTGAAGATGGGCACTGATCAGGCTGCAACAGTGAGGCTGCAGATGGGCACTGATCAGGCTGCATTAATGGGCAATGGTGGCTGCTGATGGGCACTGAGCAGGCTGCATTAATAGGCAATGATGAGGCTGCCGATGGGCACTGAGCAGGTTGCATTGGTGGGCGCTGACTCTTATTTTGCTTCAAAGTTCTTTATTCAAAATGTAAGTTTTTTTTTCCTGAAACTTCCACTTAAAATTAAGGTGCTTGTTATACGCCGATAAATACAGTAAATGTATTTTATTGGGATTTTATGTGATAGACCAACACAACGTGGCCCATAATTGTGAAGTGGAAGGAAAAGTTTAAAAGCAGGGTTAGGTTATGAAAAATATCCCAAGCTTTGAAAATCTCTACCAAGACATGGCCGTCCAACTAAACTCACAGGCTGGGCAAAGAGAGCATTAATCAAAGAAGCAGCAAAGAGGCCCATGGTAACTCTGGAGGAGCTGCAGAGATCCACAGCTCAGGTGGCAGAATCTGTCCACAGGACAACTATTAGTCGTCTACACAAATCTGTCCTTTATGGAAGAGTGGCAAGAAGAAAGCCATTGTTGAAAGAAAGCCATAAGAAGTCCCATTTGCAGTCTGCGAGAAGCCATGTGGGGCACACAGCAAACATGTGGAAGAAGGTGCTCTGGTTAGATGAGACCAAAATTGAACTTTTGGCCTAAAAGCAAAAAGCTATGTGTGGCCAAAAACTGACACTGCACATCACCTTGTACACTCCATCCCCACCGTGAAACATGGTGGTGGCAGGATTGTGTTGTGGGGATGTTTTTCTTCAGCAGGGACATGGAAGCTGGTCAGAGTTGATGGGAAGATGGATGGAGCCAAATACAGGGCAATTTTAGAAGAAAACCTGTTAAGAGTCTGCAAAAGACTTGAGACTGGTGCAGAGTTTCACCTTCCAGCAGGACAAGGACCCTAAACATACAGCCAGAGCTACAATGGAATGGTTTAGATTAGGGATATGCAATTAACAGACCTCCAGCTGTTGCAGAACTACAAGTCCCATGACCCATAGCAAGACTCTGACAGCCACAAGCATGACACCCAGAGGCAGAGACATGATGGGACTTGTAGATTTGCAACAGCTGGAGGTCCACTAAGTGCATATCTCTGGTTTAGATCAAAGCATATCCATGTGTTAAAATGGCCCAGTCAAAGTCCAGACCTAAATCGAATTGAAAATCTGTGGCAAGACTTGAAAATTGCTGTTCATCCAGTATAACAGAGCTTGACCTATTTTGCAAAGAAGAATGGGCAAAAATGTCACTCTCTAGATGTGCAAAAAAAGACTTGCATCTGTAATTGCAGCAAAAGGTGGTTCTACAAAGTATTAAAGTATTGACTCAGGGCGGCTGAATACAAATACATGCCACACTTTTCACATATTTATTTGTAAAAAAATTTGAAAATCATTTATCATTTTCCTTCTACTTCACAATTATGTGCCACTTTGTGTTGGTTTATCACAAAAAATCCCAATAAAATACATTTACGTTTTTGATTGTAACATAAAAATTTGGAAAAATTCAAGGGGTATGGATACTTTTTCAAGGCACTGTATGGCAATAGAGAGCACCCAGACACCCTATATCTGGTGGAAACAGTGGCAATCAGCTAAAAACTACAACCTCCTGCACAGGGGGTCAATGACCTTATCAATGTGTTGTTGTTTCCTCAATCTACAGTCAATGGCTGGTAGGTGACCAAGCTGTAATCCTTATAGCCCAATTCTGTGCTCAGCACTTTCCCTGAAAAAAAAAAAACATCCCCCCCCCACTCCCCTGAAGGACCCCCAAGCTTTAAGCAGGTCAGCTGCTGCCCCATGATTCTTTTCTTTTTCACCTTTTCCCCAGGCAGGATGATCCTGAAAGATGCAGGGAGGCCTGCTGATGTTATGAAGCTAGCACAGCACTCTGCACCATTACACAGTGAATGCCCATGATGACCTGCACTCACAGTATGTCCTCAGACTTTTGTTTGAGTGTTGCTGGACTTCTCTTCAAAGAGAAATCACATCTTGTCACCAGAACAGGTGTCTCCATTATAAAATTGCTCTCTATTCCTATTCCACTGACAACTGTGACATTTTGGATTTCTTATCACTTTTAGTCTCTGCGACAATGGTTACCAGGACAAACTTAAAGTGGAACTTTACCCATAACAACTTGATAAAAAATAATGTTCTTTAGCAAGGAACATACATTCCACATTAACAATTACGCTACCAAAGTTAGTGTGTACTGTGAATTGCCTCCAGCATTGCTTCTCTGTCTTCTTGCCGGAGGCTGCCATTTTGCTGAAGCCCAGAACCCTTTGAACAGCAGTAAATCATAAAGCAGAACTAAATGCGTTGATTTCACGGTTTAAAAAAAAGACTTAATTCCTGGAATGCTGGGATTGCTAACTGTCACATTAGCTTGTGTCCTTAAAGGGGAGCTCCAGTCCCATCACCAAATAATTAAAATTTAGCAACTACAAATACTGTAGCTGCTGACTTTTAATATTAGGACACTTACCTGTCCAGGGATCCCGCGATGTCGGCACCCCAGCTGATTTTTCAATCGGCTCCCGGGCCGCCATTCCTTGTGCAAGGAAGCCAGCAGTGAAGCCTTGCGGCTTCACAGCCGGTTCCCCACTGCGCATGTGCAAATTGCTCTGTGCTTCCTGATTGGTCCAGCTGCAGTTGAAGGAGGAGGGGGTCAAACTTCCGGGGGACCTTGCTGCAGCAAAAACAGGTACCTCAAAAACAGGTACCCACTCCTCCCTCCACATAAGGTGCCTAATGTGGCAGCGGAGGGGAAGAGGAAGCAAACTTCCTCTTTTGGATGGAGCTCTGCTTTACCAAACTGTCAAACCGCCAAATGGCTGGTGTCATAATGGCAATTGCAGTTGCAGATTAAACAGAAGCAGCTTACTTGGCTGTAAAGGATAGGAGGGCTTAATTCTGCTTTCAGGCTGTCAGCAGATCGGTCTCTACAAACCCAGCAGTGCCTAGAAATAGAGAGCAACTGAGCATGTGCAGAGTAGGGTGAGACAGTCTATTACTGGATTTTAAACAGTATAGGCACTTATTTTTAATGTCTTACATAGCAATGCCTGCAAAAGGAGCCAGCCTGAAGTGATCTAGCAAGACACAATTTTGACTAAAGTTCCACTTTAATAGCACTAAACACAGCAGATGTCGATAACTGGGTGCCGGCCAATGGATTACCGCCGGCACCCACTGATTGTCATGAATTTACGCAGGACAGAACCCTACCTATGTGAACAAGGCAGAGCCCTGTCCAGCAGGGAAGTAATAGATTTTCTTTTCCCGCTAAGCAGGGAATTACATCCATTAGTTCCCCTAGTAAAAGCACCTCCCACAGTACACCAAAACACTGGCTAGGCACACATTTAACCCTTTGATTGCCCTAGATGTTTAACCCCTTTCCCAGCCAGTGTCATTAGTACAGTGACAGCGCATGTTTTTAGCACTGATCACTGTATTAGTGTCACTGGTTCCCAAAAATGTCAAAAGTGTCAGTTAGTTTCCGAATGTCTGCTGTATTATCGCAGTCCCGCTATAAGTCACTGCTCTATGCCATTACTAGTAAAATAAATAAATAAAAATATCCCATAGATTGTAGACACTATAAGAAACAGAAAAATACCCCGCTGCCATAAGAAACCCCCTCCAGTAGCAGTTTAAATTGTGAGATATACACAAAAACAACAATAAAACAGCAAAAAACTGCGCTATAATGCAAATGTGTGAATACATAAAAATCAATTAGTGCATAAAAAAAGTGAGTGACCATGAAAGTCAACCATGGAAACAAAGAAAGTCCAAAAAGACATAAATCCCTCAGTAATTCCCAGTGAAGGCTATATAGAAAACTTGGGATAAACACCACTCATTGTGATCCACCACCACATAAATTTTGCGCTTACTAAAAGGCAAGCTAAGTGAGCTTGTATGTAAACCGGAGATCCAGATGCCAAGCCAATGGTGCTGCTTCTCCGTGCTCAACGTGGATATGGAAGTGCGGTAGATGATGGCTCCACCAACCCGGGCTATTTGGAAGAGTAGAAAAAATCATGTATATAACAAAGAGCGATGCAAACAGGAGGTCCACCCGACACATTTCGACTCCACGGTCGTCATCTGGGGTGTACCTCCTCTAAAACTACCCGCCATTCTATACAATGCCTAAACACTAACTATTCTTAAAAACATTCCCTTCTTCCTCTTCCTACTTATCCTGCATACCCTGTGTAAAAGAGATCTATGCACTTACTTATTTTTTATCCGCTCCAGTCTGGTCATGGGACCCTGCAGCTTCAAGCTCACCTGTGTTAGTGAGTGGCTGCTGCAGGAGAGAGGAGGGAGTACTGACAATGGCTGGACCATGGGAGCCCATGTGTGACGTCACAGCCACAGGAATTCACAATTGTTGTCGAGTGCTCCTTTTCACAGGGGAGCTGGAACCTGGTAACCTCCCTAAACCTCTCCTACCACTAAGCCACTTTCTTCTGCCAGCCTGATTTCAGCTTTTTTTCCAGTGTGTGGCCACTCAATAGAATAATGGCAGGTGTCAGGCAGTTAAACCGGCTGAATTGAAAAATTATTTTAAAACATAAGTGAACGGAAGGGCGTTTTTTTTAATCTATTCCCGGAGTTTTCCCTTTTAACCTATCATCACACTACTGAAACACATAAAAAAAAGTAAAAGTAATTTCTAAAGACAGAGGATTGAGTAGCTAGCTATGATAAAGGGAAGAAACAATATTTCACTGTCAGGAGGCGAGGATTATTTTGGGCATTTTATATCTCTGCGGATTAACAACAGGAACCAACTTTTTAATGTATTGCAAAAATGTGCTTAGGAAGATTTGAATAGCAATGTGTAAGGCAGCTGCACTTCACAAAGCCGGGGACGTTGAAGCTGTTTAATACAACTCGAGTATTTTCCAAGGAAATAAATGAATTTCAGTGGGGTGTCAGAATACCAGCTGCTCCGCTTAGAGAAGTTAACGACTCCCTAATAAATGTTACAGACTGGCTTAAAGGTTTAGTGCATACAAAAACTGATATTTTAACACTCGTCGACAGCCAAAGTATTTTTTTTTTTCAGTTTTGAACAAAAGAATCAGGGGAGGACTGAAAACCTTTGGCCTTGGGGGCAAATACAAACAACTGGCTCTGTCATGGTAGGGAAAATTTCCTCTGGGCCCATGAACTGTACTCCATACAGAATGTGCCATGGTGCTGCTGTGATTGGCGGACATGGTGAAAGGTGGGTGGGGTCTTAAGGAACACAATTCGTCATAATATACTTTTCACATAAACAAAATGACTGCTAAAAATGATAAATAAATTACCATGCCAGCATTACAAATACAGTTTAAAATGTATAAACTTTAGAAAAAAAATTACCCAAATGACCTAAAATCATGCTATGCTCAGCTGCAGTGAGTACTATTGATCCATTATTCATAATTCTGAATTGTTAAATTTCAGTATTAACAAGAGTGACTACCATAATATTTCTGATCATGTTTGGTACACATTTGCAAATTTCTTGTTGTCTCCCTCCCTCCTGCGGAAGCGAGTTATGTCCCATTAAATTTATTGAGGAATACATCTCCCTTGGATATTCCATAAGGATAAATACCTGTACTTGAGAAAAACACATTTATATTGGTTTAAATACAACACTATATGTATGTAAGCTGTGTATAGTTACATATATGGGACACCAATAGGGAGTGGCAAAATGAGGGAGTCGGGTACCCCTGTAAAAAACACATTTGGACAGGAGGTCTTTTAATGGAAATATTGATGCATGTAATGTCCATTTTTTTTTGCATCAATACATTTTTGTAGAGTTTTAACCTCTTCTTGCGTGCGCTATAGCCGAAACACGGCTACAACACGGGCCTAAATTGCCGGGAGGGTGTCCATGTACGTCCTCCCGTGCATGAGCTGCCTGCGTGCCCCCTGTGGGGCAGGCGTGGTGCCCTCTGTAATGAGCGAGTCAATGAGATCCTGGCCCCTTGACAGCCGATCAACAGAGCTGGAAAAAGAACTGTCTCAATGCCCTAGTTTTGCAGTCCGCTGGTACCGATTCCAATTATCGAGGTTCCCTTTGATCACATAGCCATGGACTTGGTGGGCCCCTTACCCAAGTCAGCTAGGGGACACCAATACATGTTCATGAAAACAGGGCTCCCATCTGAGATCCTGATGGATCAGGGTACCCCATTTATGTCTAAAGTGATGAAAGAACTCTGTAAACTGTTTCAAACTAAAAAAAACAAAATAAGTGCAGCGCTAAAACTAAATGAAATAATAAATCATGCTAGAGAAAATCATACAAAGGTGATTGATCCACCAAGCAATATATTAAAAAACACAACAAATCTCCTATAAAGGGCAGAGACAAGTGTCTCAACATATGTCACATGTGAAAAAATATAGAGCATAAAAAAGTGATAAAGTAAGTCCCAAGATTGTTGCAGAAAAAAAAGTCCATAAGTGAAGTAAGTGGATAATCAAAATGGATATATTCTGGAAAGGTGTGACACAGGTGAATCCAACATCCAAAGTGACTTGCACCCAAGTGAGGTATGAGGCTCCTTACCAGCTCGGGATGACCACCATGACAGTGGTCCCACCAGGCATTTGGGAAATTAACAGGTCACCCACAACCTATGCCGATCTTTCCAGTATGTGGAACTCTTCCTCCGCAGTACTTTTTTCTGTCACTAGATGTCCTCAGTCTGATGGCCAAATATTATTATACCCGCTTCCCGTTAGCCCTGGCGATCCCGGACAAGCCCCCAACCTGTGACGCAGTAGTAGTAGTAGTAGTAGTCGTGACCCCAACTACTGCGTCACAGGTTGGGGGCTTGTCCGGGATCGCCAGGGCTAACGGGAAGCGGGTTTAATAATATTTGGCCATCAGACTGAGGACATCTAGTGACAGAAAAAAGTACTGCGGAGGAAGAGTTCCACATACTGGAAAGATCGGCATAGGTTGTGGGTGACCTGTTAATTTCCCAAATGCCTGGTGGGACCACTGTCATGGTGGTCATCCCGAGCTGGTAAGGAGCCTCATACCTCACTTGGGTGCAAGTCACTTTGGATGTTGGATTCACCTGTGTCACACCTTTCCAGAATATATCCATTTTGATTATCCACTTACTTCACTTATGGACTTTTTTTTCTGCAACAATCTTGGGACTTACTTTATCACTTTTTTATGCTCTATATTTTTTCACATGTGACATATGTTGAGACACTTGTCTCTGCCCTTTATAGGAGATTTGTTGTGTTTTTTAATATATTGCTTGGTGGATCAATCACCTTTGTATGATTTTCTCTAGCATGATTTATTATTTCATTTAGTTTTAGCGCTGCACTTATTTTGTTTTTTTTGGTGTTTGGAGTTTAGTATTGGACTTTTTAGTGCTGGCAGCTTCTACATTTCACATATCAATTTACATTGTTCTAGCGCAGCGTTAACCCTCTCCTTGGGTTTTTTTTTTACTTTGTTTCAAACTAAACACTTGCAAACTTTAGTGTATCATCTACAAACTGATGGGTTCGTGGAGCGGTTCATCAAAACCTTAAAGGGGATGCTAAAAAAGGCAGTTGAGGAGGATCGTCATTTCACAAATGCAAAACTGAATGACAAACGTTATGCCCATAGTTAGGGAACATTTGCAGGCTGCGCAAAAGGCCCAGAGTTGTGTGTCCAACCGGTCTGCCAAGGTTAGAGAGTTTAAACCTGGGAATTGGGTTCTTGCATTATTGCCTACAGTAGAGAGCAAGTTTCTCGCCTAATGGCAAGCACCCTTTGAGATAGTCGATAAGGTTGAAAGGGTTAATTATAAAGCAGCAGCTATTAAATCAGCAGCCCACCAAACGTAAACCCTACCAGATTTACCATGTCAATCTGATCAAACCATGGAAAGAAAAAGAGTTTTTGACAGTTGGTCGAATGGTTCAGGAAGATCCAGACGCTCAGATTAGGCAGGAAGGGATTGCAGAGGCCCTTTCCCCTTCTCAAAACAGGAGTTTTTTTGCAGAGAAATTGGGACATACCGTATTTATCGCTGGAATACTGTCTCGGCAGAGCTTAAAAGTATGTTGAAACTTGAGATCACAGAAGAGTCCTCAAGTAGTTGGACAAGTCCTATGGTGCTTGTCCCCAAGCCAAATGGAACCTGGCGGTTCTGTAATGATTTTCGTAAATTAACCACTTCAGCCCCGGAAGAATTTACCCCCTTCCTGACCAGAGCACTTTTTGCGATTTGGCACTGCGTCGCTTTAACTGACAATTGCGCGGTCGCGCGACGTGGCTCCCAAACACAATTGGTGTCCTTTTTTCCCCACAAATAGAGCTTTCTTTTGGTGGTTTTTGATCACCTCTGCGGTTTTTATTTTTTGCGCTATAAACAAAAAAAGAGCAACAATTTTGAAAAAAAAACACATTATTTTTTACTTTTTGCTATAATAAATATCCCCAAAAAATATATAAAAAAACATTTTTTTTCCTCAGTTTCGGCCGATACCTATTCTTCTACATATTTTTGGTAAAAAAATCGCAATAAGCGTTTATTGATTGGTTTGCGCAAAAGTTATAGCGTTTACAAAATAGGGGATGGCATTTTATTAATAATTTTTTTTTTTACTAGTAATGGCGGCGATCAGCGATTTTTATCCTGACTGCGACATTATGGCGGACACATCGGACAATTTTGACACATTTTTGGGACCATTGGCATTAATACAGCGATCAATGCTAAAAAATTGCATTGATTACTGTAAAAAGGTCACTGGCAGTGAAGGGGTTAACCTCTAGGTGGCGCTGTAGGGGTTAAGTGTGTCCTAGGGAGTATTTCTAACTGTGGGGGGGGGGGGGGTGATCACAGGGAGCAGAGATCAATGACAGTGTCACTAGGCAGAACGGGGAGATGAATGTTTACATTAGCATCTCCCCGTTCTTCCTCACCGCGAGACGATCGCGGGTATCCCTGCGGACATCGGGTCCGAGGGACCCGCAATCACGGTCTCGGAGCTCCCGCAAGCCTCCTCTCAAAGGGCAACGTACAGGTACGTTAATCTGCCTGTACGTGCCCTTCTGTCGCAGTATATCTGCATGAGGCGGTCGGGAAGCGGTTAAATGAGGTCTCCAAACCAGACGCGTATCCAATGCCCAGGGTGGATGAATTAACTGAAAGATTAGGGATGGCCTGATACATTACCACTCTTATTTGACAAAGGAATACTGGCAGATTTCACTTTCCCAAGAAGCTATAAGGAATTCTCAGTAGCCTACCTTGACTACGTCGTCATCTTTAGTCATGACTGGAAGAGTAATTTACAGAAAGTCCAGTTAGTGTTGGATGTGCTCCACAAGGCAGGGTTCACAGTAAACCCGGAAAAGAACATTGGGTTGGAGGAGGCCCGCTATTTGGGTTATGTTGTAGGTAGAGGGGTGATTAAACCCCAACTGAGCAAGGTGGAGGCGATGCAGAAATAGCCCCGTCCACTCGCAAAAAAACAGGTGCATTCTTTTTTTTGGTATTGTGGGGTATTTTAAGAGGTTTATCCCCAACTTTGCCAGCCTAGCAGCGCCTTTAACAGATCTCACAAAGGGAAAAAAGTGTAATGTTGTTCACTGGAATACTGAAGCAGAAGCAGTGTTCTGCTGTTTGAAGCAAGCTTTGTGCCAGAAACCAGTACTAGTAGCCCCAGACTTTCAGAAAGCATTTCTGGTACAAACTGATGCTTCAAAGTTGGGTCTGGGTGCAGCCCTGTCCCAGATGGTTGGGGGAGATGTGCACCCTGTTGTGTATTTTAGCTGGAAGCTCACACCAGATGAGAGAAACTGTGTCATTGTGGAAATGGAATGTCTGGCGATTAAACTTGGGCTCTGGAGACACTCTGCTACTACCTGTTGGACTGACCCTTCAAGATAGTGTCACCCCTCTGATCCCAACTATATATATATATATATATATATATATATATATATATATATATATATATATATATATATATATATATATATATATATATATATATACATATATATATACACATATATATACATATATATATACACATATATATATATATATATATATATATATATATATATATATATATATATATTGTAGAGCCCTGCTCCTGATGGGCAGGTGCTATCTATGTAAATTTAAGTTTGTCTGAAGCTGTAGTTTAGCTCAGACCAATTATGGTAAACTTGCTGGTTTCTGTACCAGTTCAGCTGGGTTGTGTCAGTTTCCACTTGGCCGTGGGTGTTGCTGTAGCCACCGTTAAGTGTTGGAAATGCACCAGGCTGGATGCATTGGGTACCCCTTTTACTAAGAAATAACCCGGTGGATAAGGGTACTTAAGGGACAGGCGCCAATTTGTCGGGGTTCGTTGTTCCCGACCTGAAGGCGCCAGAAAATTTTTGTGTGTGTTTTTTGTGTCAAGTTACCACAACACCATTGATATGTTGTTATATTTATTAATCTGTAGGAGATTGTTTGGTGTTGTTGTCCCTTGTTAATTTCACATTGTATTTTAGAAATGTACCTGAATCCTCACCAACAAACTGTCCTTTTTGAAGGAAAACACACATAGGAGAGTATAATTTTCCAACAAAAAACATTTATTAAGGGCTCACAACTAAACAAAGAGGGAGGCAACGCTGGAGAAACAGCAGAAATGGGTGAAGCCTTGGACCCCCAGGGCAGACATCAACTATTTTCAAGCAAAATTGGTGGCCTGAGGAGTCCTTATCAAAGGGAGTGCAGTCTGGTCCATCAGTCCCAGAGATCCGGAAAGCAGCAGATAACATCTGGGCCCCCAGGCTGTGGTCATACAAGAGACTGCAGCTTCTGTCAGACCAGACTGAACCCAGGGTCATCACTCTCTTGTCTTCCTTCCACGCTTCCTTCCACGCGGTGGCTCTGGTGGTGGAGTTGTGGCAGCAGGAGGAGGAGGAGGAGGATGGTCCAACTCAATCACGTCGGTCTTGGGTGTTAGTTCCCCACTCACCCCCTTACTTAGGACTTTATAAAGCAGGTCCTCACATAGCTTGCGTTGACCCTCCTGCATGCCCTGCAGTTTTGTGGCAGCCATGCAGGCAAAGGCCTCTTCAGGAGTGGGTAAGGCTCGGAGGGACGCAGAAGCCTCCTGAATGAGCCTGAGCGCTGAATCCTGCATGGGAGTCTCCTTCCTCGCTCTTTTGTATGGAAGGCGGAGGGGAGGAACCTGCGATTCAGTCAGGCTGCGACTGGTCCCAGGCTTCTCTTGACTGACACTTAGCCCCGCCTCCTCCTGGCTGCCACTAATCCCCGCCTCCTCCTGACTGCCACATTCCACAACCTCCTCCTGGCTGAGGTCTTCCTGTGTATGAAAAAGGGACATAGTTTTAGTTTTTTATTCATCAATCACACACAATTTTCACCTCCTGACTGTTGCAAATTGAATGTAAACAAATATAACAACATGTGAGTGTGAGCGCTAGGTTTAACACTATAAGAAACTAATTATGACCCCCCCAACCTTATTGCTCTTGGTAAAAAGAGGATGACGTGGTTAGGGGAATTCAGTACACAGCTGCAAACTTAGATGCAAAAGTAAGAACTAAAAGCAGTTATAATGGGTAATAAAAACAAAATAAACTATTAGCTACTAAAAGTCCAAAAGAACTATAAAATAGTCCATTGCATATAGAAGCAACTGTAGAAGGCAGCCCTGTAGATGTGGAAGAAGCAATCCTCTGGATACTGAAGAAGAGTGGCGCCCTTGTTGTTCTTTTTAAACAAATATAACAGACTATCATTCTGAGCCTAGGATTTTTCATTCTTGTCCCAATTTTGGGTGCCCACTACTGTCTATTGATGTGTAAAACACTTTTTTCAATCAGCAATTAGTGATCAATAATAACATCTAGTAAACATAATTTATTTATTGACCAGAAATCTGTAGAAGAATGCTATACCTGACTCCAGCTGGGCTCCTCCACTTCTTCCTGGCTGGGAGGCCCAAGTTGGACATCGGAAGCCTCAGCTGGGGTGGAAGGAAGAGTGGAAGGAAGAGTGGAGAGGGATTCCCTGACTTCAGTGTGGTCTGACAGAAATCGCAATCTCTCATAGTACCACAGCCTGGGGACATAAACGTCATCTGCTGCAGCTCCAGATCTCTGGGAATCTGTGACCTTCTTGCGCTCCCTAAGATAAGTGCTCCTCAGGCCACCAATTTTGGTTTTTAAATAGGGGATGGTTGCTGTGGGGACCACCGGCTTCACCAACTCCAGCAGTTTCTCCAGCGCTGCCTGCCTCTTTTGTTTATTATTGTATTGGGGGTGTCTGACCTGCCACAGACAGGGCAACTCCCTGTACTTGTCTATGAACAGGGGGAGGAAGTTGTGGTCATTGAAGCCATTCATTTTCTCTGCAAGACACAACACAAGACAAACCCTAATGTCAGGCCAAACTCCCCTAATCTTGTTACAATATAGGCTTCCATTTCGAAGCAGTATAGGCCCAAGTTTAGATCTTACCTTCGTTATCACGATTGGCGCCTTCGATGCTCCTTCCTCCGCTCACAGATCGTACGTAATACGCACGCGTGTTACGCTTTATACACACTGCGCATGCGTGTAACTCCGCCCGCCCCTGACGTTCTTTCTAGTCTATTCCCCGCCCCTTTTCGTTCGGCGCAGTGGGGGAAGAGCACATGGCGGATACACAGCAGGTGTGTGCTAATTATAGCAACAAGGAGGAGGAAAGCCCGGAGCCGGAAACGTACCGATCCAGAAGGAGATTTAAGGCCTCAAATATGTCCTTTGTGGAGATGTTGGAGATGATGGACATCCTGAAGAAGGCCGACTATGATGGAAAGTATGGACCTTACCCCAACCCCAATGTCAGAAAGGCCAAGATAATTGCGAAAGTGGTCAAGAGTCTGCACTGGAATTTCGGGGTACGAGATCGAAAGATCAGCTCAGTAAAAGGTGGTCGGACCTGAAATGACGAGAACATGAGCAGTACAGAAAGATCCGGAGAGTGCTGCAAAAAAGTAAGTAGTTGTCCTGTGTTCCTATTCTTTATGTTTATTACGTTCGTGTTGCTCCATGTGCTTTTCTTACAAGTGTATATTTTTAAATGGCAACTTTCATGTTCATGGGCACATTATTCGTTCGTATCAAAGATTTTTCTTTCGGCCTATAAAAAACCATTGTTTAGGCCATATGCATTTGGCCCCAATTTTTACGCCCTACTTGTATGAAACTAATTTGGTTGTGTAGATGGCTTTGTTACTAGAATGAAATGCAAACTAGATTCTGTGTAAGGAGAGGACACTCAGCAGCTGTTTTCACATCTGGACATTGGAGCACTAGTGTGGGACACCAGAACACAATTTTTATTAGGGGGCCACACAGGTGCTCCAGTGTATACTATAGGGGGGTCTCCATCTGTGAAGCTTGTACAAAACAGGTAAAGTATTGAAGCTTGACAAAGGACACTGAAAATGCTCCATTTTGGAACTCGGACAAAATAAACAATTGTACCCCACTTCCAAGCAATGTTTCCTATTTATAGTTCTGCCATCAAATATCTGTTTGCTAAGTATACCATTTTTGTTTTACATAGTGGAGAAAAGACTCGAAGGACACCCCTCATCCGAGGAGACCACAGACCCCCCACCTCTGGAAGAAGGGGAAATCCCCCCAACACAAGAAGAGCAGGAGGAGGAAGAAGATGTGGTGGTAATTGTCACCACAACAGGTGAGTGTCTGCGACCACAGGCTCAGGTAAGAGATGGATGGCGGCATATTCTTGATACCTGTTTTTTTTGTTTTCTCTCTTTTTAGGTGATCGTGATGTTGTGGATCCAGATCCTTTCACATCAGAAAGTGCCCAGATCCTGATCGGGGAGATCATGGGGTGTAATTTACAACTGGAAAACCTCAAGAAAAACATCAATGATGTTATTCAAAAAAATAAAAACATCATTGATGTTTTGGGGCGAGTTTAAAACCCCTCCAAATCCCTTTGTTTTTTGTTTGCTACAATGTTCTAAATGTTTTAGCGATTTTTCAAAAAGCCAAATTTGGAGGATGCACACAGTGTGCCAACATGTGCTATCTGCCATCACGGGAGATCAATGGACGCGTTTTGGGGTGCAACCCCTTCCTCAATAATATAGTAGCTGTGAAGAAGGGGTTGCTCCCCCAAAACACGTTCCTTGATCCCCCGTGATGGCAGGTCGCACATGTTGACATTCGTAAATTGGTGTGCATCTTCCAAATTTGGCTTTTCCTGGGGTGACTTCACCCCATCTGAACGCAATATCAAACACAGTTTGTAAATACTCATGTATGATATTGCCTTCAAATTCTACCAAATGTGAACTTTGTAAGTTCAAGATTTGTGTCTTTCTTTTTGTTTTTACACATGCCTGTTTTAGCTTAAATGGACATTTCTATTTTTTATAATGCCACCCCAAAAAATTGTTATACAACAAACATGTTGGTTTGTTTTAAAAACCTTTTCTAAATGCACATGTGATTGTGCAGGTATTAAAAAGATTGTTCATCAAGAATGTGTGGATTATTGTCTCAACGCTACAACACTTTTGTGGTGATGTAATTGCTGCTTTCTGTGAAAATGGGTGTTATTTCGTAAGGGCAAATCCTCTTTGCACTACAAGTGCAGTTTCAGTGCAGTTTAAAGTGCACTTGTAGTGCAAAGTGTCTTTGCCTTTAGTAAATAACACCCAACAGTGCTTTGTATAAGGTTACACAATCACGCCATTTTCTGGACTCACCACATTTCTGTCAGAGTCATCTAAAACAAACACAAGCAGTAAATGTCAACAAAGATTTTCTTTTTTTTTTGGTTTTTTATTTGATAAAGGCTTCACAAATTTGCTGGCATATTGATGGCCCCCCTACCCGCAAAGAACTCAAGGTATCGTAACCGGACATCACGGGCACTCAGGGAGGGCCTTTCAAGCGCCGTCAGTGTTGTTTCATGTATCATTCCGGCCTCAGGCCCAACTGAGCCAGCATAGTTTGGCCGAATGTTGGCTAAAAAGTTATGGAGAACACAGCACGCCAGGATTATATGATTAAGTTTATACTCCGCCATATGGATGGGTGTCAGAAATAGGCGGAACCGTCTGGCCAGGATTCCAAATGTGTTCTCCACCACTCTTCTGGCTCTGGCCAGCCGGTAATTAAAAACCCTTTGTTCCGGGGTGAGGGTCCTCATCGGGAATGGCCGCATAAGATGGTCCCCCAGTGCAAATGCTTCATCCGCTACGAAGACGAATGGGAGTCCTTCCGCATTGTCTTCCGGAGGTGGCAAGTCCAAGCTGCCATTCTGGAGACGCATGTAAAACTCCGTCTGGGCGATGACTCCACCATCGGACATCCGGCCATTCTTCCCCACGTCCACATACAAGAAGTCATAATTAGCCGACACCACCACCAACATCACAATACTATTGAACCCCTTGTAATTATAATAGTATGACCCCGAGTTGGGTGGTGGGACGATGTGGACGTGTTTCCCATCAATTGCCCCTCCGCAGTTAGGAAAGTCCCACAGCTGGGCAAAGTGGGAGGCCACAGTCTGCCATTCCTGTGGCGTGGAAGGAAACTGTTGAGGAAAATGAAAAAAAAATAGTATTTTTGCACATAAACATGGAAAGCAGATTAGAGACACAAACATTCTTGGCCAACATCCAGATAACATTTATTAAGGGGAACTTTATACAACACCAAAGTATAAGGTACACCTATCATATTCCCCCTCCCCCCTCTCATGGGCCATTTCTAACATTATAGGGGGGGGATCTTGGACAGGTAACCCTCTTCACTTAATTGAGAGATGAATGGCTAAATACAGGGTATTACTTGGAACAGCCCCTCCTTAGTTACACTATTGGCAGACCACTGGACAGGTAAGAAGTGTCATAATACAAAGATATAAATACACATTGTACGCATTTTAGCACATTTGGACATTCTGCTATTACCTAGCAAGATAATAATAGGATAGAAAAACTTGAAATAGTACCATTTGAAAGTATACAGGCAGGCCCTACTACATGCTTTGGGGAATTCATCCATAAATCTGAGCACAAAAGAGATGGGTATAGTGTGTATGGGTTTGGCAAAGTCAGCAGATAGATGATTGAGGATAGATAGAGAATTGGTATCAGCTGACTTAGCAGTTGGGAGGAGGGAGGGTTAATAAAAATGATTTGAGGACACTACAAAAAAAAGCCTCTAGCACTCTGCCTGAATTTAAAGCACAAATCACATTTCTAAACATTTTAGGGTGTGTTTGGGGTAAAGCACTACTATGGAGCTGATAAAATACATTGTTAAGTGACTACATGAGGTGAATATAGGGGCAGGAGAGCATGCTGGGGAGGTTAGTGAAGGCAAATATGTATGAAGGACATAAAAATCCAGCATGCATGAGGACAAAGGGGACATTCACAGCATATTCCAATCATGGTAATTAGGGAATGAGGAAAGAAATACAATATATTAGCAAACATTCAATACAATAAAATGTGATATTAAAGGATAAAAATCTTACCTTCATATACTCCTTCTGCAGGACCTGGATGATGGCAGAACAGGTCTCTGGGACAATGATCCCCAGAGCCTGGGGGGAGATGCCCGTCGAGAACTTGAGGTCCTGCAGGCTTCTCCCTGTTGCCAAGTACCGCAGGGTAGCGCCCAGCCTCTGCTCCGGAGTGATGGCTTGCCTCATGCAGGTATCCTGCCTGCTGATATAGGGGGTCAGCGAAGCCAACAAACGGTGAAATACGGGGTCCGTCATCCTGAGAAAGTTCCTGAAATCATCAGGATTATTCTCACGGATCTCACGGAGCAAAGGCATATGAGAGAACTGGTCACGCTGAAGCAACCAATTCTTGGTCCATGAACTCCTCCCACAATGTTCATGGACTGGACTTGTGTCAAGGTCAGGACCCCAACACCAAGCCCCCGCACAGCACGAACTCTACGAGGAGTACGTATACGCAACATGGCTAGAAAACGGTCGGCTGCTCAGAACGAAGTAACAGAACGCACTGAAGAACAGCAAGGCCTGTGAAGAGCGACCTGAAAAACAGCAACAAGCGGGCAAGATCGCACAGAAAACTCAGATGCGAACTTACTGCAAGCACTGAAGAGCAGATACAAACCCACAAGCACAAACTGAACCACAGAAAACGATCTGAAAGCCACGAGTCTGAAAAAGCGCGAATCGTCTCTCACCAAACTTTTACTAACACGAGATTAGCAAAAGGAGCCCAAAGGGTGCCGCGCTTGGTTCTGAACTGGCCTTTTCTAGTCTCGTCGTACGTGGTGTACGTGACCGCGTGGTTGGCGATCGGAAATTCCGACAACTTTGTGCGACCGTGTGTACGCAAAACAAGTTTGAGCCAACATCCGTCGGAAAAAATCCTAGGATTTTGTTGTCGGAATGTCCGATCAATGTCCGATCGTGTGTACGGGGCATATGACTTCCATCAAAGTATTTTTAAGTAAATTTATGATGTTTATATTTCTGTCTGTTTCCCCACTTGGGAGGCTTCTGCTTATTTCCTGTTTTTAGGGACACCTGTTAAACAGACAGGAGGTGAGAAGGAATCTCACCTACACCTTCGTTCTATTTAAAGCTAAGTTTTACTTTAACACATACTGTATTACTTTCATGACCTCTTTTTTATGTATATCTATAAAACATTAGCGATACAGTTCCCCTTTAACCCAGTAAAACGTTTCTTACTTGTATCAGTATGGCCTTTTCTTCCTTTTACCTTTTTATGTTTTAATGTTTTGTTTGACATTTTCTCATCCAGAATGAAAAGCAGCATTAACATTGCACAGAGATGTTATAGAAGCCCTCCAAGGGCTGTATAGGAATAAATCATGCTTATGTTTATGTACCATTAGGAAATAAATTCATGTGCTTTACCCAAGGTCACATTGTGCATTTCGGGAATGCTAAGTTATCTCACAAGGTCCCCCACCTTACATGCTTATCCACATTGTATGCAATACACTGTACTTGTATCTCAACGCTATTCACGAATATAAATAGATGTCTGTGTACATAATACAGAGATTATCTTTATCCTAAACCTTGCTGTTGACACTTATGCTGGTCTTTTATGCTCCATCTGCTTGAAAAAATAGCTGCAGGCAGATATATAAAAACACCCTTTAATTCACTTACATGTTCCCACAAAGGTCATGCAATTATTCATCCAGTGTGAGGGCATGAAACCTGACTTTGTTCTGAGTAGCTGCATGCCAACTTGAAGAGAAAGTCAGACTTGCAGTAGAGATGGCTTCTCTGTAAGCCAATGTAGGTGGCAGTCACCTTTGTCGAGATGTTAACTGGTGATCTAATGCCCCGTACACACGATCGGATTTTGCAACAACAAATGTTAGATTTGAGCTTGTTGGCTGAAAGTCCGACCGTGTGTATGCTCCATCGAATATTTGTTGTTGAACTTTCCGCCAACAAATGTTGGCTAGCAGGTTCTCAAATTTTCCGCCAACAAAACTTTGTTGCCGGAATTTCCGATCGTGTGTACACAAGTCAGACGCACAAAAGTTCACACATGCGCGGAATCAAGCAGAAGGAGCCGCACTGGCTATTGAACTTCCTTTTTCTCGGCTCGTCGTACGTCTTGTACGTCACCACATTCCCACGCTCATAATTGTTGGCCAACATTTGTGGGACCGTGTATATGCAAGACAAGTTTGAGCCAACATCCTTCGAACAAAAATCCACGGTTTTGTTGGCGGAAAGTCCGTTCGTGTGTACGGGGCATTAGAGTTTGTAATGGTCCAGTCTGCAGAAATATGCAATGATATAGCACAGCGGGGTTTGAAAGATTACAAGACTATGTTGGCTAGCTTACAGTTACTGTACGTGTCTGAAACACTATATTTAGAGTTGTAGGTGGAGTTGTCTTTCAAAGCAAGCCTGTGGACTTTCTTAATTTGGTAAGGGCCTGTGTACATGGGCTTTTGTTTGCATCAGAACTGCTTTTCTATCCATAAAAGTCAATGGAAATGCAAAAAACAACTTGAAGCAGCTAATGCCCACGGTCGGACATTGATCGGACATTCCAACAACAAAATCCTAGGATTTTTTCCGACGGATGATGGCTCAAACTTGTTTTGCGTACACATGGTTGCACAAAGTTGTCGGAATTTCCGATCGCCAAGAACGCGGTGACGTAAACCACGTACGACAAGACTAGAAAAGGCCAGTTCAGAACCAAGCGCGGCACCCTTTGGGCTCCTTTTGCTAATCTCGTGTTAGTAAAAGTTTGGTGAGAGACGATTCGCGCTTTTTCAGACTCGTGGTTTTCAGATTATTTTCTGCTGTTCAGTTTGTGCTTGTGGGTTTGTATCTGCTCTTCAGTGCGTGCAAGCAAGCTATGCGTGACTTTGTCATTGTGTTCTTGTTCGTTACTGTTTTTCAGGTCGCTCTTCGCAGGCCTTGCTGTTCTTCAGTGCGTTCTGTTACTTCGTTCTGAGCAGCCGACTGTTTTCTAGCCATGTTGCGTATACGTACTCCTCGTAGAGTTTGTGCTGTGCGGGGGCTTGGTGTTGGGGTCCTGACCTTGACACAAGTCCAGTCCATGAACAGGGTGGGGAGGAGTTCATGGACCAAGAATTGGTTGCTTCAGCGTGACCAGTTCTCTCATATGCCTTTGCTCCGTGAGATCCGTGAGAATAATCTCATGATTTCATGACGGACCCCCTATATCAGCAGGCAGGATACCTGCATGAGGCAAGCCATCACTCCGGAGCAGAGGCTCGTCACCACCCTGCGGTACTTGGCGATGGGGAAAAGCCTGCAGGACTTGAAGTTCTCGACAGGCATCTCCCCCCAGGCTCTGGGGATCATTATCCCAGAGACCTGTTCTGCCATCATCCAGGTCCTGCAGAAGGAGTATATTAAGGTAAGATTTATCCTTTAATATTACATTTTATTGTATTTAATGTTTGCTAATAGGGATGAGCCGAACACTCCCCGGTTCGGTTCGCACCAGAACCTGCGAACGGACCGAAAGTTCGCACGAACGTTAGAACCCCATTGACGTCTATGGGACTCGAACGTTCGAAATCAAAAGTGCTCATTTTAAAGGCTAATTTGCATGGTATTGTCCTAAAAAGGGTTTGGGGACCCGGGTCCTACCCCAGGGGACATGTATCAATGCAAAAAAAACTTTTAAAAACGGACGTTTTTTCGGGAGCAGTGATTTTAATGATGCTTAAAGTAAAAAAAAAAAAGTGAAATATTCCTTTAAATATCGTACCTGGGAGGTGTCTATAGTATGCCTGTAAAGTGGCGCGTTTGCAAGTAGGAGTCATTTGTAAGTTAGATGTTTGAAAGTAGGGGCCTGCCCTATATACTCAGCAGAAATTTGGGCCTTAGGTGTTGTTGTGGCCACAACACTGTAAGCCCTCACAGGGCCCTGCTGTGAAATATTAGATCAAGAATTGTAATTACATGCCCCTGTTGAAACAGGGGCAGAAAAACTGGGCCTTTGGTGGTGGTGCTGGTGCCACAACACTGTAAGTCCTCACTCGATCTTGATGGGTGCAGAAATGGGCCCTGCTGTGAAATATTAGATCAAGAATTGTAATTACATGCCCCTGTTGAAAAAGGGCAGAAAAATTGGGCCTTTGGTGGTGGTGGTGGTGCTGGTGCCACAACACTGTAAGTCCTCACTTGCTCTTGGTGGGTGCAGAAATGGGCCCTGCTGTGAAATATTAGATCAAGAATTGTAATTACATGCCCCTGTTCAACAGGAGCTGAAAAATTAGGCCTTAGGCACTGGTGCTGGTGCCACAACACTGCAACCCCTCACAGACACTCTAGTTGGAACGCAGGAACGAGCCCTGCTGCAAAGTATTGCATCAAAAATTGTAATTACACGCCCCTGTTAAACAGGGGCAGAAAAATTGGGCCTTAGGCACCGGTGCTGGTGCCACAACACTGCAACCCCTCACAGACACTCTAGTTGGAACGCAGGAACGAGCCCTGCTGCAAAGTATTGCATCAAAAATTGTAATTACACGCCCCTGTTAAACAGGGGCAGAAAAATTGGGCCTTAGGCACTGGTGCTGGTGCCACAACATTGCAACCCCTCACAGACACTCTAGTTGGAACTCAGGAACGAGCCCTGCTGCAAAGTATTGCATCAAAAATTGTAATTACACGCCCCTGTTAAACAGGGGCTGAAAAATTGTGCCTTAGGCACTGGTGGTGGCGCCCAGAACCAAAAATGTTCTTACAAGCTATCAGCGTGATGATTGAGGAGGAAGAGGATAATTACTCAGGGATAGTCACTCAGCATCAGCATAGGCAGTCTTTGAAGGGATCTGAGATTTCAAAAAAAATTATTCGGTTACATCAGCATCGGGTGCTTGGTAGCTGGTGGTGATCCAAGACTGATTCATTTTTATGAAGGTCAGTCGATCGACCGAGTCGGTGGACAGACGCACCCTGTGATCGGTTACCACGCCTCCAGCAGCACTGAATGTGCGTTCCGAAAGAACGCTGGATGCAGGACAGGCCAGTAGCTCAATTGCATACTGTGCAAGCTCTGGCCAGTGATCCATCCTCAAGACCCAGTAACCCAGAGGATTTTCGGTGGGAAAGGTGTCCAAATCTGATCTTGCCCCTAGGTATTCCCGCACCATGTAAAACAGACGCTGGCGATGGCTGCTGGAACCGATCATACCTTGGGGCTGCGGACCAAAAAATTGTCTGACCGCATCGGTCAGACGGCCACCTTCTCCACCGCTCCTTCTTTGACTGACCGAAGCCTCAGCAACACGTTGTCCAGAAACAGGAGTTTGTAACCTCCCAGTCTCTGGGAACGCGTTGCACAGACCTTTCTGCAAGGCCTCCCGAAGATGTTTCATCCTCTGCTCCCTCTGCGATGGCAAGATAAGGTCCGCAACCTTACCCTTGTAACGTGGATCAAGGAGGGTTGCCAGCCAGTATTGGTCCTTCTCCTTGATCCCACGAATACGAGGATCCTTACGCAGGCTTTGCAGGATCAGGGAGGGCATGCAGCGTAGGTTTGCTGAGGCATTCGGTCCGGAGTCCTCTGGGTCCCTAAGGACGACATGGTCCGCAGCCACCTCCTCCCAGCCACGTACAAGTCCATGTGTTTCTTGGGACTGATCCCTTAAAAACTGCTGCTGATGCTGAGTGCCAGGCTCCACCTCCATACTGACACAATCTTCCTCCTCCTCCTCCTCCTCGTCCTCTTCCTGTGTGATCGGCGGGCACGCAGGAACACTGTCTGGATAAAGGGGGCCTTGAGAGCTAAGGAAGTCCTCCTCTTCCTGCCTCTGTTCTGCCTCAAGTGCCCTGTCCATTATTCCACGCAGCGTGTGCTCCAACAGGTGGACAAGGGGGACAGTGTCACTGATGCATGCACTGTCACTGCTCACCATCCTCGTGGCCTCTTCAAATGGTGACAGGACAGTGCATGCATCCCTGATCATGGCCCACTGGCGTGGGGAAAAAAAACAAGCTCCCCTGACCCTGTCCTGGTGCCATATTCGCACAGGTACTCATTGATGGCCCTCTGCTGCGTGTGCAGCCGCTGCAGCATGGCCAACGTTGATTTCCACCTGGTGGGCATGTCACAGATTAGGCGGTTCTTGGGCAGGTTAAACTCCTTTTGGAGGTCCGTCAGCTGAGCACTGGCATTATATGACCGGCGGAAATGCACACAGACTTTCCTGGCCTGCCTCAGGACATCCTGTAAGCCCGGGTACCTGCCCAAGAACCGCTGCACCACCAAGTTAAGGACGTGAGCCAAACAGGGCACATGGGTCATTTGTCCCTGTTGGAGGGCAGAGAGGAGGTTGGTGCCATTGTCGCAAACCACCATTCCTGCCTTAAGTTGGCGTGGCGTCAACCACCTCTGAACCTGCCCCTGCAGAGCTGACAGAACCTCTGCCCCAGTGTGGCTCCTGTCCCCCAAGCACACCAGCTCAAGCACCGCATGGCATCTTTTGGCCTGCGTACTTGCGTAGCCCCTTGAACGGCTACGGAGCACCGCTGGTTCCGAGGACAAAGCACAGGAAGAGGCCATGGAGGAAGAAGAAGAGGAGGGGGTGGAGGAGAGAGGTGTGTCACAATCATTAGCATTTTGGAGGCGTGGTGGCGGAACAACCTCCAACACTACTGCACCTTGTCCTGCATCCTTCCCAGCTGCCAGCAGAGTCACCCAATGCGCCGTGAAACTTAGGTAACGTCCCTGT
Source organism: Lithobates septentrionalis (assembly GCA_037952835.1). Lineage (NCBI taxonomy): Eukaryota > Metazoa > Chordata > Amphibia > Anura > Ranidae > Lithobates > Lithobates septentrionalis. The sequence continues at coordinate 571,613 of JBBDGP010001178.1, read as the reverse complement.
CCATGCCTGCTGGACCATGAGTCAGCGGTAATATGCACCTTACCGCTGACCGCCCTCTCCAGCGAGGCATGGACATTGCCTTCCACATGCCGGTAGAGAGCCGGAATCGCCTTCCGTGAGAAAAAGTGGCGTTTGGGTACCTGCCACTGAGGAACCGCACATTCCACAAACTCACGGAAGGGGGCAGAGTCTACCAACTGAAAAGGCAGCAGTTGAAGTGCTAGCAATTTTGCCAAGCTAGCATTCAACCGCTGGGCATGTGGATGGCTGGGAGCAAACTTCTTTCGGCAGCAGCTGGGGCAGGGAAATTTGCCTGGTACAATCTGACGTCGGTGTACCAAAAGCAGATTGCCCACAAGTACTTGGCTGTGACACACCTAATTCTACACCTTCATTCCTCTCAGTGCAGGTCTCAGAGAGGACTGAAGGTCTAGTGGGGTTGGAAATCTCAGCTGATGAGGAGCAAGGAGAGGTCCTCTTTGTTCTTTGGTGTGGGTCTTTTAGATATGCTTGCCAACGAACTGCATGGCAGGTCAACATATGTCTGGTCAAGCATGTGGTACCCAAGCGGGAGATGTTTTGGCCATGCGAGATACGCTTGAGACATATGTTGCAAATAGCAGCGGTGCGATCTGATGCACTCGTCTCAAAAAAGGCCCACACCAAAGAACTTTTTGAATAATGCGCAGAGACTGCAGCGCCCTGCACATGTGGAGCTTTGGGGTGTGATGCAGTCAATGTGCTGCCCTTAGGCTGGCCCCTGGAGGGAATCCTGCCTCGTTGGTGATGTGCCGCCTCCTCCTCCTCCTCTCTCCTATCAGGCACCCACGTTGAGTCAGTGACCTCATCATCCCCTCCCTCCTCATCACTGGAGCAAACCTGGCAGTATGCTGCAGCAGGGGGAGCATGACTGCCAGATTGCTGTCCTTCTTGGGCACCCCCTCTGTCCGTGCTCATGTTACTGTCTTCATCGAGCTCAGTATCATCATCAGAGCCTTCCAAACGCTGGGCATCCTCCTGGAGCATGTACCCAACACTGTGGTCAAACAGTTCGAGGGACTCCTCAGGAGGACATGGTGGGGCTAGGGAAGGAGTCACTGATGACATTGAGCCGAGGGAAGAGGCCGCTGCTTTGCCAGACAAAGTACCCTGGGCATGGGTGAGAGAGGATGAGGAGGATGAGGACGGCTTGGTCATCCACTCGACCAAGTCTTCCGCATGTTGCGGCTCAACACGGCCAGCTGTGTCCCACGGCCACGTGCTGATGAGGATGCACCGTCTCCACGACCAGCACTAGACACAGAGCCTGCTTGCCCTCTCTTATTGGCTTGTGACTGTCTGCCTCTCCTTCTTGGTCTTCCAGACATACTAATGGCCTGTAGCTGCACTAAGCTGGGATATATATATATATATATATATATATATATATATATATATATATATAAATATATATGTACTGATACTGCAGCTAGCAAAATCAACTGCCTGCCTGTAGTATGAGAACACCACCAACCTTCTACAGGTAGCTTTAGCTGAACACTGTGAGCAGGACGCACCCCACTAACTTGTAGGTTTAGCAGAACACTGTGAGCAGGACGCACTGCACTAACTGTAAATAGTCTAGCTGCCTGACTGTGGTACTAATAGGATCAAAAGAACACCAGTAATTTTCTTCAGGTAGCTGTATATACTGTAACAAGACAAGCCTGCCTGTCAGTAAGAAGATAACAGGAACGGATCTAGCTGAACACTGTGAGCAGGACGCACTGCACTAACTTTAAATAGTCTAGCTGCCTGACTGTGGTACTAATAGGATCAAAAGAACACCAGTAATTTTCTTCAGGTAGCTGTAAATACTGTTTCAAGACAAGCCTGCCTGTCAGTAGGAAGATAACAGGAACGGATCTAGCTGAACACTGTGAGCAGGACGCACTGCACTAACTTTAAATAGTCTAGCTGCCTGACTGTGGTACTAATAGGATCAAAAGAACACCAGTAATTTTCTTCAGGTAGCTGTAAATACTGTTACAAGACAAGCCTGCCTGTCAGTAGGAAGATAACAGGAACGGATCTAGCTGAACACTGTGAGCAGGACGCACTGCACTAACTTTAAATAGTCTAGCTGCCTGACTGTGGTACTAATAGGATCAAAAGAACACCAGTAATTTTCTTCAGGTAGCTGTAAACACTGTTACAAGACAAGCCTGCCTGTCAGTAGGAAGATAACAGGAACGGATCTGGCTAAACTGAATACAGTGTATATATATATATGCAACACCTGGGATGCATATATATACACAATACACTGTAAGTGCAGCTAACTGACTGACTGTCCTGCCTAATCTAGCTAACTCAAATGAAATGACACTGTCTCTCTCTCTCTCTATCTCTCAGCACACCGGAACACACTGCACAGGGCCGCTGTGCAGGCGGCCTTATATAGTGTGGGGCGTGTACTAAATCCCCTGAGCCATAATTGGCCAAAGCCTTTTGGCTTTGGCCAATTACGGCTCTCTGTTCAGGCGGCGCTGTGATTGGCCAAGCATGCGGGTCATAGTGCATGCTTGGCCAATCATCAGCCAGCAATGCACTGCGATGCCGCAGTGAATTATGGGCCGTGACGCGCCACACGAATTTGGCGCGAACGGCCCATATCGTTCGCAATTCGGCGAACGACCGAACAGCCAATGTTCGAGTCGAACATGGGTTCGACTCGAACACGAAGCTCATCCCTATTTGCTAATGGTCTCCTGGTCCTATATTCACCTCATGTAGTCACTTAACAATGTATTTTATCAGCTTCATAGTAGTGCTTTACCCCGAACACCCCCTAAAATGTTTCTAAATGTGATTTGTGCTTTAAATTCAGGCAGAGTGCCAGAGGTTTTTTTTGGGGGGTCCCCAAATCATTTGGAACCCTCCCTCCCCCCAACTGCTAAGTCAGCTGATACCAATTCTCTATCTATCCTCAATCATCTATCTGCTGACTTTGCCAAACCCATACACACTATACCCATCTCTTTAGTGGTCAGATTTATGGATGAATTCCCCAAAGCATGTAGTGCAAGGGCCTGCCTGTATACTTTCAAATGGTACTGTTTAAAGTTTTTTTATCCTATTATTATCTTGATAGGTAATAGCAGAATGTCCAAATGTGCTCAAATGTGTACAGTGTGTATTTATATCTTTGTATTATGACACTTCTTACCTGTCCAGTGGGCTGCCAATAGTGTAACTAAGGAGGGGCTGTTCAAAGCAATACCCATTATTTAGGCATTCATCTCTCAATGAAGTGGAGAGGGTTACCTGTCCAAGAGCTCCCCCCCCTATAATGTTAGAAATGGCCCAGGAGAGCAGGGGGAATATGATAGGTGTACCTTATACTTTGGTGTTTAAAAATTCCCATAAATAAATGTTATCTTGATGTTGGCCAAGAATGTTTGTGTTTAATCTGCTTTCCATGTTTATGTGCAAAAAGACTAATTTTTTTTGTTTTCCTCAACAGTTTCCTTCCACGCCACAGAAATGGCAGACTGTGGCCTCCCACTTTGCCCAGCGGTGGGACTTTCCTAACTGCGGAGGGGCAATTGATGGGAAACACGTCCATATCATCCCACCACCCAACTCGGGGTCATACTATTATAATTACAAGGGGTTCAATAGTATTGTAATGTTGGCGGTGGTGTCGGCTACTTATGAGTTTCTGTATGTGGACGCGAGGAAGAATGGCCGGATGTCCGGATGTCCGATGGTGGAGTCATCGCCCAGACCGAGTTCTACAGGCGTCTCCAGAATGGCAGCTTGGACTTGCCACCTCCAGAAGACAATATGGAAGGACTCCCGTTCGTCTTCATTGCGGATGAAGCCTTTGCGCTGGGGGACCATCTTATGCGGCCATTCCCGATGAGGACCCTCACCCCGGACCAGAGGGTTTTTAATTACCGGCTGGCCAGAGCCAGAAGAGTGGTGTAAAACATGTTTGGAATCATGGCCAGCCGGTTCCGCCTATTTCTTACACCCATACACATGGCGGAATACAAATCATATTATCCTGGCGTGCTGTGTTCTACACAACTTTTTACGGCAACATTCTGCCAACTATGCTGGCTCAGTTGGGCCTGAGGCCGGAATTCAAAATGAACCAACCCTGACGGCGCTTGAAAGTGGCCGTCCTGGCTTGCCCTCCCTGAGTGCCCATGATGTCCGGCTAAGATACCTTGAATTCTTTGCGGGTAGGGGGGCTATCAATATGCCAGACAATGTGTGAAACCTTTATCAAATAAAAAAAAAAACATTAAGCAAATCTTTGGTGACATTTACTGCTTGTGTTTGTTTTAGCTGACCCTGACAGAAATGTGTTGAGTCCTGAAAATGGCATGATTGTGTAACCTTATACAAAGCATTGTTGGGTGTTATTTACTGAAGGCAAAGACACTTCGCACTCCAAGTGCACTTGAAACTGCACTTGGAGTGTAACGTGGATTTGCCCTTAGGAAATAACCCCCATTGTCACTGAAAACACCAATTAGAGCACAACAAAAGTTTTGGAGCGTTGGAACAAAAATCTACACAATCTTGATTAACAATCTTTTTAATACCTGCACAATCACATGTGCATTTAGAAAAGGTTTTTAAAACAAACCAACATGTTTGTTGTATAACAATTTTTGGGGTCACATTATAAAAAGTAGAAATGTCCATTTAAGATAAAACAGGCATGTTTAAAACCAACAAAAAAGACACAAATCTTGAACTTACAAAGTTCACATTTGGTAGAGCTTGAAGGCAATATCAGACATGAGTATTTAGGAACTGTGTTTGATATTGCGTTCAGATGGGGTGAAGTCACCCCCGGAAAAGCCAAATTTTGAAGATGCACACAAATAGCCGAATGTCAACATGTGCTACCTGCCATCACAGGGGATCAAGGGACGTGTTTTGGGGGAGAAACCCCTTCCTCTCAGCTACTTTATTATTGAGGAAGGGGTTGCACCCCCAAAACGCGTCCATTGATCTCCCATGATGGCAGATAGCACATGTTGACACACTGTGTGCATCCTCAAAATTTGGCTTTTCTACAATTATACAAAAAATTTTAAAATTGTAGCACACCATAAAAGAAAGGGCTTTGGAGGGGTTTTAAACTCTCCCCAAAACATCAATGATGTTCTTATTTTTTTGAAGAACATCATTGATGCTTTTCTTGATGTTTTCCAAGTCCCTATTACACCCCATGATCTCCCCAATCAGGATCTGTGCACTTTCCGAGGTGAAATGCCCTGGATCCACAACATCACGATCACCTAAAAAGATATAAACCAAAAAAAAAACATGTATTATAAATATGCAGGCATCCATCTCTTACCTGAGCCTGTGGTCGCAGAAACTCACCTGTTGTGGTGCCAATTTCCACCACTTCTTCCTCCTCCTGCTCTTCTTGTCTTTGGGGGATTTCCCCTTCTTCCAGAGGTGGGGGGTCTCTGGTCTCCTCGGATGAGGGGTGTCCTCCGATTTTTTTCTCCCCTATGTAATAAAAAAATGGTATACTTAGCACACAGATATTTGATGGCAGAACTATAGATATGAAACATTGCTTGGATGTGGGGTACAATTGTCTGTTTTGGGAGAGTTCCAAGATGTAGAATTTTTAGTGTCCTTTGTCAAGCTTCTTGTTCAATGTTTTTATTAAGATTTACATAAAGAAGAACAATAGAATATAAACATTGTTACAAGGGATACTGTCCAAATCATTTGATTTTTGATCAATATATGAATATATTGTGATATACAATCAAGGTTTAATAAATGAAAAATAAGAAAAAATAAATAAATAAAGTACAGAGCGTAAAGTGTATGAGCAATCTATATTCTTATAGATAGTTTAAGATCGGGCTGAGAGCCTCTGATCAATATTGTGAAACCTATAAACCATGCCTCCAGACCACCCTACCACCCCAATGGGTGCAAGCTGTGGAAGGGTGGGGGCATTTAAAAATATTTGTTACAAAGATATCCTGAGGTAAATGAAATGAAATTAATTATAAATCAGGGTCTTGACCTGCTTATTTGTAGAATTTGATTGCTCAAAATAAATATACAGATATAATAAATCATATTATTATTTATAAATAGAAAGTAATGTATTAATAGTAAAAGAGTATCCCAAAAATATGTATCATAGTAGAGAAGAGAGAAAGTAAGAAAATAAAGGAAAGGAATAAGAGAGAGAAAAGAAGAAGAAGAAGAAGAAGAATCTCTCCAGGTGGTGGCCCGGCTCCAACACATATTTTGACAGTAAGCAATCAAGAATCCTAGTAAGGTAACAATAACGACTGGTCAAAATCGTAGGGGAAGAAATGGTTAACCCATGGTTGCCAGATTTTGCAAAATTTATTAATGTTATTGTCCTCAATAGCTGTCATTTTGGCATAAATGAGGGCTTTATTCATTCTGTGTTTGGCTTCCGCTACAATCAAGGTTTGAGACTTCCAAGCTTTTGCAATAGTTTGCTTGGCTGCAATGCTAAGCTGGAGAAATAGCTGAAATTGGGTGCGGGTAAGAGTAGTGGGTTTCAAATTTAGGAGTGCCAAAGCTGGGTCTGGGGAAATAGAGGTTTCCAGAGCTTTAGAGGCCATTCCAAAAATATTCTTCCAAAATTCTTGAGCTATGGGGCATTGCCACCATATGTGAAAGTGGGTACCTGGTGCAGAGCAACCTCTAAAACAGTTAATTGGGTATGTCGGAATAAATTTTGCAATTCTGGCTGGTACTAAGTACCACCTTGCTAAGACTTTAAAATTTGTTTCCAAAGCATAGCAGTTCGGGGAGGAATTCTTAGTGGCTAACCATATATCGGACCAGTCATTAGTGTCAAACACTCGGTTCATATCCTGTGCCCATTTATCTGTATAAGAGGGTAGTGAACCATTATGAGTCTCAGTAAGTTGTTGATACAAAGATGAAATCAAGCCCCTTACATGTGGGTCGCTTTTACAAATACGTTCAAATTGTGACATTTGATTCATTGTTGAGCCTGTGGTAAGAAGTGGAGTATAAAAATTTTTGATTTGCAAATAACGAAAAATTTCAGATCTAGGAAGCCCATATGTTTCACATAACACCGGAAATGCATGAATATCGGTATTATTGCTTAATTGATAAAATCTAATTAAATTCCTGGAAGACCATGCAGCAAATGATTTCGGGAATTTCCAAGCAGGATAGAAGGCCGGGTTTCTAAGGAACGAAAGAAGAGGATTATGTGGGGATTGGAGATTACAAGCTCTGCTAAATTTATCCCAAATAGACAAAGAATGTTTCGTTATGGGATTAGATAGATGTGATCTATCTTTAGGTTGGAGCCATAGCATATTGGCCACAGAGATAGGGTCGCTGTCAACTGACTCAATATGAACCCACAGGGGTGTTTCTGCCAACGAGTGATATTTAGGAAGGGGTGATAGTTGAGCAGCGTAGTAATAGGAAGTGAAGTTTGGCAGACCTAATCCGCCATTCAATTTTTTGAGATACAGTGTAGTTTTGGAAATTCTGGGTTTAGTGTTTCCCCAAATAAAAGACATGACTCTGCGTTGTGTGAGTCTTAAAAAATATGTAGGTAACGGGATAGGTAATACCCTAAATAAGTATAAAAATTTTGGTAATATAGACATTTTTATAGCATTGATCCGTCCTATCCATGATAATGGAAGAGATGTCCATTGTTTCATAGTGCCTGTAACTTGTTTCAGTAGAGGAAGATAATTAGCAGCAAATAAATCTTTAATCGAGGTTGTAAGTTGTACTCCTAAATATGAGATCTGATGGGTAACCCAGTTGAATGGTAATGAGGTTTGGACGTGTCGAAGTTCTGCTTGTGGCAAAGAAATATTTAACACATTCGATTTTGTGGGGTTAACAAAAAGTCCAGATACTTGGGCAAATTTGTCCAAGACATTTAGTAAATTTGGGGCTGATATATGGGGATGAGATAAAAAAATAAGGACATCATCTGCATAAAGACACAACTTATGCTGATATCCGCCTAATTCGATACCTTTAATATCTGGATGAGACCTAATTAGTTGTGCTAGTGGTTCAATCAGGAGAGCAAAAAGCAATGGGGATAGAGGGCAGCCTTGCCTTGTCCCTCTTCTAATGTCTAACATTGCAGATTTATATCCCGCATATTTAATATATGCCTTTGGGTTATTATACAGAGAGGAGATCCATGTAAGAAAATGATTCCCAAATCCCCATTTTTGAAGCATGTATTGCAAATATGGCCAGGTGACAGAATCGAAAGCTTTTCTGATATCCAAAGATAATAGGCATGTAGGGATGTGTCTAATTTTAGCTGCGTGAATAAGTAAGAGAGCACGCCTGACATTATCACCTGCCTGGCGCGTTGGCATAAAACCTGTTTGGTCTCTGTGAATCAGTTGACCTATAACGTTATTCAAACGAGTCGCCAAGATCTTGGCTAGTAATTTAATGTCTAGGTTAAGGAGCGATATGGGGCGGTAATTGGTCCAAGAGGTAGAGTCGGAACGGGGTTTGGGAATCATTGCTATAATGGAGGTCAGTGTATCAGACCCAAATGAATAACCTTTCAGGATAGAATTGAAGGTCCTGGTTAAGATGGGTGCTAAAATGTGTGCATACTGTTTGTAATATAATGCCGAGAACCCATCAGGACCAGGTCTCTTATTTGGTTTTAATAGTTTAATGGCAGTCAGAACTTCAGGTGCTGTTATGGGGGACTCGAGGTTATCCTGTTGTTCCTGGTCTAAGGTAGGGAGCTTTATGTTGGAAAACAGAGTATCTGCTTTTGTTTTATCAAAGTCGTGAGCGGGGGAATATAATTTAGCTAAATTAGAGCGAAATATCTCTAATATTTTAACTGGGTTGCTAGTATATCCATCACGGGATATTTTCAATCTGAAAGAAGTCTGTGCGTGTTGTATTGCCTTCAAACTACGCGCCATAGGGGTATCTGGTTTGTTAGCTTTAAGATATTGGATATGTTGGCGTTTACGTAGTAATTTATCAGCAGAATCGGTTAAAAAAAGGTCTAGATCAAGACGAGCTTTCTCCAGTTTTGAGTTATTGGCGGCATTCGGGTAAGATTGAAAGGTCATATGGCATTTATTATAAACAGCCTCAAGCTTAGCAAACTGTAGTTTACGTTCTTTTTTAATTGCTGATGCTTGTTGTATCAATCTGCCCCGAATGACCGCTTTGTGGGCCTCCCACAAAGTGAGGGGGGAGACATCATTCGTGTCATTAAAGGAAAGATAATCAGTAATTGCCTCTTCAATCTCAGTTTTAAGGGATGGATTAGTCAATAAAGAGTTATTAACACACCAAGTAATATCGTGTGATCTGGGAATAGTGGAAGCCAAGGTTGTGAAAACAGCACAGTTGTCAGTCCATGGAAATGGGATTATTTTAGAGGAAATAATTTCTGGTATCATGCTAGATGGAGTTAAGATATGATCTATACGTGAGAAAGAGTTATGTGGATATGAATAGTGTGTGAAACGTTTACTGGAAGGATTAAGTTCTCGCCAAGTATCTACTAAGTTATGAGTAGAAAGCAGAGATTGGAGAGTCAATCTAGCAGAGCTTGTAGGTGGGGCTGAAGGGGATTTATCCAAGAAAGGAAAAACCGTAGCATTAGAGTCTCCACATAAGACAACCGTACCAAATTTGTGCGTATCAACTAGTTGAAAAAGATGGGATAAAAAAGCTTCTGGGCGTTTATTTGGGGCATAGTAGGATACTATCGTAATAGGAGTATCAGAAATATAGCCAGTAAGTAATGTATATCTACCTTCCGGGTCATTTAACTGTGACACAAGGGTAAAGGGGGTATTGCGGTGGAAGCCAATAAGAGTTCCACGCTTTTTAGCTGAGGCAGAGGCAGCATAAAATTGTGGGTATGAGGACGAAAGGAACTTAGGGTAAATTTTGTCTGTAAAATGGGTTTCCTGCAAACATATAATATGTGCTTTCTTAGCTGTAAAGGAGCGCATAGCCTTTGTGCGTTTATGCGGGATATTAAACCCTTGTACATTTAAAGATAAAATATTTATGGGGGCCATAATAGAGTCAGGGATATCATTATATCATGAGGAATATAATACATACCAAGAACCAGGACCACCACCTGAAGAGATAAAAGAGAGAAAGAAGTGACAGAGAAAAAAGTAAAATAATAAAATTGAACTACCCTAGAATAGGGACCAAATATCGCTAATTTGTGACAGAACAATAGGGTGTGGGAACATCTCGAGAGAGTAATTAAAAGTCTCCGAGAGGCTCCAGGGCCACCAACAGAATCCCACATAATAGCAGGGGTCTGAGGGTGGTAAAGGGGGCGGCAAGAAATTCCTAAGGGAAGATCAACACCGGAGGACCACAGGGGTTATATAAGTAGTTAACACTAAAATAGAGCATTTTTAATCTATGCAACCATAACTACCAACTACCAAGCTCACTCTAATCAGCAAAAAAGAGAGAAGAAAAAAAAAAAAGAAATATATATTATACCCGTATATATGTATATACACATACATACAGATATATACACATGTATATGCAGACACGCACACACACACATGTACACGCAAACATAACCTCATGAGGACCTAAAAAGATAAAAGAAAAAGGTAATTAATGAGGCCAAAAAGAGTGGTAGTTTGGTTATCAAGAGGTAAGGAAAAAAAAGATAAAAAAATAAAAATAAAAAGGACCATCGAAAACGAACGAGAAACTAAATATAAGATATATCAGGTGAGCTAGTAGAATCTAAAACCTTCTAGAAAGAAAAAAGGGAAGAGGAGAAAAAAAAAAAAAAAGTGAGAGTCCAGCAAAAAAATTGTTAGTTTTTAGTGTCAATAGGAAAGTGTATAAACCAGCATTGAGTACTGGGATCGAATAATGAGTTGTGGTCTGAAAAAAAGGGTGTATAGATCAGTCCATGGTGTCTTCATTAGATGGTGTTGAATTTTCAAATCGTCCACGTTTATGAATATTCTGGCGTGAAGAAGAAGAGGGATTGTTGAAGGCTGCTGCTGTGTTTTGTGGAGAGGAGCTGGAGGCCGATCGTCTACGATGTTGCTCTTTAGGCGTAACTTTATCTACAATACCCATTTCAATCATAGCCGACTGCAAGTCCTCTGAAGAGCGACAAACATACTTGGTTTCCAGGTATGTGAATCGAAGAGAAAAGGGAAACCCCCATTGATAGGTGATCTGGTTTTGTTGTAAAACCTGTAATTGGGGTTTGAGTGCTCGCCTCTTTGCTACTGTGAGTGGGGAAATATCTGCAAAAAGCTGATACACATGGCCTTGAAATTGCAGAGAATCTTTCCCTCTAGCAGCTGAAAGTAATTGCTCTTTGGTTTTATAATAATGAAATTTGGCAATTATGTCCCTAGGGGGACCATTGGTTTTGCGAGGAGCTAAAGCCCTGTGCACTCTGTCCATTTCCAGTCTATCTACAGGAATACCAGGCTGTAATTCCTGGAATAGAGCTATCATGGTGGCTTGGAGATCAATGACAGTCTCAGGGATTCCTCTAATTCGCAGATTCGATCGTCTGTCCCTATTTTCCTGATCTTCTAAACGTGACTGTAGTATAACATTTTCCTCTTTAAGGTTCTCAAATTCAGAGATAAAGTGCTGCGTGTGGCTATCTATTTCATCCACTCTCAATTCCAACTCAGCTGTTCTCTGTCCAAGCTCCCTTATTTCCTTTGTCAAATTATCAGTAATGTGATCTGAAGTTTGTTTGAGGGCTTTCTGTAACATTCTTTCAAATGTTTTAAACATGTCAGATTGAATCACAGTCTGTGAGCCGCCTGTATCAGAGTCAGACTCAGCGGTGAAATCCTGGGTCTTTACACTGTGTGGCAGTGTTTTCCTAGTGTGCGGTGTAGAAGGCTGTGAGGTAACTGCCGCCGCCATCTTGGAAGACTGCCTGGCCGGCGCTTCTTTAGCCATACCAGCTTTATATTTTAGTTTTGGGCCCCGCAGGACCATAATAATGATACCTGAGGGCTCTAGGAAGTACCAGCTATCGCTGTGTGTCGTTCGCGGTGCCGCTGGGACCTGTAGTCCTCCGGTGCAATCGTCCCAGGAGCGGAGCTCTAAGATAGCATTACCGCTCTCCTAGGCAGCCGCGCATGCGCCCCCCCTTTGTCAAGCTTCAATACTTTACCTGTTTTGTACAAGCTTCACAGATGGAGACACCCCTATAGTATACACTGGAGCACCTGTGTGGGCCCCCTAATAAAAAGGGTGTTCTTGTGTCCCACACTAGTGCTCCAGCGTCCAGATGTCTAAACAGCTGCTGAGTGTCCTCTCCTTACACAGTATCTAGTTTGCATTTCATTCTATTAACAAACACATCTACACAACCAAATTAGTTTCAGAAAAGTAGGCCCTAAAAAATGTTGGCAAATGCATATGGCCCAAACAATGGTGTTTTATAGACCGAAAGAAAAATGTTTGATACGAACGAATAATGTGCCCATGAACATGAAAGTTGACATTTTAAACTGGATTAACAGTTAAGAAAAGCACATGGAGCAGCACGAACGTAATAAAGACAAAAAGACTAGGAACACAGGACAACTACTTACTTTTTTGCAGCACTCTCCGGATCTTTCTGTACTGCTCGTGTTCTCGTAATTTCAGGTCCGACCACCGCTTCCTGAGCTGATCTTTCAATCGTCGTACCCCGAAATTCCGGTGCAGACTTTTGACCACTTTCACCATGATCTTGGCCTTTCGGACATTGGGGTTGGGGTAAGGTCCATACTTCCCGTCATAGTCGGCCCTTTTCATTATGTCGACCATCTCCAACATCTCCCCAAAGGACATGTTTGATGCCCTAAATCGTCTCCTTCTAGATCGGGACGTTTCTGGCTCCGGGCTTTCCTCCTCCTCGTTGGTGTAAATATCAGACACCTGCTCTGACTCCGCCATGTGCTCTTCCCCACTGCCCTGAATGAGAAGGGGCGGGGAATAGACTAGAAAGAACGTCAGAGGTGGGCGGAGTTTCACGCATGCGCAGTGTCTATAAAGCGTAACACGTGTGCGTAGTACGTACGATCTGTGAGCAGTGGAAGGAGTTTCGGAGGCGCAGATCGTGATAACGAAGGTAAGATTTAACATTGGGCCTATACTGCTTCTAGATTGAGGCCTGTATTTGCACAAGTTTAGAAGACTTTAGGCTGACATTAGGGTTTGTTTTGTGTCTTGCAGTGAAAATGGATATCTTGAAAGATCAGGACTTTATGCCAATCTTCATTGATATGCTCAGGGAGCTGCCTTGTCTATGAGAGATAAACCACCCTGAATATAAGAACCAAACAAAGAGGAAGGCAGCGCTGGATCAATTGCTGGAATTTGTGAAGACGGTGATCCCCACAGCAGACATCACCTATTTGAAGATCCTAATTGATGGCCTAAGGAGCAATTATCTAAGGGAGCACAAGAAGGTCCAGGATTCCCAGAGATCTGGAGCTGCAGATGACATTTATGTACCCAGGCTGTGGTACTATGACAGGCTGCATTTTCTGGCAGGTCAGACTGAACCCAGGTCATCACTCTCCAGTCTTCCTTCCACGCTTCCTTCCCCCCAGCTGAGGCTTCTGATGCCCAACCTGGGCCTTCCAGGCAGCAACATGTGGAGGAGCCCAGCTTGAGCCAGGTATAGCATTCTTCTAAATATTTCTGCTTGTCCAATCAATGATGTTAACTAGATGTTAGTTTGGAGTACTAATTTATGATTGTGATTGATGATGCAAAAACTAAAACCATGTCACTTTTTCATACACAGGGAAGTCTCAGCCAGGAGGTGGCCGGGCCAAGCAGGCTGCCTGATATCCAGGTCCCTCCCCTACACCATCAAAGACAAAGTGGCAGGAAGAGGAGTAACCTGGAGGAGGCTTTTGGAAGGCTACAGAGGCCCTGAGAACCCCCCACACTGTGGAGGAGGACTTTGCTTGCATAACTGCCTGCAAAATGCTGCAAATGGAGGAGGGCCAACGACTCCTGTGTGAGTCCTTAATTTTGGAAGCTCTCAATAAGGGCTTGAGGGGCCAAATAACATCTGCTACCCACATTTGTGACCTCACACATAGTCCTCCTCCTCCTCCAGGTCCTACTACTCCTCCTCCTCCTCCTCCAGGTCCTACTACTCCTCCTCCTCCTCCTCCAGGTCCTACTCCTCCTCCTGCCACATCTCCAACACCAGAGCTACAGCCAGGAAGGAAGCGTGGAAAGAAGACCAGAAAGTGATGACCCTGGGCCCAGTCTGGTCTGGCAAAAGATGCAGCCTCTTGTAGTAGCACAACCTGGGGACACAGATGTCATATACTGCTTTCCGGATCTCTGGGACTTCTGGACCAGACTGCTCTCCCTTAGATATGGACTCCTCAGGCCTCCAAATTTGATGTTAAATAATTGATGTCTGCCCTGGGGGTCCAAGGCTTCCCCAATTTCTGATGTTTCTCCAGCGTTGCCTCCCTCTTTGTTTGGTTCTGAGCCCTTAATAAAGGATTTTTTGTTTCAATTATACTTGCCTATGTGTGTTTTCCCTAAAAAAGGACAGTTTGTTTGTAAGGATTCAGGTACATTTCAAAAATACAATGTGAAATCAGCAAGGGACACCAACACCAAGCAACCTTCTTGAGATTAAATAATATAAGATATCAAAAACACACAAAACACACACAAAAATATTAGGGAGTAAAACTAACAAAAAAATTAAACAAAGATCAGCCTTGAAAAAAATACGAACCCAAAAACAAAAACAAAAACAGCCTTTAAAAGAAAAAAAGAAAAAAGAAAACAACCAAAAAAAATTTTTTGTCAGATGTGACAAATCAAAATATATTGAGGGAATCCCGATAAATAATAAAGAAAGAAGTTTGTGAGAAGTCTGTGTGAATATGAGCAGCAAAACTACTTCATTCTTCTCACATTATAAAGAAGAAGAGAGTGCGCTGTATTAAACCATTTTTTACATTGCAGCGTGACGAAAGTGCTGTATCCATTGCGAACGCTAATTTTACCAGACCGAGCTGTTCCGTCTCGGAATTTCTTCTGAGCATGCGTGGCACTTTGTGCGTCGGAACTGGCCACACACGGTCGGAATTGACGCAATCGGATTTTGTTGTCGGAAAATTTTATAGCCTGCTCTCAAACTTTGTGTGTCGGAAAATTCGATGGAAAATGTCCGATGGAGCCCACACACGGTCGGAATGTCCGACAACACGCTCCGATTGAACATTTTCCATCGGAAAATCCGACCGTGTGTACAGGGCATTAGAAGGAGGTCAACTGCATGTCAAAAGAAAGTCAAATGCCAGTCAGAAATAGGTTAACTGCAGGTAAAATACAACTGTAAAAAAAACTCAGATGGAACTCAAGAAGAATCTCAAACCATTCTGAAATTGACGTGAAAGTGCTATAATTTGCCCATCTACCTGTCCCCAAGTCCACCTTGAAATGCTTACTTGCATCCCTAAATTATTTTCAGAGCAACTTGGTTAACTAGATCTGTGATGTTATATTATGCAGCTCATAATGAGGTTGCATGGTTATTCTCTAGCCCGCCACTTCTCACCCACATACTAAAAGGAAAAATATCATTGTTCCGATCTCTTTCCTATCAGCAGCATTGGCAACAAGTCCCATTTTTATTGGCCATGTGCCAAAATCATTTAGTACCTAGGCACATGCTGGGGGGACTAGGTTAATCACCTGTCCTTTCTTTCTGCTACACTGGATTTTTTCCGACGGATGTTGGCTCAAACTTGTCTTGCATACACACGGTCACACAAAGTTGTCGGAAAATCCGATCGTTCTGAACGTGGTGACGTAAAACACGTACGTCGGGACTATAAACGGGGCAGTGGCCAATAGCTTTCATCTCTTTATTTATTCTGAGCATGTGTGGCACTTTGTCCGTCGGATTTGTGTACACACGATCGGAATTTCCGACAACGGATTTTGTTGTCGGAAAATTTTATATCCTGCTCTCAAACTTTGTGTGTCGGAAAATCCGATGGAAAATGTGTGATGGAGCCTACACACGGTCGGAATTTCCGACAACAAGGTCCTATCACACATTTTCCGTCGAAAAATCCGACCGTGTGTACGGGGCATTACAGTAGGTGTTAAAAACAGGGGTTTAGTTTGCACTCATTTACAAAAACATGCATGAGCTGCAGAGCCACTTCAGGACACCCAAATATTATCTGCAGTACTGACTCTAAATTTTGAGAGCCTCCACAGTAGAAGCACATGATTATTATAGATAGGCAGAGGGCAGGAGAGTCTGGAGAGAACCCACCCCTCCTTAAAAGCACAGGGGAGCACTGTACAGCCAGCACATAGCACAATGGCAGCAAAGGTGTCCAGTGCGTCCCCTCACCAGTATTCCAAAAGTAAAAACAAATGGCAGGTGCCCCCACTAATAACTGGCAGGGAGCACATGGAAGGGTGAGGCATGTTAAACAAAAACTTCCAGCTCAACTTACCGACCATCCTTCAACCAACCAAATTATCCTGTCTAATAGTATAGCATTAAAAACAGAGGTTTCATTTGCACACATTTTCAAATACATGCGTAAGCTGCAGGGGCACTTCATAGCATCCCAGTATCTCACTGGACACCTTCGCTGCCATTGTGCTATGTGCTTGGTGTCCAGTGCATCCCTGTGTCTTTAAGGAGGGGTGGGCTTCCTCCAGGCATACCTGCCCTCTGCCTAGCCATTATAATGCATATCATGCAGGACTGCAGATAATACCGGGGTGCCATGAAGTGGCTCTGCAGCTAATGTGTGCAAAATAAACCCCTGTTTTTATTGCATACTGTTAGACAGGCTGGTCGGTAAGTTGAGCTAGGAATTTTCTTTGGTTTTTGTTTGACATGCATCGCCCTTCCATGTGCTCCTTGGTGCAAAGGCCAGTTATAGGTGGGGGCAGTAGCCATTTGTTTGTACTGTTGGAATACTGGAGAGGGGACACATTTGACACTTTTGTTGGCATTGTGCTATCATGTGCTCGCTGTCCAGTGTGCCCCTGTGGTTTTAAGGAGGGGTGGGCTCCATCCAGGCTCACCTGTCCTCTGCCTATCCAATATAATGCATGTGCTTCTACTATGGAGGCTCTCAAAATTTAGAGTTAGGACTACAGATAATACTGGGGTGCCGTGAAGCGGCTCTGCAGTTTACTCATGTATTTGCAAATGTGTGCAAACTAAACCCCTGCTCTAAACGCATACGTTGAGGCAGGATAGTTTGGTTGGTTGCGACTGGTCAGTAAGTTTAGCTGGTAATTTTCTTTGGTTTTGTTTGACATGAGGCGTCATTCCAAGTGCTCCTTGCTGGAAAGGCCAGTTATGGGTGGGGACAGTAGCCGTTTGTTTGTACTGTTGATATATTGTAGTTCCCCTAGCCTCTCCATCCCTTGTCACATCTGTACCATTGGTAAAAGTACAACAAAAGGATGCTTGCAATAGAGCAGGCTGACAATTTTAATGCCGCTCACTCTCTGTGCTGCAGATACATGCTAAACACATTAGTAGTAGTGTAATATAGACACAGGTAGGCAAAATTATTAGAAATCATGGAAATATGGGTAACTAGGAAAATATGGATAGACCAAAACCACAAGACACTTCAGGATACAAATCCAAAAAAACTTTAAACACCAGAAGGAATGTGAGCACAAAAGCCACTAGAAGTCAGGAAGTATGCCACTTGTGACTGTGAGCCACAAACCAGTGAGGCTGAAAGATCTACTAAACAACTGCTAGAGGTAAAACAAGAAACATCTAAGCCACGTCTCAATATCAGAGCTGCAGGACAGAATAAAATGCTAACACGACCTTCAACTACAGCACGTGGGTACATATTGGATCATCTTGTTAGTCAGATCCAAGTGACCTTCCTGAGCTTATTATTTGATGCTATACATTATTTAGCCTATGTTTGCTACATAATGTTTGTTTTATGTATTATGTTTTTTAGGGCAATATTTTTAACTTTTGGTTTTATTGCAAAATATGGGCAAAGAGCTGCATACTGCGTTTATTGGTTATAGTTTATAAGACACAAGTGTGTATTGCTTCAGCATATCGATTGCTCAATTTGTAAGTTTGTAAGCAGGTGTAGTCTGGCCTCCCTCCATAGGTGGCGCTGTATGGTAGCCGCCATGCAGGGAGTGAAAAGAGGGCAAGGGGAACCCATTTTCCTCTAAGGCCTTCGTAGGTGTCATCAGGGGAGCAGCTGTCTGATTGGACACTGCCAGCCTGGTTGACCCCTGTGGCCATCTTAAGTGCGGGCAGTGCTAATAAAAAAGCACTGTCTCCCTTCAGTTGGCGTGCATTTGCGAAGTGTATAGGTCACGGAGAGGAACCCACTGAATAGGGCCAGTGGTTCTAGTACAGGGAGAGGTTTCCGGTGG
Source organism: Lithobates septentrionalis (assembly GCA_037952835.1). Classification (NCBI taxonomy): domain Eukaryota; kingdom Metazoa; phylum Chordata; class Amphibia; order Anura; family Ranidae; genus Lithobates; species Lithobates septentrionalis. The sequence continues at coordinate 553,127 of JBBDGP010001178.1, read as the reverse complement.
AGGAGGGATAGTGTACGGTCTGCTCGCCTGTGCCTCTAACTAGAAACTCTTCCACCTCCAGGCACCTTGTTGCCATACCGCCTCCAGCAGTGGTGTATTTAGGTTTCGTGCTGCCCTAGGCCTGACTAAACTCGTGCACCTCCTAATTTAAATAAGACCCGCCCCTTCCTGTCAAGGCCACGCTCCTTCCTGTTTAAGACCCACTCTGAAATTTTCCAGTGGGGACACTAGTTCTGAGAGCCTGGGGGGGATGGATTCCCTTAATTTGCAGAGATTTCCTCTCGCTTCCTGTTTGGCTATGGGGCAGGAAATGTAAGGAAATCTCCGCAATGGGACACAGATATAAAAAAATAAACTGACAGTAGGCTATAACCCTTCCTTATTCTATTCAAAGTATTTCCCACAGCTCTACTTTCTGCTAAATTTATGGAGAGGACTAAGAAGATATTACCATGCCAGTGGTGCAGCAGAAAACATATAGCACAGTGATGAAGGTATGTGGTTCAGGCATTGAGCAAAGGAAGGATTGGGGGCAGGAACAAATAAATCCATCTGTTTATTTTTCTCATCAGCAACAGAAATAAAATTAAGATTCCTTAACCGCTTCCCGACCGCCTCACGCAGATATACTGTGGCAGAAGGGCATGTACAGGTAGATTAACGTACCTGTATGTTGCCCTTTAAGAGGCGGCTCGCCGTGAGCTCCGTGACCGCGATAGCGGGTCCCGCGAACCCGATGTCCGCGAGGATACCCGCGATCGTCTCACGGTGAGGAAGAACGGGGAGATGCTAATGTAAACTAGCATCTCCCCGTTCTGCCTAGTGACACTGTCACTGATCTCTGCTCCCTGCGATCAGTGTATTGTAACACACAGCCCCTCCCCCCCACAGTTAGAAACACTCCCTAGGACACACGTAACCCCTACAGCGCCACCTAGTGGTTAACCCCTTCACTGCCAGTGACATTTTTACAGTAATCAATGCAATTTTTTAGTATTGATCGCTGTATTAATGCCAATGGTCCCAAAAATGTGTCAAAATTGTCCGATGTGTCCGCCATAATGTCGCAGTCAGGATAAAAATCGCTAATCGCCGTCATTACTAGTAAAAAAAAAATTATCAATAAAAATGCCATAATAAAATGCCATCCCCTATTTTGTAAACGCTATAACTTTTGCGCAAACCAATCAATAAACGCTTATTGCGATTTTTTTACCAAAAATATGTAGAAGAATACGTATCGGCCTAAACTGAGGAAAAAAAATGTTTTTATAAATATTTTTTGGGGATATTTATTATAGCAAAAATTAAAAATAATGCATTTTTCCAAAATTGTCGCTATTTTTTTGTTTATAGCGCAAAAAATAAAAACCGCAGAGGTGATCAAATACCACCAAAAGAAATCTCTATTTGTGGGAAAAAAAGGATGTCAATTTTGTTTGGGAGCCACGTTGCACGACCACGCAATTGTCAGTTAAAGCGACGCAGTGCAGAATCGCAAAAAGTGCTCTGGTCAGGAAGGCTTTAAATTCTTCTGGGGCTGAAGTGGTTAATATGTACAACTGACACAATCAAAGGATTGCAGGAGAGTCCTACTACCTACCTGCCAGGTATAGGTGACCATGTCAGTGTCCCTTATGTCTGCACCATCCCTAGATTAAAGGCCCTTTGGCAGCTAGGTAAGTGCCATGCAAGTTTCACCCAAATAGTGTAGCTTTCCTTCTACGCTGGGTACTCTATGCTATATATTTTAGTCAGCTACTGTATCACCATTAACACCTGCCTCCTATATATATTACCAGTAGCTGATATCTATGGTAAGTCACTATAATATATAGCAACTCCTCTGCCAAAGGCAAATAAATAAGAAGATTATCTAATATTTGCCATATGCAACAATGCAAGCACGAAAGCCCTCAGGGGTTTCTAGTATATACAGTATAAATATTAGATTGTGATCACACAAAGGTTTGCAGGAAAGTCTTACTACCTACCTTCTAAGTGTAGCTGACCATCCCAGTCTCCCTTGCATCTGCACCATCCCTACTACCCAGATTAGAAGCCCCGAGGCAGCAAGGTAGTTGTCCTGCAATTTCCACTCAACTGGTGTGGTTTTCCTTTCAGCCTGGGTATTTACAGCCTGCCTGGCTCCCTTCATGTATCTCCACTGCACCTCCTCTGACATGGGGTCTCCTCACACAGTGGAGAGCTCCTCACTCTTCACTCTACTGGCCTGCACCTGTCAGCTGACTCTCTCCTCCAGACAGTTTCAGCCTCCCAACATGGCATCTGTCTCTCTGTAGCTGAGAACTCAGATGAGAGGTCTGCTCTGATGACAGTCAAAACTAGAAGCGATGGAGCCCCCTCCACAGTTGTCGAACACTGGCTGCCTGCGTACGGCCCCATATGCGGCAGCTTAATGGGGGCACCAGACCGATTTGCCTCCTGGTCCAAACCACCCCATAAGACTGGCACTACACTAAAAGTATAGTGCAAGCCAGCGGGGACTCTTTTCATACTGCCCCCCTGAAAAAGTGCTGCCCTAGGCCTGGGCCTTGTTGCCTAGGCCAAGATACAGCGTAGTCCTCCAACCACCTCCTCTGTCAGATGCCATTGGCATTATATGTGTTACCAGAAATACCTCTGCAATTCTATGTAAGTGTTGCCGTGCCGCTCTGGCAATGGTACAGTGATTGTATCATCACCCTGTTACATACACTATGTCACAATTCCTAGTCTCTGTGTACCTTCTCTCCTCTCTGGGTACCCAACTCCGGGCCCTACTCACAAGTACAATCAAACCTACACATAGCTCTAAGGGGCCATGTATACTTTTTTTGCATTGTGGCATGTTAGCTGACAGCATAATGTTTTGGAGCTAATAGATTTTTTAAATTAGATTTTCAGTTACTGGCTGTATTAGGAAATTAGGCCTATGACACATAGGAATTATGTATAGATACTTGGACAATTGCCACTTTTTTCATTTGAAGAACTGTCTGAAAATATCTTCACATGTCCCTGCTAGCATCTTCCTTTCAGCCACAATGCACACTCAACCTGCAATGTGCATAACTGAGCACCCCCTGCACCATCCCCACTAAATTGGTCTTAACGCGTACATGGAATTAAACAGACCAACTATAACCCCCCTCCATTCCATTGCACAGTAAAAACAACAAACATAATAAAACACCATACATATATTGTAAATAGGGAATAGTTTGGGCATTTTTTTTGGGGGGGGGGGTAAATTTAACTTCAAAGGATATGTGCTCTTTTAAACAATGTACCCCATCCCTTAACTTAAGGCCCCATCATTGAAATTAAGCTACAAACCCTAGTAGTGCAAAGTATTAGTACTAAACATTAGTTGTAAAAATCATTAGTAAGGTAAGACCTCATATGGAATATGCAGGTTTGGGCACCAGTTCACAAAAAGTATATCAGAGAAGCAGAAAAAGTGAATAGAATGGCAACAAAACTGATAAGAGACTCAGCTATGAGGAATTATTAGAGGAACTAAATGTATTCTTTCTTGAGAAGAGGCGATTAAGGGGGATATTATCATTATGTATAAATACATAAATGGCCCATATTGTCAACCTGGTGTACAGTTATTCACTTTAAAGTGGAACTTCAGCCAAAAGGAGAAGTTCTTCTCTCCCCCCACCCACTCTTTAACTTTTGGCACATTATTATTTCTTTTGAGGGGGACAAGGTACCTAGCCTAGGTAATCTAAATGGAAGTCCGCCAACCCCAACCCCCTCCCCCTCCTCTGCCCGCAAACTTCTGGGACACATCCTGGGTTGCAGGGGGCTGTAGGACCATTCACAGGGTGCAACGCAGCTTGTATATACGCAGTGGGAGGCTGGCTGTGAAACCGCAAGGAGTCACAGCCGGTTTCCCCCAGTTAACATGTGCTGGGACCCAAAGACCATTGAAGCATTGAAGAATGGGCTTAGATGAGAACGGCGTGGGATCCTTGGACAGGTGAGTGTCTGTTTATTAAAAGTCAGTAGCTACAGTTTTCATAACTTTTAACTGACTTTTAAAACAACTTTTAATTTTTGGGAGCTTGGCTCAAGAACCTCTTTAAGGTTATTACAAAGGACAAGGGGGCACTCCTTACTTCTGGAGAAAAAGAGATTTAACAGTAAGAGCTGTGAACATGTATAATTAACTCAAGAAATAATTCTGGCCATATCAGTAGATTGTATAAAAAAAAAAAAAAATAACTGGATATTAATGTGGTAGTAAAGGCAGAAGGTTTCCATACCTTAATGCATTCTCTGCATTAAAAAAACCTCCTGTGATCAGCACCCCCTCTGCAGCCCCCCCCCCCCCCCCCCCAAATACATACCTTATGCTGAACTTGATCCATCATTGTGCCTGAGAGAATGCTCTATCTCTGTCCTCACAGGACATGGAGACAGCAGTTGGAGCCACTGTCAATCAAATCCTGTAAGGAGGGAGCAGGGGGAGAGGCCGAGGGGCACTGTGTGTGTCAATGGACACACATAGCCCAGCTCAAGAGTGAGGCCATATGAATACCCCCATAGCAAGTGGCTTGCAATATGGGGCACTCATTAAAAGTAATAACATTATAGATTGCTGATCCAGGGAATATTCAATTGCCTTATGGGGGATCAGAAGTGTATTTTTCTCCCACTAGAGCAAATTGGTCCATGCTTCATAGTTTTTTTTGCCTTCCTCTGGATTAACAGTGGGTATAGGATCTTATATGTGGGCCAGTGGGGTTCTGTTTATTTTTTCTATTTATTATTTTCTATTGGTTGAACTAGATGGACTTGTGTCTTTCTTTCTTTTATTCAAATTGACTATGTAACCCTCTCTGCAGATCTATACTTACCTTTAAAACCACAGCCAGATGCTATATAGTCCTTCATTTCCAAACAAAAATTGAATAAACGCCGTCATCTCTTGTAGGTCCTTGATGGTAGCCAGGTCACACCTGTATACCTTAAAGTCCTACTACGTCTATGAACACCAAACTTGGTAAAGTTATGTTCCCTCTATTTTTTCTCTACCCACAGCTAACTTGCTTCGTAAAATCCAACTGTTGGTTCTGTATGATTCCTAACAGTTTCCACCTACTGCCTGTTGATTGATGAATGCATATCTTTTTTCATGGAAATGAGACAACTGTATTTATAGAAAAGAAAAGAAAAAAATATTCTAGAAGAAATTAAGTACATAAAAATGCCACATATAAGAAAAAGTCAGCATTCAGGTACAGGATATGAAAACACCATGCATTCAGACAATAAAAAAAAAAAATCAAATTTTCCAAATGTGGACAAGAGGCTTGCGGTGTCAACGAAAACAGGAAGACGATATTGAAGGGATTAATATAAATAGAAAAGCATTTACACACTTCATTAAAACAGCAAATAAATAACCGAGATACATAGGAGATATCCTAGCCTGTGGTTTTCTGAGAGAGAAACTTCATATTTTAATGAATATTTTACAGACGCTAGCTGGTTTATTGTCCAAGTTAAGCCTGGTGTTATGCCGACACTGCAATATATACAGCATATTGGAGCTGCATAGCAATCTGATAATAGTCAACAATGAATAGCATGTCAATGGCAGCGCACTGTATTACGCTACTGCACAACTAAACTGTGATAATAAAGCTGTGAGATAATTACAGTATATAAATGAAAATAAAAGTATCAACTGATTTCAGTTGGCTTGTTGCTCCCATATCTAAACACCAGTATATACGGTAAGTTTATGAGCTGTTTGCATTTAATGGAAATTTCAACTTATACAATATTATTTTTTATATTATTTTTAAATGGTAGAAACATGCCTAAACTAGGATTTTTTGTTATGAATGGGGTACATGGAATGTACGGTGCTTTTGTATAAATGTATTTATTATATTTAGGACTAAAAATACAATTGAAAAATATTTTTGTTTACTAAACAATCAAATCTTAAACCGCCAAATAGCGCCGATAAAACGACCGCCGACGCCTGCCCCAGTCTGAAAGTAGCCTAACACTATCCCTTCCTGTAACTCTAACATTAACTCTTCCCCCATGTAATTCCATTCCTAACATGAACCCTCCATGTAGCCTCAACACTATCTCTCACCCCAACCCTTCATTTAACCCTAACACTCATTGTAACCCCTGGCACCCAGCTTGGGTGCCTCGGTTAAGATGCAGCTTCCTTCACTCTGGAACCAGGAACCAGATATTATAGCTGAGGATTGCACCCAAGAACTAGACACCTCTAGCTTAGGTGCAAACAGGAACTGTTTATTAAAAACTCACACAGAATATATACCACACAAAATCAGGTAAAACTTGATCACATTATCCTAAACAATGCAATGTAAACAGTAAAACCAGTACATCTAATGAACAGCTAACATAAACATATAAACACCCCCCAATAGTTTGGTAACAAGGTGAAGTGGACACAATGCTAGAAGACAGACAGAAACTAGGTGACTCAATTAACAATGGTGATTTACACCTAGGAGGCACAAAATGGGGAATTATACAATGAGAGAAAGACTACATATTAAACAGATTACATATAGCAGCAGGAGACACCAGCATCAAGTTGTTTGAAGCTGATTATAATTTTCTGCTTAGAGTCTCTGGTCTAGGAGGGGGGTTGAAGCAATCAATGCTGGTTTGAGAACCCAAATCTGTATCCAGGTCCTAGGTTCAAGAGTCTGTGTGTTTTGGGGAGACATGGACCAACATCTGAAGCAAAACCACTCCAAAAGGTCCCCCAAGTACACATCTTCCAAAGAATAGAGCCCCCTCAAAAGCCAGGGCCCATAGTCAGGTAGGCAAGGGGCTACCCTGCAGTCCCCTCCAAAAGCCCCTGTCCCTGTTGGGCCGGTCACACCTACATTTCCTAATTCACATTTATTCCCTTGTTTGCATCATTTTCTATCAGGCACTGGAATTCTTTGAGCCAAAGACCAAACTGTCTGCACATTAAGATATCAGCCTCGGGACCCTAGTACCTATATCCACTCCCCTATCAGAGAAGGCACCCTTAAAAACAAAATGACATCTAAATTTCAAACCTGTCAAGTTGCCTTGGATTTACGTGGCATTTAGCAACTTGGAAAGTGTGTCCTGATTTTAGATTACAACTAGGCACAGAGCAATATGATTGGACTTCTTTTTGCAGCAGTATACACTCCTGGCACACATGCTGTATGCTTCATGCCATACAGCTGTGTTAGAGATGCCAATGAACTTAAAGGCCCATAGTGTTCAGTGATGACTTTTTATCCTGGAACATGTCTGTAGGCCTCATGAACTATTTAAAAGAACATGATAAAATCTGAACCTGGGGATATTTTCTTACTGCTTTTGCCATGAGCCTTGTTCAAAAGTCATGCTTTACTTTCTCTTCCGTCATGGATCTTGTTGAAGGCTGCAAATGTGTTCTGAATCGTCATGTTCTCAGCATGCTGCTCAGAAGAGCCAGCTGTCTTAATGAATAATAAGAGATTCTGACAGGACACCCCTGCCAGATGGAGATTTACCAAACTGCCAGTCCTTGCCAACCATTGCTCATCCTGTCACTGCTCATTCAGCATTCTCGCTAATGTCTGTGGACAATGTTTGTGTAAAGCTCTAGCAAGAGTCAAGAAATAGAAGTTGACACCTGTCTGTCCATCAGGAGAGAGACAGGGTGACCTCAGAACCTTGATACTGGATTCTGTGAAGTCATTTGTGTTTTTCAGAAACCTATCAAGGTCAACAGAGATGTTTGCCCTTGTGTCCATCTCATCATAGTTGGGTCAGGTTTTACAAGTGAAAGCATTTAGTTAATTGTAATATGTTTTAAACAAAATAAAAAAAAATCTCTTAATTTTGTGCGACCAGTTCTTGGCTGCACCGACATCCCTCATTCTTCATTGTCGTTTACCCTGAAGAGTCTGACCAACGGGGGAATTCTACTTATTGCCTCTAATTGTATTCTGGAAGTAAAGTCTTGCCAATCCTGTTTTTATCAAATGTATGTGTACTGGTGAATCATTTTGCTACAACACCCTTAAAATCACGTTCTTCTTTTTCAAAATATTTTTGTCATGGTAATTTGGGATATGGTGTTGATCTACACAACTGAACTCACTTTTTTTGTATTTATTTTTACTCTATATTACAAAGGCTGGTTTATTATTTTGAACATGTGAACAGCAGCAGAGTATTAGAAGCTCCTCCTGCTTCCCTGCAGACAGGCTGGGAAAGATCTGGGTCATGTGACAGCTGTATATTGATTAGGGAAAAGGTACTTAGATTTTTTTAATTAAAATAATTACAGTGCCATCATCCACAGATGACAGAAATAGAAGGGACAATGTAAAATAAACAGTGTGTGTTTAGAATCACTTTAACCAGTTGCCGACTGTCACACGCCAATGTACGTCGCCGTTCAAGGCGTTAGTGGTGACTCCATTGGGCGTGGTACCAAAGAAGGAACCTAATAAGTTTCGGTTGATTCACCACTTATCATTCCCAAAAGGGGGTTCGGTTAACGATTTCATTGACCCAGAGGCATGTACCGTGTCGTACACTTCGTTTGATGCGGCAGTTCGATGGGTCAGGCGATATGGGAAAGGAGCATTGATGGCAAAATCAGATATAGAGGCGGCGTTTAGACTACTTCCGGTTCACCCGGATAGTTTTTGGCTGCTAGGTTGCCACTGGCAAGAGCAATTCTACGTGGACAAGTGCTTGCCCATGGGTTGTTCTATTTCCTGCGCCATGTTTGAGGTTTTCAGTTCCTTCTTAGAGTGGGTGGTAAGGGATGTGTCGGGGCTGGAATCTGTGATCCATTATTTGGATGACTTCCTATGCATAGGTCCCCCTTCATCCAATGTGTGTGCGATCTTAATGTCAACGTTGCAACACATTGCGGAACGATTTGGTGTGCCCCTGGCAGCAGAAAAAACAGAAGGCCCCAAGACAGAGATTAGCTTCTTGGGTATTGTTATTGATTCCATGGCAATGGAATGCAGGTTACCGCAGGACAAATTGGGGGATCTGCAAAAAGAAATCAGGGAGATACATGGGATGAAGAAAGTACAACTGCGGGTACTTCAGTCATTGCTAGGAAAATTGAACTTTGCTTGTAGGATAATACCCATGGGCAGAGTTTTTCCTGCCGGCTGTCAGCGGCTACAGCGGGGGTAAAAGCACCGACACATTTCGTTAGGCTTAAGAAGGAGCATCGAGAAGACGTGAAGGTATGGTATCATTTTCTGATGGAGTATAATGGGAAGTCGGTGTGGATGGAGGGCCCGGTAAGTAATTTCGATGTGGAGTTGGTTACAGGCGCGGCGGGATCAACTGGCTACGGGGGCATTTTTTTAAGGGCAATGGAGTGCGGAGCCTTGGCCAAAATCCTGGGTGGAAGCGGGATTCATTCGTAACCTGGTATTGCTGCAATTGTTTCCGGTGGTATTGGCTATAGAGTTGTGGGGAAGGTCTTGTCAGAACCTAAAGTTGCGATTGAATTGCGATAATATGGGAGTGGTGCAGGTAGTCAATCGCATGTCAGCGTCTTCCCAACCTGTCATAAGGTTATTATGGCAGTTGGTTTTGCGATGCTTGCAATTGAATATTTTCATATATGCTGTCCATATACCAGGGATTGATAACACACTGGCTGATTCGCTGTCTCGCTTTCAGTGGGACAAGTTCAGGGCATTAGCTCCGACTGCAGAGTTGGAAGGAATTCCTTGCCCGGGGTGGATCTGGGAGCTGGCATTGGAGTCGTCGCAGGATGGATACAACAGTCTGTGAGTGAGGCCACTTGGGTGGCGTATGTGAAGGTATGCTCATCCTGTCACTGCTCATTCAGCATTCTCGCTAATGTCTGTGGACAATGTTTGTGTAAAGCTCTAGCAAGAGTCAAGAAATAGAAGTTGACACCTGTCTGTCCATCAGGAGAGAGACAGGGTGACCTCAGAACCTTGATACTGGATTCTGTGAAGTCATTTGTGTTTTTCAGAAACCTATCAAGGTCAACAGAGATGTTTGCCCTTGTGTCCATCTCATCATAGTTGGGTCAGGTTTTACAAGTGAAAGCATTTAGTTAATTGTAATATGTTTTAAACAAAATAAAAAAAAATCTCTTAATTTTGTGCGACCAGTTCTTGGCTGCACCGACATCCCTCATTCTTCATTGTCGTTTACCCTGAAGAGTCTGACCAACGGGGGAATTCTACTTATTGCCTCTAATTGTATTCTGGAAGTAAAGTCTTGCCAATCCTGTTTTTATCAAATGTATGTGTACTGGTGAATCATTTTGCTACAACACCCTTAAAATCACGTTCTTCTTTTTCAAAATATTTTTGTCATGGTAATTTGGGATATGGTGTTGATCTACACAACTGAACTCACTTTTTTTGTATTTATTTTTACTCTATATTACAAAGGCTGGTTTATTATTTTGAACATGTGAACAGCAGCAGAGTATTAGAAGCTCCTCCTGCTTCCCTGCAGACAGGCTGGGAAAGATCTGGGTCATGTGACAGCTGTATATTGATTAGGGAAAAGGTACTTAGATTTTTTTAATTAAAATAATTACAGTGCCATCATCCACAGATGACAGAAATAGAAGGGACAATGTAAAATAAACAGTGTGTGTTTAGAATCACTTTAACCAGTTGCCGACTGTCACACGCCAATGTACGTCGGCACAATGGCATGGGCAGGCATAAGGGCTTACCTGTACGTCCCTGCCTGCCCACGGATGGGGGGTCTGATTAGACCCCCCCCCGGTGCCTGCGGCGGTCGGATTCTCGTCAGGAGTGATCCGAGGTGAGGGGGAGGCCACTCATTCGTGGCCACTCCCTCGCGATCGCTCCTGGCGGATGACAAGCTTCCTCGGCTTCTGTAATGTAAACAGAAGCGGAGAAAGTGATGTCATCTCTCCTTGAGCCGGTCTTTTCGTTCCAGCGCTGAGGAGAGATAACATCAAGTAAGTTTGCACCAACACTACACTTCCAGTAGAACACGCAGGCACACTTTTCACCCCCCAGTCACTCCTCGATCACCCCCCTGTACCCCCTGTCACAGTGACACCAATAGCAGTTTTTTTTTCTTCTGATTACTGTATTGGTGTCAGTTTGTGACAGTTATAAGTGGTAGGGCAGTTAGTGTTAGGCCCCTTTAGGTCTAGGGTACCCCCCTAACCCCCCCTAATAAAGTTTTAACCCCGTGATAACCCCCCGTCGCCAGTGTCACTAAGCGATCATTTTTCTGATCGCTGTATTAGTGTCACAGGTGACGCTAGTTAGGGAGGTAAGTATTTAGGTTCGCCGTCAGCGTTTTATAGCGTCAGAGACCCCCATATACTATCTAATAAATGTTTTAACCCCCTGATTGCCCCCTAGTTAACCCTTTCACTAGTGATCACTGTGTAACTGTTACGGGTGACGCTGGTTAGTTAGTTTGTTTATTATAGTTTCAGGGCACCCGCCGTTTATTACCTAATAAAGGTTTAACCCCCTAATCGCCCGGCGGTGATATAAGTTAAGTTTTGGGGTTAAATAGGGTCTGCGTCGCCCCAGGCAGTGTCAGGTTAGTGCCAGTACCGCTAACACCCACGCACACAGCATATACCTCCCTTAGTGGTATAGTATCTGAACGGATCAATATTTGATCTGATCAGATCTATACTAGCGTCCCCAGCTGTCACTACCTATTGCAATCATAGGGGATATTTACATTACCTGAGATAACAATAAAAATGATTAAAAAAAATGAAAGGAACAGTTTAAAAATTAGATAAAAAAGCAAAAGAAAAAAAAAAGGCACCCCTGTTCCTCCATGCTCTCGCGAAACGGCGAATGCAAGCGTCGGTCTGTCGTCAAATGTAAAAAAGCAATTGCACCATGCATGTGAGGTATCACCGCGAAGGTCAGATTGAAGGAAGTAATTTTAGCAGTAGACCTCCTCTGTAAATCTAAAGTGGTAACCTGTAAAGGCTTTTAAAGGCTTTTAAAAATGTATGTAGTTTGTCACCACTGCACGTTTGTGCGCAATTTTAAAGCATGTCGTGTTTGGTATCCATGCACTCTGCCTAAGATCATCTTTTTTATTTCATCAAACATTTGGGCAATAAAGTGTCTTTTAGTGCATTAAAATTTAAAAAAGTGTGTTTTTTCCCCAAAAAAATGTGTTTGAAAAATCGCTGCGCAAATACTGTGTAAAAAAAAAAAAAAACGAAACACCCACCATTTTAATTTGTAGGGCCTTTGCTTTAAAAAAATATATAATGTTTGGGGGTTCAAAGTAATTTTCTTAAATAAAATATTTTTTCATGTAAACAAAAAGTGTCAGAAAGTGAGGCCCGGAACAATGAGAGAAATGAAGTTAGTGCAGGGCCGGGCATGACAGTGTGTCTAGTGACACACATAGGGTTAAGTTTTGGGAAAGGTAGGGGGAGGAGAGAGAAGGAAAGTTGGGGGGAGTAGCTAGATTAGGGCAGGGTGCTGTACACATCTTCCTGAAAACATGACAGCACCCTGCCTCTGTACTCTTCTCAAGAGCCCTCAGTCCTGAAATCAAAATGCCTTGGTGGGTGAATGTCAATCTGGAGGGATGATGTGGCAGCTCTACTGGAGACAGAGAAGCGGTGCGCAGAGGGTCGAGATACGCTGCGAGTGGGCGGAGCTCGCTCGGCAGCGCGGAGGTGTCGCAAGATGGTGGACGGAATCGTGAGCAGGCTGGCCTGGTTGCAGGGACGTCAGGGCAGCGTGTTTTGCCATCAGATCGCAGCAGGGGACAAGCTCCACAGCATGAAGATTGCCGGGGCTCCAGGAGGGATTCGCCTGTGGCGTCAGTTCCAGCGCACAGGGCACAATCAGATGATGAGGTGTCGGATGAAGCAGAGGAGCCAAGGCAGCAAGCCCCAGTGAGGGAAGGCGGCACGGCGGCTGTTGGGAAGTCTCCTGGTCAGCCCGGTAAGTCTAGTGACAATTTTTCATTTACCAATGCATTGCAGGGTTTGTTGGGGGTAGTGGCAACAAGTGCAGGGGGGGTGGCGGCACCTTCGCCACGGGCGGTTAGACAGGCTTCGGACCAACAAGTGGCGGGTACAGTATCCGCCAGTTCCGGGTCCACAGGACAACTCCAGGAGCTATTGGAGGGTTTACGGGTGCTGGTAGGTCGTTTTGGCAATGCACAAGGGGATACACAAGGGGATGCCCGGGGTGTGGAACAGGCTGCGGGGGTGTGAACTCAGGGGGTGGGCCGGTGGAAAATGCGGCTACGGTGGGACAAGCTGAACAGACGTTGGAGCCGGTGACAGGTAAAGAAACGTCAGGTGAGAAAGGGGTCCCGGAAGCTAAGGATAGGACTGATGTGGTTAGGCTGGCCGATGCAGCGAAATGTGAGATATATGTCTGTTTCGAAGGCCCGCTGGGAGCTCATCTGAAACAGGAAGTGAGAGAAAAAATCTATAAAGGGGAATATGTCGAAATATTCTCATTGTTGCCATTGGAAAAGTTTAACCTGGATAGGGTTAAGCCCAATGATTCCAAGAAGGAGGATGAGGAAAAGAGGAGATATAGATTGATACCGCGGACGTTTGTAAATTGGTTACAGGCATTTGCTATCATGGCCAGCGTCATTGGCGAAAAGAATCCCGAACATTGTTCTTAGTTGTTTTGTTATATGGATGCTATAGGAGAGGCACACAGAATTTATGGTGGCACTGCTTGGTTACGGTGTGACGAACAGTTTCGTCAACGCAGAGCGTTTCGTCCGGAGCTGCGATGGGACCATAAGGACATTAGCTTATGGATGAGACTGATGTCGTCAGCTAGGGCCCCGCCTCAGTTATTTCAGGGGGGTCGGGGGTACCCACTCCTCAGGACTACCGGCCGGCAGAAAATGGGGAGTGTGCTGGCAGTATAATGAAGGGTCATGTAAGTTTGGGGGATCTTGCAAGTTTAAGCACGAGTGTTCAGGGTGTGGGGGAACCCACACCCTGGCGCGGTGTTTCAAAAAAGGAAAGCGTACCGGGGATGCTGTTAACAAGAGGGACGACGCCGGTGATGGTGGAAAGGATGCGGCCTTTCCTAAGTAAGTATCCGGATAGGGAGGCAGCGCGGTTGTTGGTTAAGGGGTTTACTGAGGGGTTTAAAATACGGTGTTCATTGGAGGTGGTGCCTCCGGTGGCTCGGAATCTGAGATCCGCATTGCAACACCCGGGGGTGGTAGGGGAAAAATTGGCAAAGGAGGTGAAATTAGGACGCATGGGTGGGCCGTTTGGGGAACAGCCGTTCAAGGCGTTAGTGGTGACTCCATTGGGCGTGGTACCAAAGAAGGAACCTAATAAGTTTCAGTTGATTCACCACTTATCATTCCCAAAAGGGGGTTCGGTTAACGATTTCATTGACCCAGAGGCATGTACCGTGTCGTACACTTCGTTTGATGCGGCAGTTCGATGGGTCAGGCGATATGGGAAAGGAGCATTGATGGCAAAATCAGATATAGAGGCGGCGTTTAGACTACTTCCGGTTCACCCGGATAGTTTTTGGCTGCTAGGTTGCCACTGGCAAGAGCAATTCTACGTGGACAAGTGCTTGCCCATGGGTTGTTCTATTTCCTGCGCCATGTTTGAGGTTTTCAGTTCCTTCTTAGAGTGGGTGGTAAGGGATGTGTCGGGGCTGGAATCTGTGATCCATTATTTGGATGACTTCCTATGCATAGGTCCCCCTTCATCCAATGTGTGTGCGATCTTAATGTCAACGTTGCAACACATTGCGGAACGATTTGGTGTGCCCCTGGCAGCAGAAAAAACAGAAGGCCCCAAGACAGAGATTAGCTTCTTGGGTATTGTTATTGATTCCATGGCAATGGAATGCAGGTTACCGCAGGACAAATTGGGGGATCTGCAAAAAGAAATCAGGGAGATACATGGGATGAAGAAAGTACAACTGCGGGTACTTCAGTCATTGCTAGGAAAATTGAACTTTGCTTGTAGGATAATACCCATGGGCAGAGTTTTTCCTGCCGGCTGTCAGCGGCTACAGCGGGGGTAAAAGCACCGACACATTTCGTTAGGCTTAAGAAGGAGCATCGAGAAGACGTGAAGGTATGGTATCATTTTCTGATGGAGTATAATGGGAAGTCGGTGTGGATGGAGGGCCCGGTAAGTAATTTCGATGTGGAGTTGGTTACAGGCGCGGCGGGATCAACTGGCTACGGGGGCATTTTTTTAAGGGCAATGGAGTGCGGAGCCTTGGCCAAAATCCTGGGTGGAAGCGGGATTCATTCGTAACCTGGTATTGCTGCAATTGTTTCCGGTGGTATTGGCTATAGAGTTGTGGGGAAGGTCTTGTCAGAACCTAAAGTTGCGATTGAATTGCGATAATATGGGAGTGGTGCAGGTAGTCAATCGCATGTCAGCGTCTTCCCAACCTGTCATAAGGTTATTATGGCAGTTGGTTTTGCGATGCTTGCAATTGAATATTTTCATATATGCTGTCCATATACCAGGGATTGATAACACACTGGCTGATTCGCTGTCTCGCTTTCAGTGGGACAAGTTCAGGGCATTAGCTCCGACTGCAGAGTTGGAAGGAATTCCTTGCCCGGGGTGGATCTGGGAGCTGGCATTGGAGTCGTCGCAGGATGGATACAACAGTCTGTGAGTGAGGCCACTTGGGTGGCGTATGTGAAGGTATGGAAAGAGTGGTCGGGACTTATCCGTGAAGCTGGGGTTGGTGAGGCCGGCCGGGAGGTGAGATCAATGGTACTATATGTTGTCTCAAGGAATATGGAACGTGGAGTGGCGGTATCGTCTATTGGGAAAAAGTTGGCAGCATTGTCATTTCTTTTTAAGCTACAAGGAAAGGAGGATTGGACAAAAGAGTTTTGGGTGAGGCAGGCATTAAAAAGAGATCCGAAAAGGTCACAAAAGAAGGGATAACCGCAGGCCTGTCACTTTTCAAAACTTGGTATCAATTTGTGCGCAGTTAAGGTTCGTGTGTGAATCCAGTTACGAGTGTTTACCGTTTACAGCAGCTTTTTCGTTAGCCTTTTTTGGGGCTTTTCGGGTGTAGGAGTTGGTTAGTCCGTCCAGGCGGGAGGTATCTTGGTTCAGGATGTAAGTACTCACGCTGATGGGTGGGTGGGTTTACGGCTGAGGAGATCTAAAACAGATCAATTGGGAAGGGGTGTAGATATGTGGTTGTTCGCCCTGCCAGGATCAACAGTGTGTCCTGTAAGAACTGTTAGCGCTTTTCAGAAAGTTAGACCGTTGGGCGAGGGGCCATTTTTGTGTCATGCGGATGGGTCGCATTTATCAAGATTTCAATTTGTGGCAGTGTTTAGGAAATGCTTGTATGAGGTAGGTTTGGATGGGAAGGCTTACGCCTCACACTCCTTCCGCATTGGGGCGGCTACAGAAGCTGCCAGATGTGGGTTGGATGAGGCGGCGGTGAAGAGGATCGGGCGATGGGAATCGAAGAGATTCCGCACTTACATTCGTCCTCAACTGGTAGTGGAATAAAAAAAAAAACAAAAAAAAAACAATATAATAATAGTTTAAAAAAAAAAAGGTTTGGATGTTGCACGCATATGGCGGGGTAGTCTTAGTTTACTGGTGTCACCTTTTCCTTGTTGTCTTTTCGTTTCAGATGGAGTGTCTCCACGCCTCGTCTGGATACTGGGACACTGGTATGTTTGTTGGGGGGCAAGGAGAGGTGATGCGAGACCCGATGGGAGGCAGTTGGGCATATCAAGGAAGGAGGCTTTTATCAGGTGGCTGGGGAGACCAGGAATGATGTGGGGTAGAGTGGTGCCAGAGGTGGAGCGATATGGTTATTCACGCCGGTGGTAACGATTTTGGAGTGCGTACAGTTAGGGAGCTGATAGTGGATGTAAAGGCGGATCTGTTACACATTCGTTCTAAGTTTCCGCATACATTGCTGTTATGGTCTGATATTGTGGCACGTACGGCGTGGCGCAATGCCAGGTCGGTAGAGCGAATCAACAAGGCACGTATAAGAGTTAATAAGGTGGTTGGAAGGTTTTTAGTGCAACAAGGGGGCATGGTGATTCGGCATAGAGAAGTTAGAGATAAATGTAGGCATCTATTTGAGAAAGGATGGGGTTCACCTCACGGATGTGGGGACTGATCTTTGGTCCATGGGATTGCAGGATGGAATTCAAAGGGCTTTGCGGGTGTGAAGGGGCCCTCAAGGATAAGGTTTCATCCTTTCGGGCTGTGGCTGGTTCTTGATGTTGGTCGGTGACGGTAGCGGTAAATAAAAGGTTAAAGAGGGGTGGGGGGTCATCAATAGTATGGCCCCTCCTGTGTATTCCGAAATGGAATACCGGTATGTTGCACTGCGGGAAGGGGTTGTCTCCGAGTGGTACAGCTGGTGGCCTTATCAGTTTAAATCATGGTGCTCGCAGTGTACTGTTTTTGATGGGTGGTAAAAAGGGTGTAGCTCCGTCATTGACCAGCAGATTGGTTTAAAATATGTTGATCTTTATCTGAGGTTATATATATATGTTATTTATATATTTAAATTTTGATATTGGAGTTAATTTTATACGGTTGTTTAATAAAGAGGCTGTCGTGGTCATTTTATACTCCAGAAGCATGGTGTGGTCTCATTATTCAGGAAGGTAAAGGGGTTGGAGTATGGGTGGCCTTTAGTAAGTGATAAGATGGGGGGAAAATCTGGACTACACTGGTCAAGTGAGGCCCGGAACGATGAGAGAAATGAAGTTAGTGCAGGGCCGGGCATGACAGTGTGTCTAGTGACACACATAGGGTTAAGTTTTGGGAAAGGTAGGGGGAGGAGAGAGAAGGAAAGTTGGGGGGAGTGGCTAGATAAAAGGAGGGGGTGGAGCCAGAACGGGCAGTGCGTGGGGGAAGAAGACACGAGGAGGCAGAATCTCCCACCCTCCCTCCCTAGGTGATGTGTTGTTGTTCCGGTTAATGTGTGTGTTTTTCGTTTCAGGATCAGAGGACGTGAGTCGTCATGACAGCTGGATGGCTGGTTCTTGATGTTGGTCGGTGACGGTAGCGGTAAATAAAAGGTTAAAAAGGGGTGGGGGGTCATCAATAGTATGGCCCCTCCTGTGTATTCCGAAATGGAATACCGATATGTTGCACTGCGGGAAGGGGTTGTCTCCGAACGGTACAGCTGGGAGCCTTATCAGTTTAAATCATGGTGCTCGCAGTGTACTGTTTTTGATAGGTGGTAAAAAGGGTGTAGCTCCGTCATTGACCAACAGATTGGTTTAAAATATGTTGATCTTTATCTGAGGTTATATATATATATGTTATTTATATATTTAAATTTTGATATTGGAGTTAATTTTATACGGTTGTTTAATAAAGAGGCTGTCGTGGCCATTTTATACTCTAGAAGCATGGTGTGGTCTCATTATTCAGGAAGGTAAAGGGGTTGGAGTATGGGTGGCCTTTAGTAAGTGATAAGATGGGGGGAAAATCTGGACTACACTGGTCAAGGGCTTTGTCTTCAAGTGGTTAAAAGAGTGGGTGATGTGTGACATAAGCTTCTAAATGTTGTGTATAAAATGCCAGGACAGTTCAACCCCCCCCTAAATGACCCTATTTTGGAAAGTAGACACCCCAAGCTATTTGCTGAGAGGCATGTCGAGTCCATGGAATATTTTATATTGTGACACAAGTTGCGGGAAAAAGACAATTTTTTTTTTTTTTGCACAAAGTTGTCACTAAATTATATATTGCTCAAACGTGTCATGGGCATATGTGAAATTACACCCCAAAATACATTCTGTTGCTTCTCCTGAGTATGGAGATACCACATGTGTGAGACTTTTTGGGAGCCTAGCTGCGTACGGGACCCCGAAAACCAGGCACCACCTTCAGAGTTTCTAAGGGTGTAAATTTTTGATTTCACTCCTCACTGCCTATCACAGTTTCGGAGGCCATAGAATGCCCAGATGGCACAACCCTCCCCCCCCCCCCAAATGACACCATTTTGGAAAGTAGACACCCCAAGCTATTTGCTGAGAGGTATGGTGAGTATTTTGCAGACCTCACTTTTGTCACAAAGTTTTGAAATTTAAAAAAATAAAAAAAAAATACATTTTTCTTTTCTTTCTTCATTTTCAAAAGCAAATGAGAGCTGCACCATACGCGGCTAGGCTCCCAAGAAGTCCCACACATGTGGTATCCCCGTACTCAGGAGAAGCAGCAGAATGTACTTTGGGGTGTAATTCCACATATGCCCATGGGATGTTTTGGCAATATATCATTTAGTGACAACTTTGTGCAAAAAAAAAAAAAAAAAAGTTTGTCATTTTCCCGCAACTTGTGGCAAAATATAAAATATTCCATGGACTCAAATAAATAAAATTATGATGCGCTAGAGTGTGCCAACCGTGCCCCTATCACGGCACAAAGAGATATAGTGCATATACAACAAAGTCCAAAAGTGTCTGCCACACTATATACTGTGTCCCATAAAATAAATAAACATAATGTGCACAAATAAACCGTGCAATTGGCATATAAAGTAATAATGATAATATAAAAAAAAATTTTGCTACAAAATCAATAATCCATAAGTGCAAAACAAGTGCTAAAAAGTACAATAGACATATAAAGTAATAATAATAATAATAATATATATATATACCGTATATACTCGAGTATAAGTCGTTCCGAGTATAAGTCGAGGCCCTAATTTACCACAAAAAAATGGGAAAAACTTATTGACCCGAGTATAAGACGAGGGTGAGAAATGCACAGCTACTGTAAGTGGAAAAGAGGGTCAACAATGCCCACTTGCAGCATCACTGTGCCCATTTGCATGCCTTACTGTGCCCATTTGCAGCCATAGGTCCCCTGAACTTCAAACTCAGTAGTTAAGGGTTCCTAGATGCCCCCTAGCTGCAGCCAAAATTTGGGGTCTCTGAACCCAAAGGGTCCCGAAATGACATTGCTGCAGATGGACACAGTTGACCGAATTTGGGGCCCCGTATCTCGGGGCCACTTAGTGCTAGGAATCCCAAATTTGGTGTGCAAACCCAGTGGAACTAGCACCATAAAATTTCCAAAGCTGGGGTTTCTAGCACTAAGTGGCCCCGAGATACAGGGCCCCAAATATCAGTTTAGAAAATGTCAAGCACTTTTCTGCAGCAGAGAATGACATTTTCTGAACCGGTTTTGGGGCCCCGTATCTCAGGGCCACTTGGTGCTAGGAACCCCATCTTTGGATATGTTGTGGTACCAGTTCTACTGGGTTTGCACACCAAATTTGGGGTTCCTAGCACCAAGTGGCCCTGAGATACTGGGCCCCAAAGTCGGTTCAGAAAATGTCAAGCACTTTTCTGCAGCAGAGAATGACATTTTCCGAACCGATTTTGGGGCCCCGTATCTCGGGGCCACTTGGTGCTAGGAACCCCATCTTTGGATATGTTGTGGTACCAGTTCTACTGGGTTTGCACACCAAATTTGGGGTTCCTAGCACCAAGTGGCCCTGAGATACGGGGCCCCAAAGTCGGTTCAGAAAATGTCAAGCACTTTTCTGCAGCAGAGAATGACATTTTCCGAACCGATTTTGGGGCCCCGTATCTCGGGGTCGCTTAGTGCTAGGAACACCATCTTTGGATATGTTGTGGTACCAGTTCTACTGGGTTTGCACACCAAATTTGGGGTTTCTAGCACCAAGTGGCCCTGAGATACGGGGCCCCAAAGTCGGTTCGGAAAATGAAATTTTTTGCTGCAGAAAAGTGCTTGACTCAAGTATAAGTCGAGGGGGGCACTTTCAACACAAAAAAATGTGCTGAAAAATTCGACTTATACTCGAGTATATACGGTATACGGTTTCCGAATTTAAGACCTTTCTGGGCCTATCCCTCGACATGGGCATAGTTAAAATGAGTACGTTGCGGTCATATTGGTCCACTGACCCAATTTACCATATGCCCATGTTCTCTGCCTCCATGGCCAGGGCACAATACGAGCAGATCTTGCGGTTCATGCACTTCCATGACAATGAACTCTGTCGGCCTTCTGGAGACCCCGGATGCGATCGGCTCTACAAAATCCAGCCCCTCGTAAACCACTTCAACCAACGTTTTGCAGCCTTGTTTACTCCCGATTAGGGATGAGCTTCGAGTTCGAGTCGAACTCATGTTCGACTCGAACATTGGCTGTTCGCAAGTTCGCCGAACAGCGAACAATTTGGGGTGTTCGCGGCAAATTCGAATGCCGCGGAACACCCTTTAAAAGTCTATGGGAGAAATCAAAAGTGCTAATTTTAAAGGCTTATATGCAAGTTATTGTCATAAAAAGTGTTTGGGGACCTGGGTCCTGCCCCAGGGGACATGGATCAATGCAAAAAAAAAGTTTTAAAAACTGCCGTTTTTTCAGGAGCAGTGATTTTAATAATGCTTAAAGTCAAACAATAAAAGTGTAATATCCCTTTAAATTTCATACCTGGGGGGTGTCTATAGTATGCCTGTAAAGGGGCGCATGTTTCCTGTGTTTAGAACAGTCTGACAGCAAAATGACATTTCGAAGGAAAAAAAGCCATTTAAAACTACCCGCGGCTATTGCATTGCCGACAATACACATAGAAGTTCATTGATAAAAACGGCATGGGAATTCCCCACAGGGCAACCCCGAACCAAAATTAAAAAAAAAAAAAATGACGTGGGAGACCCCCTAAATTCCATACCAGGCCCTTCAGGTCTGGTATGGATATTAAGGGGAACCCCGGCCAAAATTTTAAAAAAAAATGACGTGGGGTTCCCCCTAAATTCCATACCAGACCCTTCAGGTCTGGTATGGATTTTAAGGGGAACCCTGCGCCAAAAAAAAAAAATGGCGTGGGGTCCCCCCAAAAATCCATACCAGACCCTTATCCGAGCACACAACCTGGCAGGCCGCAGGAAAAGAGGGGGGGACGAGAGTGCGCCCCCCCTCCTGAACCGTACCAGGCCACATGCCCTCAACATTGGGAGGGTGCTTTGGGGTAGCCCCCCAAAACACCTTGTCCCCATGTTGATGAGGACAAGGGCCTCATCCCCACAACCCTGGCCGGTGGTTGTGGGGGTCTGCGGGCGGGGGGCTTATCGGAATCTGGAAGCCCCCTTTAACAAGGGGACCCCAGATCCCGCCCCCCCCCCCTGTGTGAAATGGTAAGGGGGTACTTACACCTACCATTTCACTAAAAAAACTGTCAAAAATGTTAAAAATGACAAGAGACAGTTTTTGACAATTCCTTTATTTAAATGCTTCTTCTTTCTTCCTTCATCTTCTTCTGGTTCTTCTGGCTCTTCTGGTTCTTCCTCCGGCGTTCTCGTCCAGCATCTCCTCCGCGGCGTCTTCTATCTTCTTCTCCTCGGGCCGCTCCGCACCCATGGCATGAGGGGAGGCTCCCGCTCTTCTCTTCATCTTCTTCTTCATCCTCTTCTCTTCTTTCTTCTTCTCTTCTTCATTTTCTTCTCCGGGCCGCTCCGCGTCCATGCTGGCATGGAGGGAGGCTCCCGCTGTGTGACGGCGTCTCTTCGTCTGACGGCTCTTAAATAACGGGGGACAGGGCCACCCGGTGACCCCGCCCCCCTCTGACGCACGGTGACTTGACGGGACTTCCCTGTGACGTCACGGGGAATGCCACAGGGAAGTCCCGTCATGTCCCGTGCGTCAGAGGGGGCGGGGTCACAGGGTGGCCTCGCCCCCCGTTATTTAAGAGCCGTCAGACGAAGAGACGCCGTCACACAGCGGGAGCCTTCCTCCATGGCAGCATGGACGCGGAGCGGCCCGGAGAAGAAAATGAAGAAGAGAAGAAGAAAGAAGAGAAGAGGATGAAGAAGAAGATGAAGAGAAGAGCGGGAGCCTCCCCCCCATGCCATGGGTGCGGAGCGGCCCGAGGAGAAGAAGATAGAAGACGCCGCGGAGGAGATGCTGGACGAGAACGCCGGAGGAAGAACCAGAAGAGCCAGAAGAACCAGAAGAAGATGAAGGAAGAAAGAAGAAGCATTTAAATAAAGGAATTGTCAAAAACTTTCTCTTGTCATTTTTAACATTTTTGACAGTTTTTTAGTGAAATAGTAGGGGTAAGTACCCCCTTACCATTTCACACAGGGGGGGGTGGGATCTGGGGGTCCCCTTGTTAAAGGAGGCTTCCAGATTCCGATAAGCCCCCTGCCCGCAGACCCCCACAACCACCGGCCAGGGTTGTGGGGATGAGGCCCTTGTCCTCATCAACATGGGGACAAGGTGTTTTGGGGGGCTACCCCAAAGCACCCTCCCAATGTTGAGGGCATGTGGCCTGGTACGGTTCAGGAGGGGGGGGCGCATTCTCGTCCCCCCTCTTTTCCTGCGGCCTGCCAGGTTGCGTGCTCGGATAAGGGTCTGGTATGGATTTTTGGGGGGACCCCACGCCACTTTTTTTTTTCTTTTTGGCGCGGGGTTCCCCTTAAAATCCATACCAGACCTGAAGGGTCTGGTATGAAATTTAGGGGGAACCCCACGCCATTTTTTTTTAAAATTTTGGCCGGGGTTCCCCTTAATATCCATACCAGACCTAAAGGGCCTTGTATGGAATTTAGGGGGACTCCCACATCATTTTTTTAAAAAAATTTTGGTTCGGGGTTTCCCTGTGGGGAATTCCCATGCCGTTTTTATCAATGAACTTCTATGTGTATTGTCGGCAATGCAATAGCCGCGGGTAGTTTTAAATGTTTTTTCCTTCGAAATGTCATTTTGCTGTCAGACTGTTCTAAACACAGGAAACATGCGCCCCTTTCTTCTTTTTTTCTCCCTCTCTCCTTTTCCCCTCTCTTCTCTCTCTTTTTTCCTCCCCCTCTTCTTCCTCCATCCCCCTTACTTCTCCCCTTTTTCTCTCCCCTTTTTCCCTTTTCCCTTTCCCTCTTCTTTTCCCTTTCACCCCCCTAGGCATTGGGAACAAAATCTGTACCTACCCTATGGACTCTCCCTATGGTGACACACCTTTTTTAACACTATATAAGATCATGTTGTGTACGCCCCCATAGCTAGCCTTTCATCGCCCCGTTGGTTGGCGCGCCCATCTTTTGCTCCGCTTGAACCAGCATTTATCTTTTAAATACTATTTATGTGGCGTCTTTGGAGACGTCTGCCTTTTGATTATATACAGTGTATTAACTATTATGTTCTTGCTATGTTTATATGTTCTGATAGCCACAACATATTCTGTATTGCTCCTGAAGAAGCGTAATCCTACGCGAAACATGTCGAGTATCCAAAATTTTACATGATCTGAACTGACTACAGACCCGCTATCAAGTCACCATTTCGGACTGATCTTGCTGTGAAAAGTATACCCAGACGTCCGAACAATATATTATAGATGGTGTTGTATAGCGAGCATTTTTTTAATACTATATACACATGTTGTGGTGTGTTTTTAGACATTGTGTTTTGTTTGCTATGTATTTTCTAAGATAATAAAAATATATTTTTTATAACCAGTTTGCTAGAATCGTGCCTAAAAAGTCCAAAAGCCCCTTTTGTTTTGTTTTCTGCATAATTGATAGGACGTGGCACAGTTTCACTACTTTTTTTTGTTTGTGTCCACGGTGCCACTCCGTGTGAAGACACACTCCCAATTTCGTATTGCGCCCCTTTACAGGCATACTATAGACACCCCCCAGGTACGAAATTTAAAGGGATATTACACTTTTATTGTTTGGCTTTAAGCATTATTAAAATCACTGCTCCTGAAAAAACGGCCGTTTTTAAAACTTTTTTTTAGCATTGATCCATGTCCCCTGGGGCAGGACCCGGGTCCCCAAACACTTTTTATGACAATAACTTGCATATTAGCCTTTAAAATTAGCACTTTTCATTATTCATGTTCGTGTCCCATAGACTTTAACGGTGTTCGCGTTTTCGAGCGAACTTTTTTCCTGTTCGCATGTTCTGGTGCGAACCGAACAGGGGGGTGTTCGGCTCATCCCTACTCCCGATCAAGTTGTCTGCGAAGATACTGTTTGAAAGACAAGCGGCCAGAAAATTTAATCAGAGTCCCTGATTAAATTTTCTGGCCGCTTGTCTTTCAAACAGTATCTTCCCAGCAAGCGTGCCAGATACGGGGTCAAGATGTATAAGCTCTGTGACAGGGCCACAGGCTATACATATAGTTTTAAGGTTTACGAGGGAAGAGATAGTCACGTAGAGCCAGAGAACTGCCCATATTACATAGAGAGCGCTGGCAAGATTGTGTGGAACTTGGTGTCCTTGGTGGGGTACCATTTGTATGTGGAAAATTATTACACGAGCGTGCCAATTTTTAGTCACTTGTTTGATCATCAGATTGGAGCATGTGGCACCGTGCGACCTAATCACTGGGGCTTACTCCAGAGGCTTGTAGATTCCCGTGTTAGGCTGGGGGGGAGAGCCTGCTTCAAGTGTAATCATTTGCTCACTCTTTTCATTCTGTCCTCCCTTCACGCAGATACGACGGTCCAAATTCCTACGGCGACTGGTGTTGTGGAGAAACCCCTCTGTGTCCACAAATATAACCAAAATATGGGAGGCGTCGACCTAAACGACCAGTTGTTGGCGCCGTACCTAATTGCCAGTAGGGCCAGATGCTGGTACAAAAAAGTGTCTGTATACTTATTTCAATTGGCTTTGCTGAATGCTCATGTGCTATACAGAGCTTCAGGATGGACTGGATCCTTCCTTAAATTCCAGGAAGAGATTGTCAGAGCCCTTCTGTTTCCAAATGGTGCTCCACCCCACCTACCCAATCCAAATGCAGTAAGCCGGCTGCATGAGAGGCATTTTCCCTATGTCCTCCCGAGTACCCCTACCCAACGAGCCCCTCAAAGAAAATGATGTGTCTGTAGAAAGCGCGGACATAGGCGTGACCCCTACTATTTTTGTCCCTCCTGTCCTAACAATCCTGGTCTTTGCATTGGTGAATATTTTGAACGCTACCATACACTAGTGGAGTTTTAGCGTATGGTACAGCAGCACTGCACAGACTAGGACACACTTTTACAAGGTCTCCCAAGATGCTATCGCATTTTGAGAGACCCAAACCTGGAACTGAATCATTACAGTTACAGTTACAAATAAAAGTGTAAAAAAAAAAAAAGTAAAAAAAAAAAAAACCACAAAAAAAAAAAATAGTTTTCGTTTTATTGTTCTCTCTCTCTCTATTCTCTCGCTATTGTTATGCTCTTTTTTACTGTATTCTATTCTGCAATGTTTTATTGTTAACCATTTTTTGTTTTCAGGTACGCCATTCAGCTGCAGCGCGGATTTATTTATCTTGACAGCAACAGCGTTTGCTCCCACGATACATAAAGCCGTGACTCCAGCGCTGTAGGAGGTGATTTCACCACCACAGTTAAAAAAAAGAGCATATATGCCGAAGCATGGGGGCAGCAGGGGTGGAGGAGCGATTTGCTCCTAACTTTTGGGGAGGATGCCCCCATGCTTCGGCATATATATATATTTTAGGCACAGGTTGCGTTAAAAAATGTTTTTTTTTTTACTATGTTTTTTTCGTATTTGCTTTGCAGGTATGGTATGTCTTACTGTTATACTGTAATGTTAATGGTTTGTAGCAAGAGATATACAAATAAACCACCCCTGATTCTCTCTTACTCCACTGCGCCAAAGAAAAGTGCAAAGCTATATAAAAGATGTGTAAATGAATACAAAAAGTGTGTACATACACAGTGTACAGTGAAAAAAGCTGCCACTTAAATAAATACGTAAACTGATCAGAATCCCAAAACTATACCTATCACACGTGTACAGATAGAGATAGCGGCGCTAATATAAATTGTGTAAAATAATGGGTCAGAGCAGCATAATGCCTATGACCCTCTACTTATACATAAAAATAATAATAGTGTCATGAAAAAAATATTATTTTTATCATGAAAAGAAATTTCTTTAACACCCAGTGAAAAGTGTCACTATAAATAATAAATTACAAGAAATTAATGAATAAGTTCAACAGTTGTTTTTCAATCATCTTGTGTGAAAAATCTTGTACTCTTCTACTCTTCCACCACACCACCGTGATAGTGACATCACTCCCCCTGAAGAGCGCACTCACCAGATTGTATAGCCTCCCACTCTCGTGTTTGGAAAAACAGCAATTGAACCACACCTGGGTTGCATGTGATGAACCGTGAATCCAATCAAGCCAGCTCCATATGTGAAAAAATGAATAAAGTGCTCCACTTGTCAGTGCGATGGAATGCCGTGTAACCATGCCCAAGATGCCGCTGTCTGAGGAGGACTACATAGATCGGATGGCTGGGCCTTAGAAGGTTCCGTGAAAGATACACCAGTTTACACTTCAGGTTCGCTGTGACCGCGGTGCACCGTTGGATCACTGATCCTGTTGCTTGCTGTGCATTCTGTGGATTTTCTTAGAGGCTTTTATGCTTCAGTTTGAAAGTGAGTGTAACCATTGAAGTGTGTTTGAAGTGATTTTAATAAATCTGTCAAAATAGTATCACGCTATGTGGAGCACTTTATTCATTTTTTTACATATGGAGCTGGCTTGATTGGATTCACGGTTTATCACATGCAACCCAGGTGTGGTTCAATTGCTGTTTTGCCGAACACGAGAGTGGGAGGCTATACAATCTGGTGAGTGCGCTCTTCAGAGGGAGTGGTGTCACTATCACGGTGGTGTGGTGGAAGAGTAGAAGATTTTTCACACAAGAAGATTGAAAAACAACTGTTGAACTTATTCATTCATTTCTTGTAATTTATTATTTATAGTGACACTTTTCACTGGGTGTTAAAGAAATTTCTTTTCATGATAAAAATAATATTTTTTCATGACACTATTATTATTTTTATGTATAAGTAGAGGGTCATAGGCATTATGCTGCTCTGACCCATTATTTTACAAAATTTATATTAGCGCCGCTATCTCTATCTGTACACGTGTGATAGGTATAGTTTTGGGATTCTGATCAGTATACTGTAATGTTACTTTGTTTTATTGTTAACCATCATTTGCTTAGCAGGTTCGCCATTCAGCTGCAGTGTGGATTTACTTATCTTGACAGCAACAGTGTTTGCTCCCATGATACATAAAGCCGTGACTCCAGCGCTGTAGGAGGTGATTTCACCACCACAGTTAAAAACAAAATGGTGCATGTATGCCCATCATTAGAAGTGGGTGGATGAAGGGAGGCACTCTAATGGTGGGCATACCCACCGATCAATCTCTTTTTTTCGTTCAGCCCACAGGCTGCATGAAAAAAAAAATTAAAATATATGCCCAACAAGTACCAGCAACGTACTGGTATGTTGCTGGACTTTGAGTGGTTATACCAGAATGATGCCTGCGGGTTTAGGTATCATCTTGGTATCATTATTTTCAGCCAGCAGTCGGGTTTCATGAAAAAGCTATACTAGTGGCTAATTAGCCTCTAGACTGCTTTTACAAGCAGTGGGAGGGAATGTCACCCCCCACCATCTTCCATGGTTTTCTCTGGCTCTCCTGTCCCAACAGGGAACCTGAGAATGCAGCCGGTGGTTCCGCTAGCTGACCATAGAGCTGTTTGGAGACCAGAATGGCTCCAATCATCTCTATGGAGTAAGAAACTGGAAGCAACAAGCATTTCATGACTTAGATTTTGCCAGATATAAACAGCGCCATTGGGACATTGGGAAAGCATTTTATCACACCGATCTTGGTGTGGTCAGATGCTTTGAGGGCAGAGAAGAAATCTAGGGTCTAATAGACCCCGATTTTTTCAAAAAAGAGTACCTTTCACTACCAATTGCTATCATAGGGGATATTTACATTCCCTGAGATAACAATAAAAATGATTAAAAAAATGAAAAGAACAGTTTAAAAATAAAGTAAAAAAGCAAAATAAATAATAATAAAAAAAAAAGCACCCCTGTCCCCCCTGCTCTCGCGCAAAGGTGAACGCAAGCGTCAGTCTGGCGTCATATGTAAACAGCAATTGCACCATGCATGTGAGGTATCACTGCGAAGGTCAGATCGAGGGCAGTAATTTCAGTAGTAGACCCCCTCTGTAAATCTAAATTGGTAACCTGTAGGGGCTTTTAAAGGCTTTTAAAAATGTCGAGTCCATGGAATATTTTATATTTTGACACAAGTTGCGTGAAAAAGACAATTTTCTTTTTTGCACAAAGTTGTCACTAAATGATATATTGCTCAAACATGCCATGGGCATATGTGAAATTACACCCCAAAATACATTCTGTTGCTTCTCCTGAGTATGGGGATACCACATTTGTGAGACTTTTTGAGAGCCTAGTCGCGTACGTGACCCCGAAAAGCAAGCACCTTGAAAAAGTCACGTGCCAGTGATGTAATGCATAGGAGGAGCCAGTAACTCCAGTGCTGTGTGAGCAGGAACAGCTAAGTGAGGAGATTGTCTCTGAATATATGCAACTGACCTTCTTAAATGCGATCTTATTGCGGGGCATGTGTGAGTGCAACTGTGTTTTATTACCCACATGTCATTTTTAGTGTATTTATTTGCGCAATGAGGTATGTCCTTTCTTTTGTTTGAGCAATATCGATCTATTAAGGATTGAAAGCAATGAAGGTTTGAAAGCAATCCACCACATGTGAACATCATCAGAGAATACACACCTGATCATTTGGGTATAGTTGTCCTTTTGTGTTTTATCTTACAAATGAGTGGTATTTGATGTCTTTCCCAGTATCTCCAGAATTCTACAAGCATTTTGGAAGAGCAGTAATTCATTTATAAGTGTGGTTTACTGGACACATATATATATATGATTAGTTTATTTATTTTTTATAGGATCATATACTTTATTGGATCACATTATTTATTGGATCACTGTGCTATATTAAGGTTGATGGTTACCGCTTTATTAACTTTTTTTATATATTCACTTTTTTGTGATATCAGCACATAACACAATAATAGCAGTCACTATCGTTTGTTCATCTTAATATAATTTTTGGTTCACAATTTGATAGAATCATTCACATTAGCTCTTTAGTAATTTTTATACAAGGTAGTGAGGAGTGAAATCAAAAATGTACGCCCTTAGAAATCCTGAAGGCGGTGCTTGGTTTTCAGGGCCCCGTACACGGCTAGGCTCCCAAAAAGTCCCACACATGTGGTATCCCCGTACTCAGGAGAAGCAGCAGAATATATTTTGGGGTGTAATTCCACATATGCCTATGGCATGTGTGAGCAATATATCATTTAGTAACAACTTTGTGCAAAAAAATAAGTTTGTCATTTTCCCGCAACTTGGGGCAAAATATAAAATATTCAATGGACTCAACATGCCTCTTAGCAAATAGCTTGGGGTGTCTACTTTCCAAAATGGGGTCATTTGGGGGGGGGGGGGTTGTGCCATCTTGGCATTTTATGGCCTTCAAAGCTGTGATAGGTAGTGAGGAGTGAAATCAAACATTTACGCCCTTAGAAATCCTGAAGGTGGTGCTTGGTTTTCAGGGCTCCGTACGCGGCTAGGCTCCCAAAAAGTCCCACACATGTGGTATCCCCGTACTCAGGAGAAGCAGCAGAATGTATTTTGGGGTACAATTCCACATATAACCATGGCATGTGTGAGCAATATATAATTTAGTGACAACTTTTAAAAAAAAAATTTTTTGTCATTATTCAATCACTTGGGACAAAAAAATTGAATATTCAATGGGCTCAACATGCCTCTCAGCAATTTCCTTGGGGTTTCCAAAATGGGGTCATTTGGGGGAGTTTGTACTGCCCTGCCATTTTAGCACCTCAAGAAATGAGATAGGCAGTCATAAACTAAAAGCTGTGTAAATTCCAGAAAATGTACCCCAGTTTGTAGGCGCTATAACTTACAAAAAGTAGAAAATATCATTTTTTTTCAAAATTTTTGGTCTTTTTTCCTTTATATTGCAAAAAATGAAAATAGCAGAGGCAATAAAATACCATCAAAAGAAAGCTCTATTTGTGGGAACAAAAGGACACAAATTTCATTTGGGTACAACATTGCATGACCGTGCAATTATCAGTTAAATCAGCGCAGTGCCAAATTGTAAAAAGTCCTCTGGGCTTTAGGCAGCCAAATGGTCCGGGGCTTAAGTGGTTAAGCGTGTTTACATTGTTACTTATGGTACCTCTTTAGGTAATAATCATATTGTGGTTAAACACTGGGTTTTCTTGGCAAAACATTAAAGTAACGATTGAGGCCAATGAATGAGCCTTCCATAAATAAAGGCTTGACCAAGAGAAAAACATTGAAAAATATGTTGATAGACACCCATACACATACACCCCTTCCTGGTAAAACTTGCTCATAGTTCTGTAAGGGCATCTTGGGAAAGAGAGCTTTGTATATAAAGATTTGATGCTGTCTATCGGGACTTTTATTTTGGGCACCACACCTTAAAAGGTCAGGGTGGTTTTGGAGATGCTATTAGGGGTCAGGACTGTGATGAGCATAATTCCACAGATGGGGAAAGTAAAGCATTATCTGATCTTTGTTATTAGGAGCTTTAAGTGACTCATTCCCTTGGTGAGGGATAAAGGACTGTTACAGGATGTGCTGTTAAGATACTTATATGCGTATAAAGCCGTTAAGAATTTTTTTTTTATCTATTTAATATTGTATGTGATGTAAAGATGTATGCTTTGTACAGTAATGTGATCACTGTACATATGTTGATGTATATGCTGTTATGCAAATATTTTTCTTCTTTCCTGTTGCTGTCACCTTGATGATATCCAGACCTGAGGAAGAGGCTGTTTTATTTTGCCCTTAGAAGAGTCCAGAGTTATGTTTTTTTGTAGTACCTTGGGGTTAGGCCCCTTAGTAAAGACCTAGGGGTTGGGCTCCTGTTTTTTGTGGGTTTTTTTTTAGGGGTTACGCCTTTGTGCTTTTGTTTTTTTCCTTTGGGTATAAGCCCTGGTTACTTTGTTTTGCTAGGGTTAGGCACCTACGTTTTTGGGTCCTGCTCAATATGATGACGTACTCTATTCTTCCATGGAGGAGTGCTGGGAAGGGTCACAGGGGTGCCCAGTGTAGTTTCCAAAAATGGTCACTATACTTAAAGTCAGAAGCCCTCATAGTGAGAGTAGTAGCAGTGTAGTTTCTTAGGTAGTCGCTAGAGTTCTCCAGTGTAGAGAGTGGGGTGTACCATTGACAGTGAGATGGTGCCAGCCCTGTCCTTGCCAATGTGAGGCATCTTGGGAAAGAGGGCTCTGTATATATAGTTTGGGAGAAGTCCAGCTGTGTTTGGTCCTTCTGTGAAGGACCAAACCATGACAAAGATGTAGTCTTTGAGGCTCTAACTCCTGGGAGCTTCCCCTTAGGGGGTAAGTAGGGAAAAAAGTGCAAGACATTTGGGACTACTCACATCCCCTAAAAAGGTTCGGGCTTCTCAACTCACCTCTCCTCTTTTATTGCTCTCTTTATTGTTTGCAACTTAAGGAATGTGACATCTCCTCTGGGATGACGGACCTGTGTAAATATGTAAGACAACTGGTTCAGTAAAGTTATAAGGCTTCCTGCTGTTTGGACTCCTTCTCCTAACCTTAAGCTGGGGACATCCTTTGGAAACAAACTTTTTTCTGGGTGAGGCTGCTATAAGGGTCCATTGTCCTAAGGCCTGAAGCAGGTATGGGTTAGACTACTGATGTTTCTGGTAAAGCAGGGCCTCCTGGGGTGCTCCCTGTGATGGGAGTCACTTTGGGCGGGGGGGCTTGTGGAACCCAGCTTACCTTAGAGAGCTTTGGAAACTCTTGTCCAGCTCCCGCGGCCCCTCCTATATGTAAGTTACCCTGTGTCGATTAGGAGCACAGGGTGACCGAGAACCCCAGTCTGATCTGCATTAATCAGACTCACCGTACAACCACACCAGACTCAGCATTTTGTGTTACCCGTTATCCTGCGTCTTATATGTGTGGTTTGTGTTAAAAGAATGAAGGGGCTCTTTCGCTTTGGACAGAAATTTTTCTGAACAATATTCCTCAAGAAAATATGAAGATAAATTCCACCTTTCCAACTGCTGGAATATTGTATAAGCTTGGTCTCATAAACTGTTATACTTTTTACTACATCGTTTGAGGTGCGGCTGTATCCCATTTTTTTATTGTTTGTATCTGCCTTGGGG
This sequence comes from Lithobates septentrionalis, assembly GCA_037952835.1. Taxonomy (NCBI): domain Eukaryota; kingdom Metazoa; phylum Chordata; class Amphibia; order Anura; family Ranidae; genus Lithobates; species Lithobates septentrionalis. The sequence continues at coordinate 519,990 of JBBDGP010001178.1, read as the reverse complement.
GCAACCTATTATGGGATGTACTGTATATTTCTATGTGGATTAGCTGTGAGAGGGGAGGGGGGATTTCTCCTGAAGCCCCTCCCAAAGACAGTCTACTATTGGAAAGTTGAATATACCTGTGTGTCATGCTACTGGAGGAGATAAAGTTTACCCTGCCCTGAGTCATTATGCAAAGAAAGGGGAATGTCCCTGTATATTTCTTTGTACCTGTGTTTGAATAAAGAGTCTTATGTTTTTCCACCCTACACTGCTGTTTTGACAAGTGACTGGGTGGGCTAAGGGACCTTGGATCATGCTGGTACCGGGCAAAGGAAGCTTATACGGCAGACATAATACTGTTGAGGACGGGGGTCTGTGACACTCCCATCCCCATAGTACACAGTGAGTCTAAGGGGACCAACCTATGCCAGACAGGAATGGGTTAAAAAAGTTTGTGCTCCCCCACCACATGGAGGTCAGGGGTCAAGGACAGGCTCATAACAGGGTTGAGGTCAGATCTATGTCCATGCCACTCAAATTCCTTCACACCAAACTATCTCTTTATGGATCTGGCTTTGTGCACAGGGAAACAGGTATGCTGGAACAGAAAAGAGCCTTCCCCAACTATGCCTATAAGTAGGGATGAGCCAAACCATTCAGAACATGCGAACGGACCGAAAGTTCGTGCGAACATTCAAACACCGTTAAAGTCTATGGGACTCGAACGTGAGAAATCAAAAGTGCGAATTTTAAAGGCTAATATGCAAGTTATTGTTCTAAAAAGGGTTTGGGGACCTGGTCCTGCCCTAGGGGACATGTATCAATGCAAAAGAAAGTTTTAAAAATGTCCGTTTTTTCGGGAGCAGTGATTTTAATGATGCTTAACCACATGACATCTGCGCTATGGCCGAATGACGGCCACAGCGCGGACCTGAATTTCCGGGAGGCCGTCATATGCAGGGCTGCGCCGAGCGCGCTGTGATCACCGGGTCACTATAAAATTTTAAATTCAGTCTTTTTTAAAAATTTTTTAACAAAAAATAAAAACCGCAGAGGTGATCAAATACCACCAAAAGAAAGATCTATTTGTGGGGAAAAAAATGATAAAAATTTCATTTGGGTACAGTGTTGTATGACTGCGCAATTGTCATTCAAAATGCGTCAGCGCTGAAAGCTGAAAATTGGTTAAGTGCCCAGTAAGCAAGTGGCTAAAGTGAAAAAATAAAAGTGAAATATTCCTTTAAATATCGTACCTGGGGGATGTCTATAGAATGCCTGTAAAGTGGCGCATGTTTCCCGTGTTTAGAACAGTCCCTTCACAAAATGACATTTCTAAAGGAATAAAAGTCATGTAAAACTGCTTGCGGCTGTAATGTAATGTTGGGTCCTGGCAATATGGATGAAAATTTTTGAGAAAAAACGGCATGGGTAACCCCCCATCCCATTACCAGGCCCTTTGGGTCTTGTATGGATATTAAGGGTAACCCCGCACCCAAATTAAAAAATGAAAAGGCGTGGGGCCCCCAGGCCCTGTATACTCTATACAGCAGTATACAGGCGGTCCCCGGGTTACAAACAAGATAGGGACTGTAGGTTTGCACTTAAGTTGAATCTGTTTGTAATTTGGAACAAGTACATTTTTTAAGTGTAGCTCCAGCCCAAAAATCTATTTTTAAGCTTTTTGGATAACATAGGGAAGGGTTATCATCACCCCTATAACATTTGTTTTGCTGTCTGTGCCCCTGTTCAGAAGATTTCACCTCACTTTCTGTCCCAGTGACAATTGGATTTTGAAAATTTGGGGTTTTTAGGGAAACAAGGATTGGTGATAAAGCATCAGTGGAGACAACTTTTTCCCATATTAATTCTTTTAGGAGAGAATTCCCCTTCCTAGGGGTAGATTTCCTCTCACTTCCTGTTGTCTTCCTCCGTTTGTAAGTAGGAGTTGTTTGTAAGTTGGAAGTTTAAAAGTAGGGGACCCCCTGTATATTCTATATGGCCTTCCTGCGAAATTTGGGCCTTAGGTGTTGGTGATACCAGGACACTGTAAGCCCTCACAGTTACTCTTGGTGGGCACTGGAATGGGCCCTGCTGTGAAATATTATATCAAGAATTGTAATTACATGCCCCTGTTGAACAGGGGCAGAAAAACTGGGCCTTTGGTGGTGGTGGTGCCACAACACTGTAATGCCGCGTACACACGGTCGGACTTTCCGGCATACTTGGTCCGGCGGACCAGAGTGTGCCGGACAATCCGCCCGTGTGTAGGCTCCGGCGGACTTTTTCCCAAAAGCCCGCCGGACCTAGATTTGAAACAAGTTTTAAATCTTTCCGTCGGACTCAGTTTCGGGCGGAAAGTCCGCTCGTCTGTGTGCTGGTCCGACGGAAAGCCCGCTCGTGTGTATGCTGGTCCAACGGACCAGATATGACGCAAGGGCAGGGTATTGCATTTCGCGCTCGCTGCAATAGGAAAAACAAATTTTCCTATTGCGGCGAGCGTGGGGCATACCAGGCCCTTAGGTCTGGTATGGATTATAAGGGGAAACCCCCTACACTGAAAAACCGGCGTGGGGTCCCCCCTAAAATCCATATCCATAGAAGACAAGAAGCCCAGAAGTCCGGACCTCCGCTGGCAAGAGAGCTACCTGAAGACAGCGGAGGAGCCGGCCGAAGAACTGGAACACCGGGAGAAGAGAGCGGAGAAGAACCAACCGGACGCCGGGAGAAGATGAACCGGAGGGACCCCCGAAGCCGGAAGAAGACCCCCGAAGCCGGGAAGCCGGAGGAAGACCCCCCCCCCGGAGCTATTTAATAAAATATTTTAAAAACCTGTGTAGTGTTTTATTATTTACACTTTTTCCCTGGGTGAATGGGTAGGGGTACCATGTACCCCATACTCATTCACATAGGTTGGGGGGCCGGGATCTGGGGGCCCTCTTATTATAGGGGGCTCCCGGATTCCGATAAGCCCCCCGCCTGCAGACCCCGACAACCAACGGCCAGGGTTGTCGGGAAGAGGCCCTTGTCCTCATCAACATGGGGACAAGGTGCTTTGGGGGGGGGGCCCCGCAGGGCGCCCCCCTCCCCCAAAGCATCCACCCCCCATGTTGAGGGCATGCGGCCTGGTACGGTTCAGGGGTCGGTATGGATTTTAGGGGGGACCCCACGCCGTTTTTTCGGCGTAGGGGGTTTCCCCTTATAATCCATACCAGACCTAAGGGCCTGGTATGACCCGCGACGGGGCTCGCAAGGTGTCAATCTCGCCGATAAAAGCGGCAAGATTGACATCCTTTTCTAGTCCCGTCGCACCTGAGTCACGTTCAAAATGAACGGACTTGTCCGTGTGTGGGCAAGTCTGTTCATTCTGAAAGTCCGCCGTAACTCCGGCGAAAGTCCGTCGGAAAGACGGGCGGACTTAGCCCGCCGCAAAGTCCGGTCGTGTGTGGGCAAGTCCGTCCGTTTTAAAGTCCGGCGCACCTGGCGGACAAAGTCCGGCAAAAAGTGTGCCGGACCAAGTAGGACAGAAAGTCCGAATGTGTGTACGCGGCATAAGCCCTCAAAGTTACTCTTATGACCTGTACACACGATCGGAAATTTGGCCAGCAAAAGACCGATGAGAGCTTTTGGCCGGAAAATGCGACCGTGTGTATGCTCCATCGGTCTTTTGCTGGCAGAATTCCAGCCAGCAAAAGATTGAGAGCATGTTCTCAGTTTTTCGGTCGGAAAAAATTCCGCTCTGAAATTCCGATCGTCTGTAGCAATTCAGACAAGCAAAATTCCTGCGCATGCTCGGAAACAAATCGATGCATGCTCGGAAGCCCTGAACTTCATCGGCTCATCGTAGTGTTGTACGTCACCGCGTTCTTGACAGACAAAAGTTCAGCGGACTTTCGTGTGACCATGTGTATGCAAGCCAAGCTTGAGCGGAATTCCGTGTGTACGCGGCATTAGTGGGTGCTGGAACGGGTCCTGCAGTGAAATATTATATCAAGAATTGTAATTACATGCCCCTGTTGAACAGGGGCAGAAAAATTGGGCCTTTGGTGGTGGTGGTGGTGATGCCACAACACTGTAAGCCCTCACAGTTACTCTTGGTGGGCGCTGGAACGGGCCCTGCTGTGAAATATTATATCAAGAATTGTAATTACATGCCCCTGTTGAACAGGGTCAGAAAAATTGGGCCTTTGGTGATGGTGTGGTGGTGTTGCCACAACACTGCAAGCCCTCACAGTTACTCTTGGTGGGCACAGGAACAGGCCCTGCTGTGAAATATTAGATCAAAGATTGTAATTACGTGCCCCTGTTAAACAGGGGCAGAAAAGTTGGGCCTTAGGCGGCAGTGGTGGTGACACAACAATGTAAAGCCTCACAGATACTCTTGTTGAGCGCAGGAACGTGCCCTGCTGCAAAATATTACAGCAAAAATTGTAATTACATGCCCCTGTTAAACAGGGGAAGAAAAATTGTGCCTTAGGCACTGGTGCTGATGCTAAAACACTACAATCCCTCACAGATACTCTAGTTGAGCACAGGAACGAGCCCTGCTGCAAAATATTACAGCAAAAATTGTAATTACATGCCCCTGTTAACCACTTGCCGACCGCCTAACGACGATATACGTCGGCAGAATGGCACGGGCAGGCAGAATCACGTACCCATACGTGATCTGCCTCCCGCGGGCGGGGGGTCCGATCGGACCCCCCCTGGTGCCAGCGGCGGTCAGCATTTGTCTGGGAGCGATCGCTCCCAGCCAATGGGAATCCTCCCCTGCCTGTGTGTAGTACACACAGGCAGAGGATGTGATGTCATCTCTCCTCGGCTCGGCAGTTTCCGTTCCGGCGCCGAGGAGAGAAGACATGTGAGTGCACAATACACACACACACAGTAGAACATGCCAGGCATACTTTACACCCCCGATCCCCCCCGATCGCCCCCCGATCACCCCCAATCACCCCTCCCCCCTCCCTGTCACACTGACACCAAGCAGTATTTTTTTTTTTTTTTCTGATTACTGCATGGTGTCAGTTTGTGACAGTTAGAAGTGGTAGGGCAGTGAGTGTTAGCCCCCTGTAGGTCTAGGATACCCCCCTAACCGCCCCTAATAAAGTTTTAACCCCTTGATCACCCCCTGTCACCAGTGTCACTAAGCGATAATTTTTCTGATCGCTGTATTAGTGTTGCTGGTGACGCTAGTTAGGGAGGTAAATATTTAGGTTCGCCGTCAGCGTTTTATAGCGTCAGGGACCCCCATATACTACCTAATAAATGTTTTAACCCCTTGATTGCCCCCTAGTTAACCCTTTCACCACTGATCACCGTATAACTGTTACGGGTGACGCTGGTTAGTTCGTTTATTTTTTATAGTGTCAGGGCACCCGCCGTTTATTACCGAATAAAGGTTTAGCCCCCTGATCGCCCGGCGGTGATATGCGTCGCCCCAGGCAGCGTCAGATTAGCGCCAGTACCGCTAACACCCACGCACGCAGCATACGCCTCCCTTAGTGGTACAGTATCTGAACGGATCCGATCAGATCTATACTAGCGTCCCCAGCAGTTTAGGGTTCCCAAAAATGCAGTGTTAGCGGGATCAGCCCAGATACCTGCTAGCACCTGCGTTTTTCCCCTCCGCCCGGCCCGGCCCAGCCCACCCAAGTGCAGTATCGATCGATCACTGTCACTTACAAAACACTAAACGCATAACTGCAGCGTTCGCAGAGTCAGGCCTGATCCCTGCGATCGCTAACAGTTTTTTTGGTAGTGTTTTGGTGAACTGGCAAGCACCTGCCCCAGGCAGCGTCAGGTTAGCGCCAGTACCGCTAACACCCACGCACGCACGCACCGTATACCTCCCTTAGTGGTATAGTATCTGATCGGATCAATATCTGATCCGATCAGATCTATACTAGCGTCCCCAGCAGTTTAGGGTTCCCACAAACGCAGTGTTAGCGGGATCAGCCCAGATACCTGCTAGCACCTGCGTTTTGCCCCTCCGCCCGGCCCAGCCCAGCCCAGCCCACCCAAGTGCAGTATTGATCGATCACTGACGCTTACAAAACACTAAACGCATAACTTCAGCGTTCGCAGAGTCAGGCCTGGTCCCTGCGATCGCTAACAGGTTTTTTGGTAGCGTTTTGGTGAACTGGCAAGCACCAGCGGCCTAGTACACCCCGGTCGTAGTCAAACCAGCACTGCAGTAACACTTGGTGACGTGGCGAGTCCCATAAGTGCAGTTCAAGCTGGTGAGGTGGCAAGCACAAGTAGTGTCCCGCTGCCACCAAAAAGACAAACACAGGCCCGTCGTGCCCATAATGTAGGGTGCCCACGTGTCCCGGATTGCCCGGGACATTCCCGCAATTGGCAGGTCTGTCCCGGGTCCCGGGCACCTTCATTCCGGGACAATACAGTGTCCCGGAATGGAATTGACAGAGCGAGCAAACCCTGCTATAGCGCTGGTGCTCGCTCTGCCTCCAGCTCCACCTGATATTCTGCTCACTGGTTGCTATAGCCGCCTGGCGGCTAGCAACCAGTGACCTCACAGCACGACCCTGCCCAGCATGCAAAGCGGAGAAGTTAACTTTCTCCTCCTCCGCGCCGAACGCTCTCCACAATGCCCGTCGAGGCTGTCAGCGGGGGCAGCCTCAAAGACACGAATCAGCTGTTAACATCTCCGCAGCTCTGCTGGATGTCTCCCTGCCTTGTACCGCAGAGCAGACCGAAGCCGCCTCCCCCTCCTCGGCTATTTACAAGTACACGGAGAGGGAAGAGGGACACTGCTATACATTCCTGGCGCTGATCTGAGGTCTGTTCTAAGCTTATATTATGTGTATGTAGATGGACAGAGGAGGGACAGTGGTCAGGAAAAGGGTAAAAAGTGCCCCCCCAGCATGTTTCTGACAACCACCTTTCCACTAGCACAAGTGTAAGAGGGGGTCTGTACTGTGGGGTGTTCTCTACTTAGTGGGGGGTCTGTACTTAGTGGGGGGTTCTGTACTTAGGGGGGTCTATACTGATGGAGAAGGGGTCTGTATTTAGTGGGGGGTCTATACTGAGGAGGGGAAGTCTGTACTGAGGTAGGGAATCTATACTTGATGGAGGGGGGTCTTTACTGAGGGGGTATATACTTAGTGGAGAGGGGGCCAGACTGAGGGAGGGGTCTACAGTTAGTAGAGGGGGGGTTTGTACTGAGGGAGGGGGGCCTATACTGAAGGAAGGGGGTATATACTTAGTGGAGAGGGGGGTTTGTACTGAGGGAGGGGGTCTATAGTTAGTGGGGGGGTCCATACTGAGGGAGGGGGTCTATAGTTAGTGGGGGGGTCCGTACTAAGGGAGAGGGCCTATACTTAGTGGAGAGGGGGTCCGTACTGAGGGAGTGGGCGTATAATTAGTGGAGGGGGGTCCGTACTAAGGGAGGGGGTCTACAGTTAGTGGAGGGGGGTCCGTACTGAGGGAGGGGGTCTATAGTTAGTGGAGGGGTCTGTACTGAGGGAGGGGGCCTATACTTAGTGGAGAGGGGGTCCGTACTGAGGGTGGGGGTCTATAGTTAGTGAGGGGGTCCGTACTGAGGAAGGGGGCCTATACTTAGTGGAGAGGGGGGTCCGTACTGAGGGAGGGGGTCCGTACTGAGGGAGGGGGCCTATAGTTAGTGGGGGGGTCCGTACTGAGGGAGGGGGCCTATAGTTAATGGGGGGGGTCCGTACTGAGGGAGGGGGCTTATACTTAGTGGAGAGGGGGGTCTGTACTGAGGGAGGGGGTCTACAGTTAGTAGGGGGGGGGGTCCGTACTGAGGGAGGGGGGTCTATACTGAGGGAAGGGGGTCTGTACTAAGGGAGGGGAGTGTATTATTACAATGTAATAATAGAAGTACATTTCAAGCAGGGTATTGGGATGATATAAGGGCTAAAACCAGCCATTCACATGACAAATCACTCGCCGCCGAAATCCCGCCAACCCCGAAACTACATTCAACACAACCCCCAAAGCCCCCGGTCCTTGGCAAAATTGTCCCTGAATGGCAGTTTGGAAATGTGGTCACCCTACCATAATGCCCTTCCTGCTGCATTCGCCAATCCTAATTGGGAACCCACCGCTTCTGCAGCGCCCGTAGTTCCCCCATTCACATCCCCAACCAAATGCAGTCAGCTGCATGAGAGGCATTTTCTTTATGTCCTCCCGAGTACCCCTACCCAACGAACCCCCCCAAAAAAGATGTCGTGTCTGCAGCAAGCGCGGATATAGGCGTGACACCCGCTATTATTGTCCCTCCTGTCCTGACAATCCTGGTCTTTGCATTGGTGAATGTTTTGAACGCTACCATACACTAGTTGAGTATTAGCGTAGGGTACAGCATTCCACAGACTAGGCACACTTTCACAGGGTCTCCCAAGATGCCATCGCATTTTGAGAGACCCGAACCTGGAACCGGTTACCGTTATAAAAGTTAGTTACAAAAAAAGTGTAAAGAACAAACAAAAAAAAAACATACAAAAATATAAAATAAAAAAAAATAGTTGTCGTTTTATTGTTCTCTTTCTCTCTCTATTCTCTCTCTCTATTGTTCTGCTCTTTTTTACTGTATTCTATTCTGCAATGTTTTATTGCTATTATGTTTTATCGTGTTTGCTTTTCAGGTATGCAATATTTTATACTTTACCGTTTACTGTGCTTTATTGTTAACCATTTTTTTATTTTCAGGTACGCCATTCACGACTTTGAATGGTTATACCAGAATGATGCCTGCAGGTTTAGGTATCATCTTGGTATTATTCTTTTCAGTCAGCGGTTGGCTTTCATGTAAAAGCAATCCTAGCGGCTAATTAGCCTCTAGACTGCTTTTACAAGCAGTGGGAGGGAATGCCCCCCCACCGTCTTCCGTGTTTTTCTCTGGCTCTCCTGTCTCAACAGGGAACCTGAGAATGCAGCCGGTGATTCGCCAGCTGACCATAGAGCTGATCAGAGACCAGAGTGGCTCCAAACATCTCTATGGCCTAAGAAACCGGAAGCTACGAGCATTTTATGACTTAGATTTCGCCGGATGTAAACAGCGCCATTGGGAAATTGGGAAAGCATTTTATCACACCGATCTTGGTGTGGTCAGATGCTTTGAGGGCAGAGGAGAAATGTAGGGTCTAATAGACCCCAATTTTTTCAAAAAAGAGTACCTGTCACTACCTATTGCTATGATAGGGGATATTTAGATTCCCTGAGATAACAATAAAAATGATTTAAAAAAAAAATGAAAGGAACAGTTTAAAAATAAGATAAAAAAGCAAAAAAATAATAAAGAAAAAAAAAAAAAGCACCCCTGTCCCCCCTGCTCTCGCGCTAAGGTGAACGCAAGCGTCGGTCTGGCGTCAAATGTAAACAGCAATTGCACCATGCATGTGAGGTATCACCGCGAAGGTCAGATCGAGGGCAGTAATTTTATCAGTAGACCTCCTCTGTAAATCTAAAGTGGTAACCTGTAAAGGCTTTTAAAGGCTTTTAAAAATGTATTTAGTTTGTCGCCACTGCACGTTTGTGCGCAATTTTAAAGCATGTCATGTTTGGTATCCATGTACTCGGCCTAAGATCATCTTTTTTATTTCATCAAACATTTGGGCAATATAGTGTGTTTTAGTGCATTAAAATTTCAAAAAGTGTGTTTTTTCCCCAAAAAATGCGTTTGAAAAATCGCTGCGCAAATACTGTGTAAAAAAAAATGAAACACCCACCATTTTAATCTGTAGGGCATTTGCTTTAAAAAAATATATAATGTTTGGGGGTTCAAAGTAATTTTCTTGCAAAAAAAAAATAATTTTTTCATGTAATCAAAAAGTGTCAGAAAGGGCTTTGTCTTCAAGTGGTTAGAAGAGTGGGTGATGTGTGACATAAGCTTCTAAATGTTGTGCATAAAATGCCAGGACAGTTCAAAACCCCCCCAAATGACCCCATTTTGGAAAGTAGACACCCCAAGCTATTTGCTGAGAGGCATGTCGAGTCCATGGAATATTTTATATTGTGACACAAGTTGCGGGAAAGAGACAATTTTCTTTTTTTTTTTTGCACAAAGTTGTCACTAAATGATATATTGCTCAAACATGCCATGGGAATATGTGGAATTACACCCCAAAATACATTCTTCTGCTTCTCCTGAGTACGGGGATACCACATGTGTGTGACTTTTTGGGAGCCTAGGCGCGTACGGGACCCCAAAAACCAAGCACCGCCTTCAGGCTTTCTAAGGCCGTAAATTTTTGATTTCACTCTTCACTGCCTATCACAGTTTCGGAGGCCATGGAATGCCCAGGTGGCAAAAAAACCCCCCAAATTACCCCATTTTGGAAAGTAGACACCCCAAGCTATTTGCTGAGAGGTATAGTGAGTATTTTGCAGACCTCACTTTTTGTCACAAAGTTTTGAAAATTGAAAAAAGAAAAAAAAATGTTTTCTTGTCTTTCTTTATTTTCAAAAACAAATGAGAGCTGCAAAATACTCACCATGCCTCTCAGCATATAGCTTGGGGTGTCTACTTTCCAAAATGGGGTCATTTGGGGGGGGGTTTGTGCCACCTGGGCATTCCATGGCCTCTGAAACTGTGATAGGCAGTGAAGAGTGAAATCAAAAATTTACACCCTTAGAAATCCTGAAGGCGGTGATTGGTTTTCGGGGCCCCGTACGCGGCTAGGCTCCCAAAAAGTCCCACACATGTGGTATCCCCATACTCAGGAGAAGCAGCTAAATGTATTTTGGGGTGCAATTCCACATATGCCCATGGCCTGTGTGAGCAATATATCATTTAGTGACAACTTTGTGCAAAAAAAAATAAAAAATTTGGTGCAATATATCATTTAGTGACAACTTTGTGCAAAAAAAAATAAAAACTTTGGCAACTTGTGTTTAAATATAAAACATTCCATGGACTCAACATGCCTCAAAGCAAATAGCTTGGGGTGTCTACTTTCCAAAATGGGGTCATTTGGGGGGGTTTTATGCCATCTGGGCATTTTATGGCCTTCAAAACTGTGATAGGTAGTGAGGAGTAAAATCAAAAATGTACGCCCTTAGAAATTCTGAAGGCAGTGATTGGTTTTCGGGGCCCCGTACGCGGCTAGGCTCCCAAAAAGTCCCACACATGTGGTATCCCCGTACTCAGGAGAAGCAGCTAAATGTATTTTGGGGTGCAATTCCACATATGCCCATGGCCTGTGTGAGCAATATATCATTTAGTGACAACTTTTTGTAATTTTTTTTTTTTTGTCATTATTCAATCACTTGGGACAAAAAAAATGAATATTCAATGGGCTCAACATGCCTCTCAGCAATTTCCTTGGGGTGTCTACTTTCCAAAATGGGGTCATTTGTGGGGGTTTTGTACTGCCCTGCCATTTTAGCACCTCAAGAAACGACATAGGCAGTCATAAATTAAAGGCTGTGTAAATTCCAGAAAATGTACCCTAGTTTGTAGGCGCTATAACTTTTGCGCAAACCAATAAATATACACTTATTGACATTTTTTTTTACCAAAGACATGTGGCCGAATACATTTTGGCCTAAATGTATGACTAAAATTGAGTTTATTGGATTTTTTTTAGAACAAAAAGTAGAAAATATCATTTTTTTTCAAAATTTTCGGTATTTTTCCGTGTATAGCGCAAAAAATAAAAACGGCAGAGGTGATCAAATACCATCAAAAGAAAGCTCTATTTGTGGGAAGAAAAGGACGCAAATTTCGTTTTGGTACAGCATTGCATGACCGCGCAATTAGCAGTTAAAGCGAAGCAGTGCCAAATTGTAAAAAGTGCTCTGGTCAGGAAGGGGGTAAATCCTTCCGGGGCTGAAGTGGTTAAACAGGGGCATAAAAATTGGGCTTTAGGCACTGGTGCTGGTGCCCAGAACCAAAAATGTTCTTAGAAGCTATCAACATGAACATTGAGGAGGAATAGGATAGTCACTCAGCATCAGCATAGGTAGACTTCAAGGGATCTCACATTCATAAAAAAATTAATCGGTTACATCAGCATCAGGTGCTTGGTAGCTGGTGATCCAAGACTGATTCATTTTTATACAGGTGAGCCGATCAACCAAGTCTGTGGACAGGCGCACTCTGTGATCGGTTACAAAGCCTCCAGCAGCACTGAATGTGCGTTCAGATAGAACGCTGGATGCAGGACAGGCCAGTAGCTCAATTGCATACTGGCCAGTGATCCATCCTCAAGACCCAGTAACCCAATGGATTTTTGGTTGGAAAGTTCTCCAAGTCTGATCCTTCCCCAAGGTATTCCTGCACCATGTAAATCAGACGCTGGCGATGGTTGCTGGAACCGATCAGACCTTGGGGCTGCAGATTAAAAAATTGTCTGAACGCATCGGTCAGACGGCCACCTTCTCCACCGCTCCTTCTGTGACTGCAACCTCCCAGGCTCTGGAAACACATTGCACAAACCTTTCTGTAAGGCCTCCCGAAGATGTTTCATCCTCTGCTCCCTCTTCGAAGGCTGGATAAGTTCCGCAACCTTACCCTTGTAATGTGGATCAAGAAGGGTTGCCAGCCAGTACTAATCCCTCTCCTTGATCCCACAAACCCGATCGCAGGCTTTGCAGGATCCAGGAGGCCATGTGACGTAGGTTTGCTGAGGCATTCGGTCCAGAGTCCTCTGGGTCACTAAGGACGACATGATCCGCAGCCACTTCCTCCCAGCCACGTACAAGTCCATGGGTTTCTGGGGACTAAAAACAATCCCTTGAAGACTGCTGCTGACGCTGAGTTCCATGCTGACACAATCCTCCTCCTCCTCTTCCTGTGTGATAGGCGGGCCTGCAGGAATACTGTCTGGATAAAGGGGGCCTTGAGAGGTAAGGAAGTCCTCCTCTTCTTTCCTCAAATGCCCTGTTCATTATTCCACGCAGCGTGTGCTCCAACAGGAAGACAAGAGGGACAGTATCACTGATGCACTGCTCACCATCCTCGTGGCCTCCTCAAGTGGTGACAGGACAGTGCATGCATCCTTGATCATTAGCCACTGGCTTGGTGAAAAAAAGGCAAGCTCCCCTGACCCTGTTCTGGTGCCATACTCACACAGGTACTTATTGATGGCCCTCTGCTGCGTGTGCAGCCGCTGAAGCATTGCCAACGTTGAGTTCCACCTGGTGGGCATGTCACAGATGAGGCGGTTCTTGGGCAGGTTGCATTCCTTTTGAAGGTCAGCGAGACGAGCACTGGCATTATATGACCGGCGGAAATGCACACAGACTTTCCTGGCCTGCCTCAGGAGATCCTGTAAGCCCGGGTACCTGCACAAGAACCGCTGCACCACCAAATTAAGGACGTGAGCCAAACAGGGAACATGGGTCAAGTGTCCCTGCCGGAGGGCGCAGAGGAGGTTGGTGCCATTGTCACAAGCCAACATTCCTGCCTGTTGCTGGAGTGGCGTCAACCACCTCTGAACCTGCCCCTGCAGAGCTGCCAGAATCTCTGCCCCAGTGTGGCTCCTGTCCCCTAAGCAGACCAACTCAAGCCCCGCATGGCATCTTTTTGCCTGAGTGCTTGCGTAGCCCCTAGAACGCCTACGGAGCACCGCTGGTTTCGGGGACAAATCTGCACAGGAAGAGGCCATAGAGGAAGAAGAAGAAGAGGAGGGGGTGGCGGAGACAGGGTGTGGCAGAATCACCACTACCAGCATTTTGGAGGTGTGGTGGCAGGACAAGCTCCAACATTACTGCACCCTGTCCTGCATCCTTCCCAGCTGCCAGCAGGGTTACCCAGTGCGCTGTGAAAGAAAGGTAACGTCCCTGTCCATGCCTGCTAAACCATGAGTCAGCGGTACTATGCACCTTACCGCTGACCGCCCTGTCCAACGAGGCCAAGACATTGCTTTCCACATGCCGGTAGAGAGCAAGAATGGCCTTCCGAGAACAAAAATGGCATTTGGGAACCTGACACTGAGGTACCGCACATTCCACAAACTCTCAAAAGGGGGCAGAGTCTACCAGCTGAAAGGGCAGCAGTTGGAGTGCTAGCAATTTAGCCAAACTAGCTATTAGTCGTTGAGCATGTGGATGGCTGGGACCGAATTTCTTTCAACGGCGGTTTAGCAACTGGGGTAGGGAAATTTGCCTGCTACAATCGGATTTAGGTGTACTGCTAGCAGATTGCCCGCAAGTGCTTGGGACACCTAATTCTACACCTTCATTCCTGTCAGTGCAGGTCTCTGAGAGGACTAGTGGGGTTGAAGATCCCAGCTGATGAGGAGCAAGTAGAGGTCCGCCTTGTTCTTTGGTGTGGGTCTTTTAAGTACTGTTGCCAATGGACTGCATGGGAGCTCAACATATGTCTGGTCAAGCATGTGGTGCCCAAGACATATGTTGCAAACAGCAATGGTGTGATCTGCTGCACACGTCTCAAAAAAGGCCCACACCAAAGGACTTTTGAAAAAACGCGCGGAGTCAGCAGCGCCCTGCACTTGCGGAGCTCTGCGGTGTGATGCAGTCGGTTGGCTGTCCTTAAGCTCGCCCTTGGAGGGCATCCTGCCTCCTTGGAGATGTGCCGCCTCCTCCTCCTCTCTTGTATCAGGCACCCACGTAGAGTCAGTAACCTCCCCTCCCTCCTCGCCACTGGAGCAAACCTGGCAGTATGCTGCAGCTGGGGGAACATGACTGCTAGTTTCTGCCAAAGGCAGGGTGCCAAAGGCACTCTGCCTTTGGCCAATTATGGCCCTCTTTGCTGATGGCGCTGTGATTGGCCACAGCATGCGGGTCATAGTGCATGCTTGGCCAATCGTCAGCCAGCAATGCACTGCGATTACGCAATGCATTATGGGGCGTGACGCGTCGCGAGCGCCCCATAATGTTCGATCTTTGTCGAACGATCGAACAGCCGATGTTTGGGTCGAACTCATAGCTCATCCCTACCTACAAGGTTGAAAGTGCACAATTGCCTTTGTATACCGTAGCATTAACAGTATCATTAATTTCATTAATTTGAAGGAATGACCATGTGGTTTACATTTTTTTGGAGAGTGAAATGAAAACATAGGGTCTTATAAATGCAAAGGAAATATGCCAACTCCCTACAGGCTTTTCCCTAGGGGGAATAGAACTCAAGACCCCAGTACTGCCAGGCTAAAGTGCTAACCATTTAGCCACTGCACAGCCTGAAGCACCTGTTCCACTTATCTAATCTAATTTAATGTTCTCTCAAGGAAAACTCAGTCAATCACCTCTATTGATATAAACCAGAGTATGTTATTTCTCCAGGTACAAGGAGATAATGAGCAAGCTCTGGAACATGTCACCAGGGACTCTCGTCAAAATATACCTTCCCTCCGGCAAAACAGTGGCCCACAAATATTAATGACTGGAAGCTAAGAGGATTCTCCTCCTTCATCGACTTCCTCGCGCCTTCAAGCTGTGAGGTTTACTGTTCTGTGCCAGGGCTCAATATTGCAGCTTCTCGTTATCCGCGGACAAGTTCATTATATACTGTAAATCTCTGCATTAAACTTGAAATGGACCGGCTCAAAACCACTATGCAGCCCTTACAGTTTTTTTCTGCAACTGATGAAGTCTTGTCATTCCTGGAATTAAATTTTAATATTTGAGAAAAGGGAATGATTTGATGGTAAATCAATGTCTATACTGTATATAAAAATATCCATTCTGGGTTCACATTCTGTAACTTTGGGGTGGCTGAAGTAAAACTCTAGGTATATATAAAATCAGCCTTTAGTTGACTTATACTCTTACTAAAGCCATCCAAATTTTTTTCATTCATTTTTCATTCAGGTAATTAGATCCATCTTTATACTGCGCTGTCGCTCTCCCTCTGAAGTTAAGTTTAGAAAGGGTGTGTCCCTCTGATGGATGGGAGGGGTTTTTTTTGTATAGAAATAAGTGTAACAAATGGGGACAAGGTCCCACATAAAATGCTCAAGGCCAAACAGAGGAGAGGAACTGTCATTAAAAAAGGATTTAGGAAAGCCCAACATCTCCAAACTCAATCTTGTAGTTTAACAAAAGTATTGGTATTAATAATCTGCCTAAGAGGAGTCACTTTGCATACCCTCCCCCTCAATGCTGTATCCTAGCCAAGGCCGACAAGGCCCAGGCCTAGGGCAGCACTTTGCAGGGGGGCAGCACGGAAAGAGTCCCCGCCCGCTTTCGCTACACTGTTATTGTAGCACCACTCTTATGGGGCGGACTGGGCTGAAAGGAAAATTAGTCTAGCGCCCCCATAAAACGGGCTCACTGCTTCCTGTATGCGGGCGGCTGGCATTTGACAACTGTGAGGAGGGATGTGCGCTGCTTCTAATTTTGACTGTCCTCTCATCCTGGACCACAAACCTTCCTCACTGTGCTCTATGTTTTCTGCTGCACCATTGGCATGGTTAAATCTTCTTAGTCCTCTCCATAAATTTATCAGAAATTTGTGCTTAAAGTAGAACTATAGGCAATACTTTTTTTTTTCATTTTGGATAGAGTAAGGGAGGGTTATAACCCCTGTCAGTTTATTTTTTACCATCCCTGTCCCATTGCAGAGATTTCCCTTCACTTCCTGACCTATAGCCAAACAGGAAGTTAAAGGAAATCTATGCAAATTAAGGGAATCCATTCCCCCCCCCAGGCCCCCAGAACTAGTGTCCTCACTCGACAAATTTCTGGGCGCTTCTTAAACAACAAGGGGTGTGGCCTTGACAGGAAGGGGTGGGTCATATTTAAATTAAGGGGTGCACGAGTTTAGTCAGGCCTAGGGCAGCACAAAACCAAAATTCACTACTGCTCCCCCTAAGAGTAGGGCTACATACATATGGGGGTAAGCTCGATTTTGCCTGTTTAAGGGCCACAGTAAAAATATAACTGTTTTTCACTTTTCTAACATTGTTATTTTGATTATTGTGTTGTGCTTGTGCACAATCATGTATTTTGAAACACATCTCCTCTAAAGTTTAGTATGGCTTTAAATATGCTACAGTAGAAAACTTACAGCATATCCTATCAATTGTAAGGGTGCTCATCTCTGGCATGGACAGAGGTTCCTGTAGGGCTCCTCTCATGTGAGTAAAAGTTCACATATCAGTGTAGCCCCTTCTTGTGAAGGGGTTTTAAGCTAGTTCAAACATTGGGGCCTACTGTACACAAAATCCAGTGGTAGAGGGTCCAAAACCTCAGTTTCATCACTATGGCAGAAAACACAGATTGAATTGCTTACGTGGAGCCCCTCAGCTTCCGTTGGTTACAGGCCTGATCCATAGGGGGGTTAGGCCAAACGCCTGGACCAAAAATCTTCAGGTCAATAGTTTACAAGACACAAGGTTTCTTAAGGAAAACCACCTCACCAACGCTAAATCTGCTGACTCCTCTTTACAAGGTCACCAGCTGGTCTCTGTCTTTGCTCCCAGGTACAGGCTTTCCTTACATTCCATAGGAATAAATAGACTGCACATTCTCCTATTTCTCCTCCTTACTTTACAGAAATTGGAGAAACAAATTCTGTAGACAAACATTATTCTATCTTGCATGGCTTGCCAAATCCAGATATGTTTGCCCACCAACTGCCTTTTCTTTTTATTTTGATTAACTTTCAGCTATCCTGGTGCTCACTCAGAAAATAACAGATGACATTCCCCTGAAGGGAAAAGTCGCACAACGGGAACTTTACATGTTTTCATAGTCTGAGCTGAGGCCCTAAATCTTTCACACAACTATTACAAAACTACACACACGTCTATCTACTCTGCACTATGCCAAAACTGTAGGCACTGACAACAGCCCAACTACACACTCATTCCTCCCTACCTAGGCGGAGCCCTGCCCCACAATATATGGCCTTGCAAGAGGACCAAAAACACTTGCACCGTTTTTCTTTTGCTGATGTACAGACCTGCGCTCTGTAGAGACCTCCGCTCACCGTAGAACGGAAAGACTCTGGGATGGCCAAGGTCAGCGGACAAGAAGACTTTGGATTTGGAGACTGGATATTACACGTGCATTGTTTGTCTGCCTTTAAAGTATATGTAAACCCTCACCTTTTAAAACAACCCATTCAGTTTAAAATAGAAATGAAAGGCATTCCCTCTGTTCTCAGCTGCATAAGAGCTAGGGGAGGAGAACCACACTGAATTTCCCAGTGAATGGCTGTGCAAGTGAGATTTATCTGGACAAGTCTGATCATTGGATGAGAGCGGATTGAGTTCTCAGCACAGCTAGAGAACGGACCATGCTGTGCTCTCATGCCTAGTGTGGACAGTTTTTTTTTATTGGAAAGCAGAGGGACTGGCAGGAACATCAGGGATATCACAAAAAGGAAGCAATACAGGGAGAAAAGGCAAATTTTTCAAACAAGTACATGGTACAGCAGGCACATATCAGGAATATGTAATGTTGGGTTTACATATTTTTTAAATAATTTTGCCTCTGCAGTTAAGAGATACTCTGTATAGCCACCCTCTTTTCAGTGTGTCATTAGTAGGGATGAGCTTCGTGTTCGAGTCGAACCCATGTTCGACTCGAACATCGGCTGTTCGACCGTCCGTCGAATTGCGAACGTTATGGGCCGTTCGCGCCAAATTCGTGTGGCGCGTCACGGCCCATAATTCACTGCGGCATCGCAGTGCATTGCTGGCTGATGATTGGCCAAGCATGCACTATGACCCGCATGCTTGGCCAATCACAGCGCCGTCAGTAGAGAGAGCTGTAATTGGCCAAAGCCAGGGTGGCTTTGGCCAATTATGGCTCAGGGGATTTAGTACACGCCCCACACTATATAAGGCCGCCTGCACGGCGGCCCTGTGTAGTGTGTTCCGGTGTGCTGATAGAGAGAGAGACAGACAGTGTCATTTGATTTGAGTTAGCTAGATTAGGCTAGATCTGTTCCTGCTATTTACATTTAGTGCAGTGCGTCCTGCTCACAGTGTTCAGCTAGATCCGTTCCTGCTATTTACATTTAGTGCAGTCAGTGCGTCCTGCTCACAGTGTTCAGCTAGATCCGTTCCTGCTATTTACATTTAGTGCAGTGCGTCCTGCTCACAGTGTTCAGCTAGATCTGTTCCTGCTATTTACATTTAGTGCAGTGCGTCCTGCTCACAGTGTTCAGCTAGATCCGTTCCTGCTATTTACATTTAGTGCAGTCAGTGCGTCCTGCTCACAGTGTTCAGCTAGATCCGTTCCTGCTATTTACATTTAGTGCAGTCAGTGCGTCCTGCTCACAGTGTTCAGCTAGATCCGTTCCTGCTATTTACATTTAGTGCAGTGCGTCCTGCTCACAGTGTTCAGCTAGATCTGTTCCTGCTATTTACATTTAGTGCAGTGCGTCCTGCTCACAGTGTTCAGCTAGATCTGTTCCTGCTATTTACATTTAGTGCAGTCAGTGCGTCCTGCTCACAGTGTTCAGCTAGATCCGTTCCTGCTATTTACATTTAGTGCAGTGCGTCCTGCTCACAGTGTTCAGCTAGATCTGTTCCTGCTATTTACATTTAGTGCAGTGCGTCCTGCTCACAGTGTTCAGCTAGATCTGTTCCTGCTATTTACATTTAGTGCAGTCAGTGCGTCCTGCTCACAGTGTTCAGCTAGATCCGTTCCTGCTATTTACATTTAGTGCAGTGCGTCCTGCTCACAGTGTTCAGCTAGATCTGTTCCTGCTATTTACATTTAGTGCAGTGCGTCCTGCTCACAGTGTTCAGCTAGATCTGTTCCTGCTATTTACATTTAGTGCAGTCAGTGCGTCCTGCTCACAGTGTTCAGCTAGATCCGTTCCTGCTATTTACATTTAGTGCAGTCAATGCGTCCTGCTCACAGTGTTCAGCTAGATCTGTTCCTGCTATTTACATTTAGTGCAGTGCGTCCTGCTCACAGTGTTCAGCTAGATCTGTTCCTGCTATTTACATTTAGTGCAGTCAGTGCGTCCTGCTCACAGTGTTCAGCTAGATCCGTTCCTGCTATTTACATTTAGTGCAGTCAGTGCGTCCTGCTCACAGTGTTCAGCTAGATCCGTTCCTGCTATTTACATTTAGTGCAGTGCGTCCTGCTCACAGTGTTCAGCTAGATCTGTTCCTGCTATTTACATTTAGTGCAGTCAGTGCGTCCTGCTCACTGTGTTCAGCTAGATCCGTTCCTGCTATTTACATTTAGTGCAGTCAGTGCGTCCTGCTCACAGTGTTCAGCTAGATCCGTTCCTGCTATTTACATTTAGTGCAGTGCGTCCTGCTCACAGTGTTCAGCTAGATCCGTTCCTGCTATTTACATTTAGTGCAGTGCGTCCTGCTCACAGTGTTCAGCTAGATCTGTTCCTGCTATTTACATTTAGTGCAGTCAGTGCGTCCTGCTCACAGTGTTCAGCTAGATCCGTTCCTGCTATTTACATTTAGTGCAGTCAGTGCGTCCTGCTCACAGTGTTCAGCTAGATCCGTTCCTGCTATTTACATTTAGTGCAGTGCGTCCTGCTCACAGTGTTCAGCTAGATCTGTTCCTGCTATTTACATTTAGTGCAGTCAGTGCGTCCTGCTCACAGTGTTCAGCTAGATCCGTTCCTGCTATTTACATTTAGTGCAGTGCGTCCTGCTCACAGTGTTCAGCTAGATCTGTTCCTGCTATTTACATTTAGTGCAGTGCGTCCTGCTCACAGTGTTCAGCTAGATCCGTTCCTGTTATTTACATTTAGTGCAGTGCGTCCTGCTCACAGTGTTCAGCTAGATCCGTTCCTGCTATTTACATTTAGTGCAGTGCGTCCTGCTCACAGTGTTCAGCTAGATCCGTTCCTGCTATTTACATTTAGTGCAGTGCGTCCTGCTCACAGTGTTCAGCTAGTTCTGTTCCTGCTATTTACATTTAGTGCAGTGCGTCCTGCTCACAGTGTTCAGCTAGATCTGTTCCTGCTATTTACATTTAGTGCAGTCAGTGCGTCCTGCTCACAGTGTTCAGCTAGATCCGTTCCTGCTATTTACATTTAGTGCAGTGCGTCCTGCTCACAGTGTTCAGCTAGATCTGTTCCTGCTATTTACATTTAGTGCAGTGCGTCCTGCTCACAGTGTTCAGCTAGATCCGTTCCTGCTATTTACATTTAGTGCAGTCAGTGCGTCCTGCTCACAGTGTTCAGCTAGATCCGTTCCTGCTATTTACATTTAGTGCAGTGCGTCCTGCTCACAGTGTTCAGCTAGATCCGTTCCTGTTATCTTCCTACTGACAGGCAGGCTTGTCTGGTTACAGTATATAAAGCTACCTGAAGAAAATTACAGGTGTTCTATCCCAGCTTAGTGCAGCTACAGGCCATTAGTATGTCTGGAAGGCCAAGAAGGAGAGGCAGACAGTCACAAGCCAATAAGAGAGGGCAAGCAGGCTCTGTGTCTAGTGCTGGTCGTGGAGACGGTGCATCCTCATCAGCCCGTGGCCATGGGACACGCTTGGCCTTTTTTTCGGCAGCTGGCCGTGTTGAGCCGCAACATGCAGAAAACTTGGTCGAGTGGATGACCAAGCCGTCCTCATCCTCCTCATCCTCTCTCACCCATGCCCAGGGTGCTTTGTCTGGCAAAGCAGCGGCCTCTTCCCTCAGCTCAATGTCATCAGTGACTCCTTCCCTAGCTCCACCATGTCCTCATGAGGATTCCCTCGAACTGTTTGACCACAGTGTTGGGTACATGCTCCAGGAGGATGCCCAGTGTTTGGAAGGCTCTGATGATGATACTGAGCTCGATGAAGGCAGTAACATGAGCACGGACAGAGGGGGTGCCCAAGAAGGACAGCAATCTGGCAGTCATGCTCCCCCTGCTGCAGCATACTGCCAGGTTTGCTCCAGTGATGAGGAGGGAGGGGATGATGAGGTCACTGACTCAACGTGGGTGCCTGATAGGAGAGAGGAGGAGGAGGAGGAGGAGGAGGCGGCACATCACCAACGAGGCAGGATGCCCTCCAGGGGCCAGCCTAAGGGCAGCACATTGACTGCATCACACCCCAAAGCTCTACATGTGCAGGGCGCTGCAGTCTCTGCGCGTTATTCAAAAAGTTCTTTGGTGTGGGCCTTTTTTGAGACGAGTGCATCAGATCGCACCACTGCTATTTGCAACATATGTCTCAAGCGTATCTCGCGTGGCCAAAACATCTCCCGCTTGGGTACCACATGCTTGACCAGACATATGTTGACCTGCCATGCAGTTCGTTGGCAAGCATATCTAAAAGACCCACACCAAAGAACAAAGAGGATCTCTCCTTGCTCCTCATCAGCTGAGATTTCCAACCCCACTAGACCTTCAATCCTCTCTGAGACCTGCAGTGAGAGGAATGAAGGTGTAGAATTAGGTGTGTCACAGCCAAGTACTTGTGGGCAATCTGCTTTTGGTACACCGACGCCAGATTGTACCAGGCAAATTTCCCTGCCCCAGCTGCTGCACCGCCGAAAGAAGTTTGCTCCCAGCCATCCACATGCCCAGCGGTTGAATGCTAGCTTGGCAAAATTGCTAGCACTTCAACTGCTGCCTTTTCAGTTGGTAGACTCTGCCCCCTTCCGTGAGTTTGTGGAATGTGCGGTTCCTCAGTGGCAGGTACCCAAACGCCACTTTTTCTCACGGAAGGCGATTCCAGCTCTCTACCGGCATGTGGAAGGCAATGTCCATGCCTCGCTGGACAGGGCGGTCAGCGGTAAGGTGCATATTACCGCTGACTCATGGTCCAGCAGGCATGGACAGGGACGTTACTTAAGTTTCACGGCGCATTGGGTGACTCTGCTGGCAGCTGGGAAGGATGCAGGACAAGGTGCAGTAGTGTTGGAGGTTGTTCCACCACCACGCCTCCAAAATGCTGATTGTGACACACCTCTCTCCTCCACCCCCTCCTCTTCTTCTTCCTCCATGGCCTCTTCCTCGGAACCAGCGGTGCTCCGTAGGCGTTCAAGGGGCTACGCAAGTACGCAGGCCAAAAGATGCCATGCGGTGCTTGAGCTGGTGTGCTTGGGGGACAGGAGCCACACTGGGGCAGAGGTTCTGTCAGCTCTGCAGGGGCAAGTTCAGAGGTGGTTGATGCCACGCCAACTTAAGGCAGGAATGGTGGTTTGCGACAATGGCACCAACCTCCTCTCTGCCCTCCGACAGGGACAACTGACCCATGTGCCCTGTTTGGCTCACGTCCTTAACTTGGTGGTGCAGCGGTTCTTGGGCAGGTACCCGGGCTTACAGGATGTCCTGAGGTAGGCCAGGAAAGTCTGTGTGCATTTCCGCCGGTCATATAATGCCAGTGCTCGGCTGACGGACCTCCAAAAGGAGTTTAACCTGCCCAAGAACCGCCTAATCTGTGACATGCCCACCAGGTGGAACTCGACATTGGCCATGCTGCAGCGGCTGCACACGCAGCAGAGGGCCATCAATGAGTACCTGTGCGACTATGGCACCAGGACAGGGTCAGGGGACCTTGGTTTTTTTTCCCCACGCCAGTGGGCCATGATCAGGGATGCATGCACTGTCCTGTCACCATTCGAGGAGGCCACGAGGATGGTGAGCACTGACAGTGCATGCATCAGTGACACTGTCCCCCTTGTCCACCTGTTGGAGCACACGCTGCGTGGAATAATGGACAGGGCACTTGAGGCAGAACAGAGGCAGGAAGAGGAGGACTTCCTTAGCTCTCAAGGCCCCCTTTATCCAGACAGTGTTCCTGCGTGCACGCCGATCACACAGGAAGAGGACGAGGAGGAGGAGGAGGAGGAGGAGGAAGATTGTGTCAGTATGGAGGTGGAGCCTGGCACTCAGCATCAGCAGTCTTTAAGGGATCAGTCCCAAGGAACACATGGACTTGTACGTGGCTGGGAGGAGGTGGCTGCGGACGTTGTTGTCCTTAGTGACCCAGAGGACTCCGGACCGAATGCCTCAGCAAACCTACGCTGCATGGCCTCCCTGATCCTGCAAAGCCTGCGTAAGGATCCTCGTATTCGTGGTATCAAGGAGAAGGACCAATACTGGCTGGCAACCCTCCTTGATCCACGTTACAAGGGTAAGGTTGCGGACCTTATCTTGCCATCGCAGAGGGAGCAGAGGATGAAACATCTTCGGGAGGCCTTGCAGAAAGGTCTGTGCAACGCGTTCCCAGAGACTGGGAGGTTACAAACTCCTGTTTCTGGACAACGTGTTGCTGAGGCTTCGGTCAGTCAAAGAAGGAGCGGTGGAGAAGGTGGCCGTCTGACCGATGCGTTCAGACAATTTTTTGGTCCGCAGCCCCAAGGTATGATCGGTTCCAGCAACCATCGCCAGCGTCTGTTTTACATGGTGCAGGAATACCTAGGGGCAAGATCAGACTTGGACACCTTTCCCACCGAAAATCCTCTGGGTTACTGGGTCTTGAGGATGGATCACTGGCCAGAGCTTGCACAGTATGCAATTGAGCTACTGGCCTGTCCTGCATCCAGCGTTCTTTCGGAACGCACATTCAGTGCTGCTGGAGGCGTGGTAACCGATCACAGGGTGCGTCTGTCCACTGACTCGGTCGATCGGCTGACCTTCATAAAAATGAATCAGTCTTGGATCACCACCAGCTACCAAGCACCTGATGCTGATGTAACTGAATAATTTTTTTCAGATCCCTTCAAAGACTGCCTATGCTGATGCTGAGTGACTATCCCTGAGTAATTATCCTCTTCCTCCTCAATCATCACGCTGATAGCTTGTAAGAACATTTTTGGTTCTGGGCGCCACCACCAGTGCCTAAGGCACAATTTTTCAGCCCCTGTATAACAGGGGCGTGTAATTACAATTTTTGATGTAATACTTTGCAGCAGGGCTCGTTCCTGCATTCCAACTAGAGTGTCTGTGAGGGGTTGCAGTGTTGTGGCACCAGCACCAGTGCCTAAGGCCCAATTTTTCTGCCCCTGTCTAACAGGGGCGTGTAATTACAATTTTTGATGCAATACTTTGCAGCAGGGCTCGTTCCTGCGTTCCAACTAGAGTGTCTGTGAGGGGTTGCAGTGTTGTGGCACCAGCACCAGTGCCTAAGGCCTAATTTTTCAGCTCCTGTTCAACAGGGGCATGTAATTACAATTCTTGATCTAATATTTCACAGCAGGGCCCTGTGAGGGCTTACAGTGTTTTGGCCACAGCAACACCTAAGGCCCAAATTTCTGCTGAGTATATAGGGCAGGACCCTACTTTCAAACATCTAACTTACAAACGACTCCTACTTGCAAACGGAAGGAGACAACAGGAAGTGAGATGAAATCTACCCCTAGGAAGGGAAATTCTCTCATGTAAGAGTTAATATGGGAAAACAATTTCTCCTTTCCACTGATGCTTTCCAATCCTTGTTCCACAAAAAAACCCAAATTTTCAAAAAACATTTTTCATTGGGACAAAAAAGTGAGGTGAAATCTTCTGAAGAGGAGGAAAGACGCAAAACAAATGTCACAGGGGTGATAACCCTTCCCTATGTTTTCCAAAAAGCTTAGAAAAGATTTTTTGGCTGGAGCTAAACACGTTAAAAATGTTCAAAATTACAAACAGATTCTACTTAACAACAAACCTACAGTCCCTGTCTTGTTTGCACCGCCTGTATACTGCTGTTCAGAGTATATAGGGACCTTTCCTTATTTTAATTTGGGTGCGGGGTTCCCCTTAATATCCATACAAGACCCAAAGGGCCTGGTAATGGACTGGGGGGTACCCATGCCGTTTGTCTCACTGATTTTCATCCATATTGCCAGGACCCGACATGACATTAAACCCGCAAGCAGTTTTAAATGAGATTTTTTCCTTTAAAAATGACATTTGGTGCAGGGACTGTTCTAAACATGGGAAACACGCGTCACTTTACAGGCATACTATAGACACCCCCCAGGTACGATATTTAAAGGAATATTTCACTTTTTTTTTTTTACTTTAAGCATCATTAAAATCACTGCTCCCGAAAAAACGGCCGTTTTTAAAAGTTTTTTTTGCATTGATACATGTCCCCTGGGGTAGGACCCGGGTCCCCACACCCTTTTTAGGACAATACCATGCAAATTAGCCTTTAAAATGAGCACTTTTGATTTCGAACGTTCGAGTCCCATAGACGTCAATGGGGTTCTAACATTCGTGCGAACTTGCGGTCCGTTCGCGGGTTCTGGTGCGAACCGAACCGGGGGGTGTTCGGCTCATCCCTAGTCATTAGTTTCTGTTCTGAGCAAAAATAATTGTTGGAACTAGATATTCTATGATTTTGTAACCTGAACGTGATGGTCATCTGTGAATATCTGCACATGTTTTGGATTAAAGTATAACTAAGTGGAAAACTTTTCGTTAGGGAGATTCACCCTCTCTATTTGTCCTTTTCACCATTATCATTGAAAGTGAAAGTAAAAGAAAACCCCAAATTTGGGGTTTTCCTTAGAAAAGTAATAGAGGGGGAAATCTTCCAGTGGGGACACTAGTTATGGTGACCTGGGGGTTCCCAAAGAATTCCCTTAATTTTCAGAGATTTCCTCTAACTTCCTGTTTGGCTATAGGACAGGAAGTGAAGGAAAATTTCTGCAATGGGACACAGATGGCGAAAAAAAAATCTGACAGAGGTTATAACCCACCCTTGCTTTATCCAAAGTGATAAAAAAAGTTTTGCCTATAGTTCTATTTTAACCACTTCAGCCCTGGAAGGATTTGCCCCCTTAATGACCAGGCCATTATTTGCGATACAGCACTGCATCGCTTTAACTGACAATTGCACAGTCGTTCAAAGCTGTACCCAAACAAAATTGATGTCCTTTTTTTCCCCCACAAGTAGAGCTTTCTTTTGGTGGTATTTGATCACCTTTGCGTTTTTTACTTTTTGCTCTATAAACAAAAAAAGAGCGACGATTTTGAAAAAAAGCACAATATTTTTTACTTTCTGCTATAAAAAATATCCAAAACAAAAATGAAAAGAAATGTCTTCATCAAGTTAGGCCGATATGTATTCTTCTACATATTTTTTTCTACATATTTTTGGTAGAAAAAATCTATAGCGTATATTGATTGGTTTGCTCAAAAGTTATAGCGTCTACAAAATAGGGGATAGATTTATGGCATTTTTATTATTTTTTTTTACTAGCAATGGCGGCAATCTGCGATTTTTAGTGGGACTGTGACATTGTGGCGGACAGATTGGACACTTTTGATACTTTTTTGGGACCATTGACATTTACATACCTCCCAACATTTTGAGATGGGAATGAGGGACACCTACTAGCAAACGTATGTAGGCATAGGACACGCCCCCTGCCACACCCCCTTAAAGGAGAATTAACCCAAAAAAAAGGTTAATTAACTCCACAAGGGCTTTTTTACCACTACTATTTCTTTATATTGGCTTTTAAAATTTACAAATGCAGCAATTTAGAAATTGGATGAAAGGTTTAGCGCTGGGAAACACTTTTTGAAAGATAAGTGCATTTTATATACAACTATATAGATCAGACCAAAATGAGGGACAAATGAGGAAGAAAGAGGGACAGAGGGACTCCAAACCAGGGACAGTCCCTCAAAATCAGGGACAGTTGGGAGCTATGCATTTATACAGTGATCAGACTGATTACTGATTACTGTATTAATGTCATTGACAGGGAAGGGGTTAACATTAGGGGGCGATCAAGGGGTTAAATGTGTGTCATAGGGAGTGTTTCTAACTGGGGGGGGATGGGACTGCCTGGAGGAGGAGGAGACCGATCGCTGTTCCTAATCAGTATGAACAGCAGATCTGCATCCTCTCCCCCGACAGAACAGGGATCTGTCTGTTTACATTGACAGAACTCTGTTCTGTCTCTCTCAGGAGCGATCGCGGCTGCCGGGCACGTGAATCAGCTCCTACGTCACGTGGCTGGCGTGTGCCATTCCCTTTCTCCCTTAAAGCGCCCGTCATACAGCTAAGGCGATTCGCGCAGGAGAGCTAACCTAACGACGTATAACGACGATGGCTGGTCGGCAACTGGTTTAAGCTTTCTACGATCTGCATGGTATCATTTGGATCAAAGTCACTGTCTGAGACTATAAGGTACAGATATCTTGCCACAACTGGATCAGTTATAGTGATCACACTGGCAGTGCTTAGAATGGAGAGGCAGAACAGTTATAAGAGAAGTACAGCCAAAGCTCATTTGGCTGTACTTCTCCTGTGGATCACAAGAGTGAAGTTCATTCTGCACTCCTGTGACCGTTTTTCAGCAGATAGCGGGCCACCCAGAACCCTGGACCAGCACCTGGCTCAACCTCTCAGCCGACCCCGCTGAGAACCTGAGCCAGACGTTCCTCTCCCCTTCCACAACCCAGGGCCCCAGTGAGCGAAGGGGGGGCAGAGCAGACAGCGGTGACAGTCACCAGCTCTCTGCTCACGGAGCTCTGAGAACTGAGCGATCAGTGTTAGAGCCGGCAGAGGACAGATGCAGCATTGGACTGGTGCTGCATCCACCTAGGCAATTATGATTCTCTTAAAGCGGGGGTTCACCCACACCGCCAAAAAAAATAAATATTAAAAGCCAGCAGCTACAAATACTGCAGCTGCTGACTTTTAATACATGGCCACTTACCTGTCCCGGGGTCCAGCGATGTCGGCAGGGGACGCCGAGAACCCGCTCGGTTCTCGGCAGCTGCCGCCGCCATCCTAGGTGAGGGAATCAGGAAGTGAAGCATTGCGGCTTCACTTCCCGGTTCCCTACTGCGCATGCGCGAGTCACGCTGCGCGTCCCTAGTGGTCCCCGCTCTCTGCTGGGAGCTGTGTGTTCCCAGCAGACAGCGCAGTCGGGACGGGAAGAGGCATAGACTCCCATGGGAGTCTATGCCGGAAGTGGGTGCAAATACCTGTCTTTGACAGGTATCTGCACCCCCCTCCCCCCTGAAAGGTGCCAAATGTGACACCGGAGGGGGGGAGGGTTCCGAAAAGCGGAAGTTCCATTTTTGTGTGGAACTCCGCTTTAACAATCAACATGTTAAAACATGTTAAAGCAAGCTGGGAATATGGTGGAGAAAATGTCAAGGCTTTGACTTCTCAAACTGTTACTGAGTGATATAGCATGTAAGAAAAGAAAGATGTAAGCTCTTATATGAAGATATTTTCATTTTGCATTGAAATTTTAGGCAAACAACTACACTATATTACCAAAAGTATTGGGACACCTGCCTTTACAGCTTTTTTTAATGGCATCCCAGTCTTAGTACGTAGGGTTCAATATTGAGTTGGCCCACCCTTTGCAGCTATAACAGCTTCAACTCTTCTGGGAAGGCTGTCCACAAGGTTTAGGAGTGTGTATATGGGAATGTTTGACCATTCTTCCAGAAGGGGATTTGTGAGGTCAGGCATTAATGTGGACAAGAAGGCCTGGTTTGCAGTCTCCGCTCTAATTCATCCCAAAGGTGTTCTATCGGGTTGGCTGAGATACCCCACATATCCATAACCTGACCTTGAGTTGCCCTTCTCATATCTAGTACCACCAAGTACCGGGCCACCTAGTGGTAGATGAGAAAAGTGCAACAAGGCTAAACTTGGGGAGAAATTAATAGATCTCTAACAATCAACCAGGGTAATTATTCCTGCCGAGTAAATTTGGGAGGAGCAACCCTGCCTAAATCCCAGGGTGCTACATATATTATGGGCCGGGCATATGGATTAGGGGGGCGGTGCCCCTAAAGGAGCGGCCGCCACTGCAACCTGCTTCCTCTGAGCCAAGATTGTCCTTGACCTGACCCCAGCCTGTGACTGGACAGTGGAGGAGAAGCAGCACAATGATTAGCTCATTTCTTTGTCACTCAGTTCCTTCCTCTTTTCTCTCACTATACAGCCCTGTTGTACAGGAATTGCAAGAAGCTGATACAAGGACACATTCAAGTAGATTAGACTTTAGATTAAAGAATACTGTACATTCAAAATGTTTTTTTTTTTTTTTTTACTGTAGCGCTACTCCCATAGGAGTTGCAAATGTCAGGCTTCCCCACTACTGCTCAGCATTTCCTTCTTGCACCCAGACTCGGAAAACAGTCTTTGGCTTGTTTTTGTTGTTTATTAGGGGATGATAACGTGAATGGGGTAGAGATTATGGAATGCCCCATTTAACAGCAACAATAAATCCAGGGACAAGTTCCTCCTTATTTACAGCTTGTACTTCCTCCTGCACAAATCTTGCTCTGCTGGGTTCACTCCTTACAGACTAGAAACTCTCAGTCCCTTAGAAAAGTAGCACATGTGGAGTGAACTGCATCCTGCAACCCCTTCTGCTTAATGTTTCTTAATGTTTCCCTTCTGCTGTGTTTCTTATATACAGCTGAGAAAAGTAAGGTCTCTGGGCTGACAGGGTTGTGTAAATTTCAGGACTGGTTGGACAGAAATACAAATCCTTTGACAAGTAAGACAGCTCCCATACACTGTATGTATTTTATCTGTGTATTTAGTTGTTTTTGTGATGCTCAGTTTTGATCCCAAGGTGATGTACAGTGAGCGGAGATAACGAAGTCCGTACGCCATAGGGACACAGAAAAAAGGGTTAAACTATTTTGGCAATAAAGCAGGCAATCTCTATCTGTATGTATTGTCCACCTCTCCCGTCCCCTCCCAGCCTCCTTTCTTCTCTATTATTTATGTCACATTGCTTTACCGCTCCCCTTTCATGCGCCGCTACCTAGATAAGGTTTTTCCAATCAACCTGCTTGTTATCTCGCCGCGCTGTTAACTGGAGATGAATTAACAAAGAAACGTCGTATCTTATCGCTGGAAGAGAGGAAATTCACAACAGACAGAGAGGCACAATGGGAAGTTCTTATATTCCGAGACTGTAATTATGTTCCCACTTCATATGCTGATGTGATCCCATCAAAGCATTCGTCACCGGCAGGGAGGGGGTGACACCAAATACCCACTCTCCTCAGGTTTGCTCTTTTCTAAGGCCAGGTAATACAGAATAAGAGCTGAAAGCTTTAAAGGAAAACGACTTTAAAGGAGATGTAAACCCAATGACTACAATCTCCTATAAGCTTTATCATGGTAATGTCATTTCAAAAGTCATTTTCAATATTTTTTATTTGGCAGCTTTCGCTAAATAATACCTGGTGATCCTACATTGAAGGTCCTTGTTCAGGCACTTCCTGTTATAGGGTGAAAATGCTGTTCCTATCTCCCAGGTGTACCCTAGTGTTGTCACATGGGCTTCTAAAGGAAACTACAACTGTTTTAAAACACATTGCACAGGCATGGATAACTATTGTCACCATCAGGACACCCGCATTGAGAAATGCCATGCGACTATCGCTGGAGTGCATATAGGCAGACAGTGGCCGCAAAGAGGCTGCAGGAGATTAGCAGCACTGAGATGCAGGGCAGGGACAAGGGGTGGGCAGGAGGGAAGGCTGCCCTGGGCATTGTGGTATCATGTTGGGGGAGGGAGGGATTGTGTTGGGAGTGGGAATTTGGGGAGCAGCAGGGGTTAAGAATTGTTCTAGGAGGGGGAATTTGTGTGTGTGTGCTAGGAAAGGTGATTTGGGGGATTTGTATTGGGAGGGGGAAGATGATTTGTGCTAGAAGAGGTGATATGGTAGAAGGGGAGGGGGTTTGGGCTAGGAGGGGAAATTGATTTGAGGGGGATTTGTGCTAGCAGGGATTATTGGGGGTATTTGTGCTAGGAGGGGAAATTGGGGGGGGGGGGATTTTTGCTAGGAGGGTCATGGGGGGATTTGTGCTAGGAGGAGTGATTTTTTTTTGGGGGGGGGGGGGGATTGTGCTGGGGGGATTTGGGAATTTGTGATGGGGGGATCAGAGGATTTGACCTGAGGGGGGATGGGGTGCAAAGATCTGTGCTGGAAAGGGCAATTTCAGCAGGGGGCAGATTTGTCCTGGGAGGAGAGAGAGTTTATGCATGCAGATTAGTGCTCAATTTTTCTTTTTTTTGGGGGGGGGGGATTTTTGCTAACACATAATGCTCACACATCTACAGGGGGTGCAATTTGGCATGTTCGCCCTGGGCTCTAGATGGCCTTGTCCCGGCACTGGATACAACGGAGGATACAAAAGGTGAACATGATTTTTTTTCCTAAAGCCGCGTACACACGAGCAGAATGTCTGACAGAAAAAGTAAGACGGAAGCTTTTCATTGTCTATTCCGATAGTGTGTAGGCCTCATCGGACTTTTTTTTTCGAAAATTCTGACGGACCTAGAAATAGAACATGTTCTAAATATTTCCGATAAAACCAATTCCTATAGGGAAAAACGATCGTCTGTATGCTGTTCCGACGGACCAAAAATGACGCATGCTCTGAAGCAAGTACGAGATAGAAGCTATTGGCTACTGGCTATTGAACTTCCTTTTTCTAGTCCTGTCGTAAGTCTTGTACGTCACCGTGTTCTGGACGGTCGGACTTTGGTTGGACTTTGGGTTGACCGTGTGTAGGCAAGACCGCTTGAATGGAATTCCGTCGGAGTTCCATTGGAGAAACCTTCAGAGTTTATTCCGATGGCAAAACCGGTCGTGTGTATGCGGCATAAGTGGCAGTGATTTATAATACCCTGTGCTTTAAAGCGGAGTTCCAACTATGAAAAAAATTTTTTTTTTAGGATGGATATCTTAATATAAGTTGTTACTAGCACTCACGCGTCTCTGTTTGTGCTTGATTGCCAATTTAATTGAGAAAGATCTCTTATATTCATTGTTCTTGTCTATTACCATCTTGCTTGTGGGCATGTGAAGCCCACAAGCACTATCTTCCGGGCTCTGGTGCAGCTGAGCGACCAGCATGCACCGCCCATTCTCGCGCATGCGCCGTATGTACGGTGCAGCGCCGTACAATTCTGACGTTGCCATCACAACGGGCAGTGGCGTCGGAAGTGCCCGCCCCCCGTTGTGATGGCAACAAAGCCCTCAGCGCTGCCCAGTGACTCCTGGAAAATGATGACAGACATCTCCCAGGAGCACTAGTGAGCATGGGCGCCGAGGGAAATGACGTCAGGCGCCGTGGAGAGGAAGAGGCAGATTACGAGGGACCCCCTGCAACAGACCTGAAAAGGTGAGTAAAAAAAATATTTTCCAAATGTTCTTAATTGTATTGAATGCAGCTGAATAATGCAAAATAAATTTTATGAGTGGAACTCCGCTTTAACAAACTAAATGACATTCAGTTAGGATTTATTTACTTTAAGAACAGTCAAATACACATAGGGGGTTATTTACGAAAGGCAAATCCACTTTGCACTACAAGTGCAAACTACAAGTGTAAAGTGCACTTGAAATTGCACTAAAAGTGCACTTGGAAGTGCAGTTGCTGTAAATCTGAGCGGTAGATCTGAAATGAAGGGAAGCTCTGCTGATTTTATTATCCAATCATGTGCTAAAATGTGCCCATCACATCAATGTGCCCAAAATGTTGTTTTTTATTTTCCTTGCATGCCCCCCTCGGATCTACAACGACTTTCAGTGCAATTTCAAGTGCACTTTGCACTTGTAGTTTGCACTTGTAGTGCAAAGTGGATTTGCCTTTAGTAAATAACCCCCATAGTATCTATTTGTATTAGCTTACTGTGTTTTCCTGTATAGCATAGCAAAGAGGGGAACAATCTGAGCCAATCAGGGAGCTGTGCCATCAGGAATAACATAAGTCAGCCATCTAGGACGGGCCTTTAACCAAACTATTCTGGTTTTAGATATTGGAGGTCAGGAACCAGGCTGTGCTGATAGGAGTTTGTAAATCACAAGACTGACTGCACAGAATTACAAATCAATTTGCAGGAAAAGCAGTTTATATGTATGTACGTCAGCTGTTCATTTAAGTTTGCTTGAAGAAAAATCAGAAATCAGTGAGGATCTATTTTTAACAGGAGCTATGGCCAAAAAAGGATTTCTCCCACAGCTTGATCTCTTAGGGTTAATTTATGTTTAATCTCTTTTATTGAGTTTATGTAATAATACACAAAAACAAATGTCAGAGCAAGTCAAGAATATACAAACATATCAAAGGAACACTGACATATCAAAACCTGCACATATAGGTAAAGTATATATTGATGACAACCATCAGGAAATGCAAACCCATATCTACAAGAAATAGGAAAGCAACTGTTGTTTCATAGTTCGATCAAGAACGTACAGATGACCGAATCACAGATCATAAAAGTAGGGGAATAAACAGATCTCTATAGCAATATATTGCAGGTAGCACATTGACATATGACTATCCATGAAACAGAGCACCTCTGAAACCAAGAGCAGCAAAAGAGTACTAAAAAGTCTGCAAAAGAGGGAAAAGAGAACAGAAAAAGAGAGGATGGGAAAAAAAAAGCAAACAAAAAAAAAAAAAATAGGAAAGGGGAGGTGAAGGGTGGGGGGAGAGGGATGAGAGGGCCACAAATATCTACATAAAACAACAGAAGAGCAGAGCAGCAAAAACTGTTAAGTGGATCCCGTAATTACTCAGAAGGTTACACCGCGATAGTGGTAAATGTTTTGAAAGTAGATAATAACCGGTAAAAGATTGCAGGCAGTCCACATAAGACTATGAGAATCCGATTTGTTTTTATACCAAGCTATCACATTTTCCATACATTCAATTTGATTCATTTCACAAGCCCAGGCGGCTAAGGTTGGTGGGTCAGATTGGCGCCAGCATCTGGCAATAACAAATCGAGCCGCAAATAGGAAATGTTTAATCAGACTTTTAAAAATCTGTTTGTTGGAGCTCGGCACCAGAGAAAGGACAGTAAGCTAGGGCTGGTTAGGATATGCATCACCCACCAGATCAGCAAACAATTGCATAGTTGCCAACAGTCCCGATTTTCCCGGGACAATCCCGATTTTGGGACCCTCGTCCCGGATGGAGGCTGTGCCGAATCGGGTTTTTCCATAAGGAAAATCGGGAATGTTTTTTTTTTGTTTTTGGAGCAGCTGGCTCCAGCAAAATGGCGGCCAGCGCCGCCGCTCGATCTTCCCCCTAGTGACAGTTTTGTGTAGTGGAGAGAGGAAGGGGGCTCGGTCCGTGCAGCCAATGAAGCAGCTTCTTTAGCTGCACGGCCCCTCCCCTCTCCACTGAAGCAAGAGACAACGTCGCCGCCGTCGCCGTGTCTTGCCGAAGTTCCCCAGGCCCGTGCTGCGCAAGCGCTGCGCCTGCGCAGTACAGGGGGTCCATACTTGACGAGGGGAACTTTCTCGGCAGGCACAACACCGGCCGGCCACTCCTGCACTGAGCGGGGGGGGTTGCACTGAGGGGGCTGCACTAATTGAGGGGGGGGCTGCACCTAGGGGGGTCTGCACTAATAGAGGGGGGGGCTGCATTGAGGGGGGGTCTGCACTAATAGAGGGGGGCTGCACTGAGGGGGCTGCACTAATTGAGGGGGGGCTGCACCTAGGGGGTCTGCACTAATAGAGGGGGGGGCTGCACTAATAGAGGGGGGCTGCACTAATAGAGGGGGGCTGCACTAATAGAGGGGGGCTGCACTAATAGAGGGGGGGCTGCACTAATAGAGGAGGGCTGCACTAATAGAGGGGGCTGCACTGAGGGGGGGTCTGCACTAATAGAGGGGGGTCTGCACTGATGTAGGGGGTCTGCACTGATGTAGGGGGTCTGCACTGAGGGGGTCTGCACTGATGGGGGGGTCTGCACTGATGGAGGGGATCTGCACTGATGGAGAGGGTCTGCACTGATGAAGGGGGTCTATACAGACTCTGCCGGGGGCACCTGATGCAAGGACAGACTCTGCTGGTGGCACCTGATGCAAGGACAGACTCTGCCGGGGGCATCTGATGCAAGGACAGACTCTGCCGGGGGCACCTGATGCAAGGACAGACTCTGCCGGGGGCACCTGATGCAAGGACAGACTCTGCCGGGGGCACCTGATGCAAGGACAGACTCTGCCGGGGCACCTGATGCAAGGACAGACTGCTGCTGGTGGCAGGCGACGTGGCTAGTGACACGCTCAGGGATCCCACTGATTCGGCATTATGGTGAGTTGAATGATTTAATTTTATATTACAATGTAATAATAGAAATAATGCGCTTCAATCATCCTGACACCATAACAACCATGGTGCCGGGATGATTGAAGCGTTAACACCAGGTGTTTGGAGTATCTTTATCTGCTGATTGTTAAACTTTCTAGAATACACATATTTCTATTGTGTAGGATCTGGCCTGCTGTCCATCCATTCCTCTCCCCTCCTTTCCTTCTCCCTCTCCCCCTTTCCCCCTCTCTCCCTTTCCTTCTCCCCCTTTCCCTCTCCATCCCTCATTCATCTCAGACTCTAACCACACCCTCTTGAGCCACGTCCATTTAAGCCACGCCCACGTTCCCACGTAAGCCACGCCCATTTTCGCTACGGCGCGCTTCGCGCACCGCACTTGTGATTTTTTTTACTAAACCACGCCTACAAACGAATGCCCCGCCCCTAATTATTGTACGGCTCCGCCTACAGCCAAAAAAGTGTCCCACATATTTTTTTTGCAATGTTGGCAACTATGCAATTGCAAGATCTTGTCCCAAAAAGGGAGGATTTGTGGGCAAGTGCCTCAAATATGGACCATGCTGCCAGGAGCCTGCAAACAGTGGCAACAGGTGTCAGGGATGGTAGGATCAATTTTGTGCAGGATTAAAGGACAACGATACCACCTAGAGAATATGCAATAATTACATTCTTATAATAGAAGAGGCTGAAAGTGTATAGGAGAGAGCAAAGACTTTAGTCTTCTCCAGTTCATCTGCCGGTACATTCAGTTACCGCTCCCTTTTGGATATAAATAAAGGAGGATTCAGATAAGATTTCCGCAATAAGATTTGGTATATCCGAGAAAGCGGGTGGTCGGGTCTGGATTAAGAGAGCAAAGACTCAAACTCCGTAAGTGATCTAGTCAGAGGGGTTAAGAAAGTATACTGTCTAAGGAAATGAAGTAACTGCATATGTTTTCGCTAAGCACTCTGAGGATTGTGACAGTTTGGGAGAATCCGAGATAAAGGGAATACTTTTCCATCATACAATGTGCTGACTAGTAAAGAATTATCATTTTTCCGCCAAGAGAGGAATTTAGAACTAGTGAGGATTGGGACAAAATAAGCATTACCAAATAATGGAGTCAGTGGAGTAGGAGCCCATTCCTACTCAAATAACAGTCCCAGACACTCAAGGTAGTGCTAGTGAGAGTTGGTAGAAGGTCCTCCGTAGGCCTGCAATTAGGGTCAGTCCAGATTAAAGAGGTAAGGTAATAATCTTTATTAATCTTTATTACATTCATGCACCCAAACCACAAAATATGCGGCTTGTCATAGGAGTCAAGGCAATCACGAACAGTACATAACAGGGGGGTATAATTGAGGTCAGTAAGGGCAGATAATTCAGATGGAATTTGAACCCCTTAGTATTTTAGCTTTGCGTTGCCATTTGATTGTGAAATTAGACTGAAGGCGAGATACGTCTGAGTCGGACAAAGAGGTATTCAAAGGCACAGTTTTATTGAATTTAACTTGACTAAGGGATGTGTCTATAAGTGAGGCTACCGTGCAATCCTGATAATTCTATCTTACCCCCCTTTAACCCACCATTGACCAAACGACACTACTCTTTTTGGAGTCGAATGGCCATAGCAGCCTTTTATTACAACAAAATAAAATACAAAAATACTTTGAACAAATAACTTAATGCATAATATACATTCTTATAAACATTTTATAAACATTTTACCAAACGGAACCTTCCTATTAACCTTTTTTGGTCTAGAGATCCTTGAAGGCAAATATCAATGTTTTTTACCACCAACTAGTTGTATCGGTATACCCATAAACGGCCCCCCGCCGTGTAATTACGAAAGCTCGGGGACAAACAGCTACCTCCTTCCAGATACAACTTGCTCCACCATTGTTTCCATACAAGGGAAAGGACGCCCATACCTCCGTAGGGCCCAACCCCCCCTAAACCTCCATTATTTCTCAGCACCGCCTTCAAGGACCCCATAGACCTGCTGCTGCTACGACAATCAAAATCCCAACCATCCCTATTCTTACCTCCTAAACTATAACCCGAAACATAACCATCCCATACCCCCCCCTATTACCCGGAACTGTATCCATAAATGAAAGGGAGGGAGGGTGGGAATTCTTCTACCGGCACGCTCCTCTCTCACACTGACCCCTGGTATAACTCCGCCCCCCACTTTTATCTGAACTCCCCCCACAGACCACCTCCTATCCTAGGTACACTACCCTAATAACTCCGCCTCACTGCCCCACCCAAGTCATGCTGGCCCTCCTCCTAGAGTTCCTCTGTCTCCGGGCCATTACTTTAAAATTGCTCACCACTCCAAAATCTTGAAAAACTTTCATTATGAAGGGGATAGAGATGTGGGGATTTGCGACATACTGTATAATAAAAGGTCGTCTGCATAAAGTGAAAGTTTGTATTGGTGCTGTTTAGGGATGAGCTTCGAG
The DNA here is from genome assembly GCA_037952835.1 of Lithobates septentrionalis. Taxonomy (NCBI): domain Eukaryota; kingdom Metazoa; phylum Chordata; class Amphibia; order Anura; family Ranidae; genus Lithobates; species Lithobates septentrionalis. The sequence continues at coordinate 481,682 of JBBDGP010001178.1, read as the reverse complement.
TCGAACTCATGTTCGACTCGAACATCGGCTGTTCGCCAGTTCGCTGAACAGCGAACAATTTGGGGTTTTCGCAGCAAATTCGAAATTCGGAACACCCTTTAAAAGTCTATGGGAGAAATCAAAAGTGCTAATTTTAAAGGCTTATATGCAAGTTATTGTCAAAAAAAGTGTTTGGGGACCTGGGTCCTGCCCCAGGGGACATGGATCAATGCAAAAAAAAGTTTTAAAAACGTCCGTTTTTTCGGGAGCAGTGATTTTAATAATGCTTAAAGTGAAACAATAAAAGTGTAATATTCCTTTAAATTCGTACCTGGGGGGTGTCTATAGTATGCCTGTAAAGGGGCGCATGTTTCCCGTGTTTAGAAGACCCCCCTCTTTTCCTGCGGCCTGCCAGGTTGTGTGCTCGGATAAGGGTCTGGTATGTATTTTTGGGGGGACCCCACGCCATTTAAAAAAAATAAATAAATTCCTGCTGCTGCTTCTACAGGACTGTGTCACAATTTGGAGACTACAACTCTCATCAGCCCCAGTTCCTCCCTGCAGGCTTTTGTCATTTCCAGGAGGTGCAGCAATCAATATCGTCATCCTTTCCCCCTGTGTCCTATGTGGTAGGCGGGGCTTACTCAGGCTACACACAAAACCCATTAACAGCACTAATAGCCCTACTACACAGATCATCCCCCTGCTGCGGCCCCTCACCTTGCGACTTGTGATTTGCAAGGTTGAAGTCCGATCACTGGGGGAGAAGAGACTGAGGAAATGCTTTTTCCTGCCTGCAGCAGGCTGCTGGCATTGTCCAAACCTAGGCAAATCACTGGACTGAAGTTCAAGAACAGTTATTCTAATTTTTTTTTCTTTCCAATTACAAACATGTTATGCTTACCTGCTCTGCGCAATGGTTTTGCACAGAGCAGCCATGATTCTCCTCTCCCCCACTGGCACACCTGGCTCCTCCCACCAGCCAAATGTCCCCATAGCAAGTGTCACTGGCTTTGTGGGAAGTCGTGCAGGCTCATTTTCGAGCTTCGCTGTCTGCATCTATTGACACAGACAGTAGGACTGGGGATTGCTCGCTGCTTGCTCATCACTGGCTGTGATTGACCTGAGCAGGAGCCAATGGCTCCCATTGTTGTTTCTGAGCCAATGAGAAGGGGGAGAGCAGAGATCCTGTGCACATTGCTGGATCGAGATCGGGCTCAAATAAGTTTAAGGGGGGGGGGGGGACTGTATATAAAAGATGTTTTGCTTTCATTTATACAATGTATTAACCACTTGACGACCGCCTCACGCCGATGTACGTCGGCAAAGTGGCACGGACAGGCAAAATCACGTACAGTGTACGTGATTTGCCTTCCGCGGGTGGGGGGTCCGATCGGACCCCCCCCCGGTGCCCGAGGCGGTCGTCCTTTGTGCCCTGGCGATCGGTGGTGAGGGGGAGACCATCCGTTCGTGCCCCCCCCCTCGCGATCGCCGCCGGCCAATCGAATCATTCCTTTGCTGCTGTATGCTAAACAGCAGCAAAGGAAATGATGTCATCTCCCCTCGGGTCGGTAATTTCCGTTCCGGCCCGAGGAGAGAAGACATCAATGTGAGTGCACCAACACACACACACACAGTAGAACATGCCAGGCACACAAAACACCCCGATCCCCCCCCCGATCGCCCCCCGATCCCCCCCCAATCACCCCCCCCCCCCCCCCCGTCACAAACTGACACCAGCAGTTTTTTTTTGTTTTTTTTTTCTGATTACTGCATTGGTGTCAGTTTGTGACAGTTAGTGTTGGGACAGTGAGTATTACCCCCCTTTAGGTCTAGGGTACCCCCCTAACCCCCCCTAATAAAGTTTTAACCCCTTGATCACCCCCTGTCACCAGTGTCACTAAGCGATCATTTTTCTGATCGCTGTATTAGTGTCGCTGGTGACGCTAGTTAGGGACATAAATATTTAGGTTCGCCGTCAGCGTTTTATAGCGTCAGGGACCCCCATATACTACCGAATAAATGTTTTAACCCCTTGATTGCCCCCTAGTTAACCCTTTCACCACTGATCACCGTATAACCGTTACGGTTGACGCTGGTTAGTTTGTTTATTTTTTATAGTGTCAGGGCACCCGCCGTTTATTACCGAATAAAGGTTTAGCCCCCTGATCGCCCGGCGGTGATATGCGTCGCCCCAGGCAGCGTCAGATTAGCGCCAGTACCGCTAACACTGACGCACGCAGCATACACCTCCCTTAGTGGTATAGTATCTGAACGCATCAATATCTGATCCGATCAGATCTATACTAGCGTCCCCAGCAGTTTAGGGTTCCCAAAAACGCAGTGTTAGCGGGATCAGCCCAGATACCTGCTAGCACCTGCGTTTTGCCCCTCCGCCCGGCCCAGCCCAGCCCACCCAAGTGCAGTATCGATCGATCACTGTCACTTACAAAAGACTAAACGCATAACTGCAGCGTTCGCAGAGTCAGGCCTGATCCCTGCGATCGCTAACAGTTTTTTTGGTAGTATTTTGGTGAACTGGCAAGCACCAGCCCCAGGCAGGGTCAGGTTAGCGCCAGTACCGCTAACACCCACGCACGCAGCATACGCCTCCCTTAGTGGTATAGTATCTGAACGGATCAATATCTGATCCGATCAGATCTATACTAGTGTCGCCAGCAGTTTAGGGTTCCCAAAAACGCAGTGTTAGCGGAATCAGCCCAGATACCTGCTAGCACCTGCGTTTTGCCCCTCCGCCCGGCCCAGCCCACCCAAGTGCAGTATCGATCGATCACTGACACTTACAAAACACTAAATGCATAACTGCAGCGTTCGCAGAGTCAGGCCTGATCCCTGCGATCGCTAACCGTTTTTTTGGTAGTATTTTGGTGAACTGGCAAGCACCAGCCCCAGGCAGCGTCAGGTTAGCGCCAGTACCGCTAACACCCACGCACGCACTGTACACCACCCTTAGTGGTATAGTATCTGAACGGATCAATATCTGATCCGATCAGATCTATACTAGCATCCCCAGCAGTTTAGGGTTCTCACAAACGCAGTGTTAGTGGGATCAGCCCAGATACCTGCTAGCACCTGCGTTTTGCCCCTCCGCCCGGCCCAGCCCAGCCCACCCAAGTGCAGTATCGATCGATCACTGTCACTTACAAAAGACTAAAACGCATAACTGCAGCGTTCGCAGAGTCAGGCCTGATCCCTGCGATCGCCAACAGATTTTTTGGTAGCGTTTTGGTGAACTGGCAAGCGCCAGCGGCCTAGTACACCCCGGTCGTAGTCAAACCAGCACTGCAGTAACACTTGGTGACGTGGCGAGTCCCATAAGTGCAGTTCAAGCTGGTGAGGTGGCAAGCACAAGTAGTGTCCCGCTGCCACCAGAAAGACAAACACAGGCCCGTCATGCCCATAGTGCCCTTCCTACTGCATTCGCCAATCCTAATTGGGAACCCACCGCTTCTGCAGCGCCCGTACTTCCCCCATTCACATCCCCAACCAAATGCAGTCGGCTGCATGAGAGGCATTTTCTTTATGTCCTCCCGAGTACCCCTACCCAGCGAACGCCCCCAAAAAAGATATTGTGTCTGCAGCTAGCGCGGATATAGGCGTGACACCCGCTATTATTGTCCCTCCTGTCCTGACAATCCTGGTCTTTGCATTGGTGAATGTTTTGAACGCTACCATACACTAGTTGAGTATTAGCGTAGGGTACAGCATTGCACAGACTAGGCACACTTTCACAGGGTCTCCCAAGATGCCATCGCATTTTGAGAGACCCGAACCTGGAACCGGTTACAGTTATAAAAGTTAGTTACAAAAAAAGTGTAAAAAAAAAAAAAAAAAAAATATATATATATATATAAAATAAAAAAAAATAGTTGTCGTTTTATTGTTCTCTCTCTCTCTATTCTCTCTATTGTTCTGCTCTTTTTTACTGTATTCTATTCTGCAATGTTTTATTGTTATTATGCTTTATCATGTTTGCTTTTCAGGTATGCAATTTTTTATACTTTACCGTTTACTGTGCTTTATTGTTAACCATTTTTTTGTCTTCAGGTACGCCATTCACAACTTTGAGTGGTTATACCAGAATGATGCCTGCAGGTTTAGGTATCATCTTGGTATCATTCTTTTCAGCCAGCGGTCGGCTTTCATGTAAAAGCAATCCTAGCGGCTAATTAGCCTCTAGACTGCTTTTACAAGCCGTGGGAGGGAATGCCCCCCCCCCCCCACCGTCTTCCGTGTTTTTCTCTGGCTCTCCTGTCTCAACAGGGAACCTGAGAATGCAGCCGGTGATTCAGCCAGCTGACCATAGAGCTGATCAGAGACCAGAGTGGCTCCAAACATCTCTATGGCCTAAGAAACCGGAAGCTACGAGCATTTTATGACTTAGATTTCGCTGGATGTAAATAGCGCCATTGGGAAATTGGGGAAGCATTTTATCACACCGATCTTGGTGTGGTCAGATGCTTTGAGGGCAGAGGAGAGATCTAGGGTCTAATAGACCCCAATTTTTTCAAAAAAGAGTACCTGTCACTACCTATTGCTATCATAGGGGATATTTACATTCCCCGAGATAACAATAAAAATGATTAAAAAAAAATAAAAATGAAAGGAACAGTTTAAAAATAAGATAAAAAAGCAAAAAAATAATAAAGAAAAAAAAAAAAAAAAAAAAAAAGCACCCCTGTCGCCCCCTGCTCTCGCACTAAGGCGAACGCAAGCGGCGGTCTGGCGTCAAATGTAAACAGCAATTGCACCATGCATGTGAGGTATCACCGCGAAGGTTAGATCGAGGGCAGTAATTTTTGCAGTAGACCTCCTCTGTAAATCTAAAGTGGTAACCTGTAAAGGCTTTTAAAGGCTTTTAAAAATGTATTTATTTTGTTGCCACTGCACGTTTGTGCGCAATTGTAAAGCATGTCATGTTTGGTATCCATGTACTCGGCCTAAGATCATCTTTTTTATTTCATCAAACATTTGGGCAATATAGTGTGTTTTAGTGCATTAAAATTTAAAAAAGTGTGTTTTTTCCCCAAAAAATGCGTTTGAAAAATCGCTGCGCAAATACTGTGTGAAAAAAAAAAAGAAACACCCACCATTTTAATCTGTAGGGCATTTGCTTTAAAAAAATATATAATGTTTGGGGGTTCAAAGTAATTTTCTTGCAAAAAAAAAAAAACTTTTTCATGTAAACAAGAAGTGTCAGAAAGGGCTTTGTCTTCAAGTGGTTAGAAGAGTGGGTGATGTGTGACATAAGCTTCTAAATGTTGTGCATAAAATGCCAGGACAGTTCAAAACCCCCCCAAATGACCCCATTTTGGAAAGTAGACACCCCAAGCTATTTGCTGAGAGGCATGTCGAGTCCATGGAATATTTTATATTGCGACACAAGTTGCGGGAAAGAGACAATTTTTTTTTTTTTTTGCACAAAATTGTCACTAAATGATATATTGCTCAAACATGCTATGGGAATATGTGAAATTATACCCCAAAATACATTCTGCTGCTTCTCCTGAGTACGGGGATACCACATGTGTGAGACTTTTTGGGAGCCTAGCCGCGTACGGAACCCCGAAAACCAAGCACCGCCTTCAGGCTTTCTAAGGGCGTGAATTTTTGATTTCTCTCTTGACTGCTTATCACAGTTTCGGAGACCATGGAATGCCCAGGTGGCACAAACCCCCCCCAAATGACCCCATTTTGGAAAGTAGACACCCCAAGCTATTTGATGAGAGGTATAGTGAGTATTTTGCAGACCTCACTTTTTGTCACAAAGTTTTGAAAATTGAAAAAAGAAAAAAAAAAAAGTTTTTTCTTGTCTTTCTTCATTTTCAAAAACAAATGAGAGCTGCAAAATACTCACCATGCCTCTCAGCAAATAGCTTGGGGTGTCTACTTTCCAAAATGGGGTCATTTGGGGGGGTTTTGTGCCACCTGGGCATTCCATGGCCTCCGAAACTGTGATAGGCAGTGAAGAGTGAAATCAAAAATTTTCACCCTTAGAAATCCTGAAGGCGGTGATTGGTTTTCGGGGTCCCGTACACGGCTAGGCTCCCAAAAAGCCCCACACATATGGTATCCCCGTACTCAGGAGAAGTAGCTAAATGTATTTTGGGGTGCAATTCCACATATGCCCATGGCCTGTGTGAGCAATATATCATTTAGTGACAACTTTGTGCAAAAAAAAAAAAAAAAAACCAAATGTGTCACTTTCCCGCAACTTGTGTCAAAATATAAAATATTCCATGGACTCAATATGCCTCTCTGGAAATAGCTTGGGGTGTCTACTTTCCAAAATGGGGTCATTTGGGGGGGTTTTGTGCCACCTGGGCATTCCATGGCCTCCGAAACTGTGATAGGCAGTAAAGAGTGAAATCATAAATTTACGCCCTTAGAAATCCTGAAGGCGGTGATTGGATTTCGGGGCCCCGTACGCGGCTAGGCTCCCAAAAAGTCCCACACATGTGGTATCCCCATATTCAGGAGAAGCAGCAGAATGTATTTTGGGGTGCAATTCCACATAGGCCCATGGCCTGTGTGAGCAATATATCATTTAGTGACAACTTTTTGTAAATATTTTTTTTTTTTTTTTTTTTGTCATTATTCAATCACTTGGGACAAAAAAAATAAATATTCAATGGGTTCAACATGCCTCTCAGAAATTTCCTTGGGGTGTCTACTTTCCACAATGGGGTCATTTGGGGGGGTTTTGTACTGCCCTGCCATTTTAGCACCTCAAGAAATGACATAGGCAGTCATAAACTAAAAGCTGTGTAAATTACAGAAAATGTACCCTAGTTTGTAGACGCTATAACTCTTGCGCAAACCAATAAATATACGCTTATTGACATTTTTTTTACCAAAAACATGTGGCCGAATACATTTTGGCCTAAATGTATGACTAAAATTGAGTTTATTGGATTTTTTTTATAACAAAAAGTAGAAAATATCATTTATTTTCAAAATTTTCGGTCTTTTTCCATTTATAGCGCAAAAAATAAAAACCGCAGAGGTGATCAAATACCATCAAAAGAAAGCTCTATTTGTGGGAAGAAAAGGACGCAAATTTCGTTTGGGTACAGCATTGCATGACTGCGCAATTAGCAGTTAAAGCGACACAGTGCCAAATTGGAAAAAGACCTCTGGTCCTTAGGCAGCATAATGGTCCGGGGCTCAAGTGGTTAAAATAAAAAACATTCTGTCTTTATTACTTATTATTATTTTTTTGTTGAAAAATAACAAACCTGTTACACTTACCTTCTCTGTTGCAGTGGTTTTGCACAGAGCAGCCTGGATCCTTCTCTTCTCGGGTCCCTCTTTAGTGCTACTGGCCTCTCCCTCCTGTTGAATGCCCCCGCAGCAAACAGCTATATTTTTTTAATAAAGGAAAAATTGTCCACTGTCATTTTTACCATTTTGACACTTTACCCATTCACATAGGGGAGGGGGGCCCGGGATCTGGGGGTCCCCTTGTTAAAGGGGGCTTCCAGATTCCGATAAGCCCCCACCCGCAGACCCCCACAACCAACGGGCAAGGGTTGTGGGGATGAGACGCTTGTCCCCATCCACATGGGGACAAGGTGCTTTGGGGGGGACCCAAAACCATCCTCCCCATGTTGAGGGCATGTGGCCCGGTATGGTTCGGGGGAGGCGCTCTCTCGTCTCCCTCTTTTTCCTGTGGCCTGCCAGGTTGTATGCTCGGATAAGGGTATGGTATGGATTTTGGGGAGGACTCCTACGCCATTTCTTTTTTTCTTTTGGATCGGGGTTCCCCTGTAAAATCCATACCAGACCTGAAGGGCTTGGTATGGATTTTGGAGGGGACCCCAATGCCATTTTTTAAAAAATTTTGGTGCAGGGTTCCCCTTAATATCCATACCAGACCTGAAGGGCCTGATATGGATTTTGGGGGGACCCCCACGCAATTTTACTTTTACATTTTGGCGTAGGGTTCCCCTTAATATCCATACCAGACCGAAAGGGCCTGGTAATGGACTAGGGGGGAACCCATGCCATTTTTTTCAATGATTTTTATCTATCCGACAATTCCTTAGAGCCGCGAGCAGTTTTAATTTTTTTTTTCCTTTAGAAATGTCATTTTGCTGTGGTACTGTTCTAAACAAGGGAAAGATGCGCTACTTTAGAGGCATACTAAGGACACCCCCCAGGCACGATATTTAAAGGAATATTTCATTTTTAATGTTTCACTTTAAGCATTATTAAAATCATTGGTCCCGAAAAAATTTTTTTTTGCATTGATACATGTCCCCTGGGGCAGGACCTGGGTCCCCAAACACTTTTTATGGCAATAACGTGCATCTAAGCCTTTAGAATGAGCACTTTTGGTTTTTCATGTTAGTGTCCCATAGACTTTAATGGCATTCTACGGCTTTCAAATTTGCCGCAAACGCTGCATATTGTTCACTGTTCGGCAAATGGGCAAACCCCCACAATTGTAATATGTCAGTAATTTATTAATAGAGACTAAAGTTACTAAAAGGACCACAATATACAATAAACAGACAACCACACGTAGCGCTACTCTTGTAAAAGCTGCTGGATAGGATGGGTCCTCTGTTGTTTGCCTCGACCTTCCCAAGAACCTCAGTAGTGCTAAAACAAAGAAAACAGGCACCAAACCATGTAGAAAAGGCAAACTTAATACAGTATATTGTTGTCACCCAATACGGTTGGTAACCAGGCAATTATAAAATGGATTAAAAATGGTAATAACACAATTTAGTAGACAATTTAATTAACAGTAAGGGCTAACCATAAGATGACATTTGGCTTCCAGATCAGCATAAACAATAGCAAGGCCACCTCAAGTGCAGCAGTGAGCAGCAGTAGTTAATCTAACGAGGGCTGGAACTATACTGCCAGAGTGCATTTATGGTGGCAATGTTAATCCAAGACCAACTAGGTATGCACTGTCCAGTTGGAAAGGAGGATGCTAGCAGAGGGGCAGGGGAACAGAGGGGGCTTGCAGAAAATTTATTACGGGAGAGGCAATCCTTTGAGATGTACTTCTGCTGCCTATCATTGGAGCGTCTTTCCACTTAACAACAGTCCCAGTTAACCTGCATGCAGTATAGGTACGGTATACAGGGCTGTGTTTTGGCCTAGGCCGACACTTTGCGGGGGGCGGAAAAAAGGGCCGCCCCCCCCCGCATGAGAGAAAGCCCCCCCACCCGTCTTGCCGATTCCCAGCTCCCGCTGCCGCCTCCCGCACACCTGCAGCCCACGGCGGCCGGCTTTCTGTAGCAGCGCCACTGTGTATGGGCGTGCTTGGCAGAGGGTGGGGGCATGTATCTCACGCCCCCCACTCTCTGCCAAGCACGCCCATACACCGCGGCGCCGTTACAGAAAGCCGGCCGCCGTGGGCTGCATGTGTGCGGGAGGCGGCAGCAGGAGCCGGGAATTGGCAAGACGGGTGGGGGGGCTTTTTCTCATGCGGGGGGGGGCGGCGTGTGTCACTCGCGCCCCCATAAGCAGCAGGTGACAGGTGGAGCCTTAAGCTCCGCCTACCCTCCCCTGCACTGCTTTCCTGCAGTGAATCTTCTCCTCGGCCCTGGGGCGGGATCTGGCTGTGACGTCAGGAGGAGGAGAAGAGAGAGGAGCACGAGGGAAACCCCCAGGACAGCAGGTACAATGATTAAATAAATTATATCAGTGTTATGGGCACTGGCAGTGGCAGCATTTGATGGGCACAGTGTTAGCATTAGATGGGCACAGTGTTAGCATTTGATGGGCACAGTGTTAGCATTTGATGGGCACAGTGGCTACGTTTGATGGACACAGTGGCTGCGTTTGATGGACACAGTGGCAGCATTTGATGGGCACAGTGGCTGCAATTGATGGGTACAGTGGCTGCGTTTGAGGGCACAGTGGCTGCAATCGATGGGCACAGTGGCTGCGTTTGATGGGGCACAGTGGCTGCATTTGATGGGCACAGTGGCTGCATTTGATGGGCACAGTGGCTGCATTTGATGGCACAGTGGCTGCGTTTGATGGGGCACAGTGGCTGCGTTTGATGGGGCACAGTGGCTGCGTTTGATGGGGCACAGTGGCTGCGTTTGATAAGCACAGTGGCTGCGTTTGATGGGGCACAGTGGCTGCAATTGATGGGCACAGTGGCTGCAATTGATGGGCATAGTGGCTGCGTTTGATGGGCACAGTGGCTGAGTTTGATGGCACAGTGGCTGTGTTTGATAGCACAGTGGCAGCATTTGATGGGTACAGTGGGTGCTTTTGAGGGCACAGTGGCTGCAATTGATGGGCACAGTGACTGCGTTTGATGGGCACAGTGGCTGTGTTTGATGGGCACAGTGGCTGCGTTTGATGGGGCACAGTGGCTGCATTTGATGGCATAGTGGCTGAGTTTGATGGGGCACAGTGAGGCTGCAATTGATGGGCACAGTGGCTGCGTTTGATGGGGCACAGTGGCTGCATTTGATGGCACAGTGGCTGCTTTTGATGGGGCTCAGTGGCTGCATTTGATGGCACAGTGGCTGCATTTGATGGCACAGTGGCTGAGTTTGATGGGGCACAGTGAGGCTGCAATTGATGGGCACAGTGGCTGCGTTTGATGGCACAGTGGCTGCATTTGATGGCACAGTGGCTGCGTTTGATGGGGCACAGTGGCTGCATTTGATGGCACAGTGGCTGCATTTGATGGCACAGTGGCTGAGTTTGATGGGGCACAGTGAGGCTGCAATTGATGGGCACAGTGAGAAACCCCCCCCCCCCCGTGATAGCATTAAAACTCAGCAGCTACAAATACTGTAGCTGCTTACGTTTAATATTAGGACAATTACCTGTCCAGGGATCCAGCGATGTCGACACCTCAGCCGATTTTCATTTTGGCTCTCGGGTGTTGCCACTATCATTCATGGTAAGGGAAACCGACCGGTTCCCTACTGCACATGTGCGAAGCGCGTTGCACTTTCTGAATGACCCAGTGGAGGAAGGAGGAGGGGGGGCAAACTTCAGAGGGGACAGCGCAGTCTCCCGGAAGTGGGGAAGGGTACCTGTCAGAAACAGGTACCCGTTCCCCCCTGAAAGGTGCCACATAAGCCTAAAGAGGAAGGGGTGTCATTTACAGATGATAGGGTGGGTCTTAAACAGGAAGGGGTGTGGCCTCGGCAGGATGGGGTGGGTCATATTTAAATTAGGGGGTGCATGCGTTTAGTCAGGCCTAGGGCAGCACAAAACCTAAATACACCACTGACGGTATACGTACAGTACGGTCTCGGCACAGGTGCAAGGTTGATTTAGTTGAAATGTGGTAATGGTTTGGTAGGATGTAGTATAGGGTTAGCATAGGTGCAGTCTAGGTTTGGAATAGGTTTGTTATAGAGAGCAGTATGGGTGCGGTATGGATTCTGTACCTTTGGTGTCAGTGGCTCAGTCCCTGCTAGCAGTATCAGCAATGAGCGAATAGCTCTCTCACCAGTCCCTGGGGTGCTGCAATGACCTTTCTCTGGAGAAGGGGGGCCCCCCTCAGTTTCTCAACAGAATGCCTTCAGTGATCCGCGATGGGAAGCAGAGGATGAGTGGAAGCTCCCTGTTGTAGCGGTGCAGGTGCTGTGACATGGGTGATGCTGCACTGCCCCTGGGTGTCCTCACTTCCAGTCTCAGGCTCCATTGGTCTCCACTGGTATGGTCTCCAGCTGGTGAGCAAATATTTAAACAGAGGTGCTCTCTCTCTCTCTAACTCCCTCAGGGCCAAGAAGAAGAGCTTTTCTGGGCAGTTTAATAAAAACCATCTCTCCACTCCTCCCACTGCGCAGTGCATATTGGGATCTGTAGTGTAACCAATATAGTGTAGCCATTATATGTCTGTAATTTCAAACTACCACTCTCAGGATTCTCAGAATTCTGCATAGAAGTTTATGGGCTTGCATGGCTTTAGCTCTCCCCCTGCTAGTCAGAAAAGGATGGTGCAGCATAACATCAGTATCTCAGTAGAGGGTGAGAAGACAGCAATTTCTTCATCTCCATATTGCTGTAGCTCAACGCCTGGCTACACACACACCGAAAGCTGCTATTGCAGCATGGCAATTAAGTTGTTTTTTACAGGATCTACTTAGCTATGACAAGCAAGAGAGGGAATTGACATACACAGAAGCTACAATGCGGATTCCTTTATAGATAAAAAGGCATCATAAAAAGTAAGATCATTTTAAAAGAAAGACTTTTCGATATCCTCCGATTGCACAGAGGTGATGTTTTGCGGCCCTATCAGATATGAAGAGAGCTTAGCAGATTTGTCCTTTCACTGCTGTCACATTTAATGTACATGTCATTGCCCAGTAATAAATTGAATTCTGTTCTGGTCCTGTCTGGCGAATGGAGCCCCTGCTGTGGCAGAGAAGCCCGTGTGTCATGCTACCAGTAGGACGATCCCCCTAGGCAGACAAGAGAACATAAAGAGACATGAATGGCTCACCTTGAAATGGCGGCTCAGGTCTGTTTTTATCAAGGTACACTGTAGGGGAGCTCGCAGCAATGTCACACAACAGACTGGCTGCTCCGGCTCCGACTTTCCCTTTAAAGTCTTTGTGAGGGGTTCAAAATTCATAACATAGGATATGAAATGATTACTACAAACACCTCGCTGCTTATAAAAGAGAAAATTAGGGAGGCAACCTCTCAGCTTGAAATCAGTTTAAAACAACAGTCATGACCTTTCCCTGACTAATTTACAACCTCATTCAGCAAAGGAACACAAAGTGCTAAAGTGGTCCTAACAGATTGCTAATAGTAAACAAATGCCGTTATTTAGGGGATGTGCAAATCATACCCACTAGTTGCACTAGTCAAAGGTCTCTTACTATGCAACAGCGTGATCTGTTAACCAATAGGGTTGAGCCGAACACCCCCGGTTCGGTTTGCACCAGAACATGCGAACAGACCAAAAATTTGTGTGAACATGCGAACACCGTTAAAGTCTATGGGACACGGACGTGAAAAATCAAAAGTGTTCATTTTAAAGGCTTATATGCAAGTTATTGCCATGAAAAGTGTTTGGGGACCCGGGTCCTGCCCCAGGGGACATGTATCAATGCAAAAAACTGTTTTTAAAATGGAAGTTTTTTCAGGATCAGTGATTTTAATAATGCTTAAAGTGAAACAATAAAAATTAAATATTCCTTTAAACATCATGCCTGGGGGTCCCCTTAGTCTGCCTGTAAAGCAGCGCATCTGTCTCATGTGTTTTACTGTGCCGCAGCAAAATGACATTGCTAAAGGAAAAAACGTCACTTAAAATTGCTTGCGGCTGTAATGTATTGCAAGATCCCGGCAATATAGACAAAAAATCAAGGAAAAAAATCCCCATGGGTTCCCCCCCAGTCCATACCAGGGGACTTATTTTTTTTTTAATTTTGGCATGAGCTTCCCCTTAAAACCCATAACAGACCAAGGGCATGGTATGGATTTTGGGGGCGACCCCCACACCATTTTTTTTTAAATTTTGGCACGGGGTTCCCCTTAACCACTTCAATACACTGTGTTATATATACTACACTGCCTGCACTGACTGAATATAGAGTCTACACTAAATATCTAGTCTACACTAAATGCAGAGTATATATAATATATATATATATATATATATATATATATACTAAACTGTATATTTATATTAAATACATTGCCACTGACTAACTGCCTGCCTAATCTAGCCCAATCTATCTCCGTCCACAGCCACACACTATACACCGCCGCTATGTAAGCAGCCTTATATAGTATGGGGCGTGGACTTAGTCCCCCTGAGCCATGATTGGCCAAAGGCACCTCATCAATATTCTAGTACCTGGATCAGTGAAGTGGGACTACACTCAGCAGCATAGAGCCAAGCCAAGCCATCCTCTGGTAAAACAGGCAAGCCTAGCAATACTATTACCTCTAATATTGTGCCATTACTACTGTTATGTTGGAAACTATGAACAACCATTACCGAGTATCAGTGCCTATATAAAATATCTGCATTCAACCTTGTTAACCTAAATACAATATATACTGTAGAATATAATACAACACCAAGGAGTTTGTGTGGCATCTTTTTTTCCAACAGCTTTTTCAACTTCAAACGCTCCTGAATATACACCACAAATACCCAGCCCACATAAAAGGGATCACAATACACAATCCCAAGTTATCAGTACCAAACTCCACATATAGAAGATTTTGCAACTACCATGAGCATCATAACATGTCAATTTAGTCAGATACTGTAGACTCACTATTTGTCCATCCGCCCCACACTTTCTCAAATTTATTGGGTATTCCTCTACTAGTATACGGGGCTTTGTATAAGGGAAGGGCTTTATTAATAGTTGCCTTCGAGGCAGGACCAGCAGGAGGTGTAGGCTTTTTCCAAGAGAGAATTATCAACTTTCTAGTATAATAGACCAATAATGTGAAAAGGGTACATGTTACATTTTACCCAGGAGACAGACTTCAATGGCTGGCCTAACACAAAGTGTAGTAACTTCTATACATTTAGTGACCTCTAGCCAAAATTGTTGTATAGCCGTACAGTCCCAGAAATTGTGTATAAATCTGCTCTGGTTGAGGTGCACCACCAGCAACAGGATGACTGGGAGGGAAAGATCCTGGCCATTCTGGCTATAGTGAGGTCTATTCTTGTGTGGTATCTTTATTAGATTGGTTGTCCCAGCCCTAGGCCCCACCTACAGATTGTTACATGGAGTTACATGCTCTTCCATCTCTAGAAAGACTGTGTATTTCCTTAGGTTCCCATTCCTGGGAGAAGCACAGGGGAAGCAAATGAAGCATAAAGCTGGCCATAGATGATGCGATTTTCTTTCCTGAAACCACAGATTGCAGGAAAGAAAATCGATTGATTCCCCCATCAACGCTAACTTTGTTAATGAGGGAATCCCTCCTGTGGAGCTATTGTGTGCTCCTGCTGGGGGAGGGGCGTGAATATTTACTAGGGTAAGTGTAAGTGGCAGTGTGTCCATTAAGGGCGCACAAGTGCCGCCCCCTCTCTCCAGCCACCCCCCTCTATGTAAAATGGATAGATTCATGCATTGCATGAATCTATCCATGGCCGCTGTAGCCACCTCCTATTCAGGCGTCCGGCCCCTTTTTGGACGCCGGGCGCCTGAATTACAGTGGCGGGGGTGTTTTTTTTAAAGCACCTGATTAGAGCCATAGGCTCTAATAGGCTTCAAAAAAGGTGAACTGCGAGCGCAGAGCATTACACTCGCAGTCCACCCAGGTGTGTTAGCAAAGCAAATTAATATTTGCTTTTCTAACACTGAACCGCCGATCAGGAGGCGCGTATCTAATACCGGTCACCTGATTGGCTGAAGGCAGAGGTGATCCCATTGGCCGCCTAGCAGAACAAGAAGAAGAGACCCATGGAGGACAAAGGAGCTATCGTCTGACCCACGCTACCCGTCCCACAGCTTGCTGCTGTCACCTGCTACCTGACCCGCCACCACGATGGGGTAAGTGCCAGGCAGACAGCGGGTGGGTGAGCAGGCGGGCGAGTGGGCGGGGGGGAAAGTGGCTGCATATTATGGGCACAGAGGCTGCATATGATAGGCAGAGTTGGCTGCATTTGCTGGGCACAGAAGCTGCATATGATGGGCACAGAGGCTGTGTATCATGGGCACATTGGCTGCATATGATGGACACAGTTGGCTGCATATGATAGGCACAGTTGGCTGCATATGATAGGCACAGTTGGCTGCATTTACTGAGCACAGTGACTGCATATGATGGGCACAGAGGCTGCATACTATGGGCACAGTTGGCTGCATATGATGGGCACAGTGGCTGCATATGATGGGCACAGTGGCTGCATATGATGGGCACAGTTGGCTGCATATGATGGGCACAATTTTCTGAATATGATGGGCACAGTGGGATGCATATGATGGGCACAGGGGGCTGCATTTGCTGGGCACAGTGGCTGCATATGATGGGCACAGAGGCTGCATATTATGGGCACAGTTGGCTGCATATGGTGGGCACAGTGGCTGCATATTATGTGTACAGTTGGCTGCATTTGCTGGGCACAGTTGGCTGCATTTGCTGGGCACAGCTGGCTGCATTTGCTGGGCACAGTTGGCTGCATTTGCTGGGCTCAGTGGTTGCATATGGTGGCCACAGAGGCTACATATTATGGGCATAGTTGGCTGCATATGATGACAACTGTTGGCTGCATTTGCTGGGCACAGTGGCTCCATGTGATGGGCACGGAGGCTGCATATTTTGGGCATAGTTGGCTGCATCTGATGAACAAAGTTGGCTGCATTTGCTGGGCACAGCTGGCTGCATTTGCTGGGCACAGCTGTCTGCATTTGCTGGGCACAGTTGGCTGCATTTGCTGGGCACAGTGGCTGCATATTATGGGCACAGAGGCTACATATTATGGGCATAGTTGGCTGCATATGATGACTACAGTTGGCTGCATTTGCTGGGCACAGTGGCTCCATGTGATGGGCACGGAGGCTGCATATTTTGGGCATAGTTGGCTGCATATGATGAACAAAGTTGGCTGCATTTGCTGGGCACAGTGGCTGCATATGATGGGCACAGAGGCTGCATATTATAGGCATAGTTGGCTGTATATGATGAGCACAGTTGGCTGCATTTGCTGGGCACAGTGGCTGCATATGATGGGCACAGTTGGCTGCATATGATGGGCACAGTGGCTGCATATGATGGACACAGTTGGCTGCATTTGCTGGGCACAGTTGGCAGAATATGATGGGCACAGTGGCTGCATATTATGGGCACAGTGGCTGCATATGATGGGCACAGTTGGCTGCATTTGCTGGGCACAGCTGGCTGAATATGATAGGCACAGTGGCTGCATATGATGGGCACAGTAGGCTGCATATTATGGGCACAGTTGGCTGCATATGATGGGCATAGTTGGCTGCATATGATGGGCCCCGTTGGCTGCATTTGCTGGGCACAGTTGGCTGCATTTGCTGGGCACAGTTGGCTGCATATGATGGGCACAGTTGGCTGCATATGATGGGCAAAGTTGGCTGCATATGATGGGCACAGTTGGCTGCATTTGCTGGGCACAGTAGCTGCATATGATGGTCACAGAGGCTGCATATTATGGGCATAGTTGGCTGCATATGATGAGCACAGTTAGCTGCATTTGCTGGGCACAGTGGCTAAATATGATGGGCACAGTTGGCTGCATATTATGGGCACAGTTGGCTGCATAGGATGGGCACAGTTGGCTGCATAAGATGGGCACAGTTGGCTGCATTTGCTGGGCACAGCTGGCTGCATTTGCTGGGCACAGCTGGCTGCATTTGCTGGGCACAGTTGGCTGCATTTGCTGGGCTCAGTGGTTGCATATGGTGGCCACAGTGGCTGCATATGATGAGCACAGTTGGCTGCATATGATGGGCACAGTGGCTGTATATGATGGGCACAGTGGCTGTATATGATGGGCACATTTGCCTGCATATGATGGGCACAGTTGGCTGCATATGATGGGCACAGTGGCTGCATATGATGGGCACCATGGTGGCTGCAAATTTTGAACACCAGTCGCCACTGGTGGGTATATTAAAGCAAAGCTATTACCTTTTCACAAATTTAGAGAAATGTAACCAGTTAGCGTTACAGCAAGAAGGGTAAAGAGCACATGTTTACCTTCTATGTGATCCTTGAGCCCCTGCAAAATGATTAAGCTAATTTGTTTGTTCACTGGTGCGATTTAGCCTTCAGACATTTTCCTTAATCAATGTAAAGGTTCATGGGAAGTCCAGAGCAGATATCTCTGATAATAATGTAGAGCTATGGCCTCAAATTAAAAAAATCTCCCTGTAAAGTCCCACAAGTACCTGATGATCCTCCCAGTGAAGTCCACTTGAGGTAGCTTCCTGTGACAGTGTGACAAAGATTCTCATGCATTCAGAGCAGAATCGTAATTCTCATTGTAATGCCGCGTACACGCGGTCTGACTTTTCAGCTACAAAAGTCCGACAGCCCGTCCGACAGACTTTCGACAGACTTTCGACGGACTTTTGGTGGACTTTCAACAGACTTTCTAACGACCGGACTTGCCTACACATGATCACACCAAAGTCCGACGGATTCGTACGTGATGACGTACACCGGACTAAAATAAGGAAGTTGATAGCCAAACAGGACTACCAATCCGGTTTTGTTTTTATTTGGCAAAAAAAGTTGGCCTCACTCAATGAGGAGGAGGGGAGGATGGATATACAGCCGCAGGAAGCCATTCCGACCACCACTGAACCCGCTCCCCCTCGGATGAGACAAGTAACTCAATTTACACCCAAGAGGGATGTGCGCCCTAAGGCTGTTAGGAATAAGCCCAAAGGCCGTAGGGATGGATCCAATCATGGCCCTAGTGGGGGTCCATCTAGACATCCTAGACAGGACCAATATAAACCCCCACATCCCGATTACTATTCACGCCCCTGTGACACCTCCCCAATCACTTGGGGGAATCCTTCATGGAGGTCGAACCCTCAGAACTATAATGTGGGGCCCGATCAGCACTACGGTGGTCAACTCTCGGATGGTTCAGGAAATCCAGTTCCGTTACAGAATCGTTTTTATCCTCTGTCGGACCTGGACACCCCTCAACATCGGAGAGCGAGTGCAGAGAGGTATGGGCAAGGTTACCCTGAGAGGAACCAAGGTGCCCATTACCCTATGAACCCCCAACGAGACTACATCCATCCTGGCCCATCACAACCTTATGGCCCCCCGGGTGGTAGAAATAACCAAAATTGGGGTTTTCCCGGGGACCTACGGGTTACCAAACGCCCTGGTGAACGAAAAGAGGAACCAGAGGGGGGAGGCGGGCCCAGGCACAAAAAAAAAGAAGAAAGACTTAGGCACTGGAATTTTCAATCTATCCAAGCAGACTCTGACTGACTCTGAGAAGAGACTGTTGGATAAAGGTTTGAAATTTGCTCCGCCTAGGAGCCTGAGCAAGTTTCAAACATACATTGATGTGCACAAGTTTACTCGTAAACTGAATATCAAACGGTACATGTTATCCAACCCTATAAACAGGGCTGATAGTACAGTTGGAGGAGAATATCAACATTCTAACCTTTTAAATGCCTCCCTCTTCAACCCCCCTTGCTCCTTGACTCGGGTGTTTAGGGACATTGTTTTACGAGACCTTGAACAGATCAAGGTCAGGAAGGTGAAATTACATAGGGATTTACAAGTCGGACTAGAATCCCTTTGTAATAACAAATCCCTAGTCATTAGGCCAGCTGACAAGGGTGGGGGGATAGTGGTCTTGGACCGCTGTGACTATCAGAAGGAAATGCATCGCATAGTCGATGATACCGAAACCTACACTGTTCTGAGCAGAGATCCCTTGGTTAAATACAAAAAGGAGCTTGAGTCGATCGTTGATGTGGGTCTTCGGAGAGGTATTTTGAATGACAAGGAGAGACGATTTCTGGTCCCCACCGCCCCCCGGACCCTGGTCATCTACTACCTCCCGAAAATCCACAAGGATCTGGTTTGCCCCCCGGGACATCCCATTGTGAGTGGGATTGATTCAATTATGTCCCGGGTGGGCAAATACATTGATCACTTCCTGCAACCATTGGTTTGTAGAATACCATCATACATCAAGGACACCAAGAAGGTAATTAACCTACTCTCTAGTATCACCCCCAGGGATGGCCTTTGGATGGTAACTGCGGATGTGTCTTCCCTTTACACCATCATCCCCCATCAGTTAGGTCTGCAGGCGGTAGAATTATTTCTCACTCGTGACTCTGGCTTACCTTCCTTACAGATTAAGTTTATTTTGGAATTGTTACAATATGCTGCCAGGCAGGACCGGGGCGTGGCCATGGGGGCAAAATACGCTCCAAGCTTGGCAATCTTTTTATGGCCAAGTGGGAGGAGGACGTCGTTGATACACCCAGGAGACCAGAGGTGCTCCTGTGGGGCTAGATATATCCATGATGTCCTCCTCCTATGGGATGGTTGTGAATTGGAGCTACACAACTTTATGGCAGCTCTAAATGGCAATGACAGAGGCATCAAACTTAATTTTGAAGCTAGCCGTGATACCATCCTTTTTCTGGACTTGAAGATCCAGATTGTGGGTGATCGGTTCGTGGCGTCTACCTACTTCAAGGCGACCGGCAGGAATTCATATATTTCTGTGGACAGTTGCCATCACGAACCTTGGCTTAGGGCTATCTCCCAAGGCCAATTTTTGCGCCTCAGACGCAATTGTTCCGATATAAACACCTTTGACCAACAAGCATCCATTTTGATGGATAGGTTTTTGGAAAAGGGGTATGATCAAGCCTCCCTTTCTCAGGCTGTGAAGACGGCACGAGATAGAGATAGATCCTCACTCTTGTCTGATGCCCCCATACACAGGGCCAGTGCTTCCGATGCTGTGCCGTTTATCACTACCTATTCGGCGCAGCACCGTACGATAAAACTATTGATACAGAAGCACTGGCATGTGTTGGGCAGTGACCAAATCCTCAGTACCATCCTGCCAACCAGACCCAGAGTGGTTTTTAGGGGAGTGGCTTCCCTTGGGAGTAAAATAACCCCCTCGGTCCAAGACCCCCCATGGGAAAATAGGTCTTTTCTCCAAAATCTCACTGTTTTTTTTAAATGTGGAAAATGCCAGGTTTGCTCTCTCAATGCTAACAGACCTGTCTCTAGACACTACGACCAGGTACACAAAAGGGACCCCTCCAACACATTATACGTAGGCATTGACAAATACAGACCGCATTGGCGAGGCAGTTCGTTGGTCAGGGAGATCTCTAAGCAAGAGATGTCCTGGATCTACAGACTAAAAAGTTATGTGCCATTTGGCATGAACGTTGATACAGACGTGAATGCCTTCATTAACAATGCCTAATGTGGATATTTAGGTTGCCCCCTACCTTTGATTATCTATATGGGAAGTGAATGGCCTGACCAACCTAAGACCTTGTTGTGCTCTGTATAGGATTTGTCAATTAATTTTCATTTTATTTTTATTTTGATCGTGAACATTATAATTGCATTGGGAATACGTGTATGCCAATTAAGGAATTTTATTGTGAAAGCCACCACTCTGAGTTCCCATTCATCCGGACCATTGGGGCAGTTTGATACAAGGGATATGTGGGGGCAATTTTGGATCCCAACCATCATCTCACTGTGCTTGGCCCCTCTCTGTTTATAACAATTTGAATTTGGGCCTCTCAGTTGTTGTTTTTTAATTTTATATAATTTTATATATTTATATATATATATTTTTTTTTATTTAAAAACCTTTCAAGGTATGGTATGGATACCTATGTTAGGATTTTAAAAATTTTCCATATGAATTTGGGACCTAATGAGGCCCGCATCATATAAAGGCATATCACTAAGCATCTTTTTCTGTTGTGTTTTTTTGCTTTTATATTTATTTATATTTGTTCTGGATATGAACATTTAGTCACTATTGCACTCAATTAATGCGATCCGGTGTGTTCCGGGTGGTTTATCTCTTGCTTGCAATTACTAAGATGGCCACTAGGGGACTTCCGTCTTTTGAACGTGTCCCCTCTGACCTATATTTGACTGTTTCCGGCCTGTGTCACGGACCACGTTGGGTACTGTGGTTTTAATACCTCAGATTCTGCCGCGGTCTGTCTATGTCCGGACCCTGTACATCCTCTTTCTGACCCTGCTTTGAGAGTGAGCGTATGAACCTGGATGTACACTCCTCCAATGACACATCATTTTATATATTCCCCTTTTCGTTATTGATTTTATTTTATTTTATTTTTGGCTACCGATTTTCAACAATTGGCTATTGATATCATAATTTGATATCGATACATGTAGGGCACTTTTATTAGGATTACGATTAACATCTTTTATGTGCCTTACGACTTATTAATTTTGGATTTCAAACCCCTTCTTCTGAGGTTGGAAGTCTGCAAATTTCATGGGTTATATTGAATCCTTAATGATCATGGGTGCACATGCGCATTCGGATCACTCATTGTTTGCTATCCAGGCCTGTCACGGAAGTCTGCCGATGTAGCGGAACTCAGAGTGAGGCTTGATTCATTTGTTTTCTGTACTATATAGGGAGGTGACGCGGCACGCCGCCCGTGCCCCTGGAAGACGTAATTTTATTACGAAACACCGCGTAGGACGGAGCGACGTGTTTGCGTCACCTCCTACCGTTGTTGTGTTACCAGCAGGACAAGCTGTCTGTGAGCATCCGGCCAGCGCTCCAGGCCTCTTTCAAGGCACTCAACTTTGAATTTTACATGCGAGTGTATACTTTTTTTGTTTTAATAAAGCCATATGAATTTACACTATTGGAGCTTTTTCCGTTTATGGTATAACCACTCTGCTGAGAGTTTGACGTCCTGCTATTGTGAACCAACCCATCCTATATCAAGGCCGCTGATGTTCCATCCCAGTGCCAACATTCGGTCTCTTGGTGGTGGTCCGGAGCAATCAGTTCTAACAGCTTACTCTGACCCTCTGTAGCGGGGGGCCATGAGTTTCTGGTAAGCGGCCAGTCTCTCTATATGTGGTGGTGGACCAAGCACCTTGTCCTTATCCAGCAGGACCTCAATTGTATTTTAACAAACACCTGGGTGATTCATCTTGTTGTTTTCACATGGACTTACATATGTTTTCTCTTCACTGTCGCACATGAAGAATGTACCTTTGATGGTTTATTTACTTGTTATTTAATTTTATATTTATTGGTGATTCATATAATTCACATGCTTTATACACCTTATTTTGGTATTCACTTAAAAGGAGGACTGATTGTCACTTGTATGGACACCAATTTTCTCATCAGCGCGATTACATTTTTTCTAAGTTGATTCTATTGTGTTTGTGTTACATACAGGAATCCGCAGCTTTTTTAATCCCTTTATCGTTTACACATTTTCACTTATGCGCAGTTATAATCCCCCCCCTTTTTTGAAGGAAGTTGATAGCCAGTAGCCAATAGCTGCCCTAGCGTGGGTTTTTGTCCGTTGGACTAGCATACAGACGAGCGGATTTCTGGGTCTGGCGGAGTTACGACGTAAAGATTTGAAGCATGTTCCAAATCTAAAGTCCGTCAGATTTGCGACTAGAAAAGTCCGCTGAAGGTCCGGTGAAGCCCACACACGATCGGATTGTCCGCCGGATTTGGTCCGTCGGCGTACGTCGGACAAGTCCGGTCAAAAAGTCGGACCGTGTGTACGCGGCATAAGGGATATCAAAAGCAGGCATCCAGCAGTAAGGGCGACAAGATCTGTGTAGCTGCACTTCGGAAACTGAAAGTGGTTGTAAAGTCAGAAGGTTTTTTATCTAAATGCATTCTATGCATTTAGATAAAAAACTTTCTGTGTATAGCAGTCCCTCCCCCAGACCCCCTAATACTTTCCTGAGCCCCCTCTCTATCCAGCTATATTCATGAGTGCTTCTTCAGTCTGGGACTCTCTTTCCTGATTGGCTGAGACACAGCAGCGGTGCCATTGGCTCCCGCTGCTCTCAATCAAATTCAGTTAGCCAATCAGGAGAGAAAGGGGGCGGAGCCGAACCCCGGCTCCATGTCTAAATGGATACACGGAGCTGCAGTTCGGCTCGGGTGCCCCCATAGCAACCTGCTTGCTGTGGGGGCACTCAACAGAATATACGGCTAGGAGCTCCTTTCAGTCACCTGAGAAGAGGAGGATCCAGGCTGTTCTGTGCAAAATCACTACACAGAGCATGTATGTATAATATGTTTGTTATTTTAATAGAAAAAAAAACGTGCAAGCATGCATAAGTGCCCCCCAAGGCAAGTGGCTTGCTATTGGGGCACTCAGCAGGGAGGGGGAGCCCAAAGCACTGGGGGGACCCCGAGAAGAGGAAGATCAGGGGTGCTCTGTGCAAAGCCATTGTACAGAGCAGGTAAGTATAACATGATTGTTATTTAAAAACAAAACAAAACAAAAAAATGTATTCCTTAAGTATCATTTTAAAGTACGATTTAAGGAAGCCAACACCAATGCAAATATGAAAAATAAAGGTGACAGTGAAGCAAAACCAAACCATTAACCAATATACAAGCGGTGGGGAGCTGACATAAAGAGGACGTAAGCAGGACTGGGACAGGAAACAAAGGTAACAGAGATAGGGTTAACAGGATACATTGTACTGGATACAAGGAACAGGAGAGGGCCGAAATCAGCAGGCAGGAATATGGCTAGCAGGCAAAACAATGAAGCAAAATGGACTAAATACCCTCCCAGCAGCCAACATCAGGTGAAGACTGCTGGGAATCCCCCCGCTGGTGAACACAGGAACTACAACTTTCAGGTCGGAGAACCACAGTGCTGCCAGCAGGTGAACCAGTTCTAGACACTCACTACAGTGGGATGAGAAGATGTTGCAGGGGCAGGAATTGTTACTGCCCATTTACAATCATGTAGCTTGTCAATCAGCACCTGGCCTCACCAGGTTCTGCCCACTGCTTTTTGAATTGACAGCACTGCTTCCTACTAAAACACTCCCACTGTGAACGGCAGTGTTGGCGGGGGGTACATGTGAGCAGGGCCGGACTGGGAATAAAAACCAGCCCTAGAAAAAAAATCTATACCAGCCCCATAGCTTTATTATACCAGCCCAACATCATAACGTCATTATTATATGCAAATTCTACTTAAAAGTGGTAAAAGTGGTCAATAATCAAGGAGGACACCAGGGACTCTGGGAATGTAGGGGGGACTCTGGTGACCAGAGACCACCTTCCGCAGTAAGAATACACTAAGGTAATGGGGTGGGGTTACTGATATAATGGGTAAACCTTTATATCGGTGCGCCCTTACATTATTGTATTCACTCCCCCCTTACATCAGTCCTCCTCTCAGGTGCACCATGCAGGGCTCAGTCAGTCGGCTTCAGCTTGGTGGCTCTGGTTTTATTCTATAGTCTCCTCTCCACAGTCCATACATGTCTGACTTCTCCCATGACCCCCATCCTGGCAGCACTCCCACTCTTGACTCCTCTGTAGGCTTCGCCCCAGAGACTGCAGACATAATATAAGACAAGAGATGGTCAGAGACTGCGGACATGATACAAGAGATGGTCAGAGACTGCAGACCTGGTACAAGAGATCAATGCAGCCTCACCAGTGCCCATCAAATGCAGCCTCACCAGTGCCCATCAAATGCAGCCTCACCAGTGCCCATCAAATGCAGCCTCACTGTGCCCAACAATGGAGCCTCACTGTGCCCATCAATGCAGCCTTACTGTGCTCATCAATGCAGCCTCACTGTGCCCATCAAATGCAGCTTTATGGTGCTCATGAATGCAGCCTCACTGTGCCCATCATCGCAGACCCTCTGTGCCCATCAAATACAGCTTTATGGTGCCCATGAATGCAGCTTCACTGTGCCCATGAATGCAGCCTCACTGTGCCTATCAATGCAGCCTTACTGTGCCTATCAATGCAGCCTAACTGTGCCCCTCATTGCAGCCTCACTGTGCCCATCATTGCAGCCTCACTGTGCCCATCATTGCAGCCGAATTGTGCCCATCAATGCAGCCTCACTGTGCCCATCAAATGCAGCTTTACGGTGCCCATCATCGCAGCTTCACTGTGCCCATCATTGCAGCTTCACTGTGCCCATCATTGCAGCCTCACTGTGCCCATCATTGCAGAATGCAGCTTTACAGTTCCCATGAATGCAGCCTCACTGTGCCCATCAATGCGGCTTTACGGCGCCCATCAATACGGCTTTACGGTGCCTATCAATGCAGCCTCATTGCCCTCATTGCCCTCATTGCCCTGAAGCAGCCTAACCATTGCCTGCCCTGGATCACACACACAGGGGAGCGCTGTGTGTCTCATGGAGCTGGGTCTGTGTGTGTTGTCGGCGGTGCTGTAACAAGGTCCCGCCCCCCCAGACCGTCTCGTGTGATAGTAGATTGAATCAGTGTTCCACCTATCACACGAGACGGTCTAGGGGGGTGGGACCTTGTTACAGCACCGCCGACAACACACACAGACCCAGCTCCGTGATACACAGCGTTCCCGCTGTGTGTGATAAACAAGAGGAGGCGAGAGGAAGGCGCTGTAGCTAGCCACAGATCAAAACGGTCCCAGGGCAGGCGGCCTACTGGGAAATTTCCCGGTATCCTGGTAGGCCAGTCCAGGCCCTGCATGTGAGACACGAATGAACGATTTGGCCCCATCAGGGAAGGCAATGAAATGGTTTTGTTTATTTTATGACTCTTCTGCATCACATAGCAGCTAGATTTGGTACTTATTTAGACTGTCGTACAAGAGCCTTTAGTTGTACTTTAACCCACTGTCAGCTTCAAGGGCCAGAGAAGAATTATGACTTTTATTAAAGCTTGTGCGAGCTGGTCATGTCTTTGCACAAGGTGTAACAACCTCATAAATCTTTCTGTGCAGATTTTCAGGGTCGTCACTTTTTAAAATGTGGTCTAAGGTTCGATAACGATACTTCTGGGTGCAAGAAGCCATATCTCCAGGAAAGATAAAGTAATCATCAAAAAACAACTCAATCCCTCCAACCTTCCGCCTCTGAGATTCTGCTGTTATTGTGTCAAGTTTGAAAAACAAGCTGGAATGAAAGTTTTAAAGGTAACTTCTTCATGACACTGGAGTTATCTACTTCTTTCTCAAACCTTTCCAAAATTCAAAGCTGAACTCCAGGCAGGTACAAAAGACAAAATGTTTTAGTTCTGTAGTTATTAATACATCATTACATTTATTTTTTAAACAGACGTGGTGTAAATTTCAACATTTGACCTGATATCAGCCTTGTGCAGTTACTGTGCAGCACAAAGAGCCAATCAGGTTCTGTTTTCCCCTGTGGAACTGGCCAGTAAGACACCTCCTGTATTAGAGTGCCTCCACTCTGGATGAAGGAGCACAGGGGCACCTTTTGACAGCAGCATTAGTTATCTGGGAGAGGAGAGATTTGTGTTAGATGTACTTGCAGGTGTAGATAAATGAACAAATTGAAGCCAAACTTCAGCTCTCACTTTATAAGCAGTTATAGCAACAGTTTGTATTCTTTTAGGATAAAGGTTGTCCATGAATAAATAAAAGTTGATTATTGTAAGCACCCCTGTCAGTGCTAAATGGTTTACCTCAACCCTCTAACTGCTTCATTTTGCAGGAGAGCTTGTTCTGTTGAAGAACAACAGTCTTACTGGCTGGATAGCCAGGTGAAAATAAAGGAAAAAAAGCCTAAAAATCAAAACTAAATACATTCACCACATCTAATGCCGCGTACACACGATCGGACTTTCTGGCATACTTGGTCCGGCACACTTTCCGACGGACTTTGTCCGCCAGGTGCTCCGGACTTTAAAACGGACGGACTTGCCCACACACGACCGGACTTTCCGGCGGGCTAAGTCCGCCCGTCTTTCCGACGGACTTTCGCCGGAGTTTCGGCGGACCTTCAGAATGAACGGACTTGCCCACACATGGCCAAGTCCGTTCATTTTGAACGTGACTCGGGTACGATGGGACTAAAAAGTCAATCTTGCCGCTTTTATCGGCGAGATTGACACCTTGCGAGCCCCGTCGCGGGTCATACCAGGCCCTTAGGTCTAGTATGGATTATAAAGGGAAGCCCCTACGCCGAAAAAACGGCGTGGGGTCCCCCCTAAAATCCATACCAGACCCGATCCGAGCACGCAGCCCAACCGGTCAGGAAAGGGGGTGGGGACGAGCGAGCGCCCCCCCTCCTGAACCTTACCAGGCCGCATGCCCTCAACATGGGGGGTGGGTGCTTTGGGGGAGGGGGCGCCCTGCGGGGCCCCCCCACCCCAAAGCACCTTGTCCCCATGTTGATGAGGACAAGGGCCTCTTCCCGAAAACCCTGACCCTTGGTTGTCGGGGTCTGCGGGCAGGGGGCTTATCGGAATCCAGGAGCCCCCTATAATAAGAGGGCCCCCAGATCCCGGCCCCCCCACCCTATGTGAATGAGTATGGGGTACATGGTACCCCTACCCATTCACCTAGGGAAAAAGTGTCAATAATAAAACACACTACACAGGTTTTTAAAATAATTTATTACACAGCTCCGGGGGGTCTTCCTCCGGCTTCGGGGGTCTTCTTCCGGCTTCGGGGGTCCCTCCGGTTCCTCTTCTCCCGGCGTCCGGTTGGTTCTTCTGTGACGTTTTAGGGGGCATGGTCAACATCACCCGGTGACCACGCCCCCTAAAACACCACAGTCCCAGCATGCCCAGGGACTGTGACATCATAAGGGGGCGGGGTCTCCGCCTATATAAGCCACAACGGAGCCCTCAGAGAGCAGTCCAGCCGGAGAGAGTGTCATGTCAACATCTAGAGAAGAGAAGAGGGAAGAAGACAAGAAGCCCAGAAGTCCGGACCTCCGCTGGCAAGACAGCGGCCTGAAGACAGCGGAGGAGCCGGTCGAAGAACTGGAACACTGGGAGAAAAGGCCGGAGAGAGCGGAGAAGAACCAACCGGACGCCGGGAGAAGAGGAACCGGAGGGACCCCTGAAGCCCGAAGAAGACCCCCGAAGCCGGAGGAAGACCCCCCCGGAGCTGTTTAATAAATAATTTTAAAAGCCTGTGTAGTGTGTTTTATCATTGACACTTTTTCCCTAGGTGAATGTCTAGGGGTACCATGTACCCCATACTCATTCACATAGGGTGGGGGCCGGGATCTGGGGGCCCTCTTATTATAGGGGGCTCCCGGATTCTGATAAGCCCCCAGCCCGCAGACCCCGACAACCAACGGCCAGGGTTGTCAGGAAGAGGCCCTTGTCCTCATCAACATGGGGACAAGGTGCTTTGGGGGGGGGCCCCGCAGGGCGCCCCCTCCCCCAAAGCACCCACCCCCCATGTTGAGGGCATGCGGCCTGGTACGGTTCAGGAGGGGGGCGCTCGCTCGTCCCCACCCCCTTTCGTGCTCAGATCGGGGTCTGGTATGGATTTTAGGGGGGACCCCACGCCGTTTTTTCGGCGTAGGGGCTTTCCTTTATAATCCATACCAGACCTAAGGGCCTGGTATGCCCCGTGCTCGCCGCAATAGGAAAATTTGTTTTTCCTATTGCAGCGAGCGCAAAATGCAATACCCTTCCCTTGCGTCGTATCTGGTCCGTTGGACCAGCATACAGACGAGCGGGCTTTCCGTCGGACCAGCACACAGACGAGCGGACTTTCCGCCAGAAACAGTCAGACGGAAAGATTTAAAACATGTTTCAAATCTAGGTCCGGCGGGCTTTTGGGAAAAAGTCCGCCGGAAAAGTCCGCCGGAGCCTACAGACGGTCGGATTGTTCGGCGGACTCTAGTCCGCCGGACGAAGTATGCCGGAAAGTCTGCTCATGTGTACGCGGCATAAGAATTGGTTAGCTGCAAAATAATAACAAATGGATGCTTTTGGGTTTAATGTCACTTTAAAGTGGCACCAAATTCTGGATTAAAAAAATAAGTTAGTGTAGAAAAGGAGAGGTTCAATATTTCCTCTATGAGATATAGATGCACAGCAAAAAATAAATAAAGCAGGAGATATGCTTTAAAGCAATACCTACTTTATCTAAAACACAAACATTTTGGTTTCAGATATACATACCGACCAACAGTTCAGGACACTGTTAACTTCACCCAAAGTCAAAATGAGACTCGCCTAGTGACCACGTGGTCTCTTCCGGACCAACACAGTTACCAGAGTGGCCCGTCCAAACGACACCTCTAATTATGCATGGACCAATGCCTTGTGGCCCCCAATCACCTTCATAAATGCCTTATTGATTTACTTCTCATGTGCCATAACTCAAATAATAGTGGCACTGTAATCCTGGGTCATCGTCTGGGACACAGCATAATCACATAGCTCCAGTGGCGTATCTAGGGTATGGCACATATGGCAAGTGCCACGGGCGTCATATGAAGGGGGCGCTCGTCAGTGCTGTCTCTTTGCGGGGGGTGGAAAAAAGCCTCCCCGACCCGTCCTCCCAACCCGAGTCCCGCCTCGCACGCCTGAATCCCGCAAATATACAGTCCGTGCTGACCTATGGCTGGCATCTTGCTGTAGCGTGGCACTAGTGAAGGGCAGTATGGAGCGTACTTGGCCAGGTGGAGGGGAGGGACTGGCACCCCCATAGAGTGGCCAATGACTGGCCATTCAACTAGTGGAGCCGGAGCCTAATGCTCCACCTACCCTCCTACCCTGGCATCCTGGCAGGGTCTGTCTTTTTCCAGACGCGGATGTGGGGAACCCCCAGGCAGTGGCATCGCTATGGGGGGTGGAACGCACCCAGGTGACACCATCCATCCAGGAATAAGTTGTAGTGATGGGTGCTGTCGAGCACCCCCCATCAGTGAAGCAGTGACAGCTCGCTGCTTCTCATCTAAAGAGAACTCAGCAGTGGCACTGTGACAGGGGAGAGGTGAGCTACCGGCTGTCTGAAGGTTTCCCCTGCTCACCACCCCTCCTCTTTTCCTGTCAGCCGCACATATTCGCTGCCCAGCTTCCCACCTGTTTTTCCCTTCCCCATTGGCCACAGCGGAGGCCAATCAAAAGAGACTAGGGGAGCATCATGGGACATGTAATCCCAGAAGATTGGCGGTCCCATTGTTCTCCAGAGGGAGCCGGCTACACCCCCCAGCATGCACTTTGCTGGGGGAAGAGAGAGAGATCCCAGGAACAAGTTGAGGGAGTGAGTTACAGGAGCCAGTTACAGTAGACAGGAAAAAGAAAGAGGACTGTGCTGGAGGAAGCCAGAGAGAGCGCCACGCTGCCCAGCACCACCAGAGAGAGCGCCATGCTGCCCAGCACTACCAGAGAGTGCGCCACGCTGCCCAGCACCACCAAAGAGCACCACGCTGCCCAGCAGCACCAGAGAGAGCGCCACGCTGCCCAGCACTACCAGAGAGAGCGCCATGCTGCCCAGCACCACCAGAGAGCACCACACTGCCCAGCAGCATCAGAGAGAGCGCCACTCTGCCCAACACCACCAGAAAGAGCGCCATGCTGCCCAGCACCACCAGAGAGAGCGCCACGCTGTCCAGCACCACCAGAGAGAGCGCCATGCTGCCCAGCACCACCAGAGAGCACCATGCTGCCCAGCACCACCAGAGAGAGAGCTACACAACACAGGGTAAGCAAACATCCAGACAGAGGGATCACTGCTGCTGTTTCGCTGGGTCTGGTAAGAGGGCCTGTCGGCCATTAGGCATTACTGATCCTAGGGAGTTGTAGCTTTGCTAGGTTTTTTTTGGTAAGGTTATCTGAAAGAAGAGTTTCAAATGTTTTGACAGGGATACAGTTTCGATGCTTGCCATAGGCGCCATTTTCACTAGATACACCTCTGCATAGCTCCCAGCTGTCCCTGATTTCGAGGGACTGTCCCACATTCGGAGCAAAGTCCCTCTGTCCCTCTTTCCTCCTCATTTGCCCCTCATTTTGGTTTGATCTATATAGTTGTATATAAAGTGCACTATTTATCTTTCAAAAAGTGTTTCCTAAATCTTTCATCCAAATTCTAAATTGCTGCATTTGTAAATTTCAAAAGCCAATGTAAAGGAATAGTAGTGGTAAAAAAGCATTTGTGGGTTTAACCAATAATTTTTTTGTATGGGGTGGGGGGGTGTCCTATGTCTGCATACTTTTGCTAATAGGTGTCCCTCATTCCCATCTCAGAAAGTTGGGAGGTATGTAATCAGGACTGAGGTCCATGATGTGGGAGTTTCCCAGCATATCCGGGACAGATGTATCCTAATTCCTTTGTCATTTTGTAGGCCAAAGCAACAGGTTAACTCCCCACATTCCCAGTAGCATGTACTTACCTTTCTTCACTCCCCTACCGCTGCTTCATTGCTTTGAGCCTAAGGAAATACCTGTTACTTACAGGTAGTAAGGAATATGTGACTCACCCCATATGACAGTGCTGGGCCAATCAACTATGTCACATGGGAAGTCTACAGACCTGTATAGCAGGGGTAGGTAACCTCGGCCCTCCAGCTGTGGTGAAACTACAAGTCCCATGAGACATTGCAAGACCCTGACAATCACAGGCGTAACTCCTAGAGGCAGAGGCATGATGGGATTTGTAGTTTAACCACAGCTGTACCCAAGAAAGATTTGTCTAGAAGTTCTATCCACCCAAAAGCTCTGTTTTTCAATTTTTCAATTTCTGAACACTATTTTGACACATATCTGTCGTACACATTGGATAATAATGGTGGACTTTTTTTTTGCATATTCGATTAGTTTGATTAATTTTTTGCTTGTTATTTTTCACTATGATGATTTAATATTCAGTTGGCAGATATTATTTCACAATTCTCACGATTTCTCTATTTATAATATGTTGTTTTACATAGAGTGATTTTGCACAGGAGCGCAGTTTGTAATTAGACAGCTAATTATTTTTCCTATCTTTCCTGGAGTACCGAGGGTGCCTGCCCCTGCTGTATAGGCTACAAGTCTGGCAACAAGCAGCATACACAGTATTGTTTATCCTT
Source organism: Lithobates septentrionalis (assembly GCA_037952835.1). Lineage (NCBI taxonomy): Eukaryota > Metazoa > Chordata > Amphibia > Anura > Ranidae > Lithobates > Lithobates septentrionalis. The sequence goes on along the minus strand of JBBDGP010001178.1, from coordinate 449,187 downwards.
GCCCGTGGTGGCTGAACCGAGAAGTGGGAGAGTGAAAGAAGGGTAAGTATATCCTGCCAAAGGTGAACCTGCATGAGCAAAGCACATGTTCACTTTAAAACCCAACAAAGCAATAATGTATATTACGGAGAGTGCTCGGTTGTTAACAGCCATCAGATAATCCAGTTACTGGTCGTCCATAATAATGATCATTCTGCATTGATTAATCTACATAGAAAGGAGATATGAAGGGTGGCCAGAGGTGCAGAAGTGACATTATTTCGACATTCAAAACAACGTGCTCGCCATCAGGATTAACTGAAAAAAGTATACACATTTACCTTCATTACACAGCGCCAACTGACATGATGGTAGAAAATCTCTGGATGGTGCAGATAAAGACACCATATCCATATAGTAAATAATGCAAACATAATTCAAGCAGAACTATTTTTATTTGTGTAGCGGGTGTCTCACTCTATAACCCGCAATCCCGCTAAGCTGGCCAGAAAAATGTGCACAGGCTTTCCAGCTTGCGTTGGGAAGAGCTGCCTGCTAGCAGTTGTAAGGGGGATTTTTTACCCCCCCCCTTCTTCTTCCTGTTTTCACTGACTGAGTAATGTAATGTGAGCTGACACACACAGAGCTCTACATTCAGTGGCCTCTCTTGTGTCCCTATTGGCCGGAAGAGGAAAACCAATTGAGAGCACAGTTACAACAGCCAATGGAAGAGATTGTACTGAACTGCAGGGAGAGCTTCAATGGATTCTGGGACATGTAGTTCCCACACAAACCCCATAGACTGGTATACAGGGAGAAATACAAATCCCAAGAGGCTTTGCTGAAAGGAAAGTAAAAGACATGATTTTGTGTCCTGAGGTAAAGTTCAGTCAGCCTTGGGGGAGGGAAGAGACCAGACCTGAGGGAGAGGTGCTGTCTCTCAGATGATCTCCCTGAGCGATTCAGGCCTCCACCGTGAGTTGGGATGTCCAGCCTGAGGGGAATCCCAGGTGAATATTGAGGCACATCTCCACCAATGGTGAACCGTTCCAGTGTGAGGGGACCGGTCGGGTCTCCATGAAGGCCTGCCTGTTCCAGGATGTTTGGTTGGGCCCTAATCGCAGGATTTGGTGAGAGGGCATTTCTGCCCATGTGCAGGGAACAGAGACACTGTGCTACAGGAAGAGTTATTTGAACACTGTATACAAACATCATTGCTGGTAGTCATCTTGCTGACACTTGTAGTACTACAGGAATAAAGGATAAGGCTATCCATTTCTGGGACACATAGTTGCCAACAGTCCTGATTTTCCCGGGACAATCCCGATTTTGGGACCCTCGTCCCGATTTAAGCTTGTCCCGATTATTTTCCCGGTATTTTGCTTTTGTCAGGAATGTTTTTGGCTAAAAACGGCAACGGCTACACAAAAATGGTCGCCGCTGCCACAAGTGTTGTTTCCCCTTGTGTTCAGTGCACAGGAGAGGGGCAGCCAATCGGCTTCTCTCTTCAGTGTACAAATAGAAAATTCTATTGTACACTGAGCCTTTTGGCTGCAGGGATTGGCGACCCCTCCCCGCTCTCCACTGAACACAAGGAAATGTTTAGCCTCCACCCGCCGCCGCCAACCCTCCGCCCCGTGTGTCCGACGAGCGGAGACACTGATGGAAGGACCGGGGCTCCACTGGCTGGGGACACCGATGATCCTGGCTCCCCCTTGCACCCCCTCCCCCATTTCACCACCATACCTGCACCCCCTCCCCCATGTCACCACCATACCTGTACCCCCCTCCCCCCATGTCACCACCATACCTGCAACCCACCCCCATGTCACCACCATACCTGTTCCCCCTCCCCCATGTCACCACCATACCTCTTCCCCCCCTCCCCTGATGTCACCATGATACCTGCACCCCCCTCCCCCCATGTCACCACTATACCTGTTCCCCCCTCCCCCCGTGTCACCAACATACCTGTCCCCCCCTCCCCCCATGTCACCACCATACCTGTCCCCCCTCCCCCCATGTCACCACCATACATGTTCCCCCCTCCCCCCGTGTCACCACCATATCTGAAGCCCCCTCCCCCCGTGTCACCACCATACCTGCACCCCCCCATTGTGACCACCATACCTGCACCCCCTCCCCCCATGTAACCACCATACCTGTTCCCCCCCTCCCCCCGTGTCACCACCATACCTGCACTCCCTCCCCCCATGTCACCACCATACCTGTTTCTCCCCTTCCCCCATGTCACCACCATACCTGCAACCCCCTTCCCCCATGTCACCACCATAACCTGAAACCCCCTCCCCCATATCACCACCATACCTGCAGCCCCCCTCCCCCATGTCACCACCATACCTGTTCCCCCCATGTCACCACCATACCTGCACCCTCCCCCCATGTCACTACAATACCTGCACCCCCTCCCCCCATGTCAACACCATGCCTGCACCCCCCCATGTCACCACCATGCCTGCACCCCCCTCCCCCCATGTCACCACAATACCTGTACCTCTCCCCCCATGTCAAACCATGCCTGCAACCCCCATGTCACACCATACCTGCACCCCTTCCCCCATATCACCACCATGCCTGCACCCCCTCCCCCCATGTCACGAAAATCATTGTACCCCCTCCCTATGTCACCACCATGCCTGCACCCCCTTCCCCCTATGTCACGAAAATCATTGCACCCCCTCCCCATGTCAACAGCATGCCTGCACCCCCATGTCACCAAAATACCTGCACCCCCTCCCCCCATGTCAACACCATGCCTGTACCCGCCTCCCCCCATGTCAACACCATGCCTGCACCCCCCTCCCACCATGTCAATACCATGCCTGCATCCTCCTCCCCCCATGTTAACACCATGCCTGTACCCCCTCCCCCAAGTCACCACCATGCCTACACCCCCTCCCCCAAGTCACCACCATGCATGCACCCCCTCCCACCTAGTCACCACCATGCCTGCACCCCCCCAAGTCACCATCATGCCTGCACCCCCAAATCACCACCATGCCTCCACCCTTCCCCAAGTCAGCCTGTAACACCCCAAGTCACCATGCTTCCACACACACACACCTCTCACCCCTTGTCACTCACTCCGTCTGCACCAACACTCCGCTGGGGCACTGATTTGAGGCACTCTGCTGGGGACACCGATTTAAGAGGCACTCCGCTGGGGACACCTGATGTAAGAGGCACTCCGCTGGGGACACTGACCGCTGGGGACACCGGATGTAAGAGGCACTCTGCTGGGGACACCTGATGTAAGAGGCACTCTGCTGGGGACACTTGATGTAAGAGGCACTCTGCTGGGGACACCTGGTGTAAGGAGGCACTCTGCTGGGCACACCTGATGTAAGGACGGACTCTGCTGGAGGCACCTGATGAAAGGACAGACTCTGCTGGAGGCACCTGATGGCATCTGGAAGGTGACACGCTCAGGGGTCCCACTGTTTGAATATGGTGAGTTGAATGATTTCATCCTATATTACAATGTAATAATAGTAATAATGCGCTTCAATCATCCTGACACCACAACAACCATGGTGCTGGGATGATTGAAGCGCTAACACCAGGTGTTTGCAGTATCTTGATCTGCTGATTTGTTAAACTCTGGAGTACACATTTCTATTGTGGTGTAGGATCTGGGCCTGCTGTCCTTCCATCCCTCTTTCCTTCCTTCTCTCTCCTTCTTTCCTTCTTTCCTTCTTTCTCTCTCCCTCCCTCCCTCTTTTCCCCTTTCTTTCTCCATCTCTCATTCATCTCAGACTCTAACCACACCCCCATTTGAACCACGCCCATATAAGCCACGCCCACTATTTCACGTAAACCACGCACATTTTTCGCAGTGACGCGCTAAGCGCGCCGCATTTTTCTTTTACAAATGCATGCCCCGCCCACTAATTATAATAAGACTCCGCCTACAGCCAAAAAGGTGGCCCTATAAATGTTTTCACAATGTTGGCAACTATGGGGAATTGTATACAGACATCATTGTCCTCTCACCTTTTTGAACAAAATCCTGTCTGTTTCACTTGATAATCTGGGCCAGTTATGTTGTTTACCCTGTTACCCAGAAGTTACAGTGCACCAACAAAAGTGGCTAGCTGAAGACACTAAAGCTTATCCTTGCTTCAAAAAAAACTGAAGATGTTAGGGTCACACACATATTCAGGGCTCTGCATATGTAGGATAGTTTATTTATAAAGTTAAGCCATTACTTGCTGACTTGAATAGGTGTGTAAAGTTGGGCCTGTGGTGTCAGGGGACAGTAGAGAGGCCTGACACAAAGGGAGTCATTCCTCTGCTCTCCTCCTGCCTGAACTCATGGAGCCAATCTAATTTGAAGTGCCATATTGTGCTTTATTTACCATTTAAGTGTGCCTCTGCTCTTGGGGACATTCTAGTGTTTGGAATCCCCTGAAAGCAGCTTGAGAGCTATATTGCTCTTAAATCTCAGTTATTGCTCTCTATGCTGATTACTTGAATATATACTGTTGTAATATTTCTGTGGAATAATAACAGACATGTTATTCTTCCACAGAAATATTGCAGTAAAGACAATTTCTGTGTTTTATCATAACATGTGTGTTTCTCATTGGTCATTGCACTTACACTATTGCCAGGCGTGCCAGAGGGGGCTGAGACTGTTATTGGGGTTGAGAGGCAGAGTAACGGAATGAACTAACTTAAGCAGCTCCTGCGGGGGTATCGCTACATTTGGATGCAAAAACTCTGATATTGTGGACCCCCATCCTTCCCTAACACAAACAACAACAGCAATGCAAACATAATTTAAAAATCATTAACTTACTAATGGTTACCTATTTTTTTTTAATGTTTTGTGCTCATGTGCTGGTTCTTAGTTTATGGAAACTAATAAGCCATGTCTGCTTTCGCAACATGCATGCACCACTTATACTGCGCATGCACTGGTTCTTAGTCTATTAAAATTATAAGGCACATTGGTTTTCACATGGGACATGTGTTGCTTGTACTGCGCATGTGCCGACTCTTGGTCTATTAAAATTATTAGTATTATAAGCTTCAATAGACCAAGAGCTGATACGCATGTAGTATGAGCAGTCCATGTGTGGTGCAAAAGGGAACAAATGTGCCTTATTAGTTTTAATAGACCAAAAGCTGGCACATGCATGGTGCAAATGTGGACATGCCCTATTAGTTTAAATAGACCAAGAACCAGCGCAAGCTCGAGATCACACGAGATCTCCCTGAAAGGCAATGTTAACATAGTCTTCCCAGGGGCACCTGTGATGCCCTGGCTATGTCGCCAGTGTCTCAACAGACCAGGAAGGGAGCAGACATAAAATGTAACATCAAAGCATTGTAATTCAACAAAGGACTGTAAAATGTTTTGTTGTCAGAACGAAGAGATGAATGTATGAGCCATTTTATTGAAAGATCCTCATTAAGCTGGTTTCACACATAAGCCAATTGGAGGCAGAGAAGGCAAGTGTGACCGGCTCTCAATGGAGCCGGTTCACACATGTCCAGAGTAGCTGTGGTCCGGATTGAAAAAGGGTCCAGTTTGTCTTTGGGTCTGGTTCAGGTGCGAATTCAGGCTCAATATGTCTCCCAGTGTCTGTGCAGGCACATTACAGAACCTAGGATTCTCTATGACTTCTTGGTTTGATATCCGCTAGCTGCACAGCCGAGAGGCCATAGGCTTTTCACACCTCCCTCTTAGTAAGTCATTATGCTTATATATTTGCATAAGGCAAAACATTTTTTTTTCATTTTGGATAGAGTAAGGGGAGAGTATAACTCCACTTCCTGGTCCAAAGCTAAAAGAGGAAGTGAGAAACCCCTAAAAAGTGAGGGGATCCCGGGGTGTCACCAGAGTCACCAGAATTAGTGTTCCTGTTTCCACTATTATGGTTCTGGTCAACCCAAAAATTGTGAATTTCTTTTATTTACTTTTGGTGAAAACAGTAAACAATACAAAAAGAGAGAGTGAATCTCCCTCACAGAAGGCGCAGACAGCAATAAAGCTGACAGGTGTTCTAATCCCTCTCAACTCTATCCAAAATTTTAAAAAAAAGGTTGGCCTTTAATTACCGTATTTTTCGGACTATAAGGCGCACTTAAAAGCCCTAAATTTTCTCACAAATCGACCGTGCGCCTTATAATGCGGTGCGCCTTATATATGACCTGTTGACATCGCTGGAGTTCTTTGGTTAATGCACCCGGAATGATGGCAAGCACCGTATTCGTTTTTTTTCACTTGGGTTTTGACAGTATCTGTCAGATGTGCGCGCATGGAGTCACAGATCAATAGGGATGGAGATTTGTGGAAAAAGCCACCCGGTCTCTTACCGTAAACCGACGTACCGTAAACCTCTCTCAGGTTGTTCTACTGCGTGACTGATAGCGAGTTTGAAATCCGCATCATAAGCATGTCTCTTAACAGGAGCCATTTTTGGGGCAGCTAGTACAGTATAGAAAATGAACGAATATATGTGCACACCTCCTGACTACGATGGCCGTAATGTCCAATCCAAGCAGTGCAGCTTCCTAGCTTTGGTAATCCTACGAAGCTGCACTTCTTGGATTGGGCACTACGGCCATCGTAGTCAGGAGGTGTGCACATATATTCGTTCATTTTCTATACTGTACTAGCTGCCCCAAAAATGGCTCCTGTTAAGAGACATGCTTATGATGCGGATTTCAAACTGAAGGCTATCAGTCATGCAGTAGAGCATGGAAATAGAGCAGCTGCGAGAGAATTCAACATTAATGAATCAATGGTACGGAAGTGGAGGAAGCAAGAAGATGCCCTGCGCCAGGTAAAGAAGACCAAACTGAGTTTCCGAGGAAACAAAGCAAGATGGCCACAGTTGGAGGACAAAATTGAACAGTGGGTTATTGAACAGAGAACCGCAGGTAGAAGTGTCTCTACTGTCTCTATTCGACTCAAAGCAACAGCGATCGCACGCGACATGGAGATCAACGGCTTTCGAGGAGATCCCTCTTGGTGCTTCCGTTTCATGAAAAGGCGGAATCTCTCTATCCGCACAAGAACCACTATGTCACAGCAACTGCCAAAGGATTACGAAGAAAAGCTGGCCATTTTTCGTACCTACTGCAAGAACAAGATCAATGAACAGAAGATCCGGCCAGAGCACATCACCAACATGGACGAGGTCCCCCTTACCTTTGATATCCCTGTAAACCGTACTGTCGAGAGAACAGGGACCAGTACGGTATCTATACGCACTACAGGAAACGAGAAGTCATCCTTCACTGTAGTTCTCGGTTGCCAGGCTAATGGCCAGAAACTACCACCCATGGTAATTTTCAAGAGGAAGACTCTGCCAAAAGAAAGGTTCCCGGTTGGCATCATCATCAAGGCTAACCCGAAGGGCTGGATGGACGAGGAGAAGATGAGTGAGTGGCTGAGAGAGGTTTACGTCAAGAGACCGGGTGGCTTTTTCCACAAATCTCCATCCCTATTGGTCTGTGACTCCATGCGCGCCCATCTGACAGATACTGTCAAAGCCCAAGTGAAGAAAACTAATTCGGAGCTTGCCATCATTCCGGGTGGATTAACCAAAGAACTGCAGCCACTAGATATAGGTGTCAACAGGTCATTTAAAGTTAAATTGCGAGCTGCGTGGGAGCATTGGATGACAGAAGGCGAACACACATTCACCAACACAGGGAGGCAACGCCGGGCGAGTTACGCCACTATCTGCCAGTGGATCGTGGATGCCTGGACGAAGGTATCAGTCACCAGTGTAATCCGAGCTTTCAAGAAGTCCGGAATTATCACTGAACAGCTAAGTACCAGTACCGATGACAGCACGGATACTGATGAGAATGATGAGAGGGATACGGGCGTGCTTGATGCTGAAATCGCCCAATTGTTAAACTCAGACACTGAAGATGAAGAATTTGATGGATTTGCGGGAGAAGAATAAAGTGAAAAAGTTAGTGTCTGGTTTTGTTTTTAACTGAACAGTGTTAAGAGTTATTGTTATAGACCATTTTATGGTTATTGCTAAAGAGTTGAATAAAATTTGACTTACGGTACCGCATCAGAGTTTTGTTTCATTAAATGCGCCTTATAGTCCGGTGCGCCTTATATATGGAAATATCCACATTAACAGCCGATCATTGCTAGTGCGCCTTATAATCCGGTGCGCCTTATAGTCCGGAAAATACGGTATACTTTAACTGCACAGAACACTGCCCCCCCCCCCCCCCCCCTCCCATTGTCCTGTCCTGTGGTTCCTTCCTGCTAATTTAAAAAACAGCTGCATTTAGTGAAAAAGTAAAAAGTGGCTGATAAATGAATGGGAGATTGGTAGAATTAGGGTAGGCATAAAACTGCCCTTTTTATACTTCCAGATCCTACCAAAGAATGAAAGAAATTCCTGCAGAGAATTTGTGAGGGAACAAGTAGTACCGTCTTCATCACCTCACACTAATGCCCCGTACACACGGTCGGATTTTCCGATGGAAAATGTCCGATCGGAGCATGTTGTCGGAAATTCCGACCGTGTGTGGGCTCCATCGGACATTTTCCATCGGATTTTCCGACACACAAAGTTGGAGAGCAGGAGATAAAATTTTCCGACAACAAAATCCGTTGTCGGAAATTCCGATTGTGTGTACACAAATCCGACGGACAAAGTGCCACGCATGCTCAGAATAAATAAAGAGATGAAAGCTATTGGCCACTGCCCCGTTTATAGTCCCGACGTACGTGTTTTACGTCACCGCGTTTAGAACGATCTGATTTTCTGACAACTTTGTGTGACCGTGTGTAGACAAAACAAGTTTGAGCCAACATCCGTCGGAAAAAATCCTAGGATTTTGTTGTCGGAATGTCCGAACAAAGTCCGACCGTGTGTACGCCCTATAATGCTAAGGAGAGGAAATAGAACAGAGTCTGATATTATCAAATATTGATAAAGGAAAACGTAGCACAGATTAAATATGCATGAATGCACAATTTTTAACATGCAATTGCATTGTGTTTGCACAAAGAAATACTTTAATTCTGCTTTAAATTGTATATAAAACCAAAACTTCCTTTTTAGTTTTTGGATAGATTTGAGAAGGATTAAAACCCCAGTCAGATTCTTTTTTTTTGTCGTTTTTGTCCCATTGAGGAGATTTTTTTAAATTCCTGTCCTGCAGACACAACAGGAAGTGATGGAATTCCCTCAAGAGTGAGGAAAAGCCCCTCTTGCACAATTGTCATCAAAACAAGTGTCCTCATTGCATGATTTCCTCTCCCTTCCTGTTTATGTGTTAACTCAAAACTTTGGATTTTCCATGGGATGAAATACAGGAAAGAAGAAGCATAAACATTAAAGGACATACGTTTCTTGGGCTTCAAAATGCCATGGCAAATATGATTTTTTTTTTTTTTTTTTAATGACCCTCAATTCCTGTATGTCATCGCATGTGGTCACTTCCCTCCCTAATCACTACAGTTATCTTTCATTACTTTCGATTTTGGTGATAATGGTCATTTGAACAAAAGAGAGTGTGATTCTTCCCATTGGTGACAACGACAGCTATAGAAACCTACAGTATATTAAACCATACAGCACAACCTTCATGTGAGTCCACCTGTGGAGGTGGGTGCATGGCTAATTGTTGGTACCATGTAAATCCAAATGCAGAAAATGGCCAACACTCCAACCTGAAATATAAAGTGACTATTGCTTTAGATATAAAAGCATTTCGTTCTAAAAACCTGATGTGTTGCCAACCCATTTCCACTCTATTCAAAATTAGAAAAGAAAAAAGTTTTGGTTGTAGACAACACTTTAAGCTATGTTTTCTGGCAAAAGAGCTGACTGCATCCAAGGCATAACCTTAGCTATTGCCTTTATGAAAATACAAGAGAAGAAGATTGGTACTATTTATAATGAGTGTGACAGGAGTCACTTTGGGCGGGGGGCTTGTGGAACCCAGCGTACCTTGGACAGCACTGGAAGCTCCTTGTCCAGCTTCCCCGGCCCCTCCTATGTGTAAGTGACCCTGTGTGTATTAGGGGCACAGGTTGACCATGAACTCCAGTTGGGTCTGCCTAACCCAACTCACCGTACAACCACACTAGACTTCCTTCCTTTTGACACTGTTGTCCTGGATTCTGTGTGTGTGTGGTTTGTGCTGAAGAAGTGAATGGGGCTCTTTTTACCTGGGACATTAATGTTTGTGAGCAATATCCTTCACCTTTAAGACTGCTAGACTCATGTAAGAGTATTTCACAAACCATTGCTAGATAGTTTAAGGTGGGGTGGGGGTTGTTGTATCCCATTGTTCTATTGCTTGTGTCTGCCTTAGGAACAACCTATTATGGGATGTATGTCTATGTGAATTAGCTGTGAGAGGGGAGGGGGGTTTCTCCAGCAGCCCCTCCCAAAGACAGTCTACCGATGACAAGTTTGAATCCACCTGTGTCATGCTACTGGTGGAGAAGGGAAGGGTGAATCCTCCAACAGCCTCCCTGCTGATAAGGTGGTCTATTGTTGAAATGTTGAATACCTGTGTGTCCCTTATTGCTGATTGGACAGTTTACCCCACCCTGAATCAAAGGTAGGGAAGATTGTCCCCTGAGTGTATATCTGTTGTTACATGTGTTTGAATAAACAATCTGATGTTTTTCCACCCTAGACTGCTGTCTCGACAAGTGACTGGGTGGGCTAAGGGACCTTGGATCGTGCTGGTACCGGATGAAGGAAGCATTTACAGCGGACAGACTCATTTTGAGTAGGGGGGTCCATCACAATGAGTTCTATTTTAATTTTGCCCCTTAATGGTGGATTAAACAAAGCTTGGCTGCTGTGCAGATTTGCATTGATCAGCATGCAGGAAGTAGGGATGAGCTTCGTGTTCGAGTCGAACCCATGTTCGACTCGAACATCGGCTGTTCGACCATCCGTCGAATTGCGAACGTTATGGGCCGTTCGCGCCGAATTCGTGTGGCGCGTCACGGCCCATAATTCACTGCGGCATCGCAGTGCATTGCTGGCTGATGATTGGCCAAGCATGCACTATGACCCGCATGCTTGGCCAATCACAGCGCCGTCAGTAGAGAGAGCTGTAATTGGCCAAAGCCAGGGTGGCTTTGGCCAATTATGGCTCAGGGGATTTAGTAAACGCCCCACACTATATAAGGCCGCCTGCACGGCGGCCCTGTGTAGTGTGTTCCGGTGTGCTGAGAGATAGAGAGAGAGACAGACAGTGTCATTTGATTTGAGTTAGATAGATTAGGCAGAACAGTCAGTCAGTTAGCTGCACTTACAGTGTATTGTGTATATATATGCATCCCTGGTGTTGCATATATATATATATACACTGTATTTAGTTTAGCTAGATCCGTTCCTGTTATCTTCTATCTAGACTATTTACATTTGGTGCAGTGCGTCCTGCTCACAGTGTTCAGCTAGATCCGTTCCTGCTATTTACATTTAGTGCAGTGCGTCCTGCTCACAGTGTTCAGCTAGATCTGTTCCTGCTATTTACATTTAGTGCAGTGCGTCCTGCTCACAGTGTTCAGCTAGATCTGTTCCTGCTATTTACATTTAGTGCAGTCAGTGCGTCCTGCTCACAGTGTTCAGCTAGATCCGTTCCTGCTATTTACATTTAGTGCAGTGCGTCCTGCTCACAGTGTTCAGCTAGATCCGTTCCTGCTATTTACATTTAGTGCAGTCAGTGCGTCCTGCTCACAGTGTTCAGCTAGATCCGTTCCTGCTATTTACATTTAGTGCAGTGCGTCCTGCTCACAGTGTTCAGCTAGATCCGTTCCTGCTATTTACATTTAGTGCAGTGCGTCCTGCTCACAGTGTTCAGCTAGATCTGTTCCTGCTATTTACATTTAATGCAGTGCGTCCTGCTCACAGTGTTCAGCTAGATCCGTTCCTGCTATTTACATTTAGTGCAGTCAGTGCGTCCTGCTCACAGTGTTCAGCTAGATCCGTTCCTGCTATTTACATTTAGTGCAGTGCGTCCTGCTCACAGTGTTCAGCTAGATCTGTTCCTGCTATTTACATTTATTGCAGTCAGTGCGTCCTGCTCACAGTGTTCAGCTAGATCCGTTCCTGCTATTTACATTTAGTGCAGTGCGTCCTGCTCACAGTGTTCAGCTAGATCCGTTCCTGCTATTTACATTTAGTGCAGTCAGTGCGTCCTGCTCACAGTGTTCAGCTAGATCCGTTCCTGCTATTTACATTTAGTGCAGTGCGTCCTGCTCACAGTGTTCAGCTAGATCCGTTCCTGCTATTTACATTTAGTGCAGTGCGTCCTGCTCACAGTGTTCAGCTAGATCTGTTCCTGCTATTTACATTTAGTGCAGTCAGTGCGTCCTGCTCACAGTGTTCAGCTAGATCCGTTCCTGCTATTTACATTTAGTGCAGTGCGTCCTGCTCACAGTGTTCAGCTAGATCCGTTCCTGCTATTTACATTTAGTGCAGTGCGTCCTGCTCACAGTGTTCAGCTAGATCTGTTCCTGCTATTTACATTTAGTGCAGTGCGTCCTGCTCACAGTGTTCAGCTAGATCCGTTCCTGCTATTTACATTTAGTGCAGTCAGTGCGTCCTGCTCACAGTGTTCAGCTAGATCCGTTCCTGCTATTTACATTTAGTGCAGTGCGTCCTGCTCACAGTGTTCAGCTAGATCTGTTCCTGCTATTTACATTTAGTGCAGTGCGTCCTGCTCACAGTGTTCAGCTAGACCCGTTCCTGCTATTTACATTTAGTGCAGTCAGTGCGTCCTGCTCACAGTGTTCAGCTAGATCCGTTCCTGCTATTTACATTTAGTGCAGTGCGTCCTGCTCACAGTGTTCAGCTAGATCTGTTCCTGCTATTTACATTTAGTGCAGTCAATGCATCCTGCTCACAGTGTTCAGCTAGATCCGTTCCTGCTATTTACATTTAGTGCAGTGCGTCCTGCTCACAGTGTTCAGCTAGATCTGTTCCTGCTATTTACATTTAGTGCAGTGCGTCCTGCTCACAGTGTTCAGCTAGATCCGTTCCTGCTATTTACATTTAGTGCAGTCAGTGCGTCCTGCTCACAGTGTTCAGCTACATCCGTTCCTGCTATTTACATTTAGTGCAGTGCGTCCTGCTCACAGTGTTCAGCTAGATCTGTTCCTGCTATTTACATTTAGTGCAGTCAGTGCGTCCTGCTCACAGTGTTCAGCTAGATCCGTTCCTGTTATCTTCCTACTGACAGGCAGGCTTGTCTGGTTACAGTATATAAAGCTACCTGAAGAAAATTACAGGTGTTCTATCCCAGCTTAGTGCAGCTACAGGCCATTAGTATGTCTGGAAGGCCAAGAAGGAGAGGCAGACAGTCACAAGCCAATAAGAGAGGGCAAGCAGGCTCTGTGTCTAGTGCTGGTCGTGGAGACGGTGCATCCTCATCAGCACGTGGCCATGGGACACGCTTGGCCTTTTTTTCGGCAGCTGGCCGTGTTGAGCCGCAACATGCGGAAGACTTGGTCGAGTGGATGACCAAGCCGTCCTCATCCTCCTCATCCTCTCTCACCCATGCCCAGGGTGCTTTGTCTGGCAAAGCAGCGGCCTCTTCCCTCAGCTCAATGTCATCAGTGACTCCTTCCCTAGCTCCACCATGTCCTCCTGAGGATTCCCTCGAACTGTTTGACCACAGTGTTGGGTACATGCTCCAGGAGGATGCCCAGCGTTTGGAAGGCTCTGATGATGATACTGAGCTCGATGAAGGCAGTAACATGAGCACGGACAGAGGGGGTGCCCAAGAAGGACAGCAATCTGGCAGTCATGCTCCCCCTGCTGCAGCATACTGCCAGGTTTGCTCCAGTGATGAGGAGGGAGGGGATGATGAGGTCACTGACTAAACGTGGGTGCCTGATAGGAGAGAGGAGGAGGAGGAGGAGGAGGAGGAGGAGGCGGCACATCACCAACGAGGCAGGATGCCCTCCAGGGGCCAGCCTAAGGGAAGCACATTGACTGCATCACACCCCAAAGCTCCACATGTGCAGGGCGCTGCAGTCTCTGCGCGTTATTCAAAAAGTTCTTTGGTGTGGGCCTTTTTTGAGACGAGTGCATCAGATCGCACCGCTGCTATTTGCAACATATGTCTCAAGCGTATCTCGCGTGGCCAAAACATCTCCCGCTTGGGTACCACATGCTTGACCAGACATATGTTGACCTGTCATGCAGTTCGTTGGCAAGCATATCTAAAAGACCCACACCAAAGAACAAAGAGGATCTCTCCTTGCTCCTCATCAGCTGAGATTTCCAACCCCACTAGACCTTCAGTCCTCTCTGAGACCTGCAGTGAGAGGAATGAAGGTGTAGAATTAGGTGTGTCACAGCCAAGTACTTGTGGGCAATCTGCTTTTGGTACACCGACGTCAGATTGTACCAGGCAAATTTCCCTGCCCCAGCTGCTGCACCGCCGAAAGAAGTTTGCTCCCAGCCATCCACATGCCCAGCGGTTGAATGCTAGCTTGGCAAAATTGCTAGCACTTCAACTGCTGCCTTTTTAGTTGGTAGACTCTGCCCCCTTCCGTGAGTTTGTGGAATGTGCGGTTCCTCAGTGGCAGGTACCCAAACGCCACTTTTTCTCACGGAAGGCGATTCCGGCTCTCTACCGGCATGTGGAAGGCAATGTCCATGCCTCGCTGGACAGGGCGGTCAGCGGTAAGGTGCATATTACCGCTGACTCATGGTCCAGCAGGCATGGACAGGGACGTTACCTAAGTTTCACGGCGCATTGGGTGACTCTGCTGGCAGCTGGGAAGGATGCAGGACAAGGTGCAGTAGTGTTGGAGGTTGTTCCGCCACCACGCCTCCAAAATGCTGATTGTGACACACCTCTCTCCTCCACCCCCTCCTCTTCTTCTTCCTCCATGGCCTCTTCCTCGGAACCAGCGGTGCTCCGTAGGTGTTCAAGGGGCTACGCAAGTACGCAGGCCAAAAGATGCCATGCGGTGCTTGAGCTGGTGTGCTTGGGGGAGCCACACTGGGGCAGAGGTTCTGTCAGCTCTGCAGGGGCAGGTTCAGAGGTGGTTGACGCCACGCCAACTTAAGGCAGGAATGGTGGTTTGCGACAATGGCACCAACCTCCTCTCTGCCCTCCGACAGGGACAACTGACCCATGTGCCCTGTTTGGCTCACGTCCTTAACTTGGTGGTGCAGCGGTTCTTGGGCAGGTACCCGGGCTTACAGGATGTCCTGAGGCAGGCCAGGAAAGTCTGTGTGCAATTCCGCCGGTCATATAATGCCAGTGCTCGGCTGACGGACCTCCAAAAGGAGTTTAACCTGCCCAAGAACCGCCTAATCTGTGACATGCCCACCAGGTGGAACTCAACGTTGGCCATGCTGCAGTGGCTGCACACGCAGCAGAGGGCCATCAATGAGTACCTGTGCGACTATGGCACCAGGACAGGGTCAGGGGAGCTTGGTTTTTTTTCCCCACGCCAGTGGGCCATGATCAGGGATGCATGCACTGTCCTGTCACCATTCGAGGAGGCCACGAGGATGGTGAGCACTGACAGTGCATGCATCAGTGACACTGTCCCCCTTGTCCACCTGTTGGAGCACACGCTGCGTGGAATAATGGACAGGGCACTTGAGGCAGAACAGAGGCAGGAAGAGGAGGACTTCCTTAGCTCTCAAGGCCCCCTTTATCCAGACAG
The DNA here is from genome assembly GCA_037952835.1 of Lithobates septentrionalis. Classification (NCBI taxonomy): domain Eukaryota; kingdom Metazoa; phylum Chordata; class Amphibia; order Anura; family Ranidae; genus Lithobates; species Lithobates septentrionalis. The sequence goes on along the minus strand of JBBDGP010001178.1, from coordinate 433,538 downwards.
TGTTCCTGCGTGCCTGCCGATCACACAGGAAGAGGACGAGGAGGAGGAGGAGGAGGAGGAGGAAGATTGTGTCAGTATGGAGGTGGAGCCTGGCACTCAGCATCAGCAGTCTTTAAGGGATCAGTCCCAAGGAACACATGGACTTGTACGTGGCTGGGAGGAGGTGGCTGCGGACGTTGTTGTCCTTAGTGACCCAGAGGACTCCGGACCGAATGCCTCAGCAAACCTACGCTGCATGGCCTCCCTGATCCTGCAAAGCCTGCGTAAGGATCCTCGTATTCGTGGTATCAAGGAGAAGGACCAATACTGGCTGGCAACCCTCCTTGATCCACGTTACAAGGGTAAGGTTGCGGACCTTATCTTGCCATCGCAGAGGGAGCAGAGGATGAAACATCTTCGGGAGGCCTTGCAGAAAGGTCTGTGCAACGCGTTCCCAGAGACTGGGAGGTTACAAACTCCTGTTTCTGGACAACGTGTTGCTGAGGCTTCGGTCAGTCAAAGAAGGAGCGGTGGAGAAGGTGGCCGTCTGACCGATGCGTTCAGACAATTTTTTTGGTCCGCAGCCCCAAGGTATGATCGGTTCCAGCAACCATCGCCAGCGTCTGTTTTACATGGTGCAGGAATACCTAGGGGCAAGATCTGACTTGGACACCTTTCCCACCGAAAATCCTCTGGGTTACTGGGTCTAGAGGATGGATCACTGGCCAGAGCTTGCACAGTATGCAATTGAGCTACTGGCCTGTCCTGCATCCAGCGTTCTTTCGGAACGCACATTCAGTGCTGCTGGAGGCGTGGTAACCGATCACAGGGTGCGTCTGTCCACCGACTCGGTCGATCGGCTGACCTTCATAAAAATGAATCAGTCTTGGATCACCACCAGCTACCAAGCACCTGATGCTGATGTAACCGAATAATTTTTTTCAGACCCTTCAAAGACTGCCTATGCTGATGCTGAGTGACTATCCCTGAGTAATTATCCTCTTCCTCCTCAATCATCACGCTGATAGCTTGTAAGAACATTTTTGGTTCTGGGCGCCACCACCAGTGCCTAAGGCACAATTTTTCAGCCCCTGTTTAACAGGGGCGTGTAATTACAATTTTTGATGTAATACTTTGCAGCAGGGCTCGTTCCTGCATTCCAACTAGAGTGTCTGTGAGGGGTTGCAGTGTTGTGGCACCAGCACCAGTGCCTAAGGCCCAATTTTTCTGCCCCTGTCTAACAGGGGCGTGTAATTACAATTTTTGATGCAATACTTTACAGCAGGGCTCGTTCCTGCATTCCAACTAGAGTGTCTGTGAGGGGTTGCAGTGTTGTGGCACCAGCACCAGTGCCTAAGGCCCAATTTTTCTGCCCCTGTCTAACAGGGGCGTGTAATTACAATTTTTGATGCAATACTTTGCAGCAGGGCTCGTTCCTGCGTTCCAACTAGAGTGTCTGTGAGGGGTTGCAGTGTTGTGGCACCAGCACCAGTGCCTAAGGCCTAATTTTTCAGCTCCTGTTCAACAGGGGCATGTAATTACAATTCTTGATCTAATATTTCACAGCAGGGCCCTGTGAGGGCTTACAGTGTTGTGGCCACAGCAACACCTAAGGCCCAAATTTCTGCTGAGTATATAGGGCAGGACCCTACTTTCAAACATCTAACTTACAAACGACTCCTACTTGCAAACGGAAGGAGACAACAGGAAGTGAGATGAAATCTACCCCTAGGAAGGGAAATTCTCTCCTGTAAGAGTTAATATGGGAAAACAATTTCTCCTTTCCACTGATGCTTTCCAATCCTTGTTCCACAAAAAAACCCAAATTTTCAAAAAACATTTTTCATTGGGACAAAAAAGTGAGGTGAAATCTTCTGAAGAGGAGGAAAGACAGCAAAACAAATGTCACAGGGGTGATAACCCTTCCCTATGTTTTCCAAAAAGCTTAAAAAAGATTTTTTGGCTGGAGCTAAACACGTTAAAAATGTACCCGTTCAAAATTACAAAGAGATTCTACTTAACAACAAACCTACAGTCCTTGTCTTGTTTGCACCGCCTGTATACTGCTGTTCAGAGTATATAGGGCCTGGTGGCCCCACACCTTTCCTTATTTTAATTTGGGTGCGGGGTTCCCCTTAATATCCATACAAGACCCAAAGGGCCTGGTAATGGACTGGGGGGTACCCATGCCGTTTGTCTCACTGATTTTCATCTATATTGCCATGACCCGACATGACATTAAACCCGCAAGCAGTTTTAAATGAGATTGTTTCCTTTAAAAATGACATTTGGTGCAGGGACTGTTCTAAACACGGGAAACACGCGTCACTTTACAGGCATACTATAGACACCCCCCAGGTACGATATTTAAAGGAATATTTCACTTTTTTTTTTTTTTACTTTAAGCATCATTAAAATCACTGCTCCCGAAAAAACGGCCGTTTTTAAAAGTTTTTTTTGCATTGATACATGTCCCCTGGGGTAGGACCCGGGTCCCCAAACCCTTTTTCGGACAATACCATGCAAATTAGCCTTTAAAATGAGCACTTTTGATTTCGAACGTTCGAGTCCCATAGACGTAAATGGGGTTCTAACGTTCGTGCGAACTTTCGGTCCGTTCGCGGGTTCTGGTGCGAACCGAACCGGGGGGTGTTCGGCTCATCCCTAGCAGGAAGGATAGAAATGCATTGCTTCTCATATCTAGATATTTTGCTGTATGTTCGGGGAGTCCTTTTGGATGCTACCAGAAACCTGGGAATTACTGAGTGGTCTGTGCAATGGTGAATTATAATATGAGCGGAACAGGTGGCTGCCTAGGGTTCCAGACTCTAGGGGAGTTTAAAGAAGTCAATTTCAGCTTTGCAAGTCATTAGCCTTTTTGTCAGAAGATAATCAGCAATAGACTTTGTGTTGCTTTCACTAATATTTTCCTTTAAGATTATCAAATAATCCCATTAACCATTAAGAATGTGAGATGAGTTTGTGAAGGATACACCCCTTAAAGGCACCATCCCAAAATGTAATATTTGAGCAAATTTCTACATCCATCCCAAGACGGGGGAGAGCCCCAGACAAAGAACTAGACTTTAAAATGTGTCAAAATAAGGGGGGAGTACAAGCAACAAAAATAATTAAAATCAAAATATATGAGATGAGATAGCTAAAGAGATTAAGAAAAAACAGTATCACTTACAATTTCATAGTATATACAAAAGAGAAATGACCTCATGACAGAAGAGAGGAGAGGGAAAAAAGAGGGGGGGGGGTGAGACAAGACACCCCCATCCTGCTTCTCCAATGTCCATCTCTTGTATGTAAATTTTAGCGTGGATCCTGAGGAAGCTGATTATGCGAAACACGTTGATTCCACATGCTGACACTTGTATGAAGAATGGAATATGTTGTAACTGGATTTGACATTAATGTTTTCTAACACATGGATGGGATTTTTATCAGATTTTGTAAGAAAAAAACAGTATATTTTGATTTTAATTATTTGTGTTAATTGTAATTTCCTTTTATTTTGGCACATTTAAAAGGCCCGTTCTTTGTCTAGGATTCTCCCCTATCCTGGGTTGGATGTGGGAGCCCCAGAATTTTTTCAAATATTATTAAATAATCATTCATATAATGTATGCACATTTCTCATGCCTTCATCATGTGAATTATTTCAATACATAGTATATTGCTGCATTAGATGCAAAATTTCAACACCAGCATCAAAAAAGCTGGAGAAATGTTTTGAAAACCCATGTTAAAACAAAAATGTCTGTCTATTCGTATACATGATCCATTAAAACTGGTAGAGGGGGGCCATGAATGAAAGCACATCTTCCAAAATCTCTCTGAAGTCTCATGCCACACTTTAGCCAGGGATGTCAGTAAAACAAAAAACACAACACAACAAATTTATGGCAAATTAGGCAAATTAGCAAATTACATAGCAGGTACTGTACATAGAGAGGGTGCCCCAGTTGCAGATAATGACTGGTACTAATTATTAGTAGGGATGGGCCAAACGACCCATTGTTCGGTTCGCACCAGAACTTTTGAACTTTGCAAAAGTTTGGAACCGAATAACGACCCCCATTGAAGTCTATGGGACCCAAATGTAAAAAATCAAAAGTGCCCATTTTGAAGGCTTATATACAAGTAATTGGGCATACAATGGTTAGAGGAGTCCGGGTACTGCACTGGGGGGACATGTATCAATGAAAAAAAGTTTGTAAAAAAACTTCATTTTTAAATGAGCAGTGATTTATTGATGCCTAAAGTATTATAATGAAAAATTCCTTTCAATATAGTGCCTGGGGGGTCCCCTTAGCCCACCTGTGAAGATGAAATCAACACCCACAACACTAGGCAGCCTAGAAGCCCTGCAGAGATTCCACATCCCAAAAACACTTAATTGTTGACAATGGTATCAGGGGCTTCATAGCTGCTGGTAATCGAGGACTGATTCATTTTGGTAAAAGTCAGTCGGTCCACGAAGTCTGTGGACAGATGTGTTCTATGATCAGTAACAAAACCTCCAGCAGCACTAAATGCCTGTTCGGAAAGCACGCTGGATGCAGGGCAGCCCAGAAGCCTAATAGCATACTGGGAGAGTTCTGAAATGCATCACATAAGCTGCCCCCTTCTCCACGGCTCCTCTCTTTACCAATAGAAGCCTCAAAACTACGTTTTCCACGACACTGTAACCTACCAGAGTCAGGAAAAGCATTCGATAAACTCCTCTTTAAGGTGTCCTCAAAAGATTTCATTTTCTGCAGTCTCTGTGGGGACGGGATTAGTTCTGAGATTTTCCCCTTATAACGGTGATCAAGGAGGGTTGCCAACCAATAGTGATCCTTTTCCTTTACGCCACGTATTCTTGGGTCCTTTTGCAGGCTTTGAAGCATGATGGAGCCCAAGCACCGCAAATTTGCGGAGGCATGAGAAGCAGACACCTTAGGGTCACTGAGGATCATAGTATCTGGAACTGCCTCCTCCCAGCCACGTACTACTCCCAAGGGTTCTACGGATGGAAAACTATCTCTTATGCCCTGTACACACGATCGGACATTGATTGGACATTCCGACAACAAAATCCATGGATTTTTTCTGACAGATGTTGGCTCAAACTTGTTTTGCATACACACGGTCGCACAAAGTTGTCGGAAAATCCGATCGTTCTGAACGCGGTGACGTAAAAAAAAGTACGTCGGGACTAGAAACGGGGCATTAGCCAATAGCTTTCGTCTCTTAATTTATTCTGAGCATGCGTGGCACTTTGTGCTTCGGAATTGTCCACACACGGCTGGAATTTATGCAAACGGATTTTGTTGTCGGAAAATTTTATAGCCTGCTCTCAAACTTTGTGTGTCGGAAATTCCGATGGAAAAAGTTTGATGGAGCCCACACACGGTCGGAATTTCCGACAAGCTCCAATCGCACATATTCCGTCGGAAAGTTCGACCGTGTGTACAGGGCATTACTGTTTGACGTTAGGGATGAGCCCAATACCCCCCGGTTCGATTCGCAGCAGAACATGCGAACAGGCAAACAATTTGTTCGAACACCGTTAAAGTCTATGGGACACGAACATGAATAATCAAAAGTGCTTATTTTAAAGGCTTATATGCATGGTATTGTCATAAAAAGTGTTTGGGGACCTGGGTCCTGCCCCAGGGGACATGTATCAATGAAAAAATGTATTTTTAAAACGGCCGTTTTTTCGAGAGCAGTGATTTTAATAATGCCTACATTGAAACAATAAAAGTGAAATATTCCTTTAAATTTTGTACCTGGGGGGTATCTATAGTATGTCTGTAAAGTGGCGCATCTTTCCCGTGTTTAGAGCAGTCCCTGCACAAAATGACCCTTCAGGTCTGGTATGGGTATTAAGGGGAACTCCGTGCCAAAATTTAAAAAAAATGGCGTGGGGGCCCCCCTAAAATCCATACCAGACCCTTATCCGAGCACGCAACATGGCAGGCCACAGGGAAAGAGGGGGGGACGAGAAAGCACCCCCCCTCCTGAACCATACAAGGTCACATGCCCTCAACATGGGGAGGGAGCTTTAGGGTAGCCTTGTCCCCATGGCTTTCCTGGGTCGTCAGAGGGGGGGGGGGCATCGGTGGAGCGAGAGAAGAAGATGAATGGACTTCGTGGGACATATAAAGGACTTGTCATTTGTACCATTTTGACATAGCAAAAGGGAAATCCTAATACTGAAGTACCTAGTATACAGGGTGACTCTGTAGGTACTTTAAAGTCATTTGTGCCAACGTCCCCGACAATATGTTAAAGGCATCAAGGAACTAGATAATGGGACTTTGAGGGCACAACTATATTGGACTACAAAAAATATATAAAAAGGTTGAATTTTATTAATAACATACAAGGAGGAAGGGGATAGAGGGGAGGGGGGATAGCGAGGGGGAGGGGGAGGGGAGAAAAAGGGGGGGGAGGGGAGAAAAAGGGGGGGGAGGGGGGGAAGGAAGAAAGGGGTAGAGGGAAGGAAAGGAAGGAAAGGGTCTGTATTGACAAAATTTTTACCAAAAAAACGCTAACCCAATAAGTATGAAAAAAATAAAAAAATGCTCACAATGGTGAACTTTCAATTCATAGATCAATAGATCATTGAAAGCGATCAAAGGTAAAGGTATATCTGAAAAGTGTCGGATGTGCAGCAAGCAGGAGCAGGGGCCTCCCAAATATATGTCACATCAAGTGATTGTAGGTAAGGAGGGTAGCTTGTGCGGGCTGTAGATCTGGTGTAACAAGGAAGACAAAAGAAAAAGTAATGATCAGCATATAATGCAAGATCAATGTAAGTTTACAAATAGGAAAGTCCTGCCAGAAAAAGACACCCATAGCTCAACTTACCCCACGATAAAGGACAGGACAGGAGGATCTGGGAGTGCACCGCTCTCTTAGGTTGCTGCCTAGTTGTATGTCTCACGACGGAGCATAAATGTGGCCCCATATATAGGGACATCCAGACCGGAAGCGGCCGGTCTAAACAGCACGGCGTCTCCCGGCCCCATTGCCGGCAACTGCGCATGCGCCGGGCAACGTCACCAGCAAGCCCGACGACGCAGGCGCGGCATAGATAACTCCACGCATGCGCCGAACCAAGGCCCAGATAGACGAGGCCCGGCCAATGCGCAAGCTGCAGAGGCGGGGACAGTGGGAACCCAAGTGGGTCCCCAGACTCCCGTCAATCGCCGCACATCCGGTCGAAGGATCGAACCGGATGTGGGCGCTGTGCAGTGGAAACCACCAGGAGTGATGGCCAGCCTCGTCCATAAGAGACCAACACTAAGGGCACAGTATCGAGCATCGCCACAGGGGGACAGAAAGGACAACAAAATAAGAAAACCAAAACATACAATTTATGTACATAATCACATCAACATGATTATAGATTTAAATACTGTCAAACATTATGTAGCAAAAACATATTGATGTGACATATATTTGGGAGGCCCCTGCTCCTGCTTGCTGCCCATCCGACCCTTTTCAGATATACCTTTACCTTTGATTGCTTTCAATGATCTATTGAATAAGTTCACCATTGTGAGCATTTTTTTCTTTTTTTCATACTTATTGGGTAAGCGTTTTCTTGGTACAAATTTTGTCAATACAGACCCTTTCCTCCCTTTCCTTCCCTCTCCCCCTTTCTTCCTTCCCCCCCCCTTTTTCTCCCCTCCCCCTCCCCCTTCCCTATCCCCCCTCCCCTCTATCCCCTTCCTCCTTTCCCCCCCCTCCCCCCCTTTCTTTCTTGACCTTGTCCCTATCCCTTGTTGTCGTGTGTTTTCTTCCTCCTCGTTTCCTCCCTGTTTAGCGTATAAGTTTAAAATACCTATGATCATCTATGATCGTAATATCTTGGCTTCATTGAGAGTTTACTCATTTATCTGTTTATCTTAAATTGTATCATTATACGCTTCCATAGGCCTCTTATGTTTGGGCCGCCCTAGACCGCCAATTTGTGCTGTCCTTCCATCTGAGACCTCAATCTTTTATAGGGCCCTTGGGGGGGGCGGAGTTCCTAACAAAGTTGTTACTCATTCTTTCACAATTTACATACTGAGAATAGTTTTTTAATTACTGTGATTATGATGTTCGTTTTCTCTGTTTGTATGTATTTTTTATAGAACCTCTAGCTCCTGAAGAAGCATTCTCTGTCAACGTGAAACATGTAGAGCAAATGGAGATTACACCACCTTGGAACACCAGACCTGCATTGCTCTTTCAATTCCAACACACACAGGGGAAGTGTACCCTCTTTTCTACCCGGAACCTATGTTCAAACTGTCTTTATTTAGTTCTAGAGAATTATTTAGGAGACTGCAGGATATTATCCATAATGGTGTATGTAACTGAGTTGTATGCCTATATCTGATGTGTTTTTAAACTTTCATGTCTATTCCCTGTGTTTTTGTATGTTATTAATAAAATTCAACCTTTTTATATATTTTTTTGTAGTCCATTATAGTTGTGCCCTCAAAGTCCCATTATCTAGTTCCTTGATGCCTGTACCATTTTGACACTTTTTTGTGAAATGGTAGGGGTACATTTGTACCCCGTTACCATTTCACATGGGGGGAGGCCGGGATCTGGAGGTCCCCTTGTTAAAGGGGACTTCCATATTCCAATAAGCCCCCCGCCCGCAGACCCCCACAACTACCAGGCAAGGGCTGTGGGGATGAGGCCCTTGTCCCCATCAACATGGGGACAAGGTGCTTTGGGGGGCTACCCCAAAGCACCCTTCTCCCCATGTTGAGGGCATGTAGCCTGGTATGGTTCAGGAGGGGGGGCGCTCTCTCATCCCCCCTCTTTTCCTGAAGCCTGCCAGGTTGCGTGCTTGGATAAGGGTCTGGTATGGATTTTTGGGGGGACCCCCACGCCATTTTTTTTTTATTTTGACGCGGGGTTCCCCTTAAAATCCATACTAGACCTGAAGGGTCTGGTATGGATTTTGAGGGGGACCCCCATGCCATTTTAGTTTGGGGTTCCCCTTAATATTCATACTAGACCCAAAGGGCCTGGTAATGGACTGGGGGGATCCCATGTCATTTTTTTCAATGAATTCTTTTGTCTGTATTGCCGGGACCGACAATTCTTTATAGCCACGAGTACTTTTGAATGACTTTTTTTCCTTTAGAAATGTCATTTTGTGCAGGGACTGTTCTAAACACGGGAAAAATGCGCCACTTTACAGGCATACTATAGACACTCCCAGGTACAAATTTTAAAGGAATATTTCACTTTTATTGTTTCACTTTAAGCATGATTAAAATCCCTGCTCCTGAAAAACGGACGTTTTTAAAACTTTTTGTTTGCATTGATACATGTCCCCTGGGGTGACAATACCATGCATATAAGCCTTTAAAATGAGCACTTTTAATTTCTCCCATAGACTTTTAAATGGTGTTCTGCAGCTTTCGAATTGGCCGCAAACACCCCAAATTGTTAGCTATTCGGCAAACAGGTGAACACCCGATGTTTGAGTTGAACTTATGTTTGACTCGAACATCGGGCTCATCCCTATTTGACGTATGTCTTCCTCTGCTTTAATGCCTCCAAAACTGCCAGAATCCTCCTCCTCTCTTTCCTCTTGTGTGTTCTGTGGCATAGGAACAATGGTGTCTGCATAAAGTGGGCCTTGAGAAGACAGGATGTCCTGCTCTTTGTCCCTCTGCTCTGCCTCGAGTGCCCAGTGCATAATGCCACGCAGAGTCTGCTCCAGCAGGAACACAACAGGGATTGTGTCACTGATGCATGTATTGTCACGGCTCACCATCCTTGTGGCCTCCTCAAATGGTGACAATACAGTGCATGCATTCTTTATGAGCAGCCATTGGCGTGGGGAAAAAAAGCAGAGCCAGCCTGAGCCTGTCATTGTGCCATATTCACACAGGTACTCGTTAACGGCCCTCTGCTAAAGTCGAGTTCCCCCTGGTGGGCATGTCACAAATCAGGCGGTTTACGGGCAGGTGGAATTCCTGCTGAATTTCAGCCAAACGAGCACTGGCTGTGTAGGACCGCCTAAAATGGCTACAGACTTTTCTGGCCTGCTTTAATAGATCTTCGTATCCTGGGTACCTATTTAAGAAATGGTGCACCACTAAATTGAGGACATGTGCCACACATGGCACATGTGTCAACTTTCCCTGTCTAAGGGCGGACAGGAGGTTTGTGCCATTATCATACACCACCATTCCTGGCTCCAGCTGGCGTGGCGTGAACCACCTCTGGGCCTGTCCCTGCAGAGCTGCAAGAATCTCTGATCCGGTGTGGTTCCATTCCCCTAGACACCCCATCTGAAGCACTGCATGGCACCTTTTAGCCTGACTCATTGAATAGCCCTTTGAACGCTTAGGGGGTACTTGAGGTTCGTAGGACAATTCAGCAGAGGAGGGCATGGACAAGGAGGAAGAGGAGGGGGTAGAGCGGACAAATCTGACATCATCATCAGCTGTATGGAAATGTGGGGGCACAACAAGCTGCAGCACTGAGCCCTGTCCTGCATCCTTCCAAGTTGCAAGCAGAGTTACCCAGTGTGCTGTAAACAAAATATATTGTCTCTGTCCATGCTTGCTGGACCACGTATCAGCAGTAACGTGGACTTTAGGGCTGACTGCCTTGCCCAACGATTCCACAACATTGCCTTCCTGGTAATGGTAGAGAGCTGGAATGGCCTTACGTGAAAAGAAATAGCGACTGGGAACCTGCTATTGTGGTACAACACATTCTGCCAATTCCCATGTATCACCCTGGAGTTTAGGCAGGGATGCTCCTCACAAATTTACTCGCTAATAGTAGTCCACCTGGTCGATTGCTAGATATCTATTGATTTCTCCCTAAGTTTGGCCTTGTTGCACTTTTCTCTTCTACCACTAGGTGGCCGGGTGCTTGGAGGTACTTGATACGAAATGGGCAACGCAAGGTCAGGTTATGGGTATATGTGGTATATCAACCAATGGGCAGGGGTTTTCTTGGGGGAGCCTATAAATTCGGGTGAGGTCAGGTGATCTGTGTCCTATGCCACCCAGATGGCTGTCTGGGTGGATGTGTGTCGGGTTGCCCCGGTCTGCTAGGCCAGAGATTGGGCCTATCCTGGGGGCATCTGGCTTCTAGGCTGTCTGAGGCCTATCCAGAAGCAAGAGATAGCAGCGCAGGGTTGGGATTGTGGCTTGCACTCCAACCAGAAGTGACGGTTCTGCCAGCCGGAGAACCTGTCAGTGGTAGAGGGGAAGCTGTCGCCACAAAGGGACCATCCGCCTTATTACCAGGGACTACATTGAGTAACTGAAGCAAGTACCGGAGTCACATTCTCACCAAACGGGCACGGTGGAGAATCAGGAAACTTCAGACGGTGATCAAGTCAGGGACCCAACCAGCGGAGGTGACGCTTGCAAAGCAGCCTTGTGTGTCAAGTCAGGGACTGAGCAGGCCAGCGTGGGTGAAGCTTGAGAGGTATCTAGAGTGCCAACCTAGGGATCCAGCAGAGAAGCGGGCGTGACGCTTGAGGAAGATACCACCGTGAAGATTGAAGGAGCTTAAGGGATTCAGTGATAGTGAATCAGTGGGTCTAGTGAGAGACCGGGAGCTCAGTGTATTGGAGAACTACAAGGAGCGATTGTAGTGAAAGTGAAGGAACTGTTAAGTCTTGTGTTTGGAACTGTTAAAGACTGTTGCCATAGGAGACAGCATTCCCGCACATGCAGATGTGGCGTCTTGCTGGATGCCTTTCCCTGCATGCCTGTCCTCCTATTGAAGTCTCGGAGTCTACCAATTAATCTTACAACTACCTAAGGGTGTCCTGGCCCTAACCCTCTCTCCCCCCAAAAAATACAAAAAGGACTGTTAAGAGAAATAAAACCTCTTTTGCATCCAAGAAGTGTCTGGCGCACAATAACTTTAACCATCTTACACCCACTATGTCTCACAACCCACCACATACAGAAGGATGTCAGCTATCCCTGGCCCTAGAGGTTCTCATCAGACTAAAGGAGGCCTGGGACCTTGCTACACACGGAAGGTGGCAGAATCCACCAGGCGAAAAAGGCAGATGTTGTAGAGCCAACAGCTTTGACAAGCTTGCATTTAGACGCTGGGCTTGTGGGTGGCAAGAACTGTATTTTTTTTCTGCTGCAGCAGATGGCGCAGAGAAATTTGCTGGCTATAGTCTACAGCTAGTGGTGTGCTGCTGGCAGATGTGCTGCAAGGACCTGGGACACACTCCGCTAAACCATCATCCCTGTCAGTGGAGGCTGCTGAGAGGTCATGAGGTATATCAGGGACAGACTGAGGTGAGTAAGGAGGAGGGACAGATTTGTGCCCCTATTGTGTGGCTTTTAGGTGGTCTTGCCAATGGGCTGAGTGGTTAAATGCCTGTCAAGCATGTGGTACCCAAATGGTTGGTGTTTTTGCCACACTTGTTGTGCTTGAAACAAAGTTTGCAAATAGCAACAGTGCAATCGACTGCACATGTACTAAAAAGGCCCAGACAGCTGAGCTGTGGGAAGTGGGCCGGGAGATAACAGCTCCACAATGTGATGGAATAGGGTTGCTGCTCTCTACTCTTCCATGACGGATGCCTTATTGGGGTTGTGCCTCACACTCACTTTCCTCCTCTGCTCTATCTGGCATCCAAGTCGAGTCAGTGACCTCATCATCATCTCCTCCATGCTCATTAACACTGGAGACAACTTGGCAATACGCTGCAGCTGGGGAACATGAGTATCAATTTGTGTACCAGTGTTCTCCTCTCTTTGTAGGTTCCTGCCTTCCTCAACCTCAGAACCAACATCTGAATCGAGTAATGGCTGTGCATCGACAAGGAGCAAGTGGCTGACGATGTGTTCAAATATCTCTCTCTGCTGACTCCTCCATGCTTGATGCTAGGGCTATGGCAGGAAAAGCCGTGGAAAGGGAGGCAGGTTTAGCCACTCTGGCAGCTGCAGGAGACTGCACACTAGTCTCTGCTTGGGTGACAGAGGATGAGGAGAATGAGGACGGTTTAGTAAGCCAGTCCACCACCTCCTCTGCATGCTGTGGCTGGATAGCACGGGCAACATTACTAAACAGAGGAAATGATGCCCTGCCTGAGGACTGACCACGTCCACCTTTGCCTGTGGACATATACGCTGCTGGCCCCCTTACAGTGCTATGGGAACGTCTGCCTCTCCTTGCTTTCCTTCCAGACATGATGGGGGGAGTGGGGGGTGCTTATTAACAAAATGTAATAAAGATGTGTAAATGTGTATGTGGATGCACTTTAAGCAATGGATGTTTGGTGTACTTTAATTTGAGTATTCACTACACAGACACACTCCACGGATACACTATAATATACTGCAATATACTGCATGAAACGTGCAGTAACGCAATGAACTATATGGCATTAAACTTGCAGTAATGCATAGAACTATATGGCGTTAAACGTGCAGTAACGCAATGAAATATACAGCGTTGAACTTGCAGTAATGCACAGAACTATATGGCATTAAACTTGCAGTAACGCAATGAAATATATGGCGCTAAACTTGCAGTAACACAATGAAATATATGGCGTTAAAATTGCAGTAACGCAATGAAATATACAGAGTTAAACTTGCAGTAACGCACAGAACTATACGGCGTTAAACTTGCAGTAACGCAATAAAATATACTGTGTTAAACGGTCACTACACTCACACTGACTGAACTATTCTTACATTCACACTAATGTAAAGATGAATGGTCGCACTACACTCACAATGACTGAACTATCCCTACATTCACACTAATGTAAAGATGAATGGTCGCACTACACTCACACTAAACTATCCCTAGATGCACACTAAACTGATATTCTACACTGACAATAGAATCAGAATAGCACACTATGGCACACTAACTAATAGCACTGAACAGAGCCCTGTTCCACCTCTTTCCACACCGCTATTACACTACAAATGGCCGCTATGGAAAGAATATTTTTATAGTATGGGGCGGGATTAAGGGCAATGAGCCAAGACTATATACAGTCATCATGACAGCGTCAAATCATGGCTCTGACAGTGCTCTGTGCCCTGAGCCCTGATTAGGCGAAGCTTTCATTGCTTCAGCCAATCAGGGCTTTCAATGCACTGTGCGGCGGCGCAGTGCATTGTGGTAGTTTGGCGGGTCGAACGACCCGATAATTCGGCCCGAACTCAGCCAATATTCGGCCTGAACTCATGCTTGGGCCGCACCGTTCACCCATCCCTAATTATTAGTGAGTACACATAAAATTAAAAAAATTCATCGTGTACTTTCTTCAACACCAGACTTCTACCTTATTAATGACAACTAAACAATTATCATAAATTAAGCCAATCCACCTTCCAGAAAGAATTTAGCTTGTCATCTTTTTCAATATGTTTATTTTTGCCATCCATAGCAGTGAACTATCCTACCGAACAAAGAGTAAAGTGAGCCATTAACATAAATTAGCATTCAGCTGATTCACTGTGCTGAGAGACACAATGATCATTACTATTGGATACAGAAGACTTGAAGAATCGCCAGGTATCCACTATTAGTGATTAAGGTTTGCCGAGTGATGTGATCTAGCTCATTAGAAAACATTATGCATACACCTCATTTTTTTCTCCCATGCTGCTAATTATTTAAATATTCATCTTGAGTTCCTGGTTGTTCATCCACTAAGCCAATATAGTTGTTTGGAGTATCCGTTCTATAGGAAAAATCAACGACAACTCCAGGATACCTTCTGTCTCTGACCAACAGCAAATTCATTTAAAGTGGTTGTAAACTCTCAAAAAAAACAAAAAAAAAACAACCTGCAAGACAAAAGCCTTATTATAGGCTTACCTGTAGGTAAAAGTGGTAGTACAGTGTTTACAACCACTTTAAAGCTTATTTTATTTTCCAATTTTTGATAGTATAGGAAAAATATAGAAACTGTTTTAAGTTGCTGTTACTATCTGTACAACTTGGTGTTACCAACTTTGCTCTGGCAAAATAAGGTAGATGTTGAGGGAGAGAGCTCTGTACCGCAAAAGCACCCACACCAAGAGCTTCCGCCTTCTGGGCTGTGCAGTGGCCACCTGATGCTAGTGGGATTCCTTCCTTGTGCAAAGTGAATGGTGCAGAGGAACTGTCTGTCACAATGATGGACAGATAGCGCACCTTTTCACAGGTCACCACAGCACTCATTTCCAGAGTCAACCTGAAGTCTACTATGATCCTGTATCATACAAAACAGGTTGCAATCCTAGTCTCTCTATTAGAGAGTATCGCTCTCCCTATCCGTCATGATGAAAAATAGTGATGGTTGGATTACCCTTGTCTGAGAAGATTTCCATCCCTTCCTGTCTAGGCCTTGAGTAGGTCTAGGCAAAGTACTATCATGACTTTGTGTAGCCAAGTGCTGGCTATATCACTTTGCCATCATTGGGCATTCCTTAAAAAAGACTGCATTGAGCTTTGTACCCTCTAGGGCCCAGCATGGGGATTATGACATTATTTCCTAATTACAGAGAGAGAGAGAGAGAGAGAGATAGATCACTACTGGGGGGACATGTAGTCCCGAAAGCCAGGATTTCAGTGGTTTAAAAGCTGCTGCAAACTACAAGTTCCATCTGGCTGGAGAAAGAAAGAATTCTGGGTGAGCAGATAAATAGAACTGTCTTGGGAGGGGCTTACTCTCTTGGGACATGGGATCTACAGCTGCAGGAGTGAGAGGCTATGCTCCCCTGGCCAGTGTGAGTGAGCCTTGTGGCCTGCATAATGCGGAGGGATTTCTGTGAGTGAGACTTATCCCTGGAGGCAGATCGTCAGTCACTGGCCTCTCACTGGCAGTGTGGCTATTCAGGGCCACTTTCCCCTACGCTCACGCAGACACAGCTGAATCTTTGGGTCGTCAGGTTGCCAGTTAGGCATCCTTTATCTGACTGCAGATCCTTCAAGAGCGTGTTCTGGGACATCCTCTCTCCACAAGAAGCCCACCCTTAATGTTACATTCAAAGACACTGCATGCAGACAACTTTACTCCACCCTTTTCTACATCAAAGGCTTTTCGCTGGAAAACACTTTGCTTGTTCTATTTACCTTTGCTGGTCACCATTGCACAGCAATGCCTTTTGGCCCCTTCATAGCTAGCTAAAGATTTTGGACACCCTTACTTCAAAGACCCCTCCATGCAAAGGTATCAACCTACAGCACCTGTTTATCTTAAGAGGGAACTCTCACTCAGGTTTTACATATTGTGTTTTGTTGTTTCTTTTTGCCTGTGGCTTCAGGGCTTAGAGGGCGCTGACTGACAAAAAGTATTTTCTACCCCCTCTTGTACCTGGAGTCATAGGTTCCCTTAAGATCTATTGGCTTTTACAGCCAGGTTCACTGTTATTGCCATTTCATTGCATATCTCTTTAATTCTGTTTATGATATAGTTGCAATTTGGGGAAAACCTACATTTTACCTTTTTTTTTCCCTTGTTAACCCAAGAATATCCAGTAAAATATCCATTGGCAATCTTTGATATTTCTTTGATGTTTTATTCTCTCTTCGAATCATATCAGAACCCAGGGTGTCAGAGGTGTCGGGAGGCTCGCAGGGTCAGGGCAACCACTGAAGACAGTCATCTTCCTGCAGCCCCTACGTGGGTGGCGCTACATATGTTTAGAGAGAGGAAGGTTAACAAGGGCTTAATTTAGGGAATGTTAGGTTAAGTTAGGAGGTAAAATTTGAGATTGCTTTAACTGATTGACGGGTGTAGAGTTTGGTTGGGTGTATAGGGGTGAAGAAGATGTTCCATTTTTAGTCAGCTTTATCAGCATCCAGTTGACATTCACCAGCCTGTAAGCAGTTTGAAATTATGCCAGTTGGTGCTGCCCCGGACGAGAGGGTAAGGGCTCTGTTTTTCCGGTTCTTTGGTTTTGCCAGGTTTTTCTTTGTGTCTGACTCACTAATCCTGTGCTATAAGACTCATCTGCCCTCTGACCATACAACCATCTGCACAGATGCATTCTGATACTCCGGTTTTTGGAGACATGACTCTGGGATAGATCACTCTCTATTGACCTGTTTGTCCATACACTGACCTATAGTTCCTTGGAGAAATATATCTTGACCAATTTATGATGTTTAAATGTATGGTTCAAGTATATAGATGATATTCTCCCCCATTTTTGGTGACCGTGTAACAAGATGAACTATAACGCTGCTGGCTTTGCATGCACGCTCCAGATTTAGCATTCACGTGAATACTCTTCTCAAGGTGAATCATCTGACCCCAGTGAATCACTGTGTAACAAAATTCAATTGGGCAACCAAAATATATTGCAAAATGTGTGAAAATCACATAAATATTGAAATAAAACACAGCTAGGGCTACAAAGTAATTAATAGTGCCACCATATGATTAATGCCACAATGTGGATAATAGTGCATAGCAGGTGTCAATCCACATAGTTCCTATAAAGTGGGGCTCTCAAACCGATGTAACAAATACTCTATTCACCCCACTCTTCAAAGGAGGCAACCAAACAGCAACCGAGGAAGTAATTGGAGACCAAATGGCCGCTTACCAGATCTGTTGGATCTCAGGTTATAGAGATCATATAGGCATATGCAGTAGGGATCCGTCAACTCAGGACGGTGTGTTCATCTGATCACTCGATATTGAGAACCTCTCCTCCACAAACACTTCACCGGCTGTTGCAGTAACTTTGTTCCGTTGAACCCTTAGCAGGGTAAGCGTGGAGCGTGTTTAGAAAGGGCAGAAAAAAGACTTCATGGTGCAGTACTCAATAAGGCTTCTTTATTCCAATAAAATGGTAATAGTAAGCAACTGACATCCAATTGTAAAAACGGTGTATAGATAAGAACTATCAGCTGCGGCTTAAGCCAGCTAGCTAGTACGTGATGACGTCAGGTCCTACAGCTCCACTCGATGCATTTCTCCGTATGAGGCATCGACTGGGAAAAGAATCCTTATTGAATACTGCACCATGAAGTCTTTTTTTCTGCCTTTACTAAACACGCTCCATGAGCGATCTTACCCTGCTAAGGGTTCCACGGAACAAAGTTACTGCAACAGCCGGTAAAGTGTTTGTGGAGGAGAGTTTCTCAATATTGAGTGATCGGATGAATACATCGCCCTGAGTTGACGGATCCCTACCGCATATGCCTATATGATCTCTATAACCTGCAGATCTGGTAAGCAGCCATTTGGTCTCCAATTACTTCCTCGGTTGCTGTTTGGTTGCCTCCTTTGAAAAGTGTGGTGAATAGAGTATTTGTTACATCGTTTTGAGAGCCCCGCTCTATAGGAACTTTGTGGATTGACACCTGCTATGGACTATTAATCACATTGTGGCATTAATCATATGGTGGCACTATTAATTACTTTGTAGAACTAGCTGTGTTTTATTTCAATATTTATGTCATTTTCACACATTTTCCAATACATTTTGGTTGCGCAATTGAATTTTGTTACACATAGAGTGGGGACAGAAAGTATTCAGACCTCCTTAAATTTGTCACTCTTTGTTATATTGCAGCCATTTGCTAAAATAATTTAAGTTCATTTTTTTCCTCATGAATGTACACACAGCACCCCATATTGAAAGAAAAACACAGAATTGTTGATATTTTTGCAGATTTATTAAAAAAGAAAAACTGATATCACATGGTCCTAAGTATTCAGACCCTTTGCTGTGACACTCATATATTTAACTAAGGTGCTGTCCATTTCTTCTGATCATCCTTGAGATGGTTCTACACCTTCGTTTGAGTCCAGCTGTGTTTGATTATACTGATTGGACTTGATTAGGAAAGCCACACACCTGTCTATATAAGACCTTACAGCTCACAGTGCATGTCAGAGCAAATGAGAATCATGAGGTCAAAGGAACTGCCTGAACAGCTCAGAGACAGAATTGTGGCAAGGCACAGATCTGGCCAAGGTTACAAAAAAATTTCTGCTGCACTTAAGGTTCCTAAGAGCACTGTGGCCTCCATAATCCTTTAATGGTAGATGTTTGGGACGACCAGAACCCTTCCTAGAGCTGGCCGTCCGGCCAAACTGAGCTATCGGGGGAGAAGAGCCTTGGTGAGAGAGGTAAAGAAGAACCCAAAGGTCACTGTGGCTGAGCTCCAGAGATGCAGTCGGGAGATGGGAGAAAGTTGTAGAAAGTCAACCATCACTGCAGCCCTCCACCAGTCAGGGCTTTATGGCAGAGTGGCCCAACGAAAGCCTCTCCTCAGTGCAAGACACATGAAAACCCGCATGGAGTTTGCTAAAAAACACCTGAAGGACTCCAAGATAGTGAGAAATAAGATTCTTTGGTCTGATGAGACCAAGATAGAACTTTTTGCCCTTAATTCTAAGTGGTATGTGTGGAGAAAACCAGGCACTGCTCATCACCTGTCCAATACAGTCCTAACAGTGAAGCATGGTGGTGGCAGCATCATGCTGTGGGGGTGTTTTTCAGCTGCAGGGACAGAACGACTGGTAGCAATCGAGGGAAAGATGAATGTGGCCAAGTACGGGCATATCCTGGACGAAAACCTTCTCCAGAGTGCTCAGGACCTCAGACTGGGCCCAAGGTTTACCTTCCAACAAGACAATGACCCTAAGCACACAGCTAAAATAATGAAGGCGTGGCTTCACAACAACTCTGTGGCTGTTCTTGAATGGCCCAGCCAGAGCCTTGACTTAAACCCAAATGAGCATCTCTGGACAGACCAAAAAATGGCTGTCCACCAGAACTGGAGAGGATCTGCAAGGAGGTATGGCAGAGGTAGTATTTTTAAATATAGGTACATGCACGTTTATCAGAGGGTTAGCACGGATATTTCACTTTATACCCAGTGAATCCCTGGTTGGTTCTGATGCTCGTTGGTGATGTTTAGAGGACAATATGCAGCCAATTTTTAACCTTGGTTATTACTTCTAGATGTAATCATTGTTTTAAAAGACTGGCATTCTTCTTTCTTTAATGTATATGCCCCCCTGAAGAAGAAACTCTATTTCAAATCGCATTGGTTGTTCTCTGTCTTCATCCTTTGTCTGGTGATTCCCTTTTTGAGTACACTGTACCTAGAATATTATCCAACCCAATTTTAATATGTATTGTCATTTTTTACATTTTTGTAATAATAAAGAAATTGTAAACTTTGAAAATCTTTTCAAAGATACTTTCTATTCACTCTAAAATTACCCATTGCCGCTAAAGTTACATTATGAGGGTTTTTTTTTCCGTGCTATAAGAGAGGGACAGTGGTCCAGTGCAGAGAGCTTGTGGAGGAGAGAATTGGACAGCCTCACCCGTGAGGAGTGAAGGAATGTCGCCTGCTGCTGCTACTGCTGTCATGTAAAAGGTCATCAGGACCTGGGGCTTGTCCCCGAAGACTTCAGCACTGGAAAATGCCACTTTTGGATCCTCTAATTATACATGGACTCAGGTATACTGGGGCAGCCTGAATTAGGATTAGGGACATAGGATGAAATACTCTTTTCGCCTGAAGGACTTTGTGATGTTTTTGCACTTTTCCAAGTAAAGCTTTTAAAACCTTGTTCCTGCCTGGTTGTTTGAAGTTAGTAAAGAAGTGTAATGCAAATAACCAGCACCTTTCCACAGTTTAGGTAACTAAGGTACTTTAGGGTGTGAAGACATCAGTACAAGAGTTAAAGAGGAACACAGTCTGCTCACATAATTTGTAATAAAAACATCATTTTGAAGCTTCCCTCTAACCACTTTGTATATTAATTTATATGATTTTGTACTTGCCAAATATGCTGCAGAAATCTCCCTCCACTGAGTCTGGCTACAACCATTTTAACTGTGGGCAGCTGAAGCTGCTGCCTGTTCACTTCCTGGATTTACACAGACACACGTCTAGCTCTGCAGCTTTCATTGGCCCTCTTATGACTCATCTCACCTCCCTTCCTGGCAAACTCTCACAAGAGTGTGGCTGCTGTTAGCTGCCACCGGCCTGTCTGTGACATGTGAAGTGTTCTAGACTTCCACTCCAGGTCAAGAGCTCAATGATCTCCTCATCGAGCGTGTTAAGTTTACGCCTCCTAGCCATTTACCTGCCACTGGAAGCCAGTTCCTGTGGGATTTTGGTTGACGCCTGTTTTTCTCATTCCTCTGGTAAGGAGATTGGAGTGTCACTGTAGTGTGGTGTGTTTCCTATTCACACAGAAGCTGGTGCAGGGTTTAATTTCTATCCCTCTTGTCCTTATTTTCATTATGGACTATATTTAAACCTTTTTAGCGCTGCATACAGACTTTTACATAGTAGGTAAGATTAAATAAAGACAATAGCCCTGTGTAGATGTACGTGTGTCAGTGTCGATAATTATTTCCCATATCCCCGAATGTTGTGTTTTTTAAGATGCATGTCCAAGAGTCTTTTAAAAATATTAATACTCCCCACTGACACCACCAATTGTGGAAGAGAGTTCCACATCCTTATTGCCCTGACAGTGAAAACCCCTCTATGCAGCTTAAGGTTAAACCGCTTCTCCTCCAATCTCGTTGTGTGATCCCGTGTACTTTTACACTCCCTGAGACTGAATTGTTTTTTTCCTATGCTGGGATCAACATTGAGGTATTTGTAAATCGCTATCATGTCATCTCTCTAGCGTCTCTTCTCCAGTGAGAATAATTTTAGTGCTTGTAGTCGTTTCTCATAATTGAGGTCCTCCAATCCTTTTAGATTGTAAGCTCTAGTGAGCAGGGATCTCTAATTCCCCCTGTATTGAATTGTATTGTAACGGTACTGTCTGCCCTCATGCTGTATAGCGCTGCCAAACTTTGACGCTATATACATCCAGTGTAAAAATAATAATTATAAAAATAATAAGTAATGTGATGATGAAGGGAGGCTCCTGTTATTATAGGTAGCTAATTTTATATATAAAATTGGGTTGTGCTGATTTGTTATTAAGGGACACAGTGGTGTCATTACTTCATGTGCTGACAAAGTTGCAAGTGCATCTGTTTCTGGTGGTACCAGAAAAGTTCTCTTTCCTCACTCACAATTTCTCTAGTCAAAGATTCAATTGTATTAGGGCTAGTTTTCACCGGATGCAATGCGTTTTTATTCTGCACCAAAACACATGGACAATGTTTAACATGGATTTCAATTGTATTAGGGCTAGTTTTCACCTGATGCAATCCAGTGCGTTTTTATTCTGCACCAAAAACACATGGACAATGTTTAACATGGATTCCAATGGCCCTAGTTTACACTAGGGCAGTGTGTTCCAGTGCAGTCAACAAAAGTATAACATGTTGCATTTTTTCTATCTTGAACGCACCAAAGCACATCAAAAACTCGCTGGAACACATACTGTATGTTGTCCATTGAGATGAAGAAAAAAATGAGGGCAAAAACGCACTGGAACGCATCACAAACATATCAAAAACACGCATGCAGAAATGCACCTGGAATGCAGAAGTTGTGGCATAAACCAGCCCTTAATATTTAGCTTGGGTAGGTCACTAGTTCTATATAGTAAATGTATATTTATAAGTTGAAACTCTATTGATGTTTGTACAGGTAAAAGTTGAACATTATCTCAATTTGTCCCTAAGGCCAGAAGTTCCCAGTTTTTCCCTGATTTAAAACTCACACATGTTCAGACGAAAAAAATAAAAACAGAGGAGCAAAATTAATAAACACTGTAAATATATTTTTTCTACCACTCCCTACCATTCCGCCTTCGCAATGGGGCTGTTGGTGCCTAATAGTACACATAGCTCCCACTATACTGCAGCTGGTCATCTATCAGTGGCAGCATATGGCTAGTCACAGACAGAAATTCCGACCTGAATATTACACTCCATCTTTTAACATAGAGCAGGCGGACATCTCCGAGGAGAATGCATAATATCATGAGATATTTACTGCTACCGTCACTTCTAAGCTCTCTGCTTATACACAATGTGATTATGATTAAGGGAGGGAAGGCACCGACTGCAAAGGAGGATAATGGTTTAACGCACTGATGTATAAGCACACAGAACTACATAGGATATTAAGTAAGTAGTGAATTTCCATAACAGCCGCTGCTTCTCATAGCGTTACAGAGAGAGCTTTGTAAGAGAATTATGAAGGCATAAATAAGCTGAGCTGCCTGAGCGTTGTTTTCTTGTTGGTGATTCACGCCACAAAAAATAAAACCCTTCTTTCTTTAATGCCGCGTACACACGGTCGTACTTTCCGGCATACTTGGTCCGGCACACTTTCCGACGGACTTTGTCCGCCAGGTGCGCCGGACTTTAAAACGGACGGACTTGCCCACACACGCCGGGACTTTCCGGCGGGCTAAGTCCGCCCGTCTTTCCGACGGACTTTCGCCGGAGTTCCGGCGGACTTTCAGAATGAACGGACTTGCCCACACACGGCCAAGTCCGTTCATTTTGAACATGACTCAGGTGCGACGGGACTAGTAAAGGATGTCAATCTTGCCGCTTTTATCTGCGAGATTGACACCTTGCGAGCCCCGTCGCGGGGCATACCAGGCCCTTAGGTCTGGTATGGATTATAAAGGGAAGCCCCTACGCCGAAAAAACGGCGTGGGGTCCCCCCTAAAATCCATACCAGACCCCGATCCGAGCACGCAGCCTGGCCGGTCAGGAAAGGGGGTGGGGACGAGCGAGCGCCCCCCCTCCTGAACCGTACCAGGCCGCATGCCCTCAACATGGGGGGGTGGGTGCTTTGGGGGAGGGGGGCGCCCTGCGGGCCCCCCCCACCTCAAAGCACCTTGTCCCCATGTTGATGAGGACAAGGGCCTCTTCCCAACAACCCTGGCCGTTGGTTGTCGGGGTCTGCGGGCGGGGGGCTTATCGGAATCTGGGAGCCCCCTTTAATAAGGGGGCCCCCAGATCCCGGCACCCCACCCTATGTGAATGAGTATGGGGTACATGGTCCCCCTACCCCTTCACCTAGGGAAAAATTGTAAGTAATAAAACACACTACACAGGTTTTTAAAATATTTTATTAAACAGCTCCGGGGGTGGGGATCTTCCTCCGGCTTCGGGGGTCTTCTTCCGGCTTCGGGGGTCCCTCTGCTTCATCTTCTCCCGGCGTCCGGTTGGTTCTTCTCCGCTCTCTTCTCCCGGTGTTCCAGTTCTTCGGCCGGCTCCTCTGCTGTGTTCAGGTAGCTCTCTTGCCAGCAGAGGTCCGGACTTCTGAGCTGCTGGGCTTCTTCTCTTCTCTTCTCTTCCCCCAGATGTTGACACGACGCTCTCTCCGGCTGGACTGGTCTCCGAGGGCTGCGTTGTGACTTATATAGGCGGAGACCCCGCCCCCTTTTAATGTCACAGTCCCTGGGCATGCTGGGACTGTGACGTTTTAGGGGGCGGGGTCGACCACGCCCCCTAAAACGTCACAGTCCCAGCATGCCCAGGGACTGTGACATCATATGGGGGCGGGGTCTCCGCCTATATAAGTCACAACGCAGCCCTCAGAGACCAGTCCAGCCGGAGAGAGCGTCGTGTCAACATCTGGGGGAAGAGAAGAGAAGACAAGAAGCCCAGAAGTCCGGACCTCCGCTGGCAATAGAGCTACATGAAGACGGCGGAGGGGCCGGCCGAAGACCTGGGACACCGGGAGAAGAGGCCGGAGAGCGGAGAAGAACCAACCGGACGCCGGGAGAAGATGAAGCGGAGGGACCCCCGAAGCCGGAAGAAGACCCCCGAAGCCGGAGGAAGATCCCCCCCCCCGGAGCTGTTTAATAAAATATTTTAAAAACCTGTGTAGTGTGTTTTATTACTTACACTTTTTTCCTAGGTAAATGGGTAGGGGTACCATGTACCCCATACTCATTTACATAGGGTGGGGGCCGGGATCTGGGGGCCCCCTTATTAAAGGGGGCTCCCAGATTCCGATAAGCCCCCGCCCGCAGACCCCGACAACCAACGGCCAGGGTTGTCGGGAAGAGGCCCTTGTCTTCATCAACATGGGGACAAGGTGCTTTGTGGTGGGGGGGCACCGTAAGGCGCCCCCCTCCCCCAAAGCACCCACCCCCCATGTTGAGGGCATGCGGCCTGGTACGGTTCAGGAGGGGGGGGGGGCGCTCGCTCGTCCCCACCCCCTTTCCTGACCGGCCAGGCTGCGTGCTCGGATCGGGGTCTGGTATGGATTTTAGGGGGACCCCACGCCGTTTTTTCAGCGTAGCGGGGTTCCCTTTATAATCCATACCAGACCTAAGGGCCCGGTATGCCCCGCGCTCGCCGCAATAGGAAGATTTGTTTTTCCTATTGCAGCGAGCGCGAGATGCAATACCCTGCCCTCGTGTCGTATTTGGTCTGTCGGACCAGCCTACACACGAGCGGGCTTTCCGTCGGACCAGCACACACACGAGCGGACTTTCCGCCCGAAACTGAGTCCGACGGAAAGATTTGAAACATTCTTCAAATCTAGGTCCGGCGGGCTTTTGGGAAGAAGTCCGCCGGAAAAGTCCGCCGCCGCCCACACACGGGCGGATTGTCCGGCACACTCTGGTCCGCCGGACCAAGTATGCCGGAAAGTCCGACCGTGTGTACGCGGCATTAGTGAGACCCTTTATATCAGCAAAGACTGAGTGGCCTTGGCACTACCGCTCGCAGCATCTGGAATGAAAATTCTCAGCAATGGAAAGTTACAAAAAATATGAGCAAATGTTGCAAAGGGGACCTGTCAGCTTCTCGCAAACATGAAATACAGAGTGTATTGTGTACAAAGATGAAGCCTAATGCCCTGTATACACGACCGGTTTTGGCGTCGGAATAAACTCCGAAGGTTTCTCCGACGGAATTCCATTCAAGCGGTCTTGCCTACACACGGTCAAACCAAAGTCTGACCAAAGTCCGACCGTCCAGAACGCGGTGGCGTACAACACGTACGATGGGACTAGAAGAAGGAAGTGCAATAGCCAGTAGCCAATAGCTTCTATCTCGCACTTGCTTCAGAGCATGCGTCATTTTTGGTCCATTGGAACAGCATCCAGGCGAGCGGGTTTCCCAATAGGAAATGGTTCGTTCGGAAATATTTAGAACATATTCCATTTATAGGTCCGTCAGAATTTTCGAAAAAAAAAGTCTGATGAGGCATACACACAATCGGAATAGGCGATGAAAAGCTTTCGTCTGACTTTTTCTGACGTACATTCTGCTCGTGTGTACGCAGCATTACCCTTCTCTCCACCCTCCTCAGGCTAAGAGAGGGACTGCAGATGCATAATGCAAATGAGGCCCAATTATTTTTTTTATTAAATTAAAATAAAATAACATGAATTAAAAATCCCAAATAAAATCACTAAATTCTCATATAAGCCTTAATGTTAAAGTGACATTGAAAGGATATATTTTTATTCTCCAAAAAAAAACAGTAGTAAAAACAGGAAGATGAGCCATGGTCTAGTGCCCCATGCTCCTGCATTGGTGGGGAAAAATTTCCCTGCATCTGGGGTGTCACTGTAAGGAAAAATGTCCCTGCGTTGGTGGTGTCACTGAAGGGAAAAATGTCCCTGCATCTGTGGTGTGACTGGAAGGGAAAAATGTCCCTGCATTTGTGGTGTGACTGGAAGGGAAAAATATCACTGCATCTGTGGTGTGACTGGAAGAGGAAAAATGTCCTTGCGTCTGTGGCGTGACTGGAAGGGAAAAATGTCACTGAATCTGTGGTGTAACTGGAAGGGAAAAATGTCCCTGCATCTGTAGTGTGACTGGAAGGGAAAAATATTCTTGTGTCTGTGGTGTGACTGGAAGGGCAAATGTTCTTGCGACTGTGGTGTGACCGGAAGGGAAAAATGTCCCTGCATCTGTGGTGTGACTGGAAGGGAAAAATGTCTCTGCATCTGTGTTGTAACTGGAAGGAAAAAATGTCTTTGCATCTGTAGTGTGCCTGGAAGGGAAAAATGAATCACATCTGTGGTATGACTGGAAGGAAAAAATGTCCCTGCATCTGCGGTGTGACAGGAAGGGAAAAATGTCCCTGCATCTGTGGTGTGACTGGAAGGAAAAAATGTAAATATCCTTGCATCTGTGGTGTGACTGGAAGGGAAAAATGTCCTTGCGTCTGTGGTGTGACTGGAACGGAACAATGTCCCTGCATCTGTGGTGTGACTGGAAGGGAAAAATATTCTTGCGTCTGTGGTGTGACTGGAAGGGAAAAATGTCCCTGCATCTGTGGTGTCCTGGAAGGGAAAAATGTCCCTGCGTCTGTGGTGTGACTGGAAGGGAAAAATGTCCCTGCGTCTGTGGTGTGAAAAATGTCCCTGCATCTGTGGTGTGACCGGAAGAGAAAAATATCCCTGCATCTGTGGTGTGAATGGAAGGGAAAAATGCCCCTGCATCAAAGTTTGAATTAAAATTGCTTCACTCATAGCAACCAACCCAACATACCTTACTTGTACTGGACCAGGGGCCAAATGTCCCCCAGTCTGATCCTCTCCTGCTTCAGACAAAGCTTTATGGGACACATAGAGAAGGGAGTAAATAAGATATTATTATGTATACTTTATAACTTTTACAATATTATTTTAAATTTATTTCTCATTCTTGGATGAAGTGTCTCTTGTTAGACGTCATCGTGTTCTGTGAAACCTCTGTGCTGAGGATATGTCTGTTTCTGTGCAATTAATTTCTGAAGGAACTGTGCTCATGGTGACCATAAAATTCGATTAATGGCTACAAGTAATTAAAAAAATAAAACAACAAGAACAATTTTTCGGTTAATTAAGCTCGCTATTTTTGTAATATAGATTAAATAATTCCAATCCACACGCAGAGATTTCTCATTGTGAACCCTACAGCTTGCTTGCTGTTAAATTTAAAAGAAATAAAACAACAGAGTTTAAAATCACATTCTGATAATGACTTTATATTATATGACAGTCACAAGTGAAGTTAAGCATCTGTTTCGAGCCAGAGTCTCATGCCTCTGGAACAAGAAGACATGGCCAGCCACTCTTTGGGTTGAGATGGGGGAAGTTATCGATTGAACAGGTGTCCAATGCTTTCTGTTCCATTGGAGATAAACTTTATGGCCAAATGTATGTGGACACCCCTTCAAATGATTTCATTCATCTGTATCTAGTGAAGGGTACTGCTAATGCTACAGCATACAAGGATGACTCTGTCCCTGTCTACAAAGCCAGCTTTTTAACCACTTCCCGCTCGTAGTATTAACAAATGACTAGCGGGCGGTGGCTCTCTCATATGACATCTTCCCACTCTCCCTGGGACACGGAACTTCACCGATCCTGGTAAAGAGCCGATGGCGAGGCTCTTTACCCATGTGATCAGCTGTGTCCAATCATAGCTGGTTACATGTTGTGATGGACCCCCGTACTCAAGAAGAGTATGTCCACTGTATAAGCTTCCCTTGTCCAGTACCAGCACAATCCAAGATCCCTTAGCCCATCCAGTCACTTGTCAAGGCATCAGTGTAGGGTGGTAAGAAGCATAAGACTGATTATTCAAACACAGGTACAAAGAGATATACACTCAGGGGACAATCCCTCGCTTCTTTGCATAATGACACAGGGCGGGGTAAACTGCATTCAGTAACAAGAGACACACAAACAGCCTTTAGGAAGGGCTGCAGGAGAAATCCCCCCTCCCCTCTAACAGCTAATCCACATACACATATACAGTACATCCCATAATAGGTTGCTCCCAAGGCAGACAGAAACAATACAACAATGGCATACAGCCACTTAACAATAAACACATAGCAACCCCCACCCCACCTCAAACTATCTAGCAATGGTCTATGAGACTATGAGACTCCTGCAATATTCTAGCAGTCCGAAAGGTGGATTTATTTTTCTTCATATATTTCTTGAGGGATATTGTTCACAAATATTACTGTCCCGAGTGAAAGAACCCCTTCATTCTTTCAACACAAACCACAAATATAGAACCCAGGATAACGGGTAAAATGAAATGCTGAGTCCTGTGTGGTAGTACTGGGAGTCTGGTTAGGACAGACCAGACTGGGCTTCTCGGTCACCCTGTGCCCCTAATAAACACAGGGTAAATTACACATAAGTGGGCCCAGGGGAGCTGGAAAATGGGTTTCCAGAGCTCTCTAAGGTAAGCTGGGTTCCACAAGCACCCCCCCGCCCAAAGTGACAACCGTCACACATATAAAAAAGGAAATGCCAGTTATCGACATTCCTTTCCTCACACTGACAGCGTGTGAGGAGAAAGCCGACCAGAGGCATTTTCTCACAGGGGGAGATCTGCACAGATAATCAGGGTACTGATTATCAGTGCCCTGATTATCAGTGCACCCCCAACATTGCCCAGCATTTATGCCAATCAGTGCCCAACAGTGCTGCCTTTCAGTGCCACCCTCAGTGCCACCCATCAGTGCCGCCTATCAGTGCTGCCTCATCAGTGCCCATCAGTGCAGCCTATCAGTGCTCATTAGTGCAGCCTCTCAGTGCCCATCAGTGCAGCCTCATCAGCGCACATCAGTGAAGAAGAAAAATTACTTTGCAACAAAAACTAAGAAAACCTTTTTTTTCACATTTTCTGCATTTTTTTTTATGTTTTTAGCAAAAAATCCAGTTGTGATTTAATACCACCAAAAAAAGCTCTTTCTGTTTAAAAAAAATTATAAAAATTTTGTTTGGGTACAGTATTGCATGACTACGCAATTGTCATTCAAAGTGCAACAGCGCTAAAAGCTGAAAATTAGCCTGGGCAGAAAGGGGGTAAAAATGTAAAGTAGTTAAACACATGGTTTGAACAGTTTGGTGTGAAGCAACTTGAATGGCCTGCACAGAACCCTGACCTCAACCTCAACCTCAACCATATTGAACACACCTTTGAACATCCAACATCAGAACCTGTCCCTACCTGTTGGCTGAATATGGACACATTTCCACAGATACACTTCAAAATCTTGCAAAAAGACTTTCCATAAGAATGGGGGATGCTATAGCCGCAAAAGTGGAACAACTACATATTAATGCTTATGGTTTGGTAAAAGGTTTCCAACAAGCTTGTAGACAGGTGCAGTCTACTTTCTCCACTGTTGGTGGCGCTTATCCGCAGCAGCATTGCAGGAGGAGAGGAAATCAAGAGGAACGTGACTCCTCTATGGTATCCAGGGTCACCAGGGAAGCTATCTGATTGGATGCTGCTGCCCCATGTGACTCTAGCAGCCATCTTGTGTCAGGCAGAGTCTATTTAGATCTTGGCTTCCAGGCTTGGCATGCATTTTGCATGTGGGTAGAGTATGGACAGGTAACCCGTCTGACAGGGACAGTGATTAGAAAAAACAATACGCCAAGCTAGGTGATACAAAACATAAGTATATAAGTCATTTGCAGTCACAATATAATAAGTGTTCATAAGCGCTCGTGCTCAATAATAATTTTTCATCTGTGCTCCATAGACTTATGCTCAGACTGGGTGCCCCACATAAATGTGCACTCACCCCTATATATTGACCAACTATCTCTAGTTTGGTCGTTCAAGCGTGTGGGGAAACCCCTGGAAGGATCTGTTGCTGGCGGCTCTTGCACTGGATATGCCTCATAGGAATGGATATGAATGTGTCAGAGCTGGGCTCAGCCCTATCTTCTCAAAGCTGGCCACTCGGCTAATTGCCAGCTCCTATCTCTCCACAGTGACACACCTGTTGATGATATCCTGCTCGTCAGTCCTGCCTATTTAAGTCGTCCAGTCCAGATGATCTCTGCCTTCGCTTTGGTCACATCTCTAGAGACGCTCTCCTGTGTTTCTATTAAAGATTTGCTTGGCTGACATTCCTTCTGGGTCCAGATCCTGCTTGCTGTTCTACTACGCTCATCTCTGGCTCCCTGACGTTTTGGTTTGGCTTGTCTGACTATCCGTTCCGTTTCTGAACTCTGGCTGTTTTGACTACGTTTACGCTGTTTACATTTTTTTTTTATTATTATTAAACAAGTGTGATTTAACTGTACTTCTGTCTCAGTCTGATTCATGGCTTCTGCAGAATTACAGAGAGGAAACCTCAAAAAAAAATAGGTAGTACTACGTATTACCAGGGGGGCGGACTTTTTAGGCTGAGAAACACTGGAGAGGAAGTAACAGTATAAAAATATAAATTTATTGAAAGTTACAAATACATAAAAGTAAGAATGAAGATTATAACATAAATGCATCTATGAATATTGTGCAGTGAGCCCTTGTATGTCTACACGTTTCGCTGCTAGGCTTCCTCAGGACACGGCCAAGGTTCACAGATGGAACAGATAAGAGAATATGTTTCTCTATCTGAAATGAGATATAATGTCATTAGACACACTCATTTCAGATAGAGAAACATATTCTCTTATCTGTAGACATACAAGGGTTCACTGCACAATATTCATAGATGCATTTATGTTATAATCCTCATTCTTACTTTTATGTATTTGTAACTTTCATTAAATTTATATTTTTATACTGTTATTTCCTCTCCAGTGTTTCTCAGCCTAAAAAGTCCGCTCCCCTGGTAATACGTAGTACATCCCTAATTTTTTTGTCTTCATATATTTACGGACGTGGCCTATTTTTGCACTTTCTTCTTTGTCCAGAGAGGAAACCTCATTGCACAATGTTGTTTAAAAATGTATTAGGTAAACACATAAAAATTACACTCACATGCAGTGGTGCCTATCATCCTGGTACCCAGCGTGTATAGTGATTTTCTGGGGGGAATCGACCCACAATATGCTAGTAACCGCTAGCTGTGGTTCAGCTTGATTTCCGAAGGATTGCGTAGGCAGACGTGTGTCGCAGTGACTCGATCAAGCCTCAGCACGTTTCAGCCAATCAATATGCCATCATCAGGAAGCTCTAATTCTGCCATACTGAGTGAGGGCTTTATTCCCTTACATCGATATTGGTAATTGATAATAAAAATTTGCCACCTGCTATTAGCTCAGGGGTTGCTTACAGTCTATTCTAATAGGAAAAATAGGTCTAGAAAATTACAATTATAAACTTAACAATTAAAATAACAATTTAGAACATTCAATGATTAGTAATAGCAAAGGCCACCTAGTGGACATTAATAAAACAATAGTCTGATAATTAATATTAATTCATCTGCCAAGATAAACTTTAAATTCAAAATTTAATTAAAGTGGTTGTTAAGCCACTCTAACCTGTATACACCATCAGCACTGCCTCCTATTGTAGTATCCCCCTCTGTGTGTGATTTATAAAAATAAGTGCTGCAAATACCTCATTTCACTGCCGAGATTGCGATCACATGACTGGCCAGCTTTCTCCTTTTATCCTCTGAGGGATGCAGTGGGCGGGGCTGAGATTTCTCTGCTGATGTCGGTCTGGAGGGGAGGAGGAGAGGAAGAGAGAGCTGGCTGGTCATGTGATCGCAATCTCAGCTCTTAAATGAGGTATTTACATTATTTATATTTATAAATCATTCACAGAGGGGGACACTGCAATAGGAGGCAGTGCTGATGGTGTATACAGGTTAGTGTTATGAGAGCAGCATGAGGGGGAGTAGCGGCTCACACACAGACAGAGAGGGGTGGGGGGAGGAGGACACAGGAGCACAGAGGAAAGCAGATAGAAGGCTGCTGATGACAGAGGCATGTAAACTGACCACGGTGTCTGGTCTCAGAAGCCATGATACACAAGTGGTCAGTTAACAGAGGGGTGGGGAGAAACTGGCAGGATCAGCCAGGTTTTTTAGGTGTTACAGGGGGCCAAATGACACAGGACAAGCACTGTGTCATATAACATGCTTTAAAGGAGCAGGATCCATTTTTTTTTTTTTAAATATAGTATGAGTAAATTAATTAAATAAACG
Source organism: Lithobates septentrionalis (assembly GCA_037952835.1). Classification (NCBI taxonomy): domain Eukaryota; kingdom Metazoa; phylum Chordata; class Amphibia; order Anura; family Ranidae; genus Lithobates; species Lithobates septentrionalis. The sequence continues at coordinate 400,757 of JBBDGP010001178.1, read as the reverse complement.
AAAGTAATATACATATATCAGAGAAACCTATCCAGTGATCTCTAATTTGAATAATCCTCTGATAATAAATAGCAATCTCCCAAACCTCACAGAACTATAGAATTGATAAAAATTAACATAAATTAAATATGATGAATAAATTAATGATTAATCTAAGTCGATTAATTACCACAGGACTAATTATGTTTAGCTAAAAATAATGGTTAATAATCTGATAAAACAGTTACGATCAAAATCAATATTCAACCATAAATTGAGTTAAAATTTGAAGTTCAAATATCCACTTTGTTTCATTTTGGGATATCTGTTTTATCATATTAGCACCTCTCCAATGTCTATTAATAGTGTCAATGGCATAGAAGGATAGTTCTGCTGGATTATTATTTCTTAATAGGGTACTGTTTAGAAGTTTGATGAGACATAAATGATGTCCGTTTTCTGGGCACTGTTTTAATGCTCCTACAAGGACCACATCTGAAAAAACCTTCTAGGTTAAACATAGTGACTTGCTGTTTTTTTTTGGGGGGGGTCAGGTATTTTTTTGACTAATTTATCTCTCAGACCTGGAGCTTTACGATACGATAAATACATTTAGGCCTGCTAGGTAGAATTTTGTTTAACCAATTGCTTACTGGGTACCTAAACCCCCCTCCTGCCCAGACCCATTTTCAGCTTTTAGCGCTGTCACTCTTTGAACGACAATTGCACGGTCATACAACACTGTACCCAAGTTACATTTTTATATTTTTTTCCCCACAAATAGAGCTTTCTTTTGGTGGTATTTCATCACCTCTGGGGTTTTTTATTTTTTGTTAAAAAAATTTAAAAAGACCGATTTAAAAAAAAAAATACAAAACCATTTTATATTTTGTTAATAAATTTTGCAAACAGGTAATTTTTCTCCTTTATTGATGTACGCTGATAATTCTACACTGATGGGCACTGATAGGCTGCACTGATGGGCACTGATAGGCTGCACTGATGGGCACCGATAGGCTGCATTGATGGGCACTGATAAGGCGGCACTGATGGGCACTAATAAGGTGGCACTGATGGGCACTAAAAGGTGGCACTGGTGGACACTGAGAGGTGGCACTGATGGGTGGCACTGATGGGCAGCACTGAAGGGCACTGATAGGTGGCACTGATAGTTGGCACTGATGGGCACTGATGGGTGGCAGTGATGGGCACTGATCAGCACTGGTAGGTGACACTGATAGGCAGCACTGCTAGGTGGCACTGATGAGGCACTGATTGGCACAAACTGGTGGGCATGGATAGGTGGCACTCGTGGGCATTGATAGGTGGCACTGATTGCTAGCACTGTTATGTACTGGTGGGCACTGATTTGTGGGCACTGATTTGTGGCACTGTGGGCACTGGTAGGTGGCACTGGCAGGCGGTACTGGTGGGCACAATTGAGGCGACTGTGCCTCTTCCTCTTCGGGCCTGATGTCCCTTCAACAGAAGCCAGTGATCTGCTTTTTTTTCTCCTCACGCTGTCAGCGCGAGAAAAGAAACAAAACGATTACCATTTCTGTTTACATCACGTGATCAGCTGTCATTGGCTGACAGCTGATCACGTAGTAAGGGGCCAGGATCGACCCCTTTTTCTGATCTGTGAACACAGGGGGCATGCAGGGAGCGTGCAAAGGGGAGGCCGTCTACTTTGCCGGAAAAGTAGATCAGTGCCGGAACTTGTTGTGGCACTGGGCTCCAGGACAGTGGTGTCACTAGGGTTAATGTCACCTGGTGCGGTAAAAACTGTACCCCCCCCCCTATTTTTGAACTGGAGGCCCAGCGTTGGCATTCATTGTGGTGGTCAATAAGGCCTAGAGGATATCGGGTTAGGCACTTCAGATATTTTCATTATCCATTACTGGGAACAGTAATGGATAATGGCCAACAGGCTCTCTTACCAGACCCGGTGAAACTGCAACAGTGATCCCTCCGGCTGGACGTTCGCTCACTCTGGGTTGCCCAGGCCGACTCTAGTCAGTAGTGTAGCATGTCTGTACCCTGGCAGTGGCTCCATCTTTCTCCCCCTCTGGTGGTGCGGTTACACCGTGGCTCCCTCTTTGCTGGTGCGGGTACAGCGTGGCTCCCTCTCTGGTGGTGCAGGTACAGTGTGGCTCCCTCTCTGGTGGTGAGGGTACAGCATGGCTCTCTCTGGTGGTGCGGGTACAGCGTGGTTCCCTCCCTGGTGGGTGCAGGTACAGCGTGGCTCCCTCTCTGGAGGTGCGGGTACAGCGTGGCTCCCTCTCTGGTGGGTGCAGGTACAGCGTGGCTCCCTCTCTGGTGGTGCGGGTACAGCGTGGCTTCCTCTCTGGTGGTGTGGGTACAGCATGGCTCCCTCTCTGGTGGTGCAGGTACAGTGTGGCTCCCTCTGTGGTGGTGCGGGTACAGCGTGGCTCTCTGGTGGTGTGGGTACAGCATGGCTCTCTGGTGGTGCGGTACAGCGTGGCTCTCTGGTGGTGCGGGTACAGTATGGCTCTCTGGTGGTGCGGGTACAGGGGTACAGTGTGGCTCCCTCTCTGGCTTCACCCAGCACAGTACTCTCTTTTTCTCCTCTTGTAACACCCAATTCCTCTGCTTTTTCCTGGTTTCCGGGTTCGGGGTTCCAGGCTTCCCTCCCCCAGCAGAGTGCATGAAAGCGGGCTGTCTGTGTATCTTCCCCGCTCGCCCACCCTCCCATTTCTCTGTCAGCCGAAGGGAAGAAATAGCGGCTCTAATTGGGTCCGCCGCCCAGCTTCCTGCCCGCTGTTTCCCTCCCCATGATTGGCCACAACAGAGGGCCAATCAGAGAGAGTATCATGGCTTTACGGGGGGTGATTTGACGGCTCCTACTAAAACTGCTTCCTGGCCCCCTCTGCACCCGTGACGCCACTGCACTCTTCAGCTTTACTGCCCTGATGGGGGCCCTGCATGTGGGAGTCAGGAGGAGGGCGCAGGTGCCTTTTTCGTGGGGGGGGGCAGCTTTTTTGCCGCCCCCCCCCCCCCACAAAGTGCCACCCTAGGCTTAGGCCTTGTTAGCCTAGGCCAAAACACAGCACTGTGTTACATGCTGTGAGTGTTCCAGGTCAGGTGCCTTTCCCCTGGGCTTGTTGTGAATGACTGGATTCTGCATTAATACAAGTTCTGTTCCTTTTAGTGGGGGTCTGTGTGTTTACTTCCATCGCACCACGATGCACCTCCCCACAAGCTCATATACAGTGGATGTGACATTTGGTCATGTAGGGGCTGTTCTGTCACCACTACATGTTTCCCTGTGTGTAGATGGACATGCAGCTAAACCCTCCTATTCTGCAATAAGCCAGACTGAGTGTCATTTTGAAGCTTTATTTACAAAACAGGGTGGGAATTGTGATAGGGTGTGGGTTGAGTTACCTCAGAGGATCCGGCACCTCATCCCTTGTATTGATAGAATGTAAATGAAGGGATTGGAGTTTAGATTTATAACGGTGCCCAACAATATATAAAAATACAGTTTTGTTCAAAATATAAAATGTTTTATTACATGAAAAAATCTGACAGGACAATCATAGGTGCATAAAAAACAGAGTAAACATGTGATTGCTAATACTGGCCAGAGTATCCATATGCCTATGGTAATTACTGGTAGCGACCCCTACATGTTTCGCCAAACATTGGCTTCTTCAGGGAAATGTATAATTGCCAGTATTCAACAATGGCCCTAATAACAATACAAAAACAATGTTTTAATAATTGGCACAGCAGATTAGTATTGAAATTGCATAGTATACAAAAACACAAAACACATAGAGCAAAATGATTGTGTGACATGGTTCGTAATATCTCCCACCCAGCAGTCCCCAGCCCCACCTCCCTAGCTATACCCCCACACACACAGGGTGTACACCAAAGCAATCTGGCAAGAGCAGGAAGGGCGCCGAAAATGAGTGGCTACAGGGGGCATAGACGGGCCATGCTAGAAGCAAAATGATTGTGTGACATGGTTCGTAATATCTCCCACCCAGCAGTCCCCAGCCCCACCTACCTAGCGATACCCCCACACACACAGGGCGTACACCAAAGCAATCTGGCAAGAGCAGGAAGGGCGCCGAAAATGAGTGGCTACAGGGGGCATAGACGGGCCATGCTAGAAGCAAAAAAGGAAAGGAAAAGGAAAGCAATATGTAATAATGGAAATAACATAGTCCAATGTTTTGGGCTAACATAGCCTCAATACTTACAAAAACTCTGTTGGAGAGAAATGCAGGTACAGGGGTGCCAAAAAAAACCTCCCAATTTGACAAAACTAAGGATTGTAGCATGGGCAAGGGGCCCTATAAAGGGAAAAGAAAAGGAGGAAACAATGAAAATTAGTGAATAAGAAAGGAGAGTGTATAAGTAAAGTTACAATCCATTGGTGAATATGGATAGTAGAGTAAACAGATATTGAGAGTTATAATGGAATAGGGTACTTCTTATCATTCACCCAATGTGTCAGGTGTGTGAGTAGTTACCCTAGTGCAATTACAACCAAAAAAATTACAATCAGGCCAGCGGCGGACATGTAAACAGCGACGTACACGAGCTCCTCCAGCACCGAGAGATCCTGACAAGCATCCGGACATCACTCACCCTTTCCGACCAAATTACGGGATCGGTACACATTCAGCACTGCCCTGAGCCTGCAAAGTTGGTCTGACACGGCCCGGCGGGGACTAAACCAGCCAACGTACGTCCACTAACACAGACTGCGGGGAGATCCAAAGATGGCGCCGGCTCCTCTTCCTCATGCAAAGGATAAGCAGCAACACGCCGGTGAGTCTCGCATCCCTGCTCTCACACAAAAACCCACTGCCACTGCCAAAAAAACTAAAACTACTATAAACCACTATAAAGGAACATTTTACTGACTCCCCGCCGAGCCCACGTTTGTCGGGCCTCGGCTGCATCTCCAGAGGTGGAGGAGTCAGACCCATGAAACGATGCAGGCAAAAGATTTGTTCCAGGATCTCTACTGCAGAACAACGCATTAGCGATATGGAAGATACAGTACAGCCTATATCTGCTAATCTACGCTTGCAGCAACAAGATTTAAAGGAACACGCTTTGAAACTGGGGGATTTGGAGGACCGCATGCGCAGGAACAACCTGCGTTTCATTGGCTTTCCAGAAGAAACTGAAGGCAAAGATCCTGAACTGTTTCTGGAAAAATGGCTGAAATCGCTAGTAGGGTCGGAGACTTTGTCCTACTTGTTCGCAATTGAACGGGCGCATAGAGTTCCTATGCGACCTCCGCCATTAGGAGCTCCCCCGCGCCCTCTACGGGCAAAGCTACTTAATTTCAGAGATAAGGAGGCTATGATGCGTACAGCCCGTAATCTCTCAGACATCAAGTTTAATAGTAATTGAATCTCAATTTTTCCAGACTTTTCTGCCGCCACACAGAAGCAAAGATCTGCCTTTACTGCAGTGAAAAGGCACCTTCGAGACAAGCAACTCAGCTACAGCATGCTATACCCTGCCAAACTGAGGGTCATCAATGAGGGCAAGGCTCAATTTTTCCTATCTCCCTCAGAAGCCTCTGATTGGCTCGATGGTCTAGGATAGGTCCTTACATTCCTTTATAGAGCTTTAGTTTGATGGTTCCCAAACCTTGTTTAGTTTCTACATGCAACCATTGTTGCTGCGTTGTTGGCTCTGTTTTTTATGATTCTCCTGGACACAGCAGAGTTACTCGGCAGTCACAGGGAAGCAGAAGCTGAGATGGTTAGACTTTGATTCTTCTGCATTTGCAATGCTTTGGGGTCCTATTCATTAGGACATACTTGAGATCCCAGGTGCTCTGCTTCCGCAACTGATTCTTGGCTGCCTATGCACTTTATAACAGATATATGCCGGGGGCTGGTATCAGTCGAGTGGTGGACGCTTTAAGCAAGAATCCTCAGAAGGATGCACAGCCCTATGTCTTATCATATGAGGGTGCTATTATTGGTGGTGGTGGTGGTGGTGCTGGTGCCACAACACTGTAAGTCCTCACAGTTACTCTTGGTGGGCGCAGAAACGGCCCTGCTGTGAAATATTAGATCAAGAATTCTAATTACATGTCCCTGTTGAACAGGGGCTGAGAAATTGGGCCTTAGGCACTGGTGCCACAACACTGCAACCCCTCACAGATACTCTAGTTGGAGCGCAGAAACTAGCCCTGCTGCAAAGAATTGCATCAAAAATTGTAATTACACACCCCTGTTAAACAGGGGCTGAAAAATTGGGCCTTAGGCACTGGTGGCGGCGCCTAGAACCAAAAATGTTCTTACAAGCTATCAGCATGATCATTGAGGAGGAAGAGGATAATTACTGAGCATAACAGGATAGTCACTCAGCATCAGCATAGGCAGTCTTTGAAGGGATCTGACATTTCAAAAAAAATTATTTGGTTACATCAGCATCAGGTGCTTGGTAGCTGGTGGTGATCCAAGACTGATTCATTTTTATGAAGGTCAGTCGATCGACCGAGTCGGTGGACAGACGCACCCTGTGATCGGTTACAAAGCCTCCAGCAGCACTGAATGTGCGTTCCGAAAGAACGCTGGATGCAGGACAGGCCAGTAGCTCAATTGCACACTGTGCAAGCTCTGGCCAGTGATCCATCCTCAAGACCCAGTAACTCAGAGGATTTTCGGTGGGAAAGGTGTCCAAGTCAGATCTTGCTCCTAGGTATTCCTGCACCATGTAAAACAGACGCTGGCGATGGTTACTGGAACCAATCATACCTTGGGGCTGTGGACTAAAAAATTGTCTGAACGCAACGGTCAGACGGCCACCTTCTCCACCGCTCCTTCTTTGATTGACCGAAGCCTCAGCAACACATTGTCCAGAAACAGGAGTTTGTAACCTCCCAGTCTCTGGGAACGCGCTGCACAGACCTTTCTGCAAGGCCTCCCGAAGATGTTTCATCCTCTGCTCCCTCTGCGACGGCAAGATAAGGTCCTCAACCTTACCCTTGTAACGTGTACCAAGGAGGGTTGCCAGCCAGTATTGTTCCTTCTCCTTGATACCACGAATACTAGGATCCTTCCACAGGCTTTGCAGGATCAGGGAGGCCATGCAGCGTAGGTTTGCTGAGGCATTTGGTCCGGAGTCCTCTGGGTCACTAACGACGACATGATCCGCAGCCACCTCCTCCCAGCCACGTACAAGGCCATGTGTTTCTTGGGACTGTAAATGATCCCTTAAAGACTGCTGCTGATGCTGAGTGCCAGGCTCCACCTCCATACTGACACAATCCTCCTCCTCCTCCTCGTCCTCTTCCTGTGTGATCGGCGGGCACACAGGAACACTGTCTGGATAAAGGGGGCCTTGAGAGCTAAGGAAGTCCTGCTCTTCCTGCCTCTGTTCTGCCTCAAGTGCCCTGTCCATTATTCCACGCAGCGTGTGCTCCAACAGGTGGACAAGGGGGGCAGTGTCACTGATGCATGCACTGTCACTGCTCACCATCCTCGTGGCCTCCTCAAATGGTGACAGGACAGTGCATGCATCCCTGATCATGGCCCACTGGCGTGGGGAAATAAAAACAAGCTCCCCTGACCCTGTCATGGTGCCATAGTCGCACAGGTACTCATTGATGGCCCTCTGCTGCGTGTGCAGCCGCTGCAGCATAGCCAACGTTGAGTTCCACCTGGTGGGCATGTCACAGATTAGGCAGTTCTTGGGCAGGTTAAATTCCTTTTGGGGGTCTGCCAGCCTAGCACTGGCATTATATGACCGGCGGAAATGCACACAGACTTTCCTGGCCTGCCTCAGGACATCCTGTAAGCCCGGGTACTTGCCTAAGAACCGCTGCACCACCAAGTTAAGGACGTGAGCCAAACAGGGCACATGGGTCATTTGTCCCTGTCAGAGGGCGGAGAGGAGGTTGGTGCCATTGTCGCAAACCACCATTCCTGCCTTAAGTTGGCGTGGCGTCAACCACCTCTGAACCTGCCCCTGCAGAGCTGACAGAACCTCTGCCCCAGTGTGGCTCCTGTCCCCCAAGCACACAAGCTCAAGCACCGCATGGCATCTTTTGGCCTGCATACTTTCGTAGCCCATCGAACGCCTACGGAGCAGGTTCCGAGGACAAAGCACAGGAAGAGGCCATGGAGGAAGAAGAAGAGGAGGGGGTGGAGGAGAGAGGTGTGTCAGAATCACTAGTAGTGGCATTTTGGAGGCGTTGTGGCGGAACAACCTCCAACACTACTGCACCTTGTCCTGCATCCTTCCCAGCTGTCAGAAGAGTCACCCAATGCGCCGTCAAACTTAGGTAATGTCCCTGTCCATGCCTGCTGGGCCATGAGTCAGCGGTAATATGCACCTTACCGCTGACCGCCCTGTCCAGCGAGGCCAAGACATTGCCTTCCACGTGCCGGTAGAGAGCCGGAATCGCCTTCCATGAGAAAAAGTGGCATTTGGGAACCTGCCACTGAGGAACCGCACATTCCACAAACTCACGGAAGGGGGCAGAGTCTACCAACTGAAAAGGTAGCAGTTGAAGTGCTAGAAATTTTGCCAAGCTAGCATTCAACTGCTGGGCATGTGGATGGCTGGAAGCTAACTTCTTTTTGCGGTGCAGCAGCTGGGGCAGGGAAATTTGCCTGGTACAATCTGACGTTGGTGTACCGATAGCAGATTGCCCGCAAGTACTTGGCTGTGACACACCTAATTCTACACCTTCATTTCCCCTCAGTGCAGGTCTCAGAGAGGACTGAAGGTATAGTGGGGTTGGAGATCACAGCTGATGAGGAGTAAGGAGAGGTCCTCTTTGTTTTTTGGTGTGGGTCTTTTAGGTACGATTGCCAACGAACTGCATGGCAGGTCAACATATGTCTGGTCAAGCATGTGGTGCCCAAGCGGGAGATTTTTTGGCCACGCGAGATACGCTTGAGACTTATGTTGCAAATAGCAGCGGTGCCATCTGATGCACTCGTCTCAAAAAAGGCCCACACCAAAGAACTTTTGGAATAACGCACAGAGACAGCAGCGCCCTGCACATGCGGAGCTCTGAGGTGTGAGGCAGTCAGTGTGCTGCCCTTAGGCTGGCCCCTGGAGGGCATCCTGCCTCGTTGGTGATGTGCCTCCTCCTCCTCTCTCCTATCAGGCACCCACGTTGAGTCAGTGACCTCATCATCCCCTCCCTCCTCATCACTGGAGCAAACCTGGCAGTATGCTGTAGCAGGGGGAACATGACTGCCAGATTGCTGTCCTTCTTGGGCACCCCCTCTGTCCGTGCTCATGTTACTGGCTTCATCTAGCTCAGTATCATCATCAGAGCCTTCTAAACGCTGGGCATCCTCCTGGAGCATGTACCCAACACTGTGGTCAAACAGTTCGAGGGACTACTAAGGAGGACATGGTGGGGCTAGGGAAGGAGTCACTGATGCCATTGAGCCGAGGGAAGAGGCCGCGTTGGCAGCTGCTTTTCCAGTCAAAGTATCCTGAGCATGGGTGAGAGAGGATGAGGAGGATGAGGACCGCTTGGTCATCCACTCGACCAAGTCTTCCGCATGTTACGGCTCAACACGGCCAGCTGCCGAAAAAAAAGCCAAGCGTGTCCCACGGCCACGTGCTAATGAGGATGCACCGTGTCCATGACCAGCACTGTTGCCTCTAGACACAGAGCCTGCTTGCCCTCTTTTATTGGCTTGTGACTGTCTGCCTCTCCTTGTTGGCCTTCCAGACATACTAATGGCCTGCAGTGAGATGTAGCTGCACTAAGCTGGGATATATATATACACACTGATACTGCAGCTAGCAAAATCAACTGCCTGCCTGTAGTATTATTAGTATGAGAACACCACCAATCTTCTACAGGTAGCTTTAGCTGAACACTGTGCAGAGGTCGCACTACACTAACTTGTAGCTTTAGCTGAACACTGTGCAGAGGTTGCACTACACTAACGTGTAAATAATGTACCTGCTTGCGGTAGTGATAGGATCAGGAAAACACGACCAACCTTCTACAGGTAGCTTTAGCTAAACACTGTGCAGAGGTCGCACTACACTAATGTGTAAATAATGTAGCTGCCTGCGGTAGTGATAGGATCAGGAAAACAACACCAACCTTCTACATATAGCTTTAGCTGAACACTGTGCAGAGGTCGCACTACACTAACGTGTAAATAATGTAGCTGCCTGCGGTAGTGATAGGATCAGGAACACAACACCAACCTTCTACAGGTAGCTTTAGCTGAACACTGTGCAGAGGTCGCACTACGCTAACGTGTAAATAATGTAGCTGCCTGTGGCAGTGATAGGGTCAGGAAAACAACACCAACCTTCTACAGGTAGCTTTAGCTGAACACTGTGCAGAGGTCGCACTACACTAACTTGTAGCTTTAATTGAACACTGTGCAGAGGTCGCACTACACTAACTTGTAGCTTTAGCTGAACACTGTGCAGAGTTGCACTACATTAATGTGTAAATAATGTAGCTGCCTGTGGTGATGATAGGATCAGGAAAACACCACCAACCTTCTACAGGTAGCTTTAGCTGAACACTGTGCAGAGGTCGCACTACACTAACGGGTAAATAATGTAGCTGCCTGCAGTAGTGATAGGATCAGGAAAACAACACCAACCTTCTACAGGTAGCTTTAGCTGAACACTGTGCAGAGGTCGCACTACACTAACTTGTAGCTTTAGCTGAACACTGTGCAGAGGTCGCACTACACTAACTTGTAGCTTTAGTTGAACACTGTGCAGAGGTCACACTACACTAACGTGTAAATAATGTAGCTGCCTGCGGTAGTGATAGGATCAGGAAAACACCACCAACCTTCTACAGGTAGCTTTAGCTGAACACTGCAGAGGTCGCACTACACTAACGTGTAAATAATGTAGCTGCCTGCGGTAGTGATAGGATCAGAAAAACAACACCAATCTTCTACAGGTAGCTTTAGCTGAACACTGTGCAGAGGTCGCACTACACTAACTTGTAGCTTTAGCTGAACACTGTGCAGAGGTCGCACCACACTAACTTGTAGCTTTAGCTGAACACTGTGCAGAGGTCGCACTACACTAACTTGTAGCTTTAGCTGAACACTGTGCAGAGGTCGCGCTACACTAACTTGTAGCTTTAGCTGAACACTGTGCAGAGGTCGCACTACACTAACTTGTAGCTTTAGCTGAACACTGTGCAGAGGTTGCACTACACTAACGTGTAAATAATGTACCTGCTTGCGGTAGTGATAGGATCAGGAAAACACGACCAACCTTCTACAGGTAGCTTTAGCTAAACACTGTGCAGAGGTCGCACTACACTAATGTGTAAATAATGTAGCTGCCTGCGGTAGTGATAGGATCAGGAAAACAACACCAACCTTCTACATATAGCTTTAGCTGAACACTGTGCAGAGGTCGCACTACACTAACGTGTAAATAATGTAGCTGCCTGCGGTAGTGATAGGATCAGGAACACAACACCAACCTTCTACAGGTAGCTTTAGCTGAACACTGTGCAGAGGTCGCACTACACTAACGTGTAAATAATGTAGCTGCCTGTGGTAGTGATAGGGTCAGGAAAACAACACCAACCTTCTACAGGTAGCTTTAGCTGAACACTGTGCAGAGGTCGCACTACACTAACTTGTAGCTTTAGTTGAACACTGTGCAGAGGTCGCACTACACTAACTTGTAGCTTTAGCTGAACACTGTGCAGAGTTGCACTACATTAATGTGTAAATAATGTAGCTGCCTGCGGTGATGATAGGATCAGGAAAACACCACCAACCTTCTACAGGTAGCTTTAGCTGAACACTGTGCAGAGGTTGCACTACACTAACGGGTAAATAATGTAGCTGCCTGCAGTAGTGATAGGATCAGGAAAACACCACCAACCTTCTACAGGTAGCTTTAGCTGAACACTGTGCAGAGGTCGCACTACACTAACTTGTAGCTTTAGCTGAACACTGTGCAGGGGTCGCACTACACTAACTTGTAGCTTTAGTTGAACACTGTGCAGAGGTCGCACTACACTAACGTGTAAATAATGTAGCTGCCTGTGGTAGTGATAGGATCAGGAAAACACCACCAACCTTCTACAGGTAGCTTTAGCTGAACACTGCAGAGGTCGCACTACACTAACGTGTAAATAATGTAGCTGCCTGCGGTAGTGATAGGATCAGAAAAACAACACCAACCTTCTACAGGTAGCTTTAGCTGAACACTGTGCAGAGGTCGCACTACACTAACTTGTAGCTTTAGCTGAACACTGTGCAGAGGTCGCACCACACTAACTTGTAGCTTTAGCTGAACACTGTGCAGAGGTCGCACCACACTAACTTGTAGCTTTAGCTGAACACTGTGCAGAGGTCGCGCTACACTAACTTGTAGCTTTAGCTGAACACTGTGCAGAGGTCGCACTACACTAACTTGTAGCTTTAGCTGAACACTGTGCAAAGGTCGCGCTACACTAACTTGTAGCTTTAGCTGAACACTGTGCAGAGGTCGCACTACACTAACTTGTAGCTTTAGCTGAACACTATGCAGAAGTCGCACCACACTAACTTGTAGCGTTAGCTGAACACTGTGCAGAGGTCGCACTACACTAACTTGTAGCTTTAGCTGAACACTGTGCAGAGGTCGCACTACACTAACTTGTAGTTTTAGCTGAACACTGTGAGGAGGACGCACTACACTAGCTTGTAGCTTTAGCTGAAAACTGTGCAGAGGTCGCACTACACTAACTTATATCTTTAGCTGAACACTGTGCAGAGGTCGCACTACACTAGCTTGTAGCTTTAGCTGAACACTGTTCAGAGGTCACACTACACTAAAAAATAATGTAGCTGCCTGCGGTAGTGATAGGATCAGAAAAAGGGATGAAACCTGTCCTCTTCAGGCCTCAGTCAGAGAATTGCATCAAACTCAGGAATCTACCATTGATAAGCTAATGGATTTGGAGGATCGCCTGAGGCGTAATAACTTGCGATTTCTGGGATTCCCAGAGGGTTCAGAGGGCAGGGCCCCTGAGGGCTTCATGGAATGATGAATGACATCCATTTTTGGCGCCTCTACTTTCTCTCCATTATTCGCCATAGAACCAGTGCACAGAGTTCCCCTACGCACCCCCTCATGCTATGCTTATCAAACTCCTGCACTTCAGAGATTGGGAAGCAGTTTTAAGGGCTGCTAGAGAAAAAGGCTTTATATCCTTTAATGGTACCGGGATCAATATAGTATCATGGCTTTACGGGGGGTGATTTGACGGCTCCTACTAAAACTGCTTCCTGGCCCCCTCTGCACCCGTGACGCCACTGCACTCTTCAGCTTTACTGCCCTGATGGGGGCCCTGCATGTGGGAGTCAGGAGGAGGGCGCAGGTGCCTTTTTCGTGGGGGGGGGCAGCTTTTTTGCCGCCCCCCCCCCCCCCCCCCCCAAAGTGCCACCCTAGGCTTAGGCCTTGTTAGCCTAGGCCAAAACACAGCACTGTGTTACATGCTGTGAGTGTTCCAGGTCAGGTGCCTTTCCCCTGGGCTTGTTGTGAATGACTGGATTCTGCATTAATACAAGTTCTGTTCCGTTTAGTGGGGGTCTGTGTGTTTACTTCCATCGCACCACGATGCACCTCCCCACAAGCTCATATACAGTGGATGTGACATTTGGTCATGTAGGGGCTGTTCTGTCACCACTACATGTTTCCCTGTGTGTAGATGGACATGCAGCTAAACCCTCCTATTCTGCAATAAGCCAGACTGAGTGTCATTTTGAAGCTTTATTTACAAAACAGGGTGGGAATTGTGATAGGGTGTGGGTTGAGTTACCTCAGAGGATCCGGCACCTCATCCCTTGTATTGATAGAATGTAAATGAAGGGATTGGAGTTTAGATTTATAACGGTGCCCAACAATATATAAAAATACAGTTTTGTTCAAAATATAAAATGTTTTATTACATGAAAAAATCTGACAGGACAATCATAGGTGCATAAAAAACAGAGTAAACATGTGATTGCTAATACTGGCCAGAGTATCCATATGCCTATGGTAATTACTGGTAGCGACCCCTACATGTTTCGCCAAACATTGGCTTCTTCAGGGAAATGTATAATTGCCAGTATTCAACAATGGCCCTAATAACAATACAAAAACAATGTTTTAATAATTGGCACAGCAGATTAGTATTGAAATTGCATAGTATACAAAAACACAAAACACATAGAGCAAAATGATTGTGTGACATGGTTCGTAATATCTCCCACCCAGCAGTCCCCAGCCCCACCTCCCTAGCTATACCCCCACACACACAGGGCGTACACCAAAGCAATCTGGCAAGAGCAGGAAGGGCGCCGAAAATGAGTGGCTACAGGGGGCATAGACGGGCCATGCTAGAAGCAAAATGATTGTGTGACATGGTTCGTAATATCTCCCACCCAGCAGTCCCCAGCCCCACCTACCTAGCGATACCCCCACACACACAGGGCGTACACCAAAGCAATCTGGCAAGAGCAGGAAGGGCGCCGAAAATGAGTGGCTACAGGGGGCATAGACGGGCCATGCTAGAAGCAAAAAAGGAAAGGAAAAGGAAAGCAATATGTAATAATGGAAATAACATAGTCCAATGTTTTGGGCTAACATAGCCTCAATACTTACAAAAACTCTGTTGGAGAGAAATGCAGGTACAGGGGTGCCAAAAAAAACCTCCCAATTTGACAAAACTAAGGATTGTAGCATGGGCAAGGGGCCCTATAAAGGGAAAAGAAAAGGAGGAAACAATGAAAATTAGTGAATAAGAAAGGAGAGTGTATAAGTAAAGTTACAATCCATTGGTGAATATGGATAGTAGAGTAAACAGATATTGAGAGTTATAATGGAATAGGGTACTTCTTATCATTCACCCAATGTGTCAGGTGTGTGAGTAGTTACCCTAGTGCAATTACAACCAAAAAAATTACAATCAGGCCAGCGGCGGACATGTAAACAGCGACGTACACGAGCTCCTCCAGCACCGAGAGATCCTGACAAGCATCCGGACATCACTCACCCTTTCCGACCAAATTACGGGATCGGTACACATTCAGCACTGCCCTGAGCCTGCAAAGTTGGTCTGACACGGCCCGGCGGGGACTAAACCAGCCAACGTACGTCCACTAACACAGACTGCGGGGAGATCCAAAGATGGCGCCGGCTCCTCTTCCTCATGCAAAGGATAAGCAGCAACACGCCGGTGAGTCTCGCATCCCTGCTCTCACACAAAAACCCACTGCCACTGCCAAAAAAACTAAAACTACTATAAACCACTATAAAGGAACATTTTGCTGACTCCCCGCCGAGCCCACGTTTGTCGGGCCTCGGCTGCATCTCCAGAGGTGGAGGAGTCAGACCCATGAAACGATGCAGGCAAAAGATTTGTTCCAGGATCTCTACTGCAGAACAACGCATTAGCGATATGGAAGATACAGTACAGCCTATATCTGCTAATCTACGCTTGCAGCAACAAGATTTAAAGGAACACGCTTTGAAACTGGGGGATTTGGAGGACCGCATGCGCAGGAACAACCTGCGTTTCATTGGCTTTCCAGAAGAAACTGAAGGCAAAGATCCTGAACTGTTTCTGGAAAAATGGCTGAAATCGCTAGTAGGGTCGGAGACTTTGTCCTACTTGTTCGCAATTGAACGGGCGCATAGAGTTCCTATGCGACCTCCGCCATTAGGAGCTCCCCCGCGCCCTCTACGGGCAAAGCTACTTAATTTCAGAGATAAGGAGGCTATGATGCGTACAGCCCGTAATCTCTCAGACATCAAGTTTAATAGTAATTGAATCTCAATTTTTCCAGACTTTTCTGCCGCCACACAGAAGCAAAGATCTGCCTTTACTGCAGTGAAAAGGCACCTTCGAGACAAGCAACTCAGCTACAGCATGCTATACCCTGCCAAACTGAGGGTCATCAATGAGGGCAAGGCTCAATTTTTCCTATCTCCCTCAGAAGCCTCTGATTGGCTCGATGGTCTAGGATAGGTCCTTACATTCCTTTATAGAGCTTTAGTTTGATGGTTCCCAAACCTTGTTTAGTTTCTACATGCAACCATTGTTGCTGCGTTGTTGGCTCTGTTTTTTATGATTCTCCTGGACACAGCAGAGTTACTCGGCAGTCACAGGGAAGCAGAAGCTGAGATGGTTAGACTTTGATTCTTCTGCATTTGCAATGCTTTGGGGTCCTATTCATTAGGACATACTTGAGATCCCAGGTGCTCTGCTTCCGCAACTGATTCTTGGCTGCCTATGCACTTTATAACAGATATATGCCGGGGGCTGGTATCAGTCGAGTGGTGGACGCTTTAAGCAAGAATCCTCAGAAGGATGCACAGCCCTATGTCTTATCATATGAGGGTGCTATTATTGGTGGTGGTGGTGGTGGTGCTGGTGCCACAACACTGTAAGTCCTCACAGTTACTCTTGGTGGGCGCAGAAACGGCCCTGCTGTGAAATATTAGATCAAGAATTCTAATTACATGTCCCTGTTGAACAGGGGCTGAGAAATTGGGCCTTAGGCACTGGTGCCACAACACTGCAACCCCTCACAGATACTCTAGTTGGAGCGCAGAAACTAGCCCTGCTGCAAAGAATTGCATCAAAAATTGTAATTACACACCCCTGTTAAACAGGGGCTGAAAAATTGGGCCTTAGGCACTGGTGGCGGCGCCTAGAACCAAAAATGTTCTTACAAGCTATCAGCATGATCATTGAGGAGGAAGAGGATAATTACTGAGCATAACAGGATAGTCACTCAGCATCAGCATAGGCAGTCTTTGAAGGGATCTGACATTTCAAAAAAAATTATTTGGTTACATCAGCATCAGGTGCTTGGTAGCTGGTGGTGATCCAAGACTGATTCATTTTTATGAAGGTCAGTCGATCGACCGAGTCGGTGGACAGACGCACCCTGTGATCGGTTACAAAGCCTCCAGCAGCACTGAATGTGCGTTCCGAAAGAACGCTGGATGCAGGACAGGCCAGTAGCTCAATTGCACACTGTGCAAGCTCTGGCCAGTGATCCATCCTCAAGACCCAGTAACTCAGAGGATTTTCGGTGGGAAAGGTGTCCAAGTCAGATCTTGCTCCTAGGTATTCCTGCACCATGTAAAACAGACGCTGGCGATGGTTACTGGAACCAATCATACCTTGGGGCTGTGGACTAAAAAATTGTCTGAACGCAACGGTCAGACGGCCACCTTCTCCACCGCTCCTTCTTTGATTGACCGAAGCCTCAGCAACACATTGTCCAGAAACAGGAGTTTGTAACCTCCCAGTCTCTGGGAACGCGCTGCACAGACCTTTCTGCAAGGCCTCCCGAAGATGTTTCATCCTCTGCTCCCTCTGCGACGGCAAGATAAGGTCCTCAACCTTACCCTTGTAACGTGTACCAAGGAGGGTTGCCAGCCAGTATTGTTCCTTCTCCTTGATACCACGAATACTAGGATCCTTCCACAGGCTTTGCAGGATCAGGGAGGCCATGCAGCGTAGGTTTGCTGAGGCATTTGGTCCGGAGTCCTCTGGGTCACTAACGACGACATGATCCGCAGCCACCTCCTCCCAGCCACGTACAAGGCCATGTGTTTCTTGGGACTGTAAATGATCCCTTAAAGACTGCTGCTGATGCTGAGTGCCAGGCTCCACCTCCATACTGACACAATCCTCCTCCTCCTCCTCGTCCTCTTCCTGTGTGATCGGCGGGCACACAGGAACACTGTCTGGATAAAGGGGGCCTTGAGAGCTAAGGAAGTCCTGCTCTTCCTGCCTCTGTTCTGCCTCAAGTGCCCTGTCCATTATTCCACGCAGCGTGTGCTCCAACAGGTGGACAAGGGGGGCAGTGTCACTGATGCATGCACTGTCACTGCTCACCATCCTCGTGGCCTCCTCAAATGGTGACAGGACAGTGCATGCATCCCTGATCATGGCCCACTGGCGTGGGGAAATAAAAACAAGCTCCCCTGACCCTGTCATGGTGCCATAGTCGCACAGGTACTCATTGATGGCCCTCTGCTGCGTGTGCAGCCGCTGCAGCATAGCCAACGTTGAGTTCCACCTGGTGGGCATGTCACAGATTAGGCAGTTCTTGGGCAGGTTAAATTCCTTTTGGGGGTCTGCCAGCCTAGCACTGGCATTATATGACCGGCGGAAATGCACACAGACTTTCCTGGCCTGCCTCAGGACATCCTGTAAGCCCGGGTACTTGCCTAAGAACCGCTGCACCACCAAGTTAAGGACGTGAGCCAAACAGGGCACATGGGTCATTTGTCCCTGTCAGAGGGCGGAGAGGAGGTTGGTGCCATTGTCGCAAACCACCATTCCTGCCTTAAGTTGGCGTGGCGTCAACCACCTCTGAACCTGCCCCTGCAGAGCTGACAGAACCTCTGCCCCAGTGTGGCTCCTGTCCCCCAAGCACACAAGCTCAAGCACCGCATGGCATCTTTTGGCCTGCATACTTTCGTAGCCCATCGAACGCCTACGGAGCAGGTTCTGAGGACAAAGCACAGGAAGAGGCCATGGAGGAAGAAGAAGAGGAGGGGGTGGAGGAGAGAGGTGTGTCAGAATCACTAGTAGTGGCATTTTGGAGGCGTTGTGGCGGAACAACCTCCAACACTACTGCACCTTGTCCTGCATCCTTCCCAGCTGTCAGAAGAGTCACCCAATGCGCCGTCAAACTTAGGTAATGTCCCTGTCCATGCCTGCTGGGCCATGAGTCAGCGGTAATATGCACCTTACCGCTGACCGCCCTGTCCAGCGAGGCCAAGACATTGCCTTCCACGTGCCGGTAGAGAGCCGGAATCGCCTTCCATGAGAAAAAGTGGCATTTGGGAACCTGCCACTGAGGAACCGCACATTCCACAAACTCACGGAAGGGGGCAGAGTCTACCAACTGAAAAGGTAGCAGTTGAAGTGCTAGAAATTTTGCCAAGCTAGCATTCAACTGCTGGGCATGTGGATGGCTGGAAGCTAACTTCTTTTTGCGGTGCAGCAGCTGGGGCAGGGAAATTTGCCTGGTACAATCTGACGTTGGTGTACCGATAGCAGATTGCCCGCAAGTACTTGGCTGTGACACACCTAATTCTACACCTTCATTTCCCCTCAGTGCAGGTCTCAGAGAGGACTGAAGGTATAGTGGGGTTGGAGATCACAGCTGATGAGGAGTAAGGAGAGGTCCTCTTTGTTTTTTGGTGTGGGTCTTTTAGGTACGATTGCCAACGAACTGCATGGCAGGTCAACATATGTCTGGTCAAGCATGTGGTGCCCAAGCGGGAGATTTTTTGGCCACGCGAGATACGCTTGAGACTTATGTTGCAAATAGCAGCGGTGCCATCTGATGCACTCGTCTCAAAAAAGGCCCACACCAAAGAACTTTTGGAATAACGCACAGAGACAGCAGCGCCCTGCACATGCGGAGCTCTGAGGTGTGAGGCAGTCAGTGTGCTGCCCTTAGGCTGGCCCCTGGAGGGCATCCTGCCTCGTTGGTGATGTGCCTCCTCCTCCTCTCTCCTATCAGGCACCCACGTTGAGTCAGTGACCTCATCATCCCCTCCCTCCTCATCACTGGAGCAAACCTGGCAGTATGCTGCAGCAGGGGGAACATGACTGCCAGATTGCTGTCCTTCTTGGGCACCCCCTCTGTCCGTGCTCATGTTACTGGCTTCATCTAGCTCAGTATCATCATCAGAGCCTTCTAAACGCTGGGCATCCTCCTGGAGCATGTACCCAACACTGTGGTCAAACAGTTCGAGGGACTACTAAGGAGGACATGGTGGGGCTAGGGAAGGAGTCACTGATGCCATTGAGCCGAGGGAAGAGGCCGCGTTGGCAGCTGCTTTTCCAGTCAAAGTATCCTGAGCATGGGTGAGAGAGGATGAGGAGGATGAGGACCGCTTGGTCATCCACTCGACCAAGTCTTCCGCATGTTACGGCTCAACACGGCCAGCTGCCGAAAAAAAAGCCAAGCGTGTCCCACGGCCACGTGCTAATGAGGATGCACCGTGTCCATGACCAGCACTGTTGCCTCTAGACACAGAGCCTGCTTGCCCTCTTTTATTGGCTTGTGACTGTCTGCCTCTCCTTGTTGGCCTTCCAGACATACTAATGGCCTGCAGTGAGATGTAGCTGCACTAAGCTGGGATATATATATACACACTGATACTGCAGCTAGCAAAATCAACTGCCTGCCTGTAGTATTATTAGTATGAGAACACCACCAATCTTCTACAGGTAGCTTTAGCTGAACACTGTGCAGAGGTCGCACTACACTAACTTGTAGCTTTAGCTGAACACTGTGCAGAGGTTGCACTACACTAACGTGTAAATAATGTACCTGCTTGCGGTAGTGATAGGATCAGGAAAACACGACCAACCTTCTACAGGTAGCTTTAGCTAAACACTGTGCAGAGGTCGCACTACACTAATGTGTAAATAATGTAGCTGCCTGCGGTAGTGATAGGATCAGGAAAACAACACCAACCTTCTACATATAGCTTTAGCTGAACACTGTGCAGAGGTCGCACTACACTAACGTGTAAATAATGTAGCTGCCTGCGGTAGTGATAGGATCAGGAACACAACACCAACCTTCTACAGGTAGCTTTAGCTGAACACTGTGCAGAGGTCGCACTACGCTAACGTGTAAATAATGTAGCTGCCTGTGGCAGTGATAGGGTCAGGAAAACAACACCAACCTTCTACAGGTAGCTTTAGCTGAACACTGTGCAGAGGTCGCACTACACTAACTTGTAGCTTTAATTGAACACTGTGCAGAGGTCGCACTACACTAACTTGTAGCTTTAGCTGAACACTGTGCAGAGTTGCACTACATTAATGTGTAAATAATGTAGCTGCCTGTGGTGATGATAGGATCAGGAAAACACCACCAACCTTCTACAGGTAGCTTTAGCTGAACACTGTGCAGAGGTCGCACTACACTAACGGGTAAATAATGTAGCTGCCTGCAGTAGTGATAGGATCAGGAAAACAACACCAACCTTCTACAGGTAGCTTTAGCTGAACACTGTGCAGAGGTCGCACTACACTAACTTGTAGCTTTAGCTGAACACTGTGCAGAGGTCGCACTACACTAACTTGTAGCTTTAGTTGAACACTGTGCAGAGGTCACACTACACTAACGTGTAAATAATGTAGCTGCCTGCGGTAGTGATAGGATCAGGAAAACACCACCAACCTTCTACAGGTAGCTTTAGCTGAACACTGCAGAGGTCGCACTACACTAACGTGTAAATAATGTAGCTGCCTGCGGTAGTGATAGGATCAGAAAAACAACACCAATCTTCTACAGGTAGCTTTAGCTGAACACTGTGCAGAGGTCGCACTACACTAACTTGTAGCTTTAGCTGAACACTGTGCAGAGGTCGCACCACACTAACTTGTAGCTTTAGCTGAACACTGTGCAGAGGTCGCACTACACTAACTTGTAGCTTTAGCTGAACACTGTGCAGAGGTCGCGCTACACTAACTTGTAGCTTTAGCTGAACACTGTGCAGAGGTCGCACTACACTAACTTGTAGCTTTAGCTGAACACTGTGCAGAGGTTGCACTACACTAACGTGTAAATAATGTACCTGCTTGCGGTAGTGATAGGATCAGGAAAACACGACCAACCTTCTACAGGTAGCTTTAGCTAAACACTGTGCAGAGGTCGCACTACACTAATGTGTAAATAATGTAGCTGCCTGCGGTAGTGATAGGATCAGGAAAACAACACCAACCTTCTACATATAGCTTTAGCTGAACACTGTGCAGAGGTCGCACTACACTAACGTGTAAATAATGTAGCTGCCTGCGGTAGTGATAGGATCAGGAACACAACACCAACCTTCTACAGGTAGCTTTAGCTGAACACTGTGCAGAGGTCGCACTACACTAACGTGTAAATAATGTAGCTGCCTGTGGTAGTGATAGGGTCAGGAAAACAACACCAACCTTCTACAGGTAGCTTTAGCTGAACACTGTGCAGAGGTCGCACTACACTAACTTGTAGCTTTAGTTGAACACTGTGCAGAGGTCGCACTACACTAACTTGTAGCTTTAGCTGAACACTGTGCAGAGTTGCACTACATTAATGTGTAAATAATGTAGCTGCCTGCGGTGATGATAGGATCAGGAAAACACCACCAACCTTCTACAGGTAGCTTTAGCTGAACACTGTGCAGAGGTTGCACTACACTAACGGGTAAATAATGTAGCTGCCTGCAGTAGTGATAGGATCAGGAAAACACCACCAACCTTCTACAGGTAGCTTTAGCTGAACACTGTGCAGAGGTCGCACTACACTAACTTGTAGCTTTAGCTGAACACTGTGCAGGGGTCGCACTACACTAACTTGTAGCTTTAGTTGAACACTGTGCAGAGGTCGCACTACACTAACGTGTAAATAATGTAGCTGCCTGTGGTAGTGATAGGATCAGGAAAACACCACCAACCTTCTACAGGTAGCTTTAGCTGAACACTGCAGAGGTCGCACTACACTAACGTGTAAATAATGTAGCTGCCTGCGGTAGTGATAGGATCAGAAAAACAACACCAACCTTCTACAGGTAGCTTTAGCTGAACACTGTGCAGAGGTCGCACTACACTAACTTGTAGCTTTAGCTGAACACTGTGCAGAGGTCGCACCACACTAACTTGTAGCTTTAGCTGAACACTGTGCAGAGGTCGCACCACACTAACTTGTAGCTTTAGCTGAACACTGTGCAGAGGTCGCGCTACACTAACTTGTAGCTTTAGCTGAACACTGTGCAGAGGTCGCACTACACTAACTTGTAGCTTTAGCTGAACACTGTGCAAAGGTCGCGCTACACTAACTTGTAGCTTTAGCTGAACACTGTGCAGAGGTCGCACTACACTAACTTGTAGCTTTAGCTGAACACTATGCAGAAGTCGCACCACACTAACTTGTAGCGTTAGCTGAACACTGTGCAGAGGTCGCACTACACTAACTTGTAGCTTTAGCTGAACACTGTGCAGAGGTCGCACTACACTAACTTGTAGTTTTAGCTGAACACTGTGAGGAGGACGCACTACACTAGCTTGTAGCTTTAGCTGAAAACTGTGCAGAGGTCGCACTACACTAACTTATATCTTTAGCTGAACACTGTGCAGAGGTCGCACTACACTAGCTTGTAGCTTTAGCTGAACACTGTTCAGAGGTCACACTACACTAAAAAATAATGTAGCTGCCTGCGGTAGTGATAGGATCAGAAAAAGGGATGAAACCTGTCCTCTTCAGGCCTCAGTCAGAGAATTGCATCAAACTCAGGAATCTACCATTGATAAGCTAATGGATTTGGAGGATCGCCTGAGGCGTAATAACTTGCGATTTCTGGGATTCCCAGAGGGTTCAGAGGGCAGGGCCCCTGAGGGCTTCATGGAATGATGAATGACATCCATTTTTGGCGCCTCTACTTTCTCTCCATTATTCGCCATAGAACCAGTGCACAGAGTTCCCCTACGCACCCCCTCATGCTATGCTTATCAAACTCCTGCACTTCAGAGTAGGGATGAGCTTCGTGTTCGAGTCGAACCCATGTTCGACTCGAACATCGGCTGTTCGACCGTCCGTCGAATTGCGAACGATATGGGCCGTTCGCGCCAAATTCGTGTGGCGCGTCACGGCCCATAATTCACTGCGGCATCGCAGTGCATTGCTGGCTGATGATTGGCCAAGCATGCACTATGACCCGCATGCTTGGCCAATCACAGCGCCGTCAGTAGAGAGAGCTGTAATTGGCCAAAGCCAGGGTGGCTTTGGCCAATTATGGCTCAGGGGATTTAGTACACACCCCACACTATATAAGGCCGCCTGCACGGCGGCCCTGTGTAGTGTGTGTTCCGGTGTGCTGAGAGATAGAGAGAGAGAGAGACAGTGTCATTTGATTTGAGTTAGATAGATTAGGCAGAACAGTCAGTCAGTTAGCTGCACTTACAGTGTATTGTGTATATATATGCATCCCAGGTGTTGCATATATATATATATACACTGTATTCAGTTTAGCTAGATCCGTTCCTGTTATCTTCTATCTAGACTATTTAGTGCAGTGTGTCCTGCTCACAGTGTTCAGCTAGATCCGTTCCTGCTATTTACATTCAGTGCAGTGCGTCCTGCTCACAGTGTTCAGCTAGATCCGTTCCTGCTATTTACATTCAGTGCAGTGCGTCCTGCTCACAGTGTTCAGCTAGATCCGTTCCTGCTATTTACATTCAGTGCAGTGCGTCCTGCTCACAGTGTTCAGCTAGATCCGTTCCTGCTATTTACATTCAGTGCAGTGCGTCCTGCTCACAGTGTTCAGCTAGATCCGTTCCTGCTATTTACATTCAGTGCAGTGCGTCCTGCTCACAGTGTTCAGCTAGATCCGTTCCTGCTATTTACATTCAGTGCAGTGCGTCCTGCTCACAGTGTTCAGCTAGATCCGTTCCTGCTATTTACATTCAGTGCAGTGCGTCCTGCTCACAGTGTTCAGCTAGATCCGTTCCTGCTATTTACATTCAGTGCAGTGCGTCCTGCTCACAGTGTTCAGCTAGATCCGTTCCTGCTATTTACATTCAGTGCAGTGCGTCCTGCTCACAGTGTTCAGCTAGATCCGTTCCTGCTATTTACATTCAGTGCAGTGCGTCCTGCTCACAGTGTTCAGCTAGATCCGTTCCTGCTATTTACATTCAGTGCAGTGCGTCCTGCTCACAGTGTTCAGCTAGATCCGTTCCTGCTATTTACATTCAGTGCAGTGCGTCCTGCTCACAGTGTTCAGCTAGATCCGTTCCTGCTATTTACATTCAGTGCAGTGCGTCCTGCTCACAGTGTTCAGCTAGATCCGTTCCTGCTATTTACATTCAGTGCAGTGCGTCCTGCTCACAGTGTTCAGCTAGATCCGTTCCTGCTATTTACATTCAGTGCAGTGCGTCCTGCTCACAGTGTTCAGCTAGATCCGTTCCTGCTATTTACATTCAGTGCAGTGCGTCCTGCTCACAGTGTTCAGCTAGATCCGTTCCTGCTATTTACATTCAGTGCAGTGCGTCCTGCTCACAGTGTTCAGCTAGATCCGTTCCTGCTATTTACATTCAGTGCAGTGCGTCCTGCTCACAGTGTTCAGCTAGATCCGTTCCTGCTATTTACATTCAGTGCAGTGCGTCCTGCTCACAGTGTTCAGCTAGATCCGTTCCTGCTATTTACATTCAGTGCAGTGCGTCCTGCTCACAGTGTTCAGCTAGATCCGTTCCTGCTATTTACATTCAGTGCAGTGCGTCCTGCTCACAGTGTTCAGCTAGATCCGTTCCTGCTATTTACATTCAGTGCAGTGCGTCCTGCTCACAGTGTTCAGCTAGATCCGTTCCTGCTATTTACATTCAGTGCAGTGCGTCCTGCTCACAGTGTTCAGCTAGATCCGTTCCTGCTATTTACATTCAGTGCAGTGCGTCCTGCTCACAGTGTTCAGCTAGATCCGTTCCTGCTATTTACATTCAGTGCAGTGCGTCCTGCTCACAGTGTTCAGCTAGATCCGTTCCTGCTATTTACATTCAGTGCAGTGCGTCCTGCTCACAGTGTTCAGCTAGATCCGTTCCTGCTATTTACATTCAGTGCAGTGCGTCCTGCTCACAGTGTTCAGCTAGATCCGTTCCTGCTATTTACATTCAGTGCAGTGCGTCCTGCTCACAGTGTTCAGCTAGATCCGTTCCTGCTATTTACATTCAGTGCAGTGCGTCCTGCTCACAGTGTTCAGCTAGATCCGTTCCTGTTATCTTCCTACTGACAGGCAGGCTTGTCTGGTTACAGTATATAAAGCTACCTGAAGAAAATTACAGGTGTTCTTTTTGATCCTATTAGTACCACGGTCAGGCAGCTAGACTATTTACATTTAGTACAGTGTGTCCTGCTCACAGTGTTCAGCTAGATCCGTTCCTGTTATCTTCCTACTGACAGGCAGGCTTGTCTGGTTACAGTATATAAAGCTACCTGAAGAAAATTACAGGTGTTCTATCCCAGCTTAGTGCAGCTACAGGCCATTAGTATGTCTGGAAGGCCAAGAAGGAGAGGCAGACAGTCACAAGCCAATAAGAGAGGGCAAGCAGGCTCTGTGTCTAGTGCTGGTCGTGGAGACGGTGCATCCTCATCAGCACGTGGCCATGGGACACGCTTGGCCTTTTTTTCGGCAGCTGGCCGTGTTGAGCCGCAACATGCGGAAGACTTGGTCGAGTGGATGACCAAGCCGTCCTCATCCTCCTCATCCTCTCTCACCCATGCCCAGGGTGCTTTGTCTGGCAAAGCAGCGGCCTCTTCCCTCAGCTCAATGTCATCAGTGACTCCTTCCCTAGCTCCACCATGTCCTCATGAGGATTCCCTCGAACTGTTTGACCACAGTGTTGGGTACATGCTCCAGGAGGATGCCCAGCGTTTGGAAGGCTCTGATGATGATACTGAGCTCGATGAAGGCAGTAACATGAGCACGGACAGAGGGGGTGCCCAAGAAGGACAGCAATCTGGCAGTCATGCTCCCCCTGCTGCAGCATACTGCCAGGTTTGCTCCAGTGATGAGGAGGGAGGGGATGATGAGGTCACTGACTCAACGTGGGTGCCTGATAGGAGAGAGGAGGAGGAGGAGGAGGAGGAGGCGGCACATCACCAACGAGGCAGGATGCCCTCCAGGGGCCAGCCTAAGGGCAGCACATTGACTGCATCACACCCCAAAGCTCCACATGTGCAGGGCGCTGCAGTCTCTGCGCGTTATTCAAAAAGTTCTTTGGTGTGGGCCTTTTTTGAGACGAGTGCATCAGATCGCACCGCTGCTATTTGCAACATATGTCTCAAGCGTATCTCGCGTGGCCAAAACATCTCCCGCTTGGGTACCACATGCTTGACCAGACATATGTTGACCTGCCATGCAGTTCGTTGGCAAGCGTATCTGAAAGACCCACACCAAAGAACAAAGAGGATCTCTCCTTGCTCCTCATCAGCTGAGATTTCCAACCCCACTAGACCTTCAGTCCTCTCTGAGACCTGCAGTGAGAGGAATGAAGGTGTAGAATTAGGTGTGTCACAGCCAAGTACTTGTGGGCAATCTGCTTTTGGTACACCGACGTCAGATTGTACCAGGCAAATTTCCCTGCCCCAGCTGCTGCACCGCCGAAAGAAGTTTGCTCCCAGCCATCCACATGCCCAGCGGTTGAATGCTAGCTTGGCAAAATTGCTAGCACTTCAACTGCTGCCTTTTCAGTTGGTAGACTCTGCCCCCTTCCGTGAGTTTGTGGAATGTGCGGTTCCTCAGTGGCAGGTACCCAAACGCCACTTTTTCTCACGGAAGGCGATTCCGGCTCTCTACCGGCATGTGGAAGGCAATGTCCATGCCTCGCTGGACAGGGCGGTCAGCGGTAAGGTGCATATTACCGCTGACTCATGGTCCAGCAGGCATGGACAGGGACGTTACTTAAGTTTCACGGCGCATTGGGTGACTCTGCTGGCAGCTGGGAAGGATGCAGGACAAGGTGCAGTAGTGTTGGAGGTTGTTCCGCCACCACGCCTCCAAAATGCTGATTGTGACACACCTCTCTCCTCCACCCCCTCCTCTTCTTCTTCCTCCATGGCCTCTTCCTCGGAACCAGCGGTGCTCCGTAGGCGTTCAAGGGGCTACGCAAGTACGCAGGCCAAAAGATGCCATGCGGTGCTTGAGCTGGTGTGCTTGGGGGACAGGAGCCACACTGGGGCAGAGGTTCTGTCAGCTCTGCAGGGGCAGGTTCAGAGGTGGTTGACGCCACGCCAACTTAAGGCAGGAATGGTGGTTTGCGACAATGGCACCAACCTCCTCTCTGCCCTCCGACAGGGACAACTGACCCATGTGCCCTGTTTGGCTCACGTCCTTAACTTGGTGGTGCAGCGGTTCTTGGGCAGGTACCCGGGCTTACAGGATGTCCTGAGGCAGGCCAGGAAAGTCTGTGTGCATTTCCGCCGGTCATATAATGCCAGTGCTCGGCTGACGGACCTCCAAAAGGAGTTTAACCTGCCCAAGAACCGCCTAATCTGTGACATGCCCACCAGGTGGAACTCGACGTTGGCCATGCTGCAGCGGCTGCACACGCAGCAGAGGGCCATCAATGAGTACCTGTGCGACTATGGCACCAGGACAGGGTCAGGGGACCTTGGTTTTTTTTCCCCACGCCAGTGGGCCATGATCAGGGATGCATGCACTGTCCTGTCACCATTCGAGGAGGCCACGAGGATGGTGAGCACTGACAGTGCATGCATCAGTGACACTGTCCCCCTTGTCCACCTGTTGGAGCACACGCTGCGTGGAATAATGGACAGGGCACTTGAGGCAGAACAGAGGCAGGAAGAGGAGGACTTCCTTAGCTCTCAAGGCCCCCTTTATCCAGACAGTGTTCCTGCGTGCCCGCCAATCACACAGGAAGAGGACGAGGAGGAGGAGGAGGAGGAGGAGGAAGATTGTGTCAGTATGGAGGTGGAGCCTGGCACTCAGCATCAGCAGTCTTTAAGGGATCAGTCCCAAGGAACACATGGACTTGTACGTGGCTGGGAGGAGGTGGCTGCGGACGTTGTTGTCCTTAGTGACCCAGAGGACTCCGGACCGAATGCCTCAGCAAACCTACGCTGCATGGCCTCCCTGATCCTGCAAAGCCTGCGTAAGGATCCTCGTATTCGTGGTATCAAGGAGAAGGACCAATACTGGCTGGCAACCCTCCTTGATCCACGTTACAAGGGTAAGGTTGCGGACCTTATCTTGCCATCGCAGAGGGAGCAGAGGATGAAACATCTTCGGGAGGCCTTGCAGAAAGGTCTGTGCAACGCGTTCCCAGAGACTGGGAGGTTACAAACTCCTGTTTCTGGACAACGTGTTGCTGAGGCTTCGGTCAGTCAAAGAAGGAGCGGTGGAGAAGGTGGCCGTCTGACCGATGCGTTCAGACAATTTTTTGGTCCGCAGCCCCAAGGTATGATCGGTTCCAGCAACCATCGCCAGCGTCTGTTTTACATGGTGCAGGAATACCTAGGGGCAAGATCAGACTTGGACACCTTTCCCACCGAAAATCCTCTGGGTTACTGGGTCTTGAGGATGGATCACTGGCCAGAGCTTGCACAGTATGCAATTGAGCTACTGGCCTGTCCTGCATCCAGCGTTCTTTCGGAACGTACATTCAGTGCTGCTGGAGGCGTGGTAACCGATCACAGGGTGCGTCTGTCCACTGACTCGGTCGATCGGCTGACCTTCATAAAAATGAATCAGTCTTGGATCACCACCAGCTACCAAGCACCTGATGCTGATGTAACTGAATAATTTTTTTCAGATCCCTTCAAAGACTGCCTATGTTGATGCTGAGTGATTATCCCTGAGTAATTATCCTCTTCCTCCTCAATCATCACGCTGATAGCTTGTAAGAACATTTTTGGTTCTGGGCGCCACCACCAGTGCCTAAGGCACAATTTTTCAGCCCCTGTATAACAGGGGCGTGTAATTACAATTTTTGATGTAATACTTTGCAGCACGGCTCGTTCCTGCATTCCAACTAGAGTGTCTGTGAGGGGTTGCAGTGTTGTGGCACCAGCACCAGTGCCTAAGGCCCAATTTTTCTGCCCCTGTCTAACAGGGGCGTGTAATTACAATTTTTGATGCAATACTTTGCAGCAGTGCTCGTTCCTGCGTTCCAACTAGAGTGTCTGTGAGGGGTTGCAGTGTTGTGGCACCAGCACCAGTGCCTAAGGCCCAATTTTTCTGCCCCTGTCTAACAGGGGCGTGTAATTACAATTTTTGATGCAATACTTTGCAGCAGTGCTCGTTCCTGCTTTCCAACTAGAGTGTCTGTGAGGGGTTGCAGTGTTGTGGCACCAGCACCAGTGCCTAAGGCCCAATTTTTCTGCCCCTGTCTAACAGGGGCGTGTAATTACAATTTTTGATGCAATACTTTGCAGCAGTGCTCGTTCCTGCGTTCCAACTAGAGTGTCTGTGAGGGGTTGCAGTGTTGTGGCACCAGCACCAGTGCCTAAGGCCCAATTTTTCTGCCCCTGTCTAACAGGGGCGTGTAATTACAATTTTTGATGCAATACTTTGCAGCAGTGCTCGTTCCTGCGTTCCAACTAGAGTGTCTGTGAGGGGTTGCAGTGTTGTGGCACCAGCACCAGTGCCTAAGGCCCAATTTTTCTGCCCCTGTCTAACAGGGGCGTGTAATTACAATTTTTGATGCAATACTTTGCAGCAGTGCTCGTTCCTGCGTTCCAACTAGAGTGTCTGTGAGGGGTTGCAGTGTTGTGGCACCAGCACCAGTGCCTAAGGCCTAATTTTTCAGCTCCTGTTCAACAGGGGCATGTAATTACAATTCTTGATCTAATATTTCACAGCAGGGCCCTGTGAGGGCTTACAGTGTTTTGGCCACAGCAACACCTAAGGCCCAAATTTCTGCTGAGTATATAGGGCAGGACCCTACTTTCAAACATCTAACTTACAAACGACTCCTACTTGCAAACGGAAGGAGACAACAGGAAGTGAGATGAAATCTACCCATAGGAAGGGAAATTCTCTCATGTAAGAGTTAATATGGGAAAACAATTTCTCCTTTCCACTGATGCTTTCCAATCCTTGTTCCACAAAAAAACCCAAATTTTCAAAAAACATTTTTCATTGGGACAAAAAAGTGAGGTGAAATCTTCTGAAGAGGAGGAAAGACGCAAAACAAATGTCACAGGGGTGATAACCCTTCCCTATGTTTTCCAAAAAGCTTAGAAAAGATTTTTTGGCTGGAGCTAAACACATTAAAAATGTTCAAAATTACAAAGAGATTCTACTTAACAACAAACCTACAGTCCCTGTCTTGTTTGCACCGCCTGTATACTGCTGTTCAGAGTATATAGGGACCTTTCCTTATTTTAATTTGGGTGCGGGGTTCCCCTTAATATCCATACAAGACCCAAAGGGCCTGGTAATGGACTGGGGGGTACCCATGCCGTTTGTCTCACTGATTTTCATCCATATTGCCAGGACCCGACATGACATTAAACCCGCAAGCAGTTTTAAATGAGATTTTTTCCTTTAAAAATGACATTTGGTGCAGGGACTGTTCTAAACATGGGAAACACGCGTCACTTTACAGGCATACTATAGACACCCCCCAGGTACGATATTTAAAGGAATATTTCACTTTTTTTTTTTTACTTTAAGCATCATTAAAATCACTGCTCCCGAAAAAACGGCCGTTTTTAAAAGTTTTTTTTGCATTGATACATGTCCCCTGGGGTAGGACCCGGGTCCCCAAACCCTTTTTAGGACAATACCATGCAAATTAGCCTTTAAAATGAGCACTTTTGATTTCGAACGTTCGAGTCCCATAGACGTCAATGGGGTTCTAACGTTCGTGCGAACTTGCGGTCCGTTCGCGGGTTCTGGTGCGAACCGAACCGGGGGGTGTTCGGCTCATCCCTACTTCAGAGATTGGGAAGCAGTTTTAAGGGCTGCTAGAGAAAAAGGCTTTATATCCTTTAATGGTACCGGGATCAATATATTCCTGGATTTCTCTGTGGCTAAGCAAAAACAGAGGACTACCTTCCTGGCTATTAAAAGGAGGCTGCAAAATCAACAACTGCCTTACAGCATGCTCTATCCTGTACACCTAAGGATTATTTACCAAGACAACGCCTATTTCTTCACTGATCCAAAAGATGCAGCTCACTGGGTAGATACCCTGGGACCTCTTCACCCACAACGCCAGAACCAACGTTCTCCCCCTCGTTAAAAATGACTTTTCTCATCCAATATTTCATTTGACTAACTACAGAGAGGACAAACTCCTTCATGCTTTCTCCTCATTACCTCTTACCTGAGTGGCTGAAGAAGCTGCTATGCACCCTGATGTCTACTATCCTGACACCATTGCTACTGGATGGATAGGGAAGTTGCTATGGTGGTTGCATCCTGACACTGACTTCAGAATGGTCATGCAGGGCTTGGGTCGCTTGATACCTTCTTTATTGCAGGCATGAATGGAACTTTGTCAATGCAGACCCTTCCTCATCCACCGTGGTTTGCTGTTTAAGGGACTGCACCATGTCCCCCCTGCTTTGCAGTTTTGGTTATGGGAACAAAGCCTTCAAGTGTTTGGTGTTGAGGGACGGGAGGGTTAGGGTTGTTTTGGGCTGTTACTTTTGTTCTTGCTATTTTTCTTCTGGCCTAGCTGGCTGCTTTTATATCCAATCAACATCTACAAGAGAATCATTACTCTCTATCCTAGATATGCTGATTATTTCACGCCCTGCCATACTGGGGTTACAGATCTTTATACTGTGGTCGCCTTTATTATTTTACAGGGCTTATTCTTCACTAATATTGTACACAAATAGGTATGTTCAAGTTAGGCTTGATTTCTTGCAACGTTAGGGGGCCTAACCCCAAAGTGAAACGATCACTGATGTTTGAATATGTGACACGGCACAATCCGCATGTGATCCTTCTCCAGGAAACCCATTTGCAAGGCTCCAGAGTTATGGCTCTTAAAAGGGCCAAAATAGTGTATGCGATTCACTCTACATATTCCACATATGCCCAGGGCACCTATATTCTAATAGCCAAATCCGCTCCGGTAACTATTAACTACTTAACGACCACACCATAGCGAATGACGGCTACAGCGCGGCTCAATAACTCTGGGAGGGCGTACATTGACGTCCTCCCAGAATTGCGCTCCCCTGGGGTGCGCACCCGGGTATATCTGCATCACGGATCATGGTAAATGCCCGTTGACAGCGGCCGTTTACCACGTGATCGATCCGTCAAATGACGGAGCGATCACTTGTAAACAAACCGGTGTCATGTCCAGTTCCTCTCTCCCCTCTCTGTGCAGATCGGTACAGAGAGGGGAGAGGGGTGGGATCAGATGCTGCTGCAGCACTGTGGGCTGGATGTGTAGTGCCCAAAGCGCTGATTTGTGCCCACTCCAGCCATCCATCCATCCATGCTCAGCCAGCCATCCATACTCAGCAATTCTCATACATGCTCAGCCATCCATCCCTAATCAGCAATACTCACCCATGCTCATCCATCCATCCATACTCAGCAATACTCATCCATCCATCTTTGCTCAGCCATCCATCCATACTCAGCCAGCCATCCATACTCAGCAATACTCATCCATGCTCAGCCATCCATCCCTAATCAGCAATACTCATCCATGCTCATCCATCCATCCATACTCAGAAATACTCATCCATCCATCCATGCTCAGCCATCCCATCCACCCCCATCCATACTCAGCCACACCCAGCAATACCCAGCCATACCCAGCAATTCCCAGCCATACCCAGCCATCCCATCCGTACCCTGCCGTACTCAGCCATACCCAGCCATCCCATCCGTACCCAGCCATACTCAGCCATACCCAGCCATCCCATCCGTACCCAGCCGTACTCAGCTGTACCCAGCTATCCCATCCGTACCCAGCCGTACTCAGCCGTACCCAGCCATCCCATCCGTACCCAGCCATACTCAGCCATACCCAGCCATCCCATCCGTATACTCAGCTGTACTCATGCGTACCCAGCCGTACCCAGCCGTACTCTGCCGTACTCTGCCGTACCCGGCCGTACTTGGCCGTACCCGGCCGTACCTGGCCATACTCAGCCATACTCGGCATTACCCAACCGTACCCAGCCATACTCATTCATGCTCAGTCATCCCATCCATACTCAGCCATCCCCATCCACGGCTCATCCATCCCCATTCATGCTCATCCATGTCACATCAGTTCTCATCCATGCCACATCCATGCCACTAGAATGCCTCACAAAAGTGTAATAGGTAGTCAAATTGGATTTGAAATTTATGCCCCTAGAACGCCTGATGGCGCTCCCTGCATGTTGGGCCTCTCTATGTGGCCAGGCTGTGTAAGAGTCTCACACATGTGGTATCGTCGAACTCAGGAGGAGTAGAAAAATCTATTTTGGGGTGTAATTTTTGGTATGTACATGCTTAGGTACATTGTATAAATGGACAACTTTGTGTAAAAAAAAAAATGCGTTTTCATTTTCTTTACACATATTCCAGAAACTTGTAGAAAAAAATGACATGTTCAAAAGGCTCATTATGCCTCAAAGAATATACATTGGGTTGTTTTCTTTCCAAAATGGGGTAATTTTTGGGGCATTTCCATTGTCCTGGTGCTCCAGGGTCTTCAAAAGTGTAATGCCGCGTACACACAATCGCACATTTCGACAACAAAATCCATGTTTTTTTTCCGACGAATGTTGGTTCAAACTTGTCTTGCATACACACGGTCACACAAATCTTGTCGAAAATTCCGAACGTCAAGAACGCAGTGACGTACAACACATACGACGGCACTAGAAAAGGGAAGTTCAATACATAGTGTGCCACCCTTTGGGCTCCTTCTGCTACTCTTGTTAGTAGAAGTTTGGTGAGAGCCGATTTGCGCTTTTCAGCCTCGTGCTTTTCCGATCGTTACTGCTCTTCAGTTTGTGTTTGTGGGTTCGTATCTGGTTTTCAGTGCGTGTAGTCATTTCGCATTTGTTTTTCAGTGCGTATTTTATAGTACGCATTTGATTTTCAGTGCGTTCTTGTCCGCTCATTTCTGATTTTCAGCTCGCTCTTCTCAGGCCTTTCTGTTTTTCAGTGCTTTCTCTTAGTTCGTTCTGACCAGCCGACCGTTTTGAAGCCACAAGGACCCTCACCCCGGACCAGAGGGTTTTTAACTACCAGCTGGCCAGAGCCAGAAGAGTGGTGGAGAACACTTTCGGGATAATGGCCAGCTGGTTCCGCCTATTCCTTACAGCAATCAACATGGCGGAATATAAACTTAACCATATAATCCTTGCATGCTGAATTCTCCACAACTCTTTAAGGAGAAATTCAATGAACTATGTTGCCTCAGTTGGGCCTGAGGCCGGACTTGAAGAAGAAACCCTGACGGCGCTTGAAGCGGGCCGTCCTGGCTTGCCCCCCCTAAGCGCTTGCGAAGTAAGACAGAAGTATGTCGAGTACTTTGCGGGTAGGGGGCCATTGATATGCCCAAAAATGTTTAGGAAACAGTTTCAAAATACATTTTTTAGTTAAACTGAAATATGATTTTCCTTAGATTTACTGCTTGTGTTTCTTTTTGGCCATTTTCTTCAATCGTGCAAATGTAATTTATTTGACACATGAGATGACATCTCTTCTTCAGCTAAATATTATTATGTTGTGGGTCTGCTACACACACCTTGTTTTTGTTGTTAATGTATGTAATGCATTACTGATACAAAATATACATAATTTCCAGCACCATGAATGAATTTTGGCGAGTCACGAAAATGGCATGATTGTGGCAAATTATAAAGCACTATGGGAGTTATTTACTAAAGGAAAATCCACTTTGCACTCCAAGTGCAATGCAAAAGTGCACATGAAACTACACTGAAAGTGCACTTGTAGTGCAAAGTGGATTTGCCTTTAGTAAATAACCCCCATTTCAGTGTAAACACCAACTTAATCCAAAAAGTGATATTGAGCCTTGAAAAAAGAAGCCACACATTGTTGAGTAGAAAACTTTTTACTCTGTGCACATTCACATATGCATTAGAAAAGGGTTTTTGAACAAACCAACATATTTTAGTAATACCATTTTTTTTGGACAGTACAAATAGCCTTTTTTGTGTTAAAACAGGCATGTTTAAAACCATAAAACAATACACAACTTAGAAACTTATAAAGTTCAACTTTGACAAAGTGAAGGCAATATCAGACATTATTATTTGATATTGTGTGTTGATATTGCCTTCATCAGATGAGGTGATTGCCTTCATCAGATGAGGTGATGTCACCCCTGTAAAAGCCAAATTTTGAAGATGCACACAAATTGAGAGTCAAAATGGGGATTTCCCTCCTGATCCCATGCCTAATGTCAACATGTGCTAGCTCCCATCATGGGGGATCAATGGATGTGTTTCGGGGGTGCAACCCCTTCCTATCATCCACTTTAGTTGCGAGGAAGGGTATCCCCTGATGGCAGATAGCATATGTTGACACACTGTGTGCATCTTCAAAATTTGGCTTTCAAAATTTTGGAGAAAAGTTAGAAAAATAGAAAGAATTTTATAAATGTTGGTGTGTTTTCAATTCTGCCTAAAAAATCAATGATCTTTTGGAGTCTTTTTTCCACATCATTGATGTCTTCCTTGATCTTCTGTAAATCCCGATTGCACACCATGATCTCCCCAATGAGGACTCGTGCACTTGCACTTGTGAAATGTGTTTCTTCTTCAACAACATCCACATCACCTAAAAAAAAAACACCATGTATTATAAATATGCAGGCATCTATCTATTACCTGAAGCTGTGGTCTTAGACACTCACCTGTTGTGGTCACTTCATAAACCTCTTTCCTCCACATCCTCTGGTTGTTGTTTTTGGATTTCCCCTTTTTTAGGAGGTCGGGGGTCCCTGGTGACCTCAGACATCCCGAGTCTTTTCTCCCCTATGTGAATAAAATAAAGGTATACTTAGCACGTGGATATTTGAGGCAAGAAATAGGAATATGAAACATTGCTTGGAAGTGTCGTACAATTGTCTGTTTTGGCAGAGTTCAAAGCCGAAGACATGATTTTTTCCCTTTACAAAGCTGGTATACTTACTTTTTTTGTTAAAGTATCACACATGTAGAGACCCCTAGTATCCACTGGAGCACCTGTGTGGAACACCCTAAAAAGTTTGTTCTGTTGTTCCATACTAGTGCTCCTGCATCCAGATGTGTAAACAGCTGCTGAGTGTCCTCTCCTTTTTTAACAGAAAAGTTTTTTATTTAACAGATCAGAAATACAATGCAGTCAAATTCAACATCAAATATTTCTTATTACAGTATCAGTTTAAGAAATCCACTTCAGAAAATAGCATCCTACAAATCCTTGGTATCCACATTGCTAACATTTCTCAACTGGTGAAAATTCCTAACCATATTCCCTTCTAGGTCCCGTCCTCCATTCCGTAGGATATTCATTCCCTTCCCCCAGGTGGGGGGAGGTATCTGCTGTCCGGCAATTGCATGTAAAATATTCCTAACTTGATATGGTCAGGTGACACTCGGCACGAGGGGGGGTGGGTAACCCCTGGCCGAGACAGGGGGGGAATCCATCAGTTGGTCCCCCTCCTCTCCGGCCCCTCACCCGCTCGCATCCACCCATGCTGACCATACCCTGTCAAATTTAGCCAGGCACTTTCTACTCTCGTAGGTGAGTTTGTACAGGGGTAGTACTGAATTTGCCAGGATTTCACTGTAGGGGGTTCAGCTGACTTCCAGTGTATCATTATCTCTCTCCTAGCGTAAAAAAATGAGAAGGTGATGCAGAGCTTTACATATCTGTCCCCTTCAACCTCCCCCAAGTAGCTCAGCAGGAGCACCATTGGTTCCTTTGGTACAGGTGTATCGAGCAAGTCGCTCAGTGTCCCTGCAACCTGTGCCCAAAAGGCCTGTATTTTGGGACAGGCCCACACCATATGCTAGAACGTGCCTACTTCTGTGTGGCATCTGGGGCAGGAGGGATCTAAGTTCGGGTATATGTTAGCCATTCTGTGTGGGGTGTAGTATGCCCTATGGATGAACTTCAGCTGGATAAATCTGTCTTTGGCTGCTATCATGGATGGGATAAAGGTTGATATACAGTCCTCCCACTTGTCTTCTCCCAGGGCTGGGATGTCCTCCCTCCATTTGTCCAGTGTGCGTGTGGGTTTGGTATCGTATGCTACCGTCAGGTATTGGTAGAGGGTGGAAAGGGGTTTTCCCATTTCGCTGGATATAAGCAGGAGCTCGATGGAGTCAGACTCGAGTGTTAGTGTCTCTGGGACTTGGGCCTTCATGGCGTGTCTTAGTTGCCAGAATCTGAATTCTGCGGTATTAGGGAGTGAGTATGTGCGTTTCAATTCCGCGAAAGGCATAAGTTTCCCGTCTCTCATGAGATGTTTTAGGGTAGTTATATCCCGCACAGCCCAGTATGATGGGTCCGGAATGTCATTTAAATGGGGTAGTGCGGGGTTACCCCACAGCGAAGTGTGCGGGGACTCACAGTTTGGTTTGCGATATACTGCTCTGGCCTCTTTCCATACATAAGCGTAGTTTTCATGGGTACTGTCAGGTCGTATGGAGCTTTAGCTCCCCTAAATGCAAGGTTACTCAAAGCCGCATAGCACCACCGGATTCTGTCTGGGCTGGGAGAACCACCATCTGACTGTGACCAAGACTGCCGCCCAGTAGTATATGAGAAAGTTGGGCATCGCTAAGCCTCCTGCAGAAAGAGTAAGGTACAGTATGCGTTTTGCCACTCTGGGTGGCCTCCCAGCCCATACAAACAAAGTCAGTATGCCCTCCAGACGTCTGAAAAAGGCCCTAGGAATATGCGAAGGGGTATTATGGAAAAAGTATAAGAATTTCGGGAGAAATATCATTTTTAGAAGATTAACTCTACCGAGTGGGGTCAATGGGAGGGTGCGCCACTCTGTGCATTTAGCCGTCAATTGGGACAAGAGAGCCTGGACATTCTGTTCTATAAATGTTTCCGTCGTGCTAGAGATTTTAAAGCCCAGATATGTAAATCCATCCACCCATTTGAGAGGGGTACCCGAGTCTGATCTAGGGACGGAGGGATGCAGAGGGAACAGAACCAACTTGTCCCAATTTATGCGGATTCCCAAGAATCTCTCAAACTGGTCAAACAGCTCCAGGTCTCTTACCAGCGAGCCAGAGGTGTCTGCAAGGTAGAGCAGGGTGTTGTCCACACCTTCTCCTCTATCTCACCCACTGTTATGCCTCTTACCCTCCCCTCCGCCCACAAGGCTATGGCCAAGGGTTCCACTGCCAACACAAATAGTCCCGGAGATAAGGGACACCCCTGGCGCGTGCCCCGTCCCAGAGGAAAACTGTCTGAAAGGCAGCCATTTGTGCGGACTTTGGCCGACGGATTAGCATACAGCATCCGCAGCCACGTCCTGAACCTGGGCCCAATTCCAAACCTGGAGAGGACCTCCCAGGGGTAGCCCCACTTGACTGAGTTGAAGGCCTTCTCAGCATTGAGTGAGGCCACCACACCTGCCGATTCCGGACGGGCCCAGGTCATATGTGTGAAAAGTCTTCTAATATTAATGTGCCTCTCCCCGGCATGAACCCCGTTTGATCCGGGTGGACCAGAGCTAGTATAACCGTGCTCAACCTGTTGGCCAGGACTTTTGCCAGCAGTTTTGCATCAACATTAATTAGTGAGATTGGGCGGTACGAGGAGCATAGAGAGGGGTCCTTCCCAGGCTTAGGAATCACAACCACCACCGCCTCACTCAGGGAGCTCGGGAGTTCCTCAGTCTTATGCGTCTCCTGTAACATAACATGTAATCTGACCACCAAATCCTCAGCGTATTGTTTATAAAATTCAACTGGTATGCCATCAGGGCCGGGGGTCTTGCCTGATTGGAGATTTTTTAGGGCCTTCATCAGTTCTTCTACCGAAATAGGTGCGTCGAGTGCATCACGGTACTTTGTGGTCAGGATTGGAATGTCGATAGGGTCTAGATAGGAGGTCAGTTTGTTCTTTGTGTATGTTGCCCTAGAGCTATAAAGGAGGCGGTAGAAGGAGACAAATCCCCCTATAATTTCATCAGGGGTGTAAAGAGGTACACCAGTTTGGGACACACATATCCCTCCCGCTTGTTCTCGTGACAGCCAGGCCAGCAGTTTCCCTGATCTTTCACCTTGCTCAAAGATACGCTGGGATTGGGCTAGCATTCGTTTCTGAATGAGGGAAGTGCGCACTCGTACCACCTCGCCCGTCAGAGCCTGTAGTCTAACATAGTCCTGAGGGTCCCCAGTTCTAACAAACCTGGCTTCTTGCAGGCCTGCCTCTTGTTCTGCGCTAGTCAGTTCAGCCCTTCTCTCACTACGGACCCTGGCTATAATAAGCTGACATTGTCCCCTTGTATAGGCTTTAAAAGGCATCCCACATAACCTGCGGGGATGCCGAGCCAGGGTTATTTGCCCAGTATTGCCGGAAAGATCCCCGAAACTGACCGTCCACCGCCTCGTCCGACACCCAGAACCTGGAGAGCTGCCACAGCGTGGATTCTGGGGCTGTGGATAAGTCCATGGTCAGCAGCAGCGGTGCATGGTCAGATATGCCCCTGGGAAGTATCTTGATGTCCTTTGCCTTAGGGAGGGCAGCCCTCCCCACATAGGCCAAGTCTATCCTAGAGAAGGTGCGGTGAGACGCGGAGTGGCAGGTGCAGGCCCGGGTCTGAGGGTGCCTCCAGCGCCACACATCTGTCAGTCCATACGTCTCCGCCCACTCCACCAAACCAGGATGTAGGCTGCCACTTGTGGACAATCTGTCCATGGTGCGGTCCGGAACCAGGTTGAAATCCCCCAAAATAAGAATATTGTCGTTAGCAAAATCAGCAATCTTTGATGTAACCTGTGTTAGTAGAGTCAATGATGCGGGTGGAGGCAAATAGAGGCCTGCTATGACCCACCTCATTGAACCCACCTGAGCATGCATTACATATCTGCCCTCCGAGTCCAGTACCAGGTCCAGAAGCTGGAAAGGGATAGACTTATGCACTAGAATGCTGACACCCCTCGCAAAGTTAGAGTACGTGGAATGGTAGTGATGACCAATCCAGGACTTTTTAAGGGACATGGTTCTGCTGCCCACTAGGTGGGTCTCTTGTAGAATACATATGTGTGGGTTGTGGGCCTTGATGAACTGAAACACCAGGGACCTCTTAACCGGCGAGTTTAACCCCTTGGTGTTCCAAGTCAGAACTTTAAGGGACGGCATCATCAAATCATGGTGCATAAATATACAGAGTAATTCTGTGGGACCCTCTGGGGATCTTTAGCCGGATTCAGAGAAGGCATTGTAAGCAGAAATTCAGCGCTGACACTTGCAATATGTTAGTATGAATTAGCAATTTGACTATTAAACATTAAGTAAAAAACAAATAACTTCCCCTATGGGGTAACTATCCCCACCACCCTCCCCACTCAACCCCCCAAAACTGAGGCGGGTATCCAACCCTAACAAATTCAGCTAGCCGGCTGTAAAAGGGGGTCCTGGATCAAACTAGGGGGCCGGGGATAAGTCTGTCATGAGAGGGTTTACACGTTGGTGGCGCTATCGGCCTCTTGGATCGCAGTACCAGTGTCCACCAGCGGGTGTCTTCCAACACCTGGGACCTGCAGTAAGAGGTCTCTCCTGCTGGTGGCACTGTTGCATCCTTGGGCCGTAGTACCGGTGTCCACCAGCGGGTGCACTCCGGCAGTGTGGAGCAAACAGCACACTCTGCGATCAGCTGTGACATGAGGTCAATTACCACAGCCTTATAAATACCCGGTAAGCCCTCATAGGCTTGCCTTGGTATCTTTCTTCCTTGTGCCCTGACCTGTTATCCCGTATCCTGTAAACCTGTATCTGAACCTGAACCTGAGCCTGCTTCTGAGCCTGTATCCGATCCCATCCTGATTCCGTCCCTCCTGTGTTCCTATTCCCTTGTATCCATATCCCATCCATTATCTCCCTCTCCCATCCTGCCCTTGTTCAGTTGCTGACTCCCTGTGTATGACCCTGGCCTGGCTTACGTGTTTGATTTTGGTACTTCCCTTTTGCTGTATATATTATCTGTTGTCTGTGGGTTTCTGTTGGTTGGTTGAGCACTATTTGTATTTGGGGTGTTTGTTATTTATATCACTTATCTTAAATAAACATTATTCTTATTTCACTTTACATGCGTTTTGGTTTCCTCTTTGCAGTCCACACAATCTGGTCACACCTGTCCATGACAGTATACCAAGGCCATCTCTGACCAGAAGTGGCTGCACAGGGGAACCATCTCGGTTCTGTTTCACCTTGCTGGGATGAATTCAGATATAATTGTTTATTATGCTCTGCTGGCAACAGAGAGTTCTGAATATCTCCGCCAGACATTGGAAGGTTGGTCCAGTGATCAGCTGCTGGAGATTATCCGTTTAGCTCACTCTGTGGTCGATCAGGGCAGTATACGGTTTGAGGATGTTCAGCCTTTGATTGGAATGTGTACAGAGCTGGCTCTGCCTTGTATCCGAAAGGGCCATGATGACTTTTCTTCCCCCTTCAGCATTAACCAGGTTGCGTCCTTAGTATGGCTGTTGGAGGATGACTCTGCATCCTTTTTTGAGCTTTATTCGGTTTGTCCCAAACAGTTGTTGAAAGATTGTATAGATGAAGTGCAGTCCCTGGTCAGACAGAGGGTATGTGAGACCACTTTTGTGCTACCTGTACTTCAGGCATGGTCAGACCTGTTATGCCCAGCTTCTGTCAGCTCTCCACAAACCAGACCTGCTACTAAACACCTGCCTGCTCAGATGTCCTTTCTCCCATCACCCCTGGCAACCTCAGCTGCAGTCCAATATACCCTGCTCCCCACCAAGTATCAATGCCCTGTTTCTACTTCCTGCACCTATCCTGCATTTAACCCACCTGCCTCTTCTGCAACTTCCCCACAAGAACTTCCTCTGGCCGCTGTTCCCCCTTCCTTGCCATATCCCAGCCCTTCCTTTCAGTATGCCTCACCTCCTGTCTACAGTCCTACAGCCACCTACAGATCTCCAACAGTTAAGCCAAAGAAGAAACGGAAGTTCTTCCCCACTCACACAATCCTGCCAGTAACCCAACTGGCTTCCACACCAACCAACCTGTTCCAGCCTGCGTTCATGCCAGTTGAACTTGATGACCCACCTAAACCTACCAACCCAGTGCCTGCTATCCAGCCCAAAGT
This sequence comes from Lithobates septentrionalis, assembly GCA_037952835.1. Taxonomy (NCBI): domain Eukaryota; kingdom Metazoa; phylum Chordata; class Amphibia; order Anura; family Ranidae; genus Lithobates; species Lithobates septentrionalis. The sequence continues at coordinate 357,997 of JBBDGP010001178.1, read as the reverse complement.
CTCGGTGCCTGCCTTCCAGCCTGATCTGCCTGCCTTCCAGCCTGATGTGTCTTCCTTCCAGTCTGATGTGCCCGCTTCCCAGTCTGATGTTTTGATGCCTGCCTTACAGCCCAAAGTCTTGGTGCCTGCCCTCCAGTCTTATGTGCCTACCCTCCAGTCTGATGTGTCCACTTTCCAGTCTGATGAACCCGCTTTCCAGTCTGAAGTCGCAGTGCCTGCCTTCCAGCTGGATGTCTCTGCCTTCCAGCTTGATGTCTCTGCCTTCCAGCTTGATGTCTCTGCCTTCCAGCTTGATGTCTCTGCCTTCCAGTCTGATGTGCCCACCTTCCAGTCTGATGTGCCCACCTTCCAGCCTGATGTACCCGCTCTCCAGTCTAATGTGCCTGCTTTCCAGTCTGATGTCCTGATGCCTGCCTTCCAGCCTGATGTCTCAGCGCCTGCCTCCCAGCTTGATGTCTTTGCCTCACAAAGACATGATGTCTGCCAGCCTGATGTCTTTGCATCCTTGGGCCGTAGTACCGGTGTCCACCAGCGGGTGCACTCCGGCAGTGTGGAGCAAACAGCACACTCTGCGATCAGCTGTGACAAGAGGTCAATTACCACAGCCTTATAAATACCCGGCAAGCCCTCATAGGCTTGCCTTGGTATCTTTCTTCCTTGTGCCCTGACCTGTTATCCCGTATCCTGTAAACCTGTATCTGAATTAGGTGTGCCCTTTCCACCGCATAGTGGGGGGACAACCGCGCATCCGGGAGCAAGTTGCGCAACATGTCTTCCACAAAGCACGTGGGATTTGCACCCTCTGAGCCCTCCGCCAGGCCCACTATGCGGAGATTATTACATCTATTCCTATTCTCTGCGTCTTCTGCTCTATATTCCAGGGCCTTCACTTTGGTCTGTAGCGTGTGCAGAGCCGCGCCATGTTCAGCGACTGTATCCTCAGTATTGCTAACTCTCTGCTCCTTTTCTGCCACTCTGGTTCTAAGTTTGTCCATGTCCTGCCTCAGGAGCCCTACATCCATCTGTACTGCTTTAATCTTGGCTGTGAGGGTGGACTGGCATGTGGCTATAGCAGCCATCACCTCTGCTGGCCAAGGGGGTCTGGCCTCAGCCGACTCCATGGGGCTTGTCTGTGAGGCTCTGTGGAGGCTGCGGGTGTCCCTGTATCCCTCCTCTGGGCCTGTGTGTGGCTGGGGGCTCTCCTGTGACGGTGGGAATTTTATTTTTTTGTTTCCCCTTACCAGCTGCCTGTCCGGTCATCCTGCGCCTCATTCAACTGTCCCTGTCCCCCTGCAGGGCCTCGTGCAGTCAGGGAGCGCCGCTGGACTCCACGTGTGGATGGCGGATGGCGGAGCGGGCCGAACGGCTAAGTTAGTGGCGGAATTCGGTCAGGTCTGGTATCAGCGTGTTCCGCTGCAGCTTGCCCATCGTTTGAGCCCGATCTGCGGGTGCTCGGATGGCTGAAAAGGCCCCTGGGATCTGGATCCCTGCTGTTGGATGGTGGAGCTCTGTAAAAGGCAGCCGCTCATGTCGCCAACTTGGACACACCCCCGAGTGTCCTCTCCTTACACTGAATCAAGTTTGCATTTCATTCTAGTTACAAACTCATCTAGACAACAATGTACTAAACTTCTTTTAAGACAAATAGGCATGACCATATGTAGTTAACCTGCATCTGCAAAAAACATCCTATTAGTGGGCGAACGAATGATGTTTACTACGAACGATTACTGTGGCCACAAACCTGAAACTTGCCATTTTAAACTGTACAATAGTAAAGAAAAGCACATGGAGCAGCATGAACGTAAAAAGAAGAATAGGAACACACGACAAAATACTTACTTTTTTGCAGCACTCTCTTGATTCTTCTGTACTGATCCTGCTCCCTCAATTTGAGGTCTGACCATCGTTTCCTCAGTTGATCCTTGGAACGCTGTACCCCAAAATTCTTCTGCAGACTTTTTTTGTGAGCAAAACTGTGTGTGTGATTGATGAATCAAAAACTAAAACTGTCCCTTTTTTATACACAGGAAGGTCTCAGCCAGGAGGAGGCCGTGGAAAGTGCCAGCCAGGAGGTGGCGGGGGAAAGTGGCAGCCAGGAGATGGGGGGGGGGGTAAGTGGCAGCCAGGAGGTGGCCGGGCCCAGTAGCCTGCCCAAATCCCAGGTCCCTCCCCTCCGCCTTCCAAAGTCCCAGGAAGTGGAGTAACCTAAGGGAGGCAGCACTTGGCCTATTTCGGAAGGCTACTGTGCCCCTCAGAACCCCTCCAATAATGAAGATGACTATGCCTACATGGCAGCCTGCAAAATGCAGGAAATGGAGGAGGGCCAATGCCTCTTATGTGAGGAAGTTATGTTACAAGCCCTAAATAAGGGTTTGAGGGGCGAACTCACAAGCCAATGCCACGTTTGTGAGTTCAACCATGGTCCTCCTCCTCCTCCACCCCCTGCCACAACTACAACACCAGAGCCACAGCCTGGAAACAAGCCTGGAAGGAAGACAAGAGAGTAATGGTCTGGGTTCAGTCTGGTCTGACAAAAGATGCTCGCTGTTGTAAGACCACAGCCTGGGGACATATATGTCATCTGCTGCTGTCCCTGATCTCTTGTAGTCCTGGACCAGATTGTGCTCACTATTATAAGGACTCCTCAGGCCACCAATTTTGACTGTAAAATAATTGATGTGTGCCCTGGGGTACAAAGACTTCGCAAATTTCACCAGTTTCTCTAGCGTTGCCTTCCTTTTTTTCTTTTGTTATGACCTATAATAAATGGCTATTTATTTTTCACAAATACTTGCCTATGTGTTTAACTTCAAAAAGGACAATTTGTTTGTGAGTAGGCAGGTACATTTCAAAAATAAACAAATTAACAAGGGACACCAACACCAACCTCCTTGAGGTTAATAAAATAAAAGATAATAATGGTGTTGTGGTAACTTTACACAAAACAAAAGAAAAAAATTATGGAGATCATTATAACAAAAAAAAAAAACAAAAAAACATAGGAGATCTGGATTAAAAAAAAAAAACTATAACCAAAAATTCTAAACGTTATTATGGAGATCTGATGAAAAAAAACAAAAAAAATATTCATTAGATTACGAGAAATAATAAAGAAATCAGGTTGTCAGAACTGTGTGAATATGAGCAGCAAAACAACTTTATTATTCTATCATTATAAAGAAGAAGAGATTTAAAAATTTTCAGTGTGACGAATGTGCTATCTCCATTGCAAACGCGCTTCCTTCTCGTAATTGATTCAGAGCATGGGTGGAACTTTGTGCATTAGAATTGTGTACACACGATCAGAATTTACGAGAACGGATTTTGTTGTCAGAAAATTTGAGATCCAGATCTCAAATTTTGTTTGTCGGAAATTCCGACGGAAAATGTCTAATGGAGCCTACACACGGTCGGAATTTCCGACAACAAGCTCACATCGAACATTTGTTGTTGGAAAATCCGACCGTGTCTACGTGGCATAAGAGGTAGTCAAGAAATTATATATGTAATTTATGCTCCAAGAACACCAGACGGTGCTCCCTACATGTTGGGCCTCTGTATGTGGCCACGCTGTGTAAAAGTCTCACACAAGTGGTATCGCCGTACTCAGGAGGAGTAGTAGAATGTGTTTTGGGGTGTAATTTATGCTATGCATATGCTGTGTGTGAGAAATAACCTGCTAATATAACAATTTTCTGAAAAAACAAAACTTGATTTTGCAAAGAATTGTGGGTAAAAATTACAACTTCAAAAAACTCACCATGCCTCTTACTAAATACCTTGGAATGCCTGCTTTCCAAAAAGGGGTCATTTGGGGGGGTATTTTGTACTTTCCTGGCTTGTTAGGGTCTCAAGAAATTAGATAGGCCATCATTACATCAGGTGTGATCAATTTTCAGAGATTGGCACCATAGCTTGTGGACTCTCTAACTTTCACAAAGACCAAATAATATACACCAATTTGGGTTATTTTTACCAAAGATATGTAGCAGTATAAATTTTGGCCAAAATGTATGAAGAAAAATTACTAATAGGCAAAATTGTATAATGGAAACTAAGAAAATTGCATTTTTTTACAGATTTTTTTTACAGAATTTTTGGTCTTTTTTCTTTTATAGCGCAAAAAATAAAAAACCCAGGTGATTAAATACCACCAAAAGAAAGCTCCATTTGTGTGAAAAAAAGGACGAAACTTTCATATAGTAGAAGAACCAAGGAAAACTGGAAGCCGCACACCGGTGTACCGATGAATGCTTTTATTGGTAAAAAGCTAAATCATAAGGGAACACAAGACATCACAGCAGAAGCGTACAGAAAACAGCTGACGCGTTTCACACTCACCACGAGTGCTTACTCATAGCTGACATGTATGGAAATACATAACATTTAAATAACATAATAAACATTAAATAACATAATAAATAACATCAGTACACCGGTGTGCGGCTTCCAGTTTTCCTTGGTTCTTCTACTTCATCCTGCATCAGCCAGCACCTGGGACTCTTCCCCCTGAAGGAAAAAGCTACACTGGCTTTTATTTCCACGGGTTTGTGCCTACCTGAGCGGTGGGACCTTTCTCCGAAACTTTCATATAGGTACAGTGTTGCATGACTGAATAATTGTCATTCAAAATGTGAGAGCACCGAAAGCTGAAAATTGGTCTGGTTAGGAAGGGGGTTTAAGTGCCCAGTGGTCAAGTGGTTAAACATGTTAAGCTAGATCCCAATGGATGTTTTGTGATTATTGTACTAGAACTGATCTGTAAACCTTATACAGTGACTAGCCTATATATCCCGCCGCCATTCACGAAACAATTATTTAATCGTGTGATGGGAGCAGTCTTAGAAATTTCTGAAGGCACACTATTAATAGCCGGGGACTACAACACAGTCCTCGATAACTCCCTTTAGAGGTTTCGGTGCTCCACACTACCCCCTACTCCATTAGGCTCATATTTGTCTCAATTTGACTTAGTGGAAGCCTGGAGATGGAAACATGCGGATGTGAGGGAATACTTATGCTACTCTGAGTCTCATGGTACATTGTATTGTATTGACTTATGTTTGCTTTCCTCTGATATGCTTAATATGGTGTATGATATCAAATATCTTCCTAGGGCGATTTCCGATCACTCTCCATTAATGGTGGACCTCACTCTGGGAATCTCTACCTCCTTCCGGGTGTGGCGATTGAGTCCGCTGTGGCTAGCGGACACGGCCACCACAGATCAGGCACTGGTTGACATGAAATATTTTTGGGCTACCAATACCCAGAGTGCCTCCCTTCCTGTGGTCTGGGATGCCTTTAAGGCCACCATGCATGGCTCCATCGCTGCAGCTATCGGCCCGGGCCCGTAAGGCGCCTCAGTCTAAACTGGTGGACGTGGAGGGGGAGCTTCAGGAGGCGGAGGCTGCATACTCTTCATCCCCTGCTCTTGAGATCCACATTGTCTGGCGACATAAGGCCAGAGAGTTGGACTTAGTGCTTTTGGAACGCACCCAGAAGAAGTTGTTATATCAGAACCAGCGACTCTTTGAATTTGGCGACAAGAACAGTCGCTTGCTGGCTTATCTCTCAAGACCTGACGATCAGCTGTGTAACATCCCCAGAATTAAGAACTCGGATGGTGTAGTGGTGAATCAAAATGGGGAGATAGTGGAGGCCTTTGTTGCATTTAACTCCACGTTTTACTCCACTAGGGCCCATTACACCATTACGGAATTAGATGATTTTTTATAAGATATTACACTTCCAAGGTTGTCGGAGCATCACGTTTCATTACTGGATGCTCCACTGACGACTGATGAAATAGGGGAAGCTATCCAAACCTTCGCCAGAATCCAAACACCAGGTTTGTATGGATTCCCTATAGAATGGTAGATGCAATTTAGAGAATTATTGATTCCACACTTGCTTAAAGTATATAACTTTGCCGTGAAGAAGGGACAGTTACCACTTTCTATGTCAGAGGCGTTGATTGTCCTCCTTCACAAACCCCACAAAGACAAGCTTTATTGTGAATTATATTGACCGATTACCTTAATTTAATCCAACGTAAAAATTCTGGCTAAAATACTTGCCCATAGACTAAACACAGTTATTACTAATATTATTGGAGCAGATCAGACGGGATTCATCCTTGGGCAAGCTACGTCAATCAACCTGCATAGACTCTTCGCCAATATGCAAGCCAGTCATGGCTCTATGGGATCCAGAGCTATTCTAGCTTTGGATGCTCATAAGGCCTTCGACTCGGTCGAATGGCCTTATTTGCAGGAAGTTTTAGCGAAGTTCGGTTTCGGGGCCACATTTATTCGATGGGTTCAACTACTGTACAATAACCCTGGGGCTAGACTGCGAGTGAATGCGGTCAATCCCGATCCTTTTTTGATTAGGAGAGGTATTAGACAGGGGTGCCCTCTATCGCCACTGCTATTCTCGCTGGCGATAGAACCCCTTTGCGGCCCTGATAAGATCTAGTTAGGCGATTGTAGATCTGACAATTGGGAGTCTGGGAGAGAAGGTATCCATTTATGCGGACGATAGGTTGATATACCTATCTCTTCACAGGGCTTTTTTTCTTGGAGAATAGGTGCAGGAACTCCCCCCATCTGAGTCACCCCTTTTCTCTGCCTCTACCCACCTCTGACCACCGTCCCTTGATTCCACCCCCTACCCACCTACCAGTACTGCCCCTTTTAGAGAATACAGAACCAAGTATCATTTTGTGGTACTAAATCATTTGTATGGAACATGTTAATGATAAAAAGAAAAGCAGTAACATAGATCTCCTGCAGCCAGCAACAATAGAATCCCAGCAATAGATCCCCACACAACAATAGACTCCCCCAGCAACAATGGACTCCACCCCAACAACAATAGATTTCCTGCAGCAACAGTGAACCACCCACAACAAAATATCACACCCAGTAACAAAATATCCACCCAAGCAACATTAGACGCCCCCCCTCCCAGCAACAACAGATCCCCCAGCAGCCAAGATCACTAGATCCTCTAGCAGCCAGTAAAAATAGACCCCTCCCTCAACAGTAGATCCCTTCCAGCAACATAAGACCCCCCCCAGCAACAACAGATTCCCCATCAGCAACAATAGACCCTCCAGCACACCCTACGCTATTACATACATTTAGTGCTGGAGGTGCCAGAACTGCGTTCCCCCGCGTTCCCGCTGAAAAAAAGCCCTGTCTCTTCATATATTAAAACTAATTTGGATCCCCTCATCGTAAATTGTGGAATACACTAAAGACCTGGGCCAATCCATGTCTAAGGGAGTTTTTCCGTAGAACGGACGGCGGGTTTTGGTTCAAATTTGGGGTGAAACTGATCTCACATCTATTTCTAGATAATACATTTCGATCCTTGAAGATTTTCATAGAGACTTTGGTCTCCCTTCCACAGCTTACTTTCATTATATGCAGATACGCCATACCGCTGCGGCACAGTTTGGACTCCGTAATATAGATATCCAACCTTCCCCTTTAGAACGTCTATTGACTGATCCATCTCACACAAAACTGGTGTATACATACTACAGGTCTCTCCTTCATTCCACAACTGGCAGAACTCGAATCACAGAGAACTGATAGCGTTCTGATATACCAGAGTTGACGGAGGATATTTGGCAGGAGGTTCTTCCTTTCCAATTATCTTCTGTTATTTCTTCTCGAGATATAGTTATACAAACTGAGCTATTGTATAGGGCCGATTATACTCCCTTTTTACTTCATCATTTGCATAGACTACCCTCCTCAATTTGTGATAGATGTCATACGGCTGATGGCACATTCTTACATATGATGTGGGAATGTCCACCAATTAGGAAATTTTGGTCAGAGGCCACTGATTTTATTAGCTCGCTAACCCAAATACCTAATATTTGTAATCCTTTGAGATGTCTACTGGGATATATAGATGATAAAGGGTTATCTCAAAATGTACAAATCCTTTTACGCATAGTCTTATTTTATGCAAAGAAAACCATAACTATGCACTGGTAGTCCCAATCTTCACCTACAGTAACTTTTTGGCTTACCATTATTAACCAAGCACTCCCACTGTACAAATTGACATATGAAGCTAGAGGACGCCCACGCAAATTCGCACAAATCTGGGATTTATGAGTCAAGTCGGAGCATACTATACCACATATCTATTAAATCATAGGATAGGGATGTAAATTTGGATCATAATATTTTCCTTTGATACCAAATATTAGGAATCCACATGTTTGTTTCTTACTTCTTCAATTTAAAATATGGATGTAAAACTGACTTCAACATTGAAATGTATATGTAGACTGGACTTGTTATAGATGCAACTTATTGATGATTGAGCTCTGTTGACTCCAATCTTAATGAATGAATGGGGTGTCTTAGCCAATGGGCAGGGAATTTCTTGGGTCCCTTGGCCTGCTGGGAGAACCTATTTATTTGGGTGGAGTCAAGTAATCAGGGTTCTGTGCCACCTGGACGGCTGTTTGGGTGGGCGTGTGTTGTATTGCCCCAGGCTGCTAGGCCAGAAACCTAAGACATAACTCGGGGACATCTGGCTGCTAGGCTATCTGAGAGCCTATCCAGAAGTAGTGCAGGGTTGGGACTGCGGGGTTGAAGCCCAACTAAAACTAACGGTTCCGCCAGCCAGGGAACCCGTCATGGTCGGAGGTAGAGGGGAAGCTGTTGGCAAGAAGGGACCATCCACCTTGCTACCGGAGACCACAGAGAGTGAGCTGAGGCCAGTACCAGAGCAGACTTCTCGCCAACCAGGGACAGTGAAGAAGTGGGAAAGCATCAGCAAGTGCCAAGTCAGCGGGACAGCAGAGGTGATGCTTGTGGAGTGCCAAGCCAGGGACCTAACGTGTCAGCAGGGGTGAAGCTTGAGGAGTATCTGTGAGTACCAAGCCAGGGACCCAGCAGTGAAGCGGGGGTGACACTTGAGGAAGATACCGAGTTCTACAGTGAAAGTGCTCAGGGGATCCAGTGGCTAGTGGATCTGAAGTCTAGTGAGAGAGACTGGGAGCTCATTGACTGAAGACCCACAGTGAGTGTGGGGTAAAGAGAACTAATCGTGTTGCAGATAGTTGAATACCTTTACTGTTAGTAACAGCTACAAGATTGTTGCCATAGGAGACAGTGGTCCTACCTATGCAGAAGTGGTGTCCGGCTGGAGGCCTTCACCTGTATAGCTGTCTACCTCTTGGAGTCTGCCAATTAACATTGCATCTACCTAAGGGTGTCCTGTCCTTAATCCTATCTCCCACAGTTCTGTTTAAGAGACAATAAATCTTTTTGCCTTCAAAAAGTGTCTGGCGCCCACCTGTTCATCTTGCATTACACCCATTATGCATTGTAACCCACTCTACACTAAAGGATGTCAGCTGTCCTTAACTCCGGAGGTCACCATTGGGCTTCAGGGGCCCCGGGACTTTGCTACAAAAGTTTAAGTTCAACATGAGCTCTGATAGCTGGTTCCTTCTTTCAGTCTCTAATATGGAGTCTGAGTTCTCAGAATGCACGTTTCTCTTCCTTAGACTGAAGAATGATGGAAACTTTTTTTAAAGGTGAACAGTTTCTAGTTTGTGCCAAAACAGTAGACTTACCACTGGCTCTATGTTATGGTCATATTTGATATTGCAGGCAAAACAACTTAATTAATATCCTGCTGAACAGGGGCTGTTCACTTTGCCGGGAAAGTTGCACTACGCAATGGAATTTTTGATTGCACATGATTGGCTAATTGAAGTCAGCATAGCTTCACCACATTCACTGAGCTCTGGGGCAAATTCCCTTGCAAAGTGCAACTTCCCTAGTAAAGTTAACAGCTTGTTTGCCTTTAGTAAATCACTAACTCTCCCCACTATCTTCTGCTCCATAGAGATAAACATGAATGCCAGAGGGGTAGAACAATAGTTATTATTTATGTAAGTGTATTTTGGGGTGTTCAAGTTATTTAGGAATCCAACTTGGTCAACAAGTGGCATACCCTGGGGAAATTATACTTTCCGTTACACTGGGCCAACTGTCTTTTATTGCCCACTGCTATTCGAGTTGGCTGGCCTCACACCAAAAACATCTGATGTCCTATCTGAACCAGGCACTTTGAGGCTGGTTTTGTACAGTCTGATAGAGACAGTGTGTCTGCTTTGAATTAGTAAACTACAACCCAAAATTAGAAGAGTAGGGTAGACTGTCAACCAACTCTGCCAGCATTTTGGTTGTAGTATTGAAGCTTCAGAGTGGGTGAATTGTAAGTACACAGTAAACTATACCTCAAATAACTGCAAGGGCAGTAAAAATAAGGACCCGTCACCCAATCAGATAGTATGAGAGGCAGGGCATCAGACAGCAGGCTTACATTATACAGGACCATTGTACATGTAGTCTGTGTTGGGTGATGTTGGCCCTTAATGTTTGCTCTGCTGCAGCAGGGGTTAAATGAAAACTTTTGTTTTATGAAAGAAATAATAATAATAATACTTTACCTAAATTGGCTTGTTGATTTGTTTATTATAATGCAATCACTTGTTCAAATTTCACCTGTTGTTTGCATGTATTCTTCCAGTCTCAAGCGCATTTTATCTCCTTCAGCAAACAGACGGAGCGATGATTTGTGCACTGGGCCCACCCGCTGATGACAGCTCAGGGGATTCAGGAGCTGGCCTTGCATGTGTTAGCGCCTGGAGTAGGAGAGCAGTACTGTCTATATGGGAAAAATCTTTTCAAAATGCAGAGCCTCTGGGCATGCTGCTGCTGGATTTAAAGTATTTCTTCAAAGTCATCGGACCATAAAAAATGAAACGTTATATTCCAAAGCATGACTGTCCTTTCAGGTGGAAACAAGCTTGAATGAATTTAATGGTATTCCTGTGCCATTTTTGCTTAAGATTCAAAATATACTGAACATATTAAAGCAGTTCTTCAGACCCCTCCCTCCAAAAAAATAAAAAGTCAGTAGCTACAAATACTGTAGCTGCTGACTTTTAATAAAGGGACATTTAACTGTCCAGGGATCCAGTACTGTCCTCACCCGGGCCAGTTCTTCACTGGTCTTTGAGTCCCTGCACAGTTATGCTGACTGTGGGAAGCTGACGGTGACTCCTAGTGGCTTTACAGCTGGCTTTCCACTTTGGGGGTCACGCTCTGCTGTGTGAATGGTCCTGAAGCTTTCTGGGACTTGTGACATGTCCCAAGAGGCTGCAGGTGGAGGGGGGGGGGGGGTCCGAGACTTCCGCTCAGTTCCCCTAGGCCAGTGGTCTCCAAACTGTGGCCTGGGGGCCAGATGCGGCGATTAGCTTTCTTTTATCTGGCCCTTGGGGTCCTATTTTCATCCACTGATGCCAACGATGGGGCATAATTCCCCCCCACTGACACCAATTTGGGAGCAGAATTCCTCCAGATATGACCAACTATGGGGCACAAATCTGCCCAATGACACCAATTTTTGGGGCACAATTCCTCTCAATGACACCAATGATGGGACACTATTCCTCCCACTGACACCAACAATGGGGGGGTATTCCTCCCACTGACACCAAAGATGGGGCATTGTTTATCCCCACTGACATCTGGACCTTTTCTACTCCCAATAGCCACAGTCCAGCTTTCTCTTGAGTCTGAGGGCAGTAAGTAGTCCCTTTGTTTAAAAAGTTTGGAGACCCCTGCCCTAGGCGATTAAGGCAGAAGTGGGAGCAGATACCTGTCAAAACCTCTGCGCTTGTTGTAATATAATGTTGCTAAAAAAGAAAGAATACCTTGCGCCAAATTAAATAGTGAGAAATTACAAAATGCTGCTCCCTTTAGTAGTATGAAATGGACTACCTTAAGTAAAATGATAAACTGAGGGGGCGCTAATGTTAAGAACAGATTTGTTTGTGATAAAGTGTCTATTGGGTGGAGCCATTTTCAACCAATCCGGTCGCCACCTTCAATACCATAAAAAGTGCAAAAGTGCTGTACTAATAGTCCTCTAAACAATTCAAGACCCATACATTATAAGTGCAAGGTGCTAAATTTTAAGCTCAAAATAATGTCCTTGAAACTGTTCATATATTCATTCAAAAGACAAAAGAAATATCTTCAATGCTGTGTCTTCAATGTGACATCCCATGTGTATACCATCACCGACTCGTATATATCCAAACATAAACCCGATGTGCTCAATAAGTTGATCCTACTCATCAGAGAGCCATGACCTCTTTAATTAAAAAGAAGGTCAAACAAAGCTTGTTTGGTTGTTGTTAGTGGCTTTAGTGGCAGAGGAGCAGGTAAGTAAATCTTCTTTATTCGCTCCCCTAGACCTAAACAAGTAATTATTCTTGCAGTGCAGGCGCAGCCCCAGGGCGAAGGATCATTTTTTTAGTAGCCTGGATTTGCACTTTAAATTCAACAGTGGCTGCTCTCAGCTGTATTATGTGCAGCTCTCCTGTACAAATGAATGGGGCTGCAGCCCACATGTGTAGTTGTAAATTGCCCTTGTGGTTTTACTCTAATGCCGCGTACACACGAGCGGACATTACGGCGGACTTTGCCCGGCGGACTTTTCGACGTACTTTCCGACGGACTTTGTGAATGAACGGACTTGCCTACACACAATCCACCAAAGTCCGTCGAATTCGTACGTGATGACGTACGACCGGACTAAAACAAGGAAGTTCATAGCCAGTAGCCAATAGCTGCCCTAGCGTGGCTTTTTGTCCGTCGAACTAGCATACAGACGGCGGACTTTTCGACCGGACTCGATTTCAACGGATAAATTTAAAACAAGTTTCAAATCTAATTCCGTCGAACTTTTGAGAAAACAAAGTCCGCTGGAGCCCACACACATCGAATTGTCCGACGAAATCCAGTCCGCCGGGCAAAGTCCGCCGTAATGTCCGCTCGTGTGTACGCGGCATTAGGCAACACAACCTAGCATAACATATCAAGCAACATATCGGTAACATGCATTACCACCATATTATGTGTGGTCCTTTGGTAGCTAAAAAACTGGATTTTGTTAAAAATAACAAAAGCAATGAAAATAATACTTTCGTAGGCTTACAATATTAAAAAGCATAGCATACATTCATCTCTTTCTGCCATCTTTTACTACATAAATTGAAGGATGTGATTCAATACTGTACACAATACAGCTGTTGCTTAAAATCACATCCCTCCACCACTGCCACATATTTCATCAACCCCCCAGCACTACCACTGATCATCTCCCCCAGCACTGCCATTCACCCCCCCCCCCCCCCCCCCAGCATTGCCACTGATCCCACCCTGTCCCCACCACTATCACTGATCACACCACAGATGAAATATGGATACCATAAAATATGGATGGAGCAATAGGTAGCACAGATTTGTAACTATGCGTGCATGCACAATTTTTAAGTTGCCATTTTATAATGTTTGCAATAAAAAAATACTTTCGTTCAGCTTTAAACATTTTTCTTTGTCCCAGTCTGTCTCATTGTGGCTTTGTGTCAATGGACTGATTCCAATGACAGGTGCTTATCCGGGGTATTTCAGGAGATGTTCACTCATAGTTTGTGACAGGTCCTAAGGTCCCAAACCTCTGCAGCCACCCCAGATATCGAAGTGGTAAAAACAGACGTGAAGAGCTTAACACAAATTGTTTTATAAACAACCTGTCATTTTAATTTTCACGTCTGTGACAGATATGACAGCCCTGAATAATGTTTTACCTCTGATCCTATTACATATTAATGGTTTCTTGTAAAAAAAAAAACTGCATTAGCTAGAGGCCGGGATGAATCACAATTAGCTTCCATAGGGGCTATGCACTTTTCTTTCCTCAGGCTAAGTGCTCTTCTTATTGAGACTAACAGCACAGAAGAGCAGCGAGACATTTCACATGGCCTGATAGTAAATAGGACCAAATACAGGACCCAAAAAACATATAATATTACAGTTACTGTTCATTTCAGGGTAATGACAGAATTACAGCTATTAAATCACTGAGGTGCAAGCAGTATATTCAAATTTCCTAATTAAGAATTGTATTTAAAACTAAATGCTACTACATTTAAAGACCACTTGAAAGTTCAGTTTGAAGCCCAACTTCAAGATTAAAGTAACAAAAAGTCTGCTCCTGCCAGCATGATGCAGAGAAGGACCCTAATGCCGCGTACACATGAGCGGACTTTACGGCAGACTTTGCCCGGCGGACTTTTCGACGTACTTTACGACGGACTTTCTGAATGAACGGACTTGCCTACACACAATCCACCAAAGTCCGTCAAATTCGTACGTGATGACGTACGACCGGACTAAAACAAGGAAGTTCATAGCCAGTAGCCAATAGCTGCCCTAGCGTGGCTTTTTGTCCGTCGAACTAGCATACAGACGGCGGACTTTTCGACCGGACTCGATTTTGACGGATTAATTTAAAACATGTTTCAAATCTAAGTCCGTCCAACTTTTGAGAAACAAAGTCCGCTGGAGCCCACACACGATCGAATTGTCCGACCAAATCCCGTCCGTGGGGCAAAGTCTGCCGTAAAGTCCGGTCGTGTGTACGCAGCATTACTCTCTGTGTAGGAGCAGTTGTCATGGTTATGCAGTAATGTTTGTCTGTTACCTCCCCATGTGTTCAGCTTTAGGCTGAATTCACACCTATGCATTTTCAGTGCTTTTTGCATTTTGTAGATTTGCACTACAGAACGTGTTCCATAGGAAAACATGTTAAATGGACTCTAGTGCAAATCTGCAAAATGCAAAAAGCACTAAAACTGCATAGGTGTGAATCCAGCCTTAGAGGCCAGCCACTCTCACCTGGCTGCTTAAGTAATCTCTCCTCAAAGCATGGCTCCACCCCAGTCCCTATCAGAGAACTCTATATTAACCTGTGCACTGCAAGCCAGTCCTGCTAATCAATATTGTGTGTTTTTTTTGCTTCCATGTGCTCATTGCTTTGTGTCCTACATCTGATCCTGTTTACCAACCTTTGCTTGTTCTTTACTGTTCTCGTCTGCTTCATATCCCAACCTTTGGCATGTTCTTTGACCATCCCTATCTGCCTTTTGGCTTATCTCCTGACTATCCTCGTTCCAGGCTGCTGCTTCCTTTCTATCCTCCAGTAGTCTACTGTGAACACGAGATGGGAGACCCTGGGGGCCGCGACCTGGAGCCAGATTGCAGTGAAGTCCACCCCCACTATCAGGGGCCCTGGTGAACACCCGCTGGCTCTTAGATTCCGCGCCCTGGGAAATCTCATGCTCTAGCTCCCAGTGTGATCTGTGTTGGTGCTCCAGAGTACCTGCTGTCCTGAACCACTCAGGGCTTCATCCACAGCAGTTAGCTGTAGGGTCCACTACCTTGCGGTGCACTCCAGACCCCAACGGGGTGCATCTGTCACCTGGACTCAGGTGACCTGACAGTTTGATCAGCCATGGACCTGCAGATGATCCATTGCAGGGCACAGACTTGAGACCCAGGAATCGAATCAGACTCCGGTGATGTGATTCCTGCTGGATCTGGCCTCCTGCTTCAAGCAGCTTCAGGCCTCCTTGGGAGCCCCGAGTCAGCAACCTCAAGTACAATCGGCGGCTACACCTATTCCGGTCGCAGTCACAGCCACACATTCACTACAACTGCCAGCTCCATCCCGTTTTTTTTGGGGACTCCAAGGCCTGCAAGGGGTTCCTCAGCCAATGCACCATTCATTTTGAGCTCCAGCCTCAAAACCTCCTGTCTGATCGGGCAAAGGTAGCCTATATTATTTTCCTGCTCTCTGGAGAAGCTTTAGCCTGGGCTGCCCCCCTGTGGGAGAAGAATGAACCTGTGGTTACCAGCCTGTCCGACTTCTTGAAGCTCTTTCGAAACATCTTCGAGGAGCCGGCTCGGGTTTCTTCAGCGGCCAGTGCCCTTTTACGTCTTTGCCAAGAATCTTCTTCAGTGGGACAATATGCTCTTCAGTTTCGTATCCTAACAGCTGAGTTGAGCTGGAACACTGAGGCCCTGGTTGCAACATTTTTACATGGCCTCTCTGACCAAGTTAAAGATGAATTAGCAGGAAGAGCCATTCCCGCCAGTCTGGACGATGTAATTTCCTTGTGTAACCAGATCAACACTCCCTGGGCCTTGGCCAGTCTGAGCTCCCCTCCCTTCGTCCCATGGAGCATCTTCTGCCTGCTGAGAAACCTATGCAGCTGGGCCGGACCAGGCTAACCCCCGAAGAAGGTGCTAGGTGCTGAACTCTGGACTTGTGTCTCTATTGGGGGAGCAAGGGTCATTTTCATGACTTCTGCTCGCTTTAAAAACGCTTGGGTCTAATACATCTGGAAGGTAGAATATTGGACCCAGAAACATCACCTTCTCGTCTTCTTCTTCTTCTGGTGTTCCTTCATGCAGGTGCTTCTCCTCAATCGATCTTTGCATATCTGGATTGTGGGGCTGCTGGCAATTTTTTGGATTGGAGAACTGCTTCTTCCATGAAACTTTCCCTTTTCGCCCCTCATTACGCTACTGGTAGTCTCGGCAATTGATGGCACTGTTCTCCCAGGGGGCCCTATCCGTTTCCAGATTCTACCTCTTTAGATGTCTGTAGGGATATTCCACCAGGAGTGTATATCCTTCCTCATTTTAACCAAGGCCTCTACACTCATTGTATTGGGCCTTCCTTGGCTACAGCTCCACTCTCCACATGTGGACTGGGTCTCTGGGCAGATCCTGGCTTGGGGTCCCTCATGTTTCTCATCCTGCCTTCTCAGGGTGGCCCCCAAGGAGATACTTCCTGTTGCTACCACATCTATATCTTCTGATCTTCCCGCTGCATACAGTGATTACCGGGATGTGTTCTGTAAAAAATCAGCTGCGGTGCTTCCTCCCCACAGGTCTTTTGACTGTGCTATTGACCTTGTCCCTGGAGCAACGCTGCCCAGGGGTCGTACCTACCCTCTGTCCATCCCAGAGACCCCGGCCATGTCAGAATATGTCAACGAGAATCTAGAGAGAGGTTTCATCCAGAAATCCTCATTGCCTGTAGGCTCAGGGTTCTTTTTCATTGCCAAAAAAGACTTTGAGACCCTGCATCGACTATCGAGGTTTAAACGCTGTGACTATCAAGAATCCATGCCCTTTACCCTTAATTTCTGAGCTATTCGACAGGTTGAAGGGTGCCTCCATTTTCACCAAGTTGGATCGCAGAGGTGCATACAATCTGATTCGGATATGGGAGGGTGACGAATGGAAAACAGCGTTTTAACACCAGAGACAGGCATTACGAATACCTGGTTATGCCTTTTCGTTTGTGTAATGCCCCAGCTGTGTTCCAAAACTTTGTCAATTAAATCTTCAGGGATCTGCTGTACCAGTTTGTTGTCATCTATCTGGATGACATTGTCATCTTTTCAGAAAATCTGCTTGTCCACAGAAACCATGTCCGCATTGTACTTCAGTGCCTTAGAGAGAATAATCTGTATGCCAAGCTGGAGAAATGTTCCTTTGAATGTTTTGAGGTTCTTTTTCTGGGATGCTTTGTCTCAAGTTTGGGTCTTCGTATGGATCCTGGAAAGGTCTTAGCAATTACCAACTGACCTCTTCCTGCTAGCCTCAAGGCCACACGGCGCTTTCTTGGCTTCACAAATTATTATAGGCAGTTCATTAGGAATTACTCTTCCATTGCTGCGCCTATTATCGCTTTGACCAAGAAGGGTGGGAATGCCAAGGACTGGCCTCGTGAAGCGGTCTCTGCATTCCACGACGTGAAACAGCCCTTTTTTCCAGGACCCCTCTTGAGAAACCCATTTTTTATTGAAGTGAATAAAGAAGGAATTTGGGACTTTAAATGAAAAAATTGACATTGTGGAGGTGGATTGATAAAAGGACATATTTAACAACATGAAATAATGTAAAAAATACATATCAATAATACAAAACAAGTAAAGGGTATTGATCATATATATACACACATATATATGTATGTATAATGGACATCAAGGATACATAAGTATATATCAGCTTGTCAAAACATGGTAGCGTAGAAAAATTGATAGATAGATTCTGTAAATTCATATATATATATACGTCATATAGGCGGCACATTGCAATAGGAGTAAATAATATAGAATGGTATAAACATGATTAATTTAGATGATGAGCTGGAGTGGTTTCTAATGCAGGCATGTATCTGCATCCTAAGTGCCCAACGCGTTTCGTGTATGGACACTTATCAGGGGCGGATGCTCAGGAGTATCTATAAAGAATAAATATAATTAATATAATATGGCACTAAACATGAAAGGAAAAGGCAAATATGCCAGTCCTGGATACTTACATATGATGAAATGCGATGAAGTATGGTGAGTGCGGGGCCAGGGCCAGGGCCAGAAGGGTAGTCTGTCCCGGGAGCTGAGGTAATTTGAAGCCGCGTGCCAGCAGGGCGCGCACACAGAGCCCCCCAGAACACAGATAGCCAGTCTTCACAGTGAGTCGAAAGTTGGAGAGAGGGGTGACGGTATAGTTACCTTCGTGTGTACAAAAAAAGTGCAAGTGCTTCTGTACGCGGCGTTACGTCTGAAAGACTTCGTCAGCAAGCCACCCTTGCTGACGAAGTCTTTCAGACGTAACGCCGCGTACGAGGGCGGTATGGATTGACCACCGTCACCCGCAGCATTCTCCTGCTGACAGCTGTTCTGTCAAGAGCAGTCTGTCTCATCGTTGTTCACTGCCTCAGCACGTGTACATATTGGCGCTCTGCTAGCGTCTTTTTGTTTTAAACTTTTTAATAAATGTTGAACATTGATTTCCACACGGATCGCTCTTAGAAGTTTTCTTTATGTCATTTACTGCTCCTGGGGATTTCTACCTCTCCGCCTGGCATCTCAACACGGACCTCCTCCCTCCTCGAGGGATATAGCCTAATTGAGAAAGAAAAGAAAGTATCCAGCGGTATTATGATTGTCTACTCCTGATCTGAGGGGATTTCTACAGATTTCAACCAGCCCAGCAGTTTGCCACGGACCCACTTATGCTGTTTCGGACCCCCTATAATCAAGGGGTCAATTGGATCTGGTAAGCGCAACTTTTTTACACACGTACCGCACGGATTTAAGTTTGTTACCAGTGTCCCCAGAAGAGAGTTATCTGCTACCTTCTGCTACCTGCTACTTTCACTTGTTCATATTTAAAGACTCTTACTATTTACTAGATTATTCAATACTCCATTATCATTTATATTCTTTTGCGCTGCACTTATTTAATTTACTGTATATCATTGAGGTCGGTGTTTTCCTCCTAGTGTTCAGCCTGCATACTGTTCTTTTATATTTGGTTTGCGCTGATTGTTTTCTCATTTTATTTATGTTATTAAATATGTAATTTTATCAATCCACCTCCACAATGTCAATAGTTTCATTTAAAGCCCCAAATTCCTTCTTTATTTACTTGAATCAGGGATGGAGGCACACTACATATGTGCTTAATTTAATGTGATTGTAAGGGTTCTTTTTTTTATTTTAAATCACAAACATATCATATTTACCTCCACTGTGCCACTCGTTTTGCACAGAGTGGCCCCAAACCTCATCTTCTGGGGTCCTCCGGCAGCTCTCATGGCTCCTCCCCGAGGGTTTACCACCCCTTTAAAGTCCCAAATTCCCCCTTTTATTCTATTTTTTATTGAAGTGGATGCTTCTTCAATGGGGATGGGAGCTGTGCTTCTTCAATCCTTTGAGAAGAAACATCAACCATGTGCGTTCTTCTCCAAGAAAAATTCTCAGGCAGAGAGAAATTATGCTATCGGGAACTTCTCGCAATTAAATTAGCATTAGAGGGGTGGCGTCATCTCTTGGAGGGTTCCCCTCACTCCATAACGATTCTTACTGATCACAAGAATCTACTGTACCTAAAGAATGCTAAACGTCTGAATCCCAGAGAGGCCAGGTGGAGTCTTTTCTTTCCCGTTTTAATTTCACAATTACATACAAACCTGGTCCCTGCAACGGTCGGGCTGATGCACTCTCTAGGTCATTTGACACTTTGGAAGAGGAGTCCACCCCTGAACCTGAGCCGATCATTCTGACCTCATGCATTGTTGCCCATTCTACCACCCTGGAGTCAAAAATTCCTCCTGGCAAGACCTTTGTCCCCACTAAGCTAAGAGCTAAGATCCTTCATTGGGAAATGATTCCAAGGTGGCAGGTCATTCTGGGTTCCTCCGATCCTTCCTGCTCATCAGTCGTCACTACTGGTGGCCTAATCTCCGCTCAGATGTCAAAGACTACGTTAAGGCTTGTCATGTCTGTGCTCAATCTAAATCCTCCACACAAGCCACTGCTGGTCTTCTCATATCCTTGCCCATTCCTAAGGAGCCCTGGTCTCACATTGCCAAGGATTTTTATCACTGATCTCCCACTGTCAGAGAATAATACGGTCATTTGGATGGTAATCGATCGGTTCTCCAAGATGGCTCATTTTGTTCCTCTTCCTGGTCTTCCTTCTGCTCCTGCCTTGGTTCCCATTTTTGTTCGAGAAATTTTCCACCTCAATGGGGTTCCTTCTCATATTGTTTCTGACAGGGGCGTTCAATTTACGTCTCATTTTTGGAGAGCCTTTTGCAAATCCATCAATATTGCCTTGGATTTTTCCTCTTCTTACCACCCTCAATCCAATGGACAGACTGAGAGGGTTAATCAGGAGTTAGAGGTCTTTCTTCGCATCTTAGTCTCTGCTCATCATGACGATTGGTCCTCTCTACTCCCGTAGGCAGAATTCTCCCAAAACAATCATGTAAATACCAGTTCGCAGAAGACACCCTTTTTCACAGTTTATGGAAAACACCCTCAACTCCCTATTCCCATGACCTGTTCTCCAAATTTTCCAGCTTTGGCTATGGCTCATGATTCCCTCCAGGCAGCTGCTGACAAATTCAAAGGCTTTGCCGACCGCCGCAGGCGTAAACCGCCTTCTCTTCAGCCAGGTGACAAAGTCTGGCTCTCCACCAGGAACCTTTTGGCTTATCTCCTGACTATCCTCGTTGTTCCAGGCTGCTGCTTCCTTTCTATCCTCCAGTAGTCTACTGTGAGAGTGAGCTGGGAGACCTTGGGGGCCAGGACCTGGAGCCAGATTGCAGCGAAGTCCATCCCCACCATCAGGGGCCCTGGTGAACACCCGCTGGCTCTTAGATTCCGTGTCCTGGGAAATCTCATGCTTTAGCTCCCAGTGTGATCCGTGTTGATGCTCCACAGTACCTGCTTTCCTGAATCACCCAGGGCTCCATCCACAGCAGTCAGCTGTAGGGTCCACTACCTCGCGGTGCACTTCAGACCCCGACGGGGTGCATCTGTTACCTGGACTCAGGTGACCTGACAGCAGTCATCTCTTTGCAGAGGTCCAACATGCTCCCTGCTGAGTCAGAGATAAAACTCTCCAATCAGCACGGAGTATGAACTTTTCTGATTGCAGAGATCCATTTTTATATTTGCTTCTTGTTATATAGTTTGTCCTGGTATATCAGTGTCCTGGTCTGTCACATTATGGCTGTTTATTGATAGGTTGATAGATTGATTGTTGATTGGTTCCATGAGATTGTTAGAGTATTTTGACGTTAGCATGGTAGCAGTGGCTAGCTATAGCTAGACTATATAAACCAGCAGAGGATTTGTCATTTAGTTTTAACACTATCACCTTTCTGACGGTAATGGTGCCACCATGCTAGTACTAGCTAGCTACTCACATTGACATGATGACCCACCACCTGATGATGTTCACCCACCATTGCTCCCATCACAAATGACAGATCTCCTGCGGCTGGTGTATGTCAACAAACCAGCCAGGGATGCTAGGTGACATCATTGACCAAATATGGTCAATGTCATCACTCAGGATCCCCCGACCATTTTCTTTACAAACACTAGCAGAGCGGAGATGCTGGGTGACATCATTGACCATATTTGGTCAATGACATCACCCAGTATCCCTCAGCCAGCCTTTTTGCTGACCTCCTGAAATTTGTGTCCTGTAAGTTGCACACGCTGACTTATGTACTCCCAGCATACAGAGTGTAGAAGTCACCTCCCCACAAGTTTCAATATTTCGCAAGCAACCTTTACCCAGCAACCTCCCCCGTCAGTAAAAATCCCCCAAGTAAACCCCTATCCCGCAAGCACACCCCCTATCAGCAAAAAGGCAGGAAGTTACACAGCTTTGACCATATTCGCTATCCCCCGGTTTACTGCAAGAATATGAAGGTTGTAGCTGGCCCCCTAGACATCCACTGGGTCCAAGGACCCTCACATATTGTTGCTAACCTGGCGTTGTTCAGTATTAATAAAGTTTGCAAGAGATTATAAAACACATCACATAGGCATGGCCCATCATCAGGAAGTCGGTCCAGAGCAAACATGTGCAGCTAACTCTGTACTGAGATGGAAACATTTATTTAGAAATTGAACTTATTTTATGAAAAAAAAAGCTGTTGTTTATATTATACAGTGCTTTTGTAATGTCACCCAGCTAGGATTTAGATCTACTTGAATTATTACTTTTAGCTGGACTGACCCCAAAAACAACATATCCAAATTTAAATAAAAACCCATTTTAATCGAACAACTTTTACATGCACATGTTATTCCCTGTACTGTAAAGTATTATACAACGTACATAGTGCTCGAGGGGGGTCATTGATTTTACAGCTGTAAATTGCTGCACAATAAATGTATTCATAAAATGAAATGGAGCTGGAAATGGTGTACATGTAAACATTTTGTGTTAAGACTCGTGGTGTAAATTGCTTATTGGTAAGCTCCAGGCTGCACATACTCAGTGACATTGTGCACCTTGGCTCCCTCTGCGATCGTTCACGCCTAAAGCGATTTGCCCTGATCAACCCCCTCTAATTGCTACTCCGCGTAGACAATGTTCATTGTGCATGTTATGTTCTCTTGTAGGCTTCTCCTGAGGTCTGTTCATCAGGTGAAATCGATACAATAAGATATTCCATGCAAGATCTTAAAAGGGAATAATCTCTTCATTTCTGAGTTGATGGAACATTCTGTGCGATGCATGGAGGGCAGGTTTGGGATATGTGAATCTGCAGAGCTTGCATCGTCTGTGTGGTATAAGAAAACTGTTTCACTGTCAAATATTTATTTATTTTCATCAAAAAGTATCCCTACAGTGTACATCCTTAAAGTGAACCTAACAGGGTAGCACAAAAGTCATAAAGGAAGGTGTCCTGCAAGGGAAGAGCTGTTATACTTATCTCTCTGTCAAACCCAACAGCCCAAGTCCCCTACCTTCATAGGCGTGCGCACAGGGTGTGCCAGGTGTGCCCAGGCACACCCTAATCACATTGCGCAGCACAGATCCCCCCTACTGCCCTGGCTCCCCCCCCTCCTTCCCCTCGCAGTGCTTCCGGCTTCCCAACTCTCCTCTCCTTCCGGCTGTTGCTGTGGGGATGTTTTAGGATGAGTAGGGGAAGGGGCCGGTAAATATGTAACTTACCAGCCCCTTCCCTTTCATTGTGAGTGATCGGTAGTATGTGTTGGAGCTTTGGGGTGCACACCCTAATGCAATAGGCTGCGCACACATATGCCTACTTTCATTGTGTTTTTATACTGCAATCTCCATCAGTGGCTTCAGCATTTACCATATCTAGGAGTGTCAGATCTCTGTGTCTTCTACTGGTGTGGGACGGGTCCTTCTTATGGCCCCTATGTCACTAGAGAACTCAGCAGCTTGGATGAAACCATGGTGCTTAGTGGGGGACACGGGCATAAGACTCTTGTATGGAACAGAGGTGCCTTCAGTGGGATGAGTATATTACCTTTTTCTCGAAGGATGCCTTTTTATGTGGTTAGATACCGGTACTCTCAAGATTTAACATTTCTTCTAGGCTATTTTCATGTCTGTGACCCCTTCTGGGGAGATTTCTTGTTTCCTACCCCTGTGCCACCTGAATAAGAAATGGATATGCTGTAGCCACTAGGAGAAAGAAAGTACAGTTAGAAATTAAAAAAACTTATTCTTAGTTAAATCTTGGTATCCTTTGTGTATTTCTTCCAATTCTGTTCCATAGTCCAGAATAATGTAACTCCTGCACTTTGCCATCAGGTAGGAATTTCCTGTAATAAAAACCAATCACTTCTACTCTGTCTCCTTGTGCAAGATGACTGGTCTTGTATTTGCCCCCCTGTAATTTTCTGAAGGCAGTCTGTATGGGGTGAACCTGCTCCATTCCCCAGCTCTGCTCTATGTCTACAGTATGTATAGCCCAGTGATAAAATCAGTACTTTTTCTTTTGTAGCACCCTCTAGCTAGTGTGCAGGTGTACATAGCTTAGTTGTTAGTGTAGGTAAATTGGCTTGGCTGAGAGTCAGACCTCGGCTGAATCTGGGTCAGGGTTTAGTGACTCAGGGAGGCTGGATGACTCAACTGACAGCTCTTCTGGTACCTCCTCCTGTTTTCTGGAACTTTGGAGAAGGTTCTAGATGTAGTGGGTGGAAGCTAGGAGGGGCTGTCATGCATATTTATGATGTCCCTGGCCAATCCCCAGCAAAAAGGGCTGGCAGCTCACCTCATAAATAGGTATGAGTCATGCCGGCAGGATGGAAATGAAGTCTTGAGGAGGCTGTCAGAGGTCCTAGCAGGGCACCCCCTAGTCTGGGGTGGGGGGACCTCAAGCCTGGGCTCGGGTGCTGGAAGGATCCCTTCCTTGAGGCACAAGAGCAAGTGAGAGGACAGCAGGAACAGGTCAGCATGTCCGGGAGATCTCCTGAAATTCAGCAGTGGGCTGGTGAGTGTCAGTCTGGAGGACTGTGGAGAGAGTGTCAGACTGAAGGACTGCGGGGAGAAGTTAGACTGGAGGGCTAGTGAAAGAGGCAGCTTCAGCCAGGCTGGTTGGCAGTGCCTGAAGAGGTGGTGCTGGGATCTGTTTTTCAAGTATAGGGGCTTTGAGTTCCTGCCTGTAATGGGCCTTTGCTACAAAATTACTACAGGGTGACATGGCTGGGTTTTGCAAGCAAGAGTGTGTGCTGGAGGAAGAAGAGGAGCTGTATATAGGACTGTATATAGGAGGAGTTGTTTCTGAAGTTTGTTTAAAGTCAGGTGGGCATCCCATTATCTCCCATCCCTATCCAAGTTATATCCCTCAATAAAACAAAACAAAAAAAAAAACAAAGTCATGGACTGTTCTCTGACTCGAGTGACTGTGGAAATTCGGTGTGCCTGGCTGTGCAGGGCGGGGGATCCCAATCTACTTGTGGCTCCTTAGGGGGTGCGCTACACTTTTAAATGGATGTTTGAGTTTGTAAATGCATTTGGAAAAACATATTTTGATGAAAATTTTGCTATATGAATTTAGCTTTAAATTATTAGAATTGTACAGGCATTTTATTGATAGATTTACATTCCCCTGTTACTTAGCTTTACTATAATAGCATCCACGTGGCCAGGAGATAGATACATGGGATGGGTAGGTGACCAGTCACCCAGCACATAAGTAAGGTAGGTGACCAGTCCCCATATCAAAGATCAGCTCAGGAGAAACCGTTTCAAGGTATAATATATGACCTTTTCTTTGGATAAAGTTGTCTCGACTAGCACTTGGTCATGACATTCCCGATCAGACAGCACACATACTGTGCATAGCACTTTCCATTTTTGTGCCTGGAGTTAAGCATTAAGTATTAAAACCAAACATAATTATTAAAATGTTACTGATTTATTAGCTCTCACTGTTATAAATTAGGCAGTAAGATCTTCATGGGCAGTTTAATGTTATGTCAAGGTGGACATAAAAATCTTGTACAGTGTATAAATTTTGTAGGTGGATGTTCGTAAAAATAAAACAACTGCTGGCAATCATTAAAGTAGAATACCAGAATGCTTTAGTTCTTTTTAAGTTTTTGGCTAAAATAAACACTCTGTTAGGTTTTCATTGCTGGCTGTGTCCTTGTCAGGGGGATTTTCCACAACTTTCTTTCCCAGTGACACAACAGGGCACAGAAAGCAACAAAACTCTGATAGGGGTTCTAGCCCTTTCATAACCTAATACAACAAGTAATGCAATTCCTGACAGAGGATCTAGCCCCTTTAGAAGTGCAAGCTTCTCACCATAGGTAGAGCTCCCAGCGCGTCAAGTCCAATGACATTGCCAAGGTTGCTATATCCTTCCAACAGGGTGTCTGCAATTTGACTTTAGAATCTTGCAGAGGTATTTAGCCGATTACAGAAGCAGATGAAAGAGTATTTTGGTAAACTGAATACTGATACCATGTATGGAGAGATGCCTAATTTTTCTGAGAATAATAGAAAGTTATGGGAGGTATCAAATCAAATTGATAGGTAATTTTAAAAAATATAAACCACCAAATGGCTTATGCTTCAAGAATGCGTCAGATCGATTTCCTAAGTTTTCTTTAACATTCACTAAACTTGGTGCGAGTTTGACGATCTTCGTCTGAAGACATCAACCATTTGGCTTATTTTTTAATTAAGAGCCTATTCTTGGAGAAGTGTTTCGCAGTATAGGACTTTGTCCTTTGATGTTGTATTTTCAAATAGAATTGAGCCTTTATAGAAGAAAGGAGGGCGTGCCTCCCTGTCCGTGGCCTCCTCCTGCCTGCTTCTCCTCTTATATCTCCAGGTTTCCGGTCCCCAGCGCTCCTATCTTCTGTTTTATTCTCTTTTAACTTTATACATAACATGGAAATTACAGAGAATAGAGAATGAGCCATTATTGAAAAACACACACGGCAAGGAGAGACAGGAGCAAAGTTCAGCAAGGGCTGATTGCTTGTTGTGTTCTTCTCAGTGAAAGGTCGATGCATTATTCCTTTTCAAAAAAGATGTAGATGATACCAGAAGGAGAAAACAACAGGGGGAGACTGCTCGTTCAACATTCACGAGGAAAATATGTGCATTACATAAGAAAGAAAAGAAACATTGTTATATCCAAATTAATAAAAATTCATGAAAGTTAAGAAAATATACTTTTCTTGGTGGTTATCGAAAGAAAAAAGTTAGCTTAAAATGTTGTTTAGTTTAGAGCAGGGGTCTCCAAACTATAGCCTGTGGACCACATCTGACCCTCTATAAGATTTTATCCTGCTTGCAGCTAGGGTCAGTGGCATATGCTTAATGTACCCAGATTGATGATTAAGCTCAGCAGAGGCTGCCTATGGTCTCCGATTCAACCCTCCCACCCATGTAAAGGGGGACTCTAATGTACAGGGAACCTTGATGAGGCACTGATGTAAGGGGGACTGTGATAGGGACCATGATGTAAAAAGCACTCTGATAAGGACCCTGATGAAAGGAGCACTCTGATGGGGACCCTAATGAAAGGAGCACTCTGATAAGGACTATGATGGGGGACCTGATGTAGGAGGACTCTAATGGGGACCCTGATATAAGGTGGATGGGGATTTTTTTCAGCCTGTGAATATTTGTAAAATACACTATGCAGCCCTCGTACTGAAAAATTTTGAGACCTCCTGGTTTAGAGTATTGATGTTTAAACTGGCAAACTGTAGGCAACATATGGTCTTCCAAAGCTTCTTTTGCAACCATTTTGATATTGGTCTAGCTAAAGAGGTTTTCAGGTGTTAACAGACTGGACAAGGGCAAATGACTAGTCACTTGTTAGTCACCTGCATTACCTGTGGTCTCCCTGCAGCTGATCTTTTCACTGTTAGTCTTACTATGCCTTGTTTTGCACTGTGTATCTGTCTGAAGGTGGTTATCTTGGTAGAGGTAAAGCTTTTCTACTTCATTCAGGGCCGATCCTAGGGTCACAGACGCCTGGGTGCAGAAATATTTCTGGTGCCCCCACATGAGCACGGTTATCTTACCAACTCCTCCCCTTTACAAATGTTTTTATGGCAACGACTCAAACACAGAGGTACTACCCTAAGAAGTCTTCGTTACCCTAGGATCCCCCCATGATCTTTTAACAATAAAGAAAATACAGGAAGAGCGTACGCTAATGAGACCTGGAGGGGAGTCTCTCTGAATGCACAAAGAGAGGGCTTCTGTTAGAGAGTCTGTTAGAAAGAGCCCTCAGACTTAGTACAGGAGATGGTTAGAGACTGCAATCATAGTACAGGAGATGGTCAGAGACTGCAGACATAGTACAGGAGATGGTCAGACTGCAGACATGTTACAAGAGATGGTCAAAGACTGCAGACATACTACAGGAGATGGTCAGAGACTGCAGACATAATACAGGAGATGGTCAGAGACTGCAGACATACTACAGAAGATGGTCAGAGACTGCAGACATAATACAGGAGATGGTCAGAGACTGCAGACATACTACAGGAGATGGTCAGAGACTGCAGACACGTTACAAGAGATGGTCAGGGACTGCAGACATGTTACAAGAGATGGTCAGAGACTGCAGACATGATACAAGAGATGGTCAGAGACTGCAGACATGTTACAAGAGATGGTCAGAGACTGCAGACATGTTACAAGAGATGGTCAGAGACTGCAGGCATGTTACAAGAGATGGTCAGAGACTGCAGACATGTTACAAGAGATGGTCAGAGACTGCAGTTCCTATGGACGTTAGTAGATAATGGCCGATCGGCCCTCTCACCTGATCCAGTGATACAGCAACAACGGTTCCTCTGATCAGGAGTCTGCTCACTCTGAATTGCCCGTGACGACTCCACTGGGTAAAGCCGAGATCTGTATTCTGGCAATGACTCCACCAGGGATGGCGCCAGGCTGTGTGGCTTTCCCTCTGGTGGCGCAGGGCAGTGGGGTTCTCTCTCTGATGGTGTTCCCTCAGCACTGTCCTCTCCCTCTGGAGTCCTGGGTGCACTGAAAGCTTTCCCGGGCTCCTGTCTCTCTCTCTCTCCCATTCAGCTGAGCATGCTGTGTGGGCTGCAGTTTCCGTGTTACAGTGGGGCTGCCAGTCTTGGGACTACATGTCCCACAATCCTCTTCTTTGCTCCTTTTTTTTTCTTTCCTGGCCGATATGAAGGTGGGGAAAGAAACATAGTGTGCCACTCACTAGTACAGCAGCACGTACGAGGAAGAGAGGGAGAGGAGAAATAAGAGCCCGCGGCTGCAGTGGCGTCACTAGGGTTGGTGTCACCCGGTGTAGTAAAACATGGTATCACCCCCTCCACCAACTATAGTTGCCCCTCAGTACAGACTCCCCTCCACTAAGTATAGACCCCCCTCCATCAGTTCAGACCCCCCATTAAGTATAAACTCCTCCCTCAGTACAGACCCCCCATCAGTATAGACCCCCCAGGACAAAACATCCCCTTTACAGTATAGACCCCCCTCAGGACAAACCACCCCCCTCCATTAGTACAGACCCCCTCAGGACAAACCACCCCCCTCCATTAGTACAGACCCACCCAAAACAAACCATCCCTCCATTAGTACAGACCCCCCAGAAAAAACACCCCCCCTCCATTAGTACAGACCCCCCGGACAAACCACCCCCCTTCATTAGTACAGACCCCCCAGAACAAACCACCCCCCTCCATTAGTACAGACCCCAGGACAAACCACCCCCCTCCATTAGTACAGACCCCCCTCAGTACAAACCACCCCCCTCCATTAGTACAGACCCCCCCAGAACAAACCATCCCCCCTCCATTAGTACAGACCCCTGAAAAACCACCTCCTCTCCATTAGTACAGACCCCCCAGGACAAACCACCCCCCTCCATTAGTACAAACCTCCCCAGAACAAACCACCCCCCTACATTAGTACAGACCTCCCCAACAAACCACCCCCCTCCATTAGTACAGACCCCCCTCAGTACAAACCACCCCCTCCATTAGTACAGACCCCCTCAGAACAAACCATCCCCCCTCCATTAGTACAGACCCCCTCAGGACAAACCACCCCCCTCCATTAGTACAGACCCCCCAGACAAACCACCCCCCCTACATTAGTACAGACCCCCCCAGGACAAATCACCCCCCCTACATTAGTATGGACCCCCCTGGACAAACCACCCCCCCCTCCATTAGGCTAATTATAAACACCCGGGCAGCAGCTTTTGAGGAGAGGACAGAGCGTGTCAGGCTTGGGCAGCAGGAGTTACACACAGGAGGAGGAGAACTGGAACACGTCGGCTCGGCCACAGATCGCCCCCCCCCCATTGACGTCACTACGTGGCTGGTCTCTCTGCACACAGAGACAGGTCTCCGGTTGTTTCGCTCTCCTCTGACAGGAGGAGGGAGGGGGGATGGGCTTCGGCAGAAAACACAGCAGCGGCGGCGGTGACTGGCAGAAAGAGCCGCCTACGGACAAGGAGAGGAGGAGGAGGAGGGAGAGGAGCACTCTGGCGCTTCAGTGCCCCCATCTCTGTGGCGCCCGGGTGCACTGCACCCCAAGCACCCGCCTGGGATCGGCCATAACTTCATATCTGAGCTTTCCCCAATGCTGGCGATCTGAAAAATGGATGGACAATGGTATTGTACAGAGCAGTCCCTTGCCTCCATTTTGGAAGCCCAGCCCTCCTTAAAGGGCACCTTTGCTGCCATTGTGCTATTTTCTGGGTGTCCAGTGTGCCCCTTTGTCTTTAAGGAGGAGTGGGCTACCTCCAGGCTCATCTGCCCTCTATCTATCAATTAGAATGCATGTGCTTCTACTATGGAGGCTCCCATATATTTACAAGAGTTAGGACTGCAGAAATAGTGGGGTGCCTTGGAGCAGCTGTTGGATAGGATAATTCGGTTGGTAGCAGATTAGCTGGTAAGTTGACCTGGGAATTTTCTTTGATTTTGTTTTGCATGCGTTGCCCTTCCTTGTGCTCTTTGCTGTAAAGGCCAGTTATAGGTGGGGCAGTGGCCAGTTTGTTACTTCCTACAGGTGCCACCTCAGAACGCCGAGTGTTAAGAGGGCAAACGTGTACGCGTGCGCTCCTGAGCCAGGCTGTGTGCATCCAAACACACGCACAGCGCAGCTCAGCCATGCCTCCTGCTCCCCCCTCACAGGGTTTTACTGGCAGCAGTAGAACTCTATAGCTCCTGCTGCTCTCTGTGTATCCCGTGAGAAAGAGAGAGCAGCTGGACTGGTGGAGGAGTCAGGCAGATGTTTTTATTTATTTTTTTGGGGGGGGGCAGAAAAATGTAGTGGGATGTTTTTTACATTATAATAACAATTAACAATTGTTGTTCTGTATAAAAACATAACAACTCCAAATTTTAAGTGCAGGTCGACTTTAATGTCTCTTTTGTAGGTGCTTGGGAAATCAATTTCTGTTTTTTGATTCAAACTGGCTCCATGTGACAGAGGAGTTCGCTGTCTGGAACAGAAAATACAGGGTGTAGCCCATAAAAACGAGATGCCCAGAAACTGGCAGTAAAGTTGAAGGCATTAGTAGTCATCTATGAGTGAAGGTGGGCACTTGAATATAAAAGATACATCTTGGTTCTCCTGTGGACTTATCAGGTATCTCCAGTAGGCAAGCAAGGTTAGTTACCTTGTAAAGCCAGGGCATGGAATTTGCAAGAGAATTGAGAATTATGCTGCATATATTTCCCCACAAAATTGGAGTCATGATTTACATGATTATGTCATCTCTGAGCTGGCTAATCAGTCAAGGAAGTAGATGCTGACTTCGGATGATGTCTAAGCAAAGATGACTCCATCCTTCTGGGGATAAAAGCAGATTAAAGCATTGTCGGGCAGTGCACTTAAAATGATACAATATACCGGATGCTAGCTCCACTTTAAGGCTATGTTTCCACTATTGCGTCCCCAAAGTCGCGCGCTTTACACTGCGATTGTGCGTTGCGATTTGTGTTGCGTTTTGTTGCGACTTTAATTACGACTTTGTGCGACTTGGATGTTCTGCGATTTAGTCCTAGTGATGTAATTCCTTATCCTGCTTATTTATTGCCCCTTCCTGTTTGGTTGTCTCGTGTTGTATGTTTGTTAGCAAACATGTTGGCTATGCAGTATGTTGGGTCAGCAGTCATTTTGGCTTCTGTAGCAGCATTTATAGATCAAGAAGAGGAGGATAACCGGAGGAGGAGAAGGCATCGCTTTTGGATACATCCCATCATTGCCCAAAGGGAAGTGAGAGGCCAGTTTGGGGTCCTTTACAATGACCTCCGGGCTCATGATGAAAAATTTTTCAACTATACAAGGATGTCAATTAGAAGGTGAGAACATTTTTTGATGTCAACTTGCAAATGCTGCCAGATATATTTCTCAAAATGTGTATATGCCTGGTCATTATTACTCTTTTTAGTATTTTTAGATTTGAATAGCTCGAAGTGTTAACTAGAACCTGATCAAATTGTTAGAAAAATGTAACTCCATTTGTAAATGTTTGATTTTTACATGGTCAGTGTAGATACTAGCCCTATTTTTTCTCTTTACAGTTTTGATGAATTGTTGGCTTTGCTCTCTAGTCATCTAGAGCGCCAAAACACCAGTTTCAGAAGGAGTATTCCATCTGCTGAAAGACTCATAAAAACATTGAAGTAAATGTTCATACCTACTGTTTCTTCTTCTTAACTTCTATGTGGCTTTTGGAGATCCACATCATTCTTTCATCATCTTTACATGAAGTCCAAAAATAACTACTAGCATGTAATTGTGCGTAAGCTTGGTTTTAAAATCTTAACTCTGCCTCTACATCACCTGTGTCTTTCTCCTGCTCCTCTTCTTCCTTCTTCACTTCCTCAGGCACCTCCTTCCTAGCTCTGTTTTTTGGGTTTATTGATGTAGCTTAGTGTCAATATATATCATTATCCTAAAATGTATGTACTTTTCCATTTTAGGTACCTGGCAACTGGACATTCCTTTTCCAGTTTGCATTTTGAATTTTTGGTTGGCAAAACTACAGTCAGCACTATTGTCCACGAGACCTGCCGAGACATATGGAATGTCCTTAGTGATTTGGTTCTGAAGAAGCCCACTTCCGACGATTGGTGCAAGAAAGCGGAACTTTTCTGGGATCGTTGCAATTTCCCAAATTGTCTAGGGGCAATTGACGGCAAACATATGAGGGTAGTGATGCCCATTGGCAGTGGAACAAAATACTATAATTACAAAAAATATTTTTCTTTTGTCTTACTTGCAGTGGCTGATGCCAATTATTGTTTCAGCTATATAGACATTGGATCATATGGCAGCAGCTCAGACTCAAGTATTTTCCAAAGATCTTCCTTTGGAAGAATGTTGCGGGAAAATGCTCTGGACCTGCCACAGGACTGTCCGTTGCCAGGAACAAATGGGCCGCCAATGCCATTTGTGTTTGTTGGGGATGAGGCCTTTGCTCTCAGTGAGCATCTATTAAGGCCTTATTCAAATCGGTGTTTGAGTGAAGAGAAGCGAATCTTCAATTACCGCTTAACGAGGGCAAGACGAGTGGTAGAATGTTCTTTTGGCATTTTAGCCAACAAGTGGCGTTTGCTCCATAGCCCCATTAATTTAAAAATGGAGAATGCAATATCTGCAGTAAAAGCAGCATGTGTTCTTCACAATTTTGTGAGAATTCGTGATGGCTATCTTTTTGAAGATTCCCTCATGCACGATCTGGAAGGTGCACAATGGAGTGCCAGTAGGGGCACCACCAATGGTGCCAGTGTGCGTGAGGGATTCTCATCTTATTTTCTGTCTGCTGCTGGTTCTGTCCCCTGGCAGCAGGATGCCATAGCATAATGTATGTCATGCATTTTCTGTGAATATTATTTTGATGTATGTTATGTTTCAGTGCATCCAAAAGCATAATAACAGGTAGTTTCCTCAAATTAGAAAAAAGGATAAGCCGAAAATGCACAATGTAAACAAAATAATTTTTATTTTTTTTTTTTTGTGCAGGGAAGCACACAAAATTTTTTGGTTATGTGTTTGGGTGAACTACACCATTTTGTTTATTTTTTATCAAGCACAACAAATAGTGAAATAATAAACTATTTCTCTCAGAAAAACACGTAAATAAAATTATTTCAAAAATATAAAAAAATATCTGAATCTTTTTTACAAGACAACTCTTTTTGCAATAAGGCAAAAATAAAGAAATACGTTCCATGAACTTAAAATTACAACAGTTGTTGTTTTGGCCTCCTCAACCAAACAAAAAATAGAGAACAAGTCTTAAACACACCTCAATAATAATTGTAAATTACAATTGCTCGTATGTTTTGTTTTCAGTGGTCCCGGAAACTGAACTATTGGTTGGTCCAGGGAAATCCACTGATGGACCAGGGTAATATTTCCTTTCCAGAAAAGGCGGAACATGACTGGGTGTAGGCTGCCTAAGTTGGTGAGTGGTTGGGGGGCCAAGGGTAGAGGTAGTGGGGTCAGGAATTGGATGCAACATGCGTGGCCTTGAGGGATTCAGTATATTACCATACTGGTCACAGTATGGACGGTTTATTGGTGGAGCATACTGTGTACTTGGAAAGTGAGTGTATTGTTGATAAGGGGGATATTGGGGAAGGGGGGGTTGCATATATGCTGAGGATGTTGTTGGCCCCTCACCCACAAATGATTGAGCAGTTGACATTAAAGCCATCCTGAGTGCATATTTTTTCTCAGGGGGTACCTGTTTACATATGCCTAAAATTACAGTGAGAAATGCTGTGTCTTCACACTGGTTTTCAGCCATTTTAGTGGACATCTGATTGACTACCTCTAAAATTTTATCCATGGGTTTACCAGGCCGGGCACTGACCCTTGAAGACCTTCGCAAAGGCCTAGAGACATTGCTAGGTCCTGGTTCTGCATCCTCCTCATTCATTGAGTTTGATGTTGACCTTGATTCATCTACGAACAGTTCCTTGTCAACATTGTCTTGGAATTGTTCTTGCTCCTCCTCCTCCGCAGCTTCCTCTGCCTCATCTTCTGCTGCCAAACCCTGTGTGCTGTCTTCCCAGCTTGCTTGGGTTCTGAAATACAAATCACATATTTTTAAAGTAAGCATTACTATTTGATATGTAGAATTCGTAACATGTGCCTGCTGATAACTTACTCTCGCATTTCCAACACTGGTTTCAAAAATTCAAGATCCCCGGCATGGGCATATGGGGCTAATCTTTTAGAGCCGGAACCACTCCTTCCTTCTTTTAATTTGCGTAAGTACCGGTTGTAGCAGTCTTTGAGACTTCTCCATCGAGTTTGTAACGAGTGCACTACAAAATATAAAGCAAAGTATACATTTTTTAAAACAAATTTAGTCACTGCCTATAGGTCATTCATTTGCTAGGCTGCATAATTGATATGGATGGTGTTAAAACAACCGCTACATATATTACCCATGACACCTACATAATTTGACATGTGCTGGAGGATGTTGACAGGGCCATCTTTAATATTATTTAATATTATTAGGACCGTGGACAAAAATTATTTGCTGGCCCACACACACAAATTTACTTTCCTGCAGCCACAGGTAACAGGAAAGTAACTATATAAATGACACCATCAACACAGATAGTGTTGACATGGGATTACCTCCTGCCAAACCATTGTGATCTCCTGCCAGGAGAAGCGGTCCCCACCAAGAAAAAACAGTGCACACAACCATTGGTTACAGAAAGTGTTAAGCAGCATATATCAACCACTTACTTTTTGTAGAACGTTCTGTGGCTGAGAAAGAGTCCCATGTCTCATAATATATGCGAGCCACCTCCAACCATGCTCTTTCCTTCTTTGCATGATCTTTGTAACCTGGATCTCTGAGGTCATATATTGCCGGACGTTGTCTGACAAGCCGAATAATTTCCTCATTGTCATGCACTTGTCGCTTATTTTTTTTAGCCCTAGGCATGCTTCCTGCTGTCTTCCACACTCACATACATCGATATAGGAAGTGATGTATTTGGGAGGAGCAGAGATCATGTGCTTCCGTAAACTTCCGTGGAAGTCGCAACAAAGTCGCGGTGTCAGACATGTACATACGACTTCATTGAGACTTAATACCTTTCTATGGAGAACAAGTCGCACCGAAGACGGAACAAAGTAGTGCAAGAACCTTTTTTCGAGTCGCTGCGACTTGAGTCGCACCAATGAGAACGGGGACCATTGAAATACATGGGTTTTGACTTGTCATGCGACTTGACATGTGTCAAGTCGCGAAATAAGTCGCACTAGTGGAAACAGAGCCTAAACAAAAAAATACCCTCTTGCTCTTTGGATTCCTGATAACTCTGAGGATACATACAGTATATGAATTCTCTTTTAATATAGCAATGCTGAACGTTACAGAACAACAAATCCAAGTTCCCTTATTTACTAAGAAAACTCTGTCTTCCTCTGTATTCAGGGTGCCAGCTCTCCTCTCTGAATGCTGAAGTTAGAACAAGTTCATTATGATTGCAGTTTCGCAGCTCAGCGCTTATCACATTCAATTAATTCCAACTCCATAATAATCTGACTCCTTATTACTTACCTTTAAATTCTACCTCTGGATTGACAGCTCCTCACTCCTCAGTCACCTCTCCTTACCCACTCGCTAACACACCAATTAAAAGACTAATTATGGGCATAAAATCCCTTCACATTTTATTTGGCGTTTATTTATTTATACGCTGCATTTTTCCTCGATATTCTATTAGCATCGAGCACAGCAAAGCAATGTCATTATAAGGAGATCTCGGGTGCTTTTACAATCCGCTTAAAGGAAACATGTCACTTTATTCTAAATTTAAAGAAAACTTGTACTCATTGTTCCCCTTGCGTGTGAAGATTGCTAATGGATTTTATTTGTCCCCTGAACCTTCTTCTGTATCGTGCAGATCTCTAGGGGTGGGCTGCTGCATTAGCGAAAGACCTAAGATAAAAGGGTATGGGAGCTAGAGATGACCACATCATTGAAGTCTACTCCATTCATCTTATTTGCTCCAGTGGACAAATATTTCTACAGGCCTGAAGGAAGGTCAATGGCCAATGGAAAGAGAGCTCTCAGCAAGCTGACAACACTGCTACTAATTGCGAGGTAGTGGCTTAGTGTTGACAGCCTACCACAGGAAGTGCTATTACTCCAGGTTAGAAACTTCACAACAGATTCACAAAAAAATGTTTTAGGTAAACTGTATACAGCGAGATGAACATACTGAAAAATGGATTTTGGGTTTATATTTTACTGGAAAAGTGTGGAAGTGGAATGGAGTTATGTTGGGAAGTGCCGTCAAAGACCTCTGGGGGGAGCAACTGAGATTATGGAATTTTTTGTTATGGTTAAAATGTTTATATAATTTTGAATATTTGTGAATAAAAGGCTGCTATGGCCAGTTATACTCCAGTTCAAGTGTGGTCTCGTTAATAAGTAGGTAATGATAAGTGGGACAGGTTTTGGAGTAAGATAATGGTGGCAGTCTTATGATGGTGGGACATCTTATCTACACTGGTCATGTAGCGGAAAATCTCAATTTCACTCATTAAGTTGCTTAGGCAAAATATGATAAGCTCTTTTTTCTTTATTTAGAGTGTTTTTTAATGGGGGGGGATTGTGTACTTAGAATAGTTTAGTTTATTACAAATAGGGTATATTTTTAAAGCAAGGTCTATGGTTTTAAATTATAATGATTGATTAAGCACCAGAGAATGTTTTGTGGTGTATAAATTGATCTATAAGGGCCCTTTTACATGGGCTTTCGGATTAGGTCCACCTGTAAGTTTTTCAAGCGGACCTGATCGGAGCCTTTATTCACTCCCATGGAGTAGTGGATATCAGCGGTAACATGTCCGCTGATACCCGCTGCTATCCGATCCTGTCCGTGAAATCTAGAAGGATAGTGACCCTATTTTCCATCCGTCTGGCGGATCGGATCAGATGAAAACGGATAGGTGGTTCTTTTTCATCCGATCTTCCCATAGAGGAGAACAGGGCTCAGACGGGTCTGTCTCTGCACAGTGAGCAGAGATGGACCTGTCATCCGCCTGCTCAGCAGGGATCGATGGATCAATCCCCCGCTGAGAAAAGCAGAGTCTGCCGGGCGGACCGCCTGTGTGAAAGGACCCTAAATGTTCTTTTTGTTTTGAAATAAATAAATAAATAAATGCATGTGCATTTACTATTTTTATGTAGGAACATGGAAAGCATTGTACCCATGAACAGAAGATCGTAGGTGCCATGCATGACTCCTGCAAACTGCCAGAGTAAGCTACCAGGGTAAGCTAGCTGCCAGGGCAAGCAGTTTCACATTTACAGGAAGAATCAACAGCGCCCTGGTAGTTCATTGAGAGCTACAAGCCAACAGCTACGAAGGCTGTCGGTACTTGTAGTTTTCACATTCACAGAATTCTGTGAATGAATGATGTGGCCAGGCGGGTGGAGTTCGCTGTTACTATGGGGGTGTGGGGACTGTACAGTAACATGTTATACCCTGAATATGAGTGTAACATGTAACATGATACAAAAGGTGAACTTATTTTGCTTCCCACCCGCTGTATTGTAAAATGACGGTCGGGCAGGACCGCACTTTTTCTGGGAGGACGTCATATGACGTCCACCCATTCTTGACGCTCATGCGTACCCGCACACAGTTCATCACCGAATGTGGTAAAGAGCAGATAACGTAGGCTCTTTACCATGTGATCCGCTGTGTCTAATCACAGCTGATCACATGGAAACAAATGTCGGTTATCGTCATTTCCTTTCCTCAGCGCGGTCAGTGTCTGAGGAAAAGAAAGCTTTCCTGTGGTGACAGGGGCATTTACACTAATAATCAGGGCACTGATTATCAGTGCAGCCCCATCAGTGTCCATCAGTGCAGCATATCAGTGCCCATCAGTGCTGCATATCAGTGTCCATCAGTGCTCCATATCAGTGCCCATCAGTGCAGCATATCAGTGCCCATCAGTGCTGCATATCAGTGCCCATCAGTGCTGCATATCAGTGCAGCATATCAGTGCCCATCAGTGCAGCATATCTGTGTCTATCAATGCTGCGTTATCAGTGCAGACTCTTCAGTGCCTCTTCATCAGTGCCCATCAGTACTGCCTCATCAGTGCAGCCTCATTAGTGCAACCTCATCAGTGCCCAGCAGTGCAGCCTGTCAGGTTTTTTTTTTTTTTTTTTGGTATTTTTTGTTCATTTCTACTCAGAAACTACGTAACAGAGGCAAGTGTGAAGGGGTTACTTGCAATGTAAGTACATTTTCTCCTCAACAGAAGTAGAGGTTTACTTTAATAATCAAAAGAAAAAGAAAATTGGCTATTTCATTCAATGCTTGGACTGTGATTCCATAAAGTAGGGCAGTCACTAATTGGCTTACAAAAATGCTTTAAAACGATCACTCTGATTATGACAACACAACAGAGGTTTTAATCTAATTTCGATGTTTTTCAGTGCTGGCAAAGACCAAAGGCTTTTTATGATTTGCTGTAAATAGATTGCGAGTAATTAGACATTTTTATTCCTTCAGTCACAGGTTCGAGAAGGAGATAATAGAGGAGATTCTCTGATCATTCAGATAACGAGGGACATCAAAGTTTGCTTGGATGCACCGATCCTCCCTTTATTGTTCCCTGCTATTATTTTTAATTTTGTGTGTACCACATAGGTCTTTATAGAGTCATCATTTTAATTTTCACTTTTAAGATTTTATTTTTCTGTGAAGGTTTTTTCACAGGAAGAAGTGAAAATTAGCAAGAAAAAAAAAGTCCTGAAACAGCTGCAAAGTATACTTTCACATTTGATTCTGTCTGTCTGAGGCCAACCAAAACGGATCATTTAGATTTAGGTAAGTACTGAACAGTTTCTGATATTCTTCACAGACTCTGTGGTTGAGATCTCTGCACTGAGCTTCCAGGTTTGCACACCTGCTGTGCCCATTGTGAAGGGTTACCATAATCAGTGCTGGATTTTTATTTGATTCTTATGATGGAGAATGTAATAGGAGGAGCTGGGACACACAAAGGTGAGTAGAGAATTATATCGGGGACATGTTACTGTTAGAGTATCCAAGACATACACTATATTACCAAAAGTATCACGACACTTGCCTTTACATGCAAATGCACTTTAATGGCATCCCAGTCTTAGTCCGTAGGGTTCAATATTGAGTTTGCCCACCCTTTGCAGCTATTACAACTTCAAGTCTTTTGGGAAGGCTGTCCGCAAGGTTTAGGAGTGCGTCTATGGGAATGTTTGACCATTCCTCTAGAAGTGCGTTTGTGAGGTCTCCGCTCTAATTCATCCCAAAGGTGTTCTATCGGGTTGAGGTCAGGACTCTGTGCAGGCCAGTTAAGTTCCTCCACCCCAAACTAAGTTACACCCAATCACATAAAATCCCCCCCAAGAAATTTTGAGGCCCCCACCCCCACATATACACACGTACGAACGTAAACACACGCCTTAGGGGACGTTG
The DNA here is from genome assembly GCA_037952835.1 of Lithobates septentrionalis. NCBI lineage: Eukaryota > Metazoa > Chordata > Amphibia > Anura > Ranidae > Lithobates > Lithobates septentrionalis. Next base: position 317,727 of record JBBDGP010001178.1, on the reverse strand, counting down.
ATTGCGATACACATGTTACATATCTCCGCGCACGCCAGAGTGAAAGTAACAATTCCAGCACAAGACCTCCTCCATAACACTAAACTAATGACCTATAGGGGGCTTTTGAAGCATTGCATATAGAAAATGTAGGGTACTGAAGTATGTCACCAATTCACGGGCACACTCAAATTTAAGGTTTGACATATTGGGTATCTATTTACTTGATGCAACCTCCTTCTTTTATATTTTACCAAAAAAGTGAGTTGTTTATTGCGTTTGTTTGTCCTAAAATTCTTTTTAGTGTGATTTCTACTAAAATTTTGCATTTCCTAGACCTTTGCGGTAATATCAAGTGACATGAAAAATTGAAACTACCTCTACTTTATTCTCTAGGGTGTCAGCTCTGAGAAAATATATAATGTTTTTGGGTTTTATGTAATCTTCAGGCCTAAAATGATTTTTTCAACATGTAAGCAAAAAAACACAAAAATGGCTCTGCCAGCGAAAGAGTTAAAGACAGCAGATGGGAAGCTCTAAGCAAAAAAAATTGTTTTTATGAAATTTTTTTAAAATAGATACTGTGCTGAATGAGACCAAGGGAATTCAGATTACACCTATAGCTGAATGACTCACACTGGACAAACCAATACTGTTCAATACTGTGAGCTGCTCCATATCTATCTATCTATCTATCTATCTATCTATCTATCTATCTATCTATCTATCTATCTATCTATCTATCTATCTATCTATCTATCTATCTATCTATCTATCTATCTATCTATCTATCTATCTATCTATCTATCTATCTATCTATCTATCGCACTGACAACTTTTGTTTTTAGCCATATGTATGTTATACAGGATATAAGTTGTTATAGTGCCATCTTGTGGACAATTGAAAAGGTACAATACTTTTATGTTTTATGATTAAGAGAAGTGACATGGAAGTGATTGATTGTTTACTTCTGAACTTTAACTATGACTTACCCACAATGCTCCTGGACAAGAGGAGAACTGAACTGCATTGTGGGAGGATATAAAAGGGCTGGAAGTGGCCATCTTAAGTCTCTTGTTCCTGGGATGCGTGGGCTGCCTGCAGAGCTCTGTGGGTGTGTGTGTCCCACAGGGTTGCGGCCTACCTTGTGAGGGAGCGGAACAGCAGCAGGGATCCTGTCATCGTATCACAGTGTGCTGGAGCAGCAGAAGTGATCGTTCCGAAGACCCGTGGAGGAGGTACCCGAGGACTCCTGGTCGTTACTGAACGGAGCAGTGTGACGGCGTGGCGGTGGTTCCATACGGACTGAGAACTGTTGAAACAGAGGCATCCATCCGCCTGGATCCCATGTGGTGAGAGGGTTAACACCCAGAAGTTTGTTTAAATACTACACACACACTTAGAACTGTTACAGAGTGTTGCTGGGACTGATAGTCGCACGGAACAAGTTAAGTTGGAGAACATTACATCTGCATAGACTTCAGTATTCAAGAATTGATATTAGATGTTTGTCTCCTTCGTATAAGAACACTTAATCAGTCTGCTGGATTATAACTGCTTTAGTGTATTACCTTACACTGAGTAACACCCAAGAGGAACCCTTTTGTGGATTACAATTACAAATTCATAAGCTAGCGAAGACTGAAGACGTCAAGACTATCTCTTTTACTGCAGGGCCCTGCACTTAGTTTGCAAAGGATAGTGACTTTACGGTTTAGAGCAGGGGGAGCTCCCTGGTATAAATATAGATATACACATACTTAAGTATATTTGTGTACGTTACTAAGACTGTTATAACTATTTACTATACTGTGGCACTACGTTGGTGTGATAGTGTAGTCGTTGTAATAACCCTTTATATAAATATACTACTTACTCAAGGAAAGAAGTTATTTCTGGTTATTACTGAAGTTTGTGTGCAGTGTTGTTATTTCTCCTGCAGGTGGAGCTACAGACACCCAGGTAGAGGTAAATATAAACATAAGTGTATATTGTGGGTTAAAGTCAATACTCATATCATTACAACACTGCACTACAGCTGTGCCAAGGGGATTGAACAATTTAAGAGGGGTAAAGAGATAAGAGGACAGACCCACTTTAAACCAGCAGCTCCACCGAGAGTTATTGCTACATGTGGGGGCTCGTCCGGGATAACTGTCACTCTAAAGTCAAGCACCCCCTTAAGAACCATAGAATGGATTCCCCCACTGTGGCACAGTGGTGTGAGGCTGAAGGCACCCGCTCAGAAGCGAGCGTGGCCATGGAACTCTGGGGAGATATCTGGGAGAAAGAACACATTACCCGAGTGGTAAAAACACTATCCCCAGAACAAAGAGCCAAGGTGGTCGCAGGAAGACCCAATCATGAGACATTCCATACTTATGCATTATTGGAGTGGAGGAAGGGAGTTCCAGAAAATTTCAGGGGTGCAAGTGTTGAACAAGACCAAATTTTATCTGACCCACCCAAGGGAAGAAGGGGAGAATCTTGCCACCTTCCCCAGATGAGTTCAGCAGAAACCAAGGTTCCATCACAGTCAGCACCGGCTACAATTGAGCCAGAACTCTTTACAGCCCTGGGAAATTTGGTGTCCCAATGTCAAAAAGGGAACCCAACATATTCAGGGACTGGGTACTTTTTCGGGCCAGCGGCCTGTACCCAAAGGAGAAGACACCTTTGAAGAGTGATTGGAACAGGCCACGCAAGTGTTGGATGAGTGGGACATCCCTGAAACGCAAAGAAAACAGCGGATTGCTGAAAGTCTGAAACGGCCTGCTTCCGAGGCTATTCGAAACCTGAAGCTTAGCAAACAAAACTGTGTAGCACAAGACTACTTAGATATCCTGCAAGATGTGTTCGGACGTACCGAGAAGGTTTCTGACCTAATTTATCAATTAGAACACACCTATCAAGAAACAGGAGAGAAGCTGTCAGAAATATGAGATGGTTAGATAAGGTCATTCACCAAACATTGTTAACCACTTGAGCCCCGGACCATTATGCTGCCTAAGGACCAGAGGTCTTTTTCCAATTTGGCACTGCGTCGCTTTAACTGCTAATTGCGCGGTCATGCAATGCTGTACCCAAACGAAATTTGCGTCCTTTTCTTCCCACAAATAGAGCTTTCTTTTGATGGTATTTGATCACCTCTGCGGTTTTTATTTTTTGCGCTATAAACAGAAAAAGACCGAAAATTTTGAAAAAAATGATATTTTCTACTTTTTGTTATAAAAAAAATCCAATAAACTAAATTTTAGTCATACATTTAGGCCAAAATGTATTCGGCCACATGTCTTTGGTAAAAAAAATGTCAATAAGCGTATATTTATTGGTTTGCGCAAAAGTTATAGCGTCTACAAACTAGGGTACATTTTCTGTAATTTACACAGCTTTTAGTTTATGACTGCCTATGTCATTTCTTGAGGTGCTAAAATGGCAGGGCAGTACAAAACCCCCCCAAATGACCCCATTTTGGAAAGTAGACACCCCAAGGAAATTGCTGAGAGGCATGTTGAACCCATTGAATATTTATTTTTTTTGTCCCAAGTGATTGAAAAATGACAAAAAAAAAAAAAAAATATTTACAAAAAGTTGTCACTAAATGATATATTGCTCACACAGGCCATGGGCCTATGTGGAATTGCACCCCAAAATACATTCAGCTGCTTCTCCTGAGTATGGGGATACCACATGTGTGGGACTTTTTGGGAGCCTAGCCGCGTACGGGGCCCCGAAAACCAATCACTGCCTTCAGGATTTCTAAGAGTGTAAATTTATGATTTCACTCTTCTCTGCCTATCACAGTTTCGGAGGCCATGGAATGCCCAGGTGGCACAAAACCCCCCAAAATGACCCCATTTTGGAAAGTAGACACCCCAAGCTATTTGCTGAGAGGCATATTGAGTCCATGGAATATTTTATATTTTGACACAAGTTGCGGGAATGTGACACTTTTTTTTTATTTTTTATTTTTTTTTTTTTTTTCATAAAGTTGTCACTAAATGATATATTGCTCACACAGGCCATGGGCATATGTGGAATTGCACCCCAAAATAAATTTATCTGCTTCTCCTGAGTATGGGGATACCACATGTGTGGGACTTTTTGGGAGCCTAGCCGCGTACGGGACCCCGAAAACCAATCACTGCCTTCAGGATTTCTAAGGGTGAAAATTTTTGATTTCACTCTTTACTGCCTATCACAGGTTCGGAGGCCATGGAATGCCCAGGTGGCACAAACCCCCCCCAAATGACCCCATTTTGGAAAGTAGACACCCCAAGCTATTTGCTGAGAGGCATGGTGAGTATTTTGCAGCTCTCATTTGTTTTTGAAAATGAAGAAAGACAAGAAAAAACATTTTTTTTTTTTCTTTTTTCAATTTTCAAAACTTTGTGACAAAAAGTGAGGTCTGCAAAATACTCACTATACCTCTCAGCAAATAGCTTGGGGTGTCTACTTTCCAAAATGGGGTCATTTGGGGGGGTTTTGTGCCACCTGGGCATTCCATGGCCTCCGAAACTGTGATAGGCAGTGAAGAGTGAAATCAAAAATTCACGCCCTTAGAAAGCCTGAAGGCGGTGCTTGGTTTTCGGGGTCCCGTACGCGGCTAGGCTCCCAAAAAGTCTCACACATGTGGTATCCCCGTACTCAGGAGAAGCAGCAGAATGTATTTTGGGGTGTAATTTCACATATTTCCATGGCATGTTTGAGCAATATATCATTTAGTGACAACTTTGTGCAAAAAAAATAAATAAATAAATAAATTTGTCTCTTTCCCGCAACTTGTGTCGCAATATAAAATATTCCATGGACTCGACATGACTCTCAGCAAATAGCTTGGGGTGTCTACTTTCCAAAATGGGGTCATTTAGGGGGGTTTTGAACTGTCCTGGCATTTTATGCACAACATTTAGAAGCTTATGTCACACATCACCCACTCTTCTAACCACTTGAAGACAAAGCCCTTTCTGACACTTATTGTTTACATGAAAAAGTTATTTTTTTTTGCAAAAAAATTACTTTGAACCCCCAAACATTATATATTTTTTTTAAAGCAAATGCCCTACAGATTAAAATGGTGGGTGTTTCATTTTTTTTTTTCACACAGTAATTGCGCAGCGATTTTTCAAACGCATTTTTTGGGGAAAAAACACACTTTTTTAAATTTTAATGCACTAAAACACACTATATTGCCCAAATGTTTGATGAAATAAAAAAGATGATCTTAGGCGGAGTACATGGATACCAAACATGACATGCTTTAAAATTGCGCACAAACGTGCAGTGGCAACAAAATAAATACATGTTTAGAAGCCTTTAAAAGCCTTTACAGGTTACCACTTTAGATTTACAGAGGAGGTCTACTGGAAAAATTACTGCACTCGATCTGGCCTTCACGGTGATACCTCACATGCATGGTGCAATTGCTGTTTACGTTTGACGACAGACCGCCGCTTGCGTTCGCCTTAGCGCGAGAGCAGGGGGCGACAGGGGTGCTTTTTTTTTTTTTTTTTTTTCTTAATTATTTTTTTGCTTTTTTAATCTTACTTTTAAACTGTTCCTTTCATATTTTTTTTTTAATCATTTTTATTGTTATCTCGGGGAATGTAAATATCCCCTATGATAGCAATAGGTAGTGACAGGTACTCTTTTTTGAAAAAATTGGGGTCTATTAGACCCTAGATCTCTCCTCTGCCCTCAAAGCATCTGACCACACCAAGATCGGTGTGATAAAATGCTTCCCCAATTTCCCAATGGCGCTATTTACATCCAGCGAAATCTAAGCCATGAAATGCTCGTAGCTTCCGGTTTCTTAGGCCATAGAGATGTTTGGCGCCACTCTGGTCTCTGATCAGCTCTATGGTCAGCAGGCTGAATCACCGGCTGCATTCTCAGGTTCCCTGTTGAGACAGGAGAGCCAGAGAAAAACACGGAAGACGGTGGGGGGGGGGCATTCCCTCCCACGGCTTGTAAAAGCAGTCTAGAGGTTAATTAGCCGCTAGGATTGCTTTTACATGAAAGCCGACCGCTGGCTGAAAAGAATGATACCAAGATGATACCTAAACCTGCAGGCATCATTCTGGTATAACCACTCAAAGTCGTGCATGGCGTACCTGAAGACAAAAAAATGGTTAACAATGGTTAACAATAAAGCACAGTAAACAGTAAAGTATAAATAATTACATACCTGAAAAACAAACATGATAAAACATAATAACAATAACAATAACAATAAAACATTGCAGAATAGAATACAGTAAAAAAAAAGAGCAGAACAATAGAGAGAGAATAGAGAGAGAGAGAACAATAAAACGACAACTATTTTTTTTTATTTTATATATATTTTTTTTTTTACACTTTTTTTGTAACTAACTTTTCTAACTGTAACCGGTTCCAGGTTCGGGTCTCTCAAAATGCGATGGCCTCTTGGGAGACCCTGTGAAAGTGCGCCTAGTCTGTGGAATGCTGTACCCTACGCTAATACTCAACTAGTGCATGGTAGCGTTCAAAACATTCACCAATGCAAAGACCAGGATTGTCAGGACAGGAGGGACAATAATAGCGGGTGTCACGCCTATATCCGCGCTTGCTGCAGACACAACATCTTTTTTGGGGGGTTCGCTGGGTAGGGGTACTCGGGAGGACATAAAAATGCCTCTCATGCAGCCGACTGCATTTGGTTGGGGATGTGAATGGGGGAAGTACGGGCGCTGCAGAAGCGATGGGTTCCCAATTAGGATTGGCGAATGCAGCAGGAACGGCATTATGGGCACGACGGGCCTGTGTTTGTCTTCTTGGTGGCAGCGGGACACTACTTGTGCTTGCCACCTCTCCAGCTTGAACTGCACTTATGGGACTCGCCACGTCACCAAGTGTTACTGCAGTGCTGGTTTGATTACGACCGGGGTGTACTACGCCGCTGGCGCTTGCCAGTTCCCCAAAACGCTACCAAAAAAACTGTTAGCGATCGCAGGGATCAGGCCTGACTCTGCGAACGCTGCAGTTATGCGTTTAGAGTTTTGTAAGTGACAGTGATCGATCGATACTGCACTTGGGTGGGCTGGGCCGGGCCGGGCGGAGGGGCAAAACGCAGGTGCTAGCAGGTATCTGGGCTGATCCCGCTAACACTGCGTTTTTGGGAACCCTAAACTGCTGGGGACGCTAGTATAGATCTGATCGGATCAGATATTGATCCGTTCAGATACTATACCACTAAGGGAGGTGTACGCTGCGTGCGTGGGTGTTAGCGGTACTGGCGCTAACCTGACGCTGCCTGGGGCTGGTGCTTGCCAGTTCACCAAAACGCTACCAAAAAAACTGTTAGCGATCGCAGGGATCAGGCCTGACTCTGTGAACGCTGCAGTTATGCGTTTAGTGTTCTGTAAGTGACAGTGATCGATCGATACTGCACTTGGGTGGGCTGGGCCGGGCAGAGGGGCAAAACGCAGGTGCTAGCAGGTATCTGGGCTGATCCCGCTAACACTGCGTTTTTGGGAACCCTAAACTGCTGGGGACGCTAGTATAGATCTGATCGGATCAGATATTGATGCGTTCAGATACTATACCACTAAGGGAGGCGTATGCTGCGTGCGTGGGTGTTAGCGGTACTGGCGCTAATCTGACGCTGCCTGGGGCGACGCATATCACCGCCGGGCGATTAGGGGGCTAAACCTTTATTCGGTAATAAACGGCGGGTGCCCTGACACTATAAAAAATAAACAAACTAACCAGCGTCAACCGTAACAGTTATACGGTGATCAGTGGTGAAAGGGTTAACTAGGGGGCAATCAAGGGGTTAAAACATTTATTAGGTAGTATATGGGGGTCCCTGACGCTGGCGAACCCAAATATTTACCTCACTAACTAGCGTCACCAGCGACACTAATACAGCGATCAGAAAAATGATCGCTTAGTGACACTGGTGACAGGGGGTGATCAAGGGGTTAAAACTTTATTAGGGGGGGTTAGGGGGGTACCCTAGACCTACAGGGGGGTAACAGTAACTGTCCCAACACTGTAACTGTCACAAACTGACACTATGCAGTAATCAGAAAAAAAAAAAAAAAAAACTGCTGGTGTCAGTTTGTGACAGGGGGGGGGGGGTGATTGGGGGGGGATCGGGGGGCGATCGGGGGGGGGGGGGATCGGGGTGTTTTGTGTGCCTGGCATGTTCTACTGTGTGTGTGTGTGTTGGTGCAGTCACTCACTTGTCGTCTCTCCTCGGGCCGGAACGGAAACTACCGACCCGAGGGGAGATGACATCATTTCCTTTGCTGCTGTTTAGCATACAGCAGCAAAGGAGTGTTCCCATTGGCTGGCGGCGATCGCGGGGGGGGGCCACGAACGGATGGCCTCCCCCTCGTCTCCGATCGCCGGGGGACAAAACGGGACCGCCTCGGGCGGCGGGGGGGTCCGATCGGACCCCCCACCCGCGGAAGGCAAATCAGGTACCCTGTACGTGATTTTGCCTGTCCGTGCCGCCTTGCCGACGTACATCGGCGTGAGGCGGTCGTCAAGTGGTTAAAGAAGGGACTAGATCCTAGTAAGGTGGATGAAGTTCGAGCCGAACAAGTTTTAAGAGGTGCCCAGCCTTTGGATCCCATCACCCTCCAGTTAAGAACTCGTCAAGATGGAGGCATATTGAAGTACCCAGATCTAATTCGGATTGTACGGGAGGAAGAAGCTATCCTAGAAAGGAAGAAGGAAAAAAATCAAGAACCAAAACACACTGTCGGAGTCAGGACAGTTAGTGTGATGGAAGAGAATCCTCAGATTGCGCTCCCTAAGACTCAGGTGGCCCAGTTAATGGAGATGATGGCTCTGCTGACCGCAAGATCCTCTGATCCGCTCAATGGAGGAACTAAAGAAAATAAAAAAATATCAGACTTCACATTCAGAAGGGAACCTGGACTTTGTTTCAACTGTGGAGGAGCTGGTCATGTTGGGAGAGTGTGACCAAGCCCAAGGGCAGCAGCACAACGTCAAAAGCCGGCAGAAAACTTCAAAGGGCCCCAGTGAAGGAGTCAACAGGGTGCCCTGTAACAGTCGTCAACTCCAATGAAACCCAGGTTCACAAAGTTTTGAGAGTAAGGGGAGGAATGAAGCTGAGTGAGCATCCATGGAAAAGAGGAGTCAAGATGCGCACTAACAGGCAGAAGAAGCCGAACACTCGGGGTGAATTTCCCCGTAACTTAGTGGGACCCTCTCCAATCATATCCATCCAGGTAGAAGGAATCTACGCCAAGGCACTGCTGGATACTGGAGCTCAAGTGATCTTATTATATAAAGATTTCTACATGAAGCATCTCAAGCATCTGCCCCTGCAAAAGTTGGAAGAATTGGAGATATGGGGTCTAGGTACCCAGAACTTTCCTTATGAGGGATATATCCCTATAAAACTCACCTTTGACCCAAGTGTGGCTGGAAAGGCGGAGACTTTCGACACCCTGGCGGTTGTATGTCCCCGACCCCCTGGGGCCCATAGAAGTTCTCTTATCATTGGAACAAATACTGATCTGGTCAGAAGACTCCTGACACCACTTGTACAGAAGGAAAGTGCCCCGACAATAAGGGTACATCCCATGCTAACCCAAGTGTACGAGGACATAGTGCACGAACAGAAGGCCCCACCAGAAGGGGTGGGAAAGGTTTGGCGTTTGGACCGAAGTGAGGGAGTGTTACAGCCGGGTGAAGTGGTATGCATGAGGGCTTCTGTCAAGTTGAGTTGGAGACAACCTGGTCCTTTCATTGTCTTGGAGACGGACACTCAGGAAGAAGATGTGGGTCTGGAGATACTCCCAAAAGTGTTATCTACTAAGGCACTTAAGAGAAGCAGGGGGAGAGTCTCAGTCAGTGTTCGGAACACGACAGCCTTGCCTGTGAAGATACCAGCAAGAATGCTGCTTGGGCAGGCGAATCAATCGGCCCTGGTTTCGCCAACTGATGTCAAAAAGGGATCATAAGGGGAGATTCCCATAGAGAATGTCTACCGAAGAACACCTCCCTTACGCCTGCTTGGATGGAGAGGGCCAAAGCACAGCTCATGAGTAGGGATGAGCCGAACACCCCCCGGTTCGGTTCGCACCAGAACCTGCGAACGGACCGAAAATTCGCACGAACGTTAGAACCCCATTGACGTCTATGGGACTCGAACGTTCGAAATCAAAAGTTCTAATTTTAAAGGCTAATTTGCATGGTATTGTCCTAAAAAGTGTTTGGGGACCCGGGTCCTACCCCAGGGGACATGTATCAATGCAAAAAAAACTTTTAAAAACGGCCGTTTTTTTGGGAGCAGTGATTTTAATGATGCTTAAAGTAAAAAAAAAAAGTGAAATATTCCTTTAAATATCGTACCTGGGGGGTGTCTATAGTATGCCTGTAAAGTGGCGCGTGTTTCCCGTGTTTAGAACAGTCCCTGCACCAAATTTAATTTTTAAAGGAAAAAATCTCATTTAAAACTGCTTGCGGGTTTAATGTAATGTCGGGTCCTGGCAATATGGATGAAAATCAGTGAGACAAACACCATGGGCACCCCCCAGTCCATTACCAGGCCCTTTGGGTCTTGTATGGATATTAAGGGGAACCCCGCACCCAAATTAAAATAAGGAAAGGTGTGGGGCCACCAGGCCCTATATACTCTGAACAGCAGTATACAGGCGGTGCAAACAAGACAGGGACTGTAGGTTTGTTGTTAAGTAGAATCTCTTTGTAATTTTGAACGGGTACATTTTTAACGTGTTTAGCTCCAGCCAAAAAATCTTTTTTAAGCTTTTTGGAAAACATAGGGAAGGGTTATCACCCCTGTGACATTTGTTTTGCTGTCTTTCCTCCTCTTCAGAAGATTTCACCTCACTTTTTGTCCCAATAACAAATGTTTTTTGAAAATGTGGGTTTTTTTGTGGAACAAGGATTGGAAAGCATCAGTGGAAAGGAGAAATGTTTTTCCCATATTAACTCTTACAGGAGAGAATTTCCCTTCCTAGGGGTAGATTTCATCTCACTTCCTGTTGTCTCCTTCCGTTTGCAAGTAGGAGTCGTTTGTAAGTTAGATGTTTGAAAGTAGGGGCCTGCCCTATATACTCAGCAGAAATTTGGGCATTAGGTGTTGTTGTGGCCACAACACTGTAAGCCCTCACAGGGCCCTGCTGTGAAATATTAGATCAAGAATTGTAATTACATGCCCCTGTTGAAACAGGGGCAGAAAAACTGGGCCTTTGGTGGTGGTGGTGGTGGTGCTGGTGCCACAACACTGTAAGTCCTCACTCGATCTTGGCAGGTGCAGAAATGGGCCCTGCTGTGAAATATTAGATCAAGAATTGTAATTACATGCCCCTGTTGAACAAGGGCAGAAAAATTGGGCCTTTGGTGGTGGTGGTGGTGGTGGTGCTGGTGCCACAACACTGTAAGTCCTCACTCGCTGTTGGTGGGTGCAGAAATGGGCCCTGCTGTGAAATATTAGATCAAGAATTGTAATTACATGCCCCTGTTGAACAGGAGCTGAAAAATTAGGCCTTAGGCACTGGTGCTGGTGCCACAACACTGCAACCCCTCACAGACACTCTAGTAGGAACGCAGGAACGAGCCCTGCTGCAAAGTATTGCATCAAAAATTGTAATTACACGCCCCTGTTAAACAGGGGCAGAAAAATTGGGCCTCAGGCACTGGTGCTGGTGCCACAACACTGCAACCCCTCACAGACACTCTAGTTGGAACGCAGGAACGAGCCCTGCTGCAAAGTATTGCATCAAAAATTGTAATTACACGCCCCTGTTAAACAGGGGCAGAAAAATTGGGCCTTAGGCACTGATGCTGGTGCCACAACACTGCAACCCCTCACAGACACTCTAGTTGGAATGCAGGAACGAGCCCTGCTGCAAAGTATTGCATCAAAAATTGTAATTACACGCCCCTGTTAAACTGGGGCTGAAAAATTGTGCCTTAGGCACTGGTGGTGGCGCCCAGAACCAAAAATGTTCTTACAAGCTATCAGCGTGATCATTGAGGAGGAAGAGGATAATTACTCAGGGATAGTCACTCAGCATCAGCATAGGCAGTCTTTGAAGGTATCTGAGATTTCAAAAAAAATTATTCGGTTACATCAGCATCAGGTGCTTGGTAGCTGGTGGTGATCCAAGACTGATTCATTTTTATGAAGGTCAGTCGATCGACCGAGTCGGTGGACAGACGCACCCTGTGATCGGTTACCACGCCTCCAGCAGCACTGAATGTGCGTTCCGAAAGAACGCTGGATGCAGGACAGGCCAGTAGCTCAATTGCATACTGTGCAAGCTCTGGCCAGTGATCCATCCTCAAGACCCAGTAACCCATAGGATTTTCGGTGGGAAAGGTGTCCAAATCTGATCTTGCCCCTAGGCATTCCTGCACCATGTAAAACAGACGCTGGCGATGGTTGCTGGAACCGATCATACCTTGGGGCTGCGGACCAAAAAATTGTCTGAACGCATCGGTCAGAAGGCCACCTTCTCCACCGCTCCTTCTTTGACTGACCGAAGCCTCAGCAACACGTTGTCCAGAAACAGGAGTTTGTAACCTCCCAGTCTCTGGGAACGCGTTGCACAGACCTTTCTGCAAGGCCTCCCAAAGATGTTTCATCCTCTGCTCCCTCTGCGATGGCAAGATAAGGTCCGCAACCTTACCCTTGTAACGTGGATCAAGGAGGGTTGCCAGCCAGTATTGGTCCTTCTCCTTGATACCACGAATACGAGGATCCTTACGCAGGCTTTGCAGGATCAGGGAGGCCATGCAGCGTAGGTTTGCTGAGGCATTCGGTCCGGAGTCCTCTGGGTCACTAAGGACGACATGGTCCGCAGCCACCTCCTCCCAGCCACGTACAAGTCCATGTGTTTCTTGGGACTGATCCCTTAAAGACTGCTGCTGATGCTGAGTGCCAGGCTCCACCTCCATACTGACACAATCTTCCTCCTCCTCCTCCTCCTCCTCCTCCTCGTCCTGTGTGATCGGCGGGCACGCAGGAACACTGTCTGGATAAAGGGGGCCTTGAGAGCTAAGGAAGTCCTCCTCTTCCTGCCTCTGTTCTGCCTCAAGTGCCCTGTCCATTATTCCACGCAGCGTGTGCTCCAACAAGTGGACAAGGGGGACAGTGTCACTGATGCATGCACTGTCACTGCTCACCATCCTCGTGGCCTCCTCAAATGGTGACAGGACAGTGCATGCATCCCTGATCATGGCCCACTGGCGTGGGGAAAAAAAAACAAGCTCCCCTGACCCTGTCCTGGTGCCATAGTCGCATAGGTACTCATTGATGGCCCTCTGCTGCGTGTGCAGCCGCTGCAGCATGGCCAACGTTGAGTTCCACCTGGTGGGCATGTCACAGATTAGGCGGTTCTTGGGCAGGTTAAACTCCTTTTGGAGGTCCGTCAGCCGAGCACTGGCATTATATGACCGGCGGAAATGCACACAGACTTTCCTGGCCTGCCTCAGGACATCCTGTAAGCCCGGGTACCTGCCCAAGAACCGCTGCACCACCAAGTTAAGGACGTGAGCCAAACAGGGCACATGGGTCATTTGTCCCTGTTGGAGGGCAGAGAGGAGGTTGGTGCCATTGTCGCAAACCACCATTCCTGCCTTAAGTTGGCGTGGCGTCAACCACCTCTGAACCTGCCCCTGCAGAGCTGACAGAACCTCTGCCCCAGTGTGGCTCCTGTCCCCCAAGCACACCAGCTCAAGCACCGCATGGCATCTTTTGGCCTGCGTACTTGCGTAGCCCCTTGAACGACTACGGAGCACCGCTGGTTCCGAGGACAAAGCACAGGAAGAGGCCATGGAGGAAGAAGAAGAGGAGGGGTGGAGGAGAGAGGTGTGTCACAATCATTAGCATTTTGGAGGCGTGGTGGCGGAACAACCTCCAACACTACTGCAGCTTGTCCTGCATCCTTCCCAGCTGCCAGCAGAGTCACCCAATGCGCCGTGAAACTTAGGTAACGTCCCTGTCCATGCCTGCTGGACCATGAGTCAGCGGTAATATGCACCTTACCGCTGACCGCCCTGTCCAGCGAGGCATGGACATTGCCTTCCACATGCCGGTAGAGAGCCGGAATCGCCTTCCGTGAGAAAAAGTGGCGTTTGGGTACTTGCCACTGAGGAACCGCACATTCCACAAACTCATGGAAGGGGGCAGAGTCTACCAACTGAAAAGGCAGCAGTTGAAGTGCTAGCAATTTTGCCAAGCTAGCATTCAACCGCTGGGCATGTGGATGGCTGGGAGCAAACTTCTTTCGGCGGTGCAGCAGCTGGGGCAGGGAAATTTGCCTGGTACAATCTGACGTTGGTGTACCAAAAGCAGATTGCCCACAAGTACTTGGTTGTGACACACCTAATTCTACACCTTCATTCCTCTCAGTGCAGGTCTCAGAGAGGACTGAAGGTCTAGTGGGGTTGGAAATCTCAGCTGATGAGGAGCAAGGAGGGGTCCTCTTTGTTCTTTGGTGTGGGTCTTTTAGATACGCTTGCCAATGAACTGCATGGCAGGTCAACATATGTCTGGTCAAGCATGTGGTACCCAAGCGAGACATATTTTGGCCACGCGAGATACGCTTGAGACATATGTTGCAAATAGCAGCGGTGCGATCTGATGCACTCGTCTCAAAAAAGGCCCACACCAAAGAACTTTTTGAATAACGCGCAGAGACTGCAGCGCCCTGCACATGTGGAGCTTTGGGGTGTGATGCAGTCAATGTGCTGCCCTTAGGCTGGCCCCTGGAGGGCATCCTGCCTCGTTGGTGATGTGCCGCCTCCTCCTTCTCCTCCTCCTCCTCTCTCCTATCAGGCACCCACGTTGAGTCAGTGACCTCATCATCCCCTCCCTCCTCATCACTGGAGCAAACCTGGCAGTATGCTGCAGCAGGGGGAGCATGACTGCCAGATTGCTGCCCTTCTTGGGCACCCCCTCTGTCCGTGCTCATGTTACTGCCTTCATCGAGCTCAGTATCATCATCAGAGCCTTCCAAACGCTGGGCATCCTCCTGGAGCATGTACCCAACACTGTGGTCAAACAGTTCGAGGGACTCCTCAGGAGGACATGGTGGGGCTAGGGAAGGAGTCACTGATGACATTGAGCCGAGGGAAGAGGCCGCTGCTTTGCCAGACAAAGTACCCTGGGCATGGGTGAGAGAGGATGAGGAGGATGAGGATGGCTTGGTCATCCACTCGACCAAGTCTTCCGCACGTTGCGGCTCAACACGGCCAGCTGCCGAAAAAAAGGCCAAGCGTGTCCCACGGCCACGTGCTGATGAGGATGCACCGTCTCCATGACCAGCACTAGACACAGAGCCTGCTTGCCCTCTCTTATTGGCTTGTGACTGTCTGCCTCTCCTTCTTGGCCTTCCAGACATACTAATGGCCTGTAGCTGCACTAAGCTGGGATATATATATATATATATATATATATATATATATATATATATATATATATATATATATATATGTAATGATACTGCAGCTAGCAAAATCAACTGCCTGCCTGTAGTATGAGAACACCACCAACCTTCTACAGGTAGCTTTAGCTGAACACCGTGAGCAGGACGCACCCCACTAACTTGTAGGTTTAGCAGAACACTGTGAGCAGGACGCACTGCACTAACTGTAAATAGTCTAGCTGCCTGACTGTGGTACTAATAGGATCAAAAGAACACCAGTAATTTTCTTCAGGTAGCTGTAAATACTGTTACAAGACAAGCCTGCCTGTCAGTAGGAAGATAACAGGAACGGATCTAGCTGAACACTGTGAGCAGGACGCACTGCACTAACTTTAAATAGTCTAGCTGCCTGACTGTGGTACTAATAGGATCAAAAGAACACAAGTAATTTTCTTCAGGTAGCTGTAAATACTGTTACAAGACAAGCCTGCCTGTCAGTAGGAAGATAACAGGAACGGATCTAGCTGAACACTGTGAGCAGGACGCACTGTACTAAATGTAAATAGTCTAGCTGCCTGACCGTGGTACTAATAGGATCAAAAGAACACCAGTAATTTTCTTCAGGTAGCTTTATATACTGTAACAAGACAAGCCTGCCTGTCAGTAGGAAGATAACAGGAACGGATCTAGCTGAACACTGTGAGCAGGACGCACTGCACTAACTTTAAATAGTCTAGCTGCCTGACTGTGGTACTAATAGGATTAAAAGAACACCAGTAATTTTCTTCAGGTAGCTGTAAATACTGTTATAAGACAAGCCTGCCTGTCAGTAGGAAGATAACAGGAACGGATCTAGCTGAACACTGTGAGCAGGACGCACTGCACTAACTTTAAATAGTCTAGCTGCCTGACTGTGGTACTAATAGGATCAAAAGAACACCAGTAATTTTCTTCAGGTAGCTGTAAATACTGTTACAAGACAAGCCTGCCTGTCAGTAGGAAGATAACAGGAACGGATCTAGCTGAACACTGTGATCAGGACACACTGCACTAACTTTAAATAGTCTATC
The DNA here is from genome assembly GCA_037952835.1 of Lithobates septentrionalis. Classification (NCBI taxonomy): domain Eukaryota; kingdom Metazoa; phylum Chordata; class Amphibia; order Anura; family Ranidae; genus Lithobates; species Lithobates septentrionalis. Next base: position 301,282 of record JBBDGP010001178.1, on the reverse strand, counting down.
TGCCTGACTGTGGTACTAATAGGATCAAAAGAACACCAGTAATTTTCTTCAGGTAGCTGTAAATACTGTTACAAGACAAGCCTGCCTGTCAGTAGGAAGATAACAGGAACGGATCTAGCTGAACACTGTGAGCAGGACGCACTGCACTAACTTTAAATAGTCTAGCTGCCTGACTGTGGTACTAATAGGATCAAAAGAACACCAGTAATTTTCTTCAGGTAGCTGTAAATACTGTTACAAGACAAGCCTGCCTGTCAGGAATAAGATAACAGGAACGGATCTAGCTAAACTGAATACAGTGTATATATATATATATATATATTCAACACCTGGGATGCATATATATACACAATACACTGTAAGTGCAGCTAACTGACTGACTGTCCTGCCTAATCTAGCTAACTCAAATGAAACTAGAAAAGGTACAATTTCTGGGGAAATTGTGAAAGTGTTCTTGCCTCTACAACTGGAGTGGGCGGAGTAACTGGGTGGGGTGGAGTGGCTTGAGTAACTGTGAAAAGTGTTAAAAAGCTTAAGATTTTAAAAAGTATAAATAGTAGTAAAAAAGTTCCATCATTCGCTGAAAGAGCTGAACATTTTTTTCAAAAGTAATTTTTTTTTTCAAAAATGAATTTTTTTTAATCAAAAATGATTTTTTTTCTTCAAAAATGATTTTTTTTTTCAAAAGTAATTTTTTTTTTCAAAGGTAATTTTTTTTTTCAAAAATGAATTTTTTTATTTCAAAAATAATTTTTTTTTCGAAATTATTATTTTTTTTAAAGTAATTTTTTTTTCAAAAATAATTTTTTTTTTTTCAAAAATATTTTTTTTTTCAAATATATTTTTTTTCAAAAATAATTTTTTTTTTAAAAGTAATTTTTTTTTCAAAAATATTTTTTTTTTCAAAAATAATTTTTTTTTTTCAAAAATATTTTTTTTTTCAAAAATATTTTTTTTTTCAAAAATGATTTTTTTTTTTTCAAAAATTATTTTTTTACTTTTTTCAAAAATTATTTTTTTTTTCAAAAATATTTTTTTTTTTACATGGGGCGGTCATAATGTTTTGGCTGATCATGGGGTGGTCATAATGTTTTGGCTGATCATGGGGTGGTCATAATCATGGGGTTGTCAGCTTTTGTCACTTCCCACTCTAGTTTTGAACATTTCGCCATTCATTCCTATGGGACCAATTTCGCCGCAAAAACGTCATTTCGTGGACCATTCGGCAAAACATTCCACAAAGTAATAACACACCAATCGGGAACAATCCGCTCGTTTCGGTATATTACTTGTCTCTGTAGTGTAATAACTGTGGGAGGAGTCTACAAGCATTATCAAGTCTAGCAGATGAAGTCACATGCATTTGGAGTGTCTCAGCATCTTGTGTTTACAACCACTGTTTCCTAGCAACGCTCATGCCCTGTTTATGCTTCCCAAATACTACTTCATCAAAACTGCCCCATCAGAATTACCCCATCAAAACTGCCCCATCATATTCCTCTATTATAAATCAGTGCATGGTGTGTCTGTCCCCTCCCCCGGGCTCTGTAATCAGCTGAGATGCTCCAGCCACCTTCCCCCCTGTGTATAACAGAAGCTTTGGTAACCATGGCAACAAAACAAACACTAACAGTACACTCTGATTAATGGCTAAAATTTCCTGAAATGACCTCTAAACAAATGGCCGTATTTTAAAAACTATACATCCTACAGCGAAGATCTTTATATTGTGAGAATCACAAGACCCAGACCTAGATTTTGATGTATAGTATGTCTCTGAAATATTAAAATTGAAGGCACGGTCGCAGTTTAGAAATTGCCCTTCAAATTTGGAGGGGGCTAGAGTGTAGTTTCAATGAATGTCAATGGACGGCGTGAGTTGCAAACAAATGGTCATATTGTGAAAACTATCAGGACTATGGCTTAGCCGTGGACATGTTTAGTGGCAGCAGGGATAGCTGAACGTTTTGATATAAGATTTGTGTAGGTGGGCTTGAAAATGAGGGAGTGGCGGCAGTTTAGAAATCATGTTCTGATTTTCCAGCTTTTGTCATCTCCCACTCTAGTTTCCCCATTCATTCCTATGGGACCAATTTCGCCGCAAAAACGACGATATTTCGTGAACCATTCGGCGAAACGTTCCACAAAGTAATAGCACACCATTCGGGAACAATCCGCACGTTTCGGTATATTACTTGTCTATGTAGTGTAAAAACTGTGGGAGGAGTTAGGGTGGTAAATTTGGCTATAATAATAAGAATAATATATATGTGAGATAACAGTAAGTGGTCTTGCTATGCAAGAACACTTAATGACACTGTCTCTCTCTCTCTCTCTATCTCTCAGCACACCGGAACACACTGCACAGGGCCGCCGTGCAGGCGGCCTTATATAGTGTGGGGAATGTACTAAATCCTATGAGCCATAATTGGCCAAAGCCTCCTTGGCTTTGGCCAATTACGGCTCTCTGTTCAGACAGCGCTGTGATTGGCCAAGCATGCGGGTCATAGTGCATGCTTGGCCAATCATCAGCCAGCAATGCACTGCGACTCCGCAGTGAATTATGGGCCGTGACGCGCCACACGAATTTGGCGCAAACGGCCCATATCGTTCGCAATTCGCCGAACGACCGAACAGCCGATGTTCGAGTCGAACATGAAGCTCATCCCTACTCATGAGATAGAAAGAAGTTTTCTCAAAGAGTGAGTTTGATGTGGCATATGCCAAGAGTGCAGAGCACAAGATCCGGCTGGAAGAAGACAAACCTTTCCAGGAAAGGGTTAGGAGGATCCCATTGGGAGATCTTGAAGACTTCCGAGAACAGCTGGCTGAGCTGAAAAGGACTGGGATTATCAAGGAGTCCAGGAGTCCATACGCCTCTCTGATAGTGGTAGTGAGGAAGAAAAATGGGTCACTACGGCTATGTATCGACTATAGGACCCTGAACCGACGGACCATTCCTGATTAGGGATGAGCCGAACACCCCCCTGTTCGGTTCGCACCAGAACATGCGAACAGGAAAAAAGTTCGTTCGAACACGCGAACACCGTTAAAGTCTATGGGACACGAACATGAATAATCAAAAGTGCTAATTTTAAAGGCTTATATGCAAGTTATTGTCATTAAAAGTGTTTGGGGACCCGGGTCCTGCCCCAGGGGACATGAATCAATGCAAAAAAAAGTTGTAAAAACGGCCGTTTTTTCAGGAGCAGTGATTTTAATAATGCTTAAAGTCAAACAATAAAAGTGTAATATCCCTTTAAATTTCGTACCTGGGGGGTGTCTATAGTATGCCTGTAAAGGGGCGCATGTTTCCCGTGTTTAGAACAGTCTGACAGCAAAATGACATTTTGAAGGAAAAAACACATTTAAAACTACCCGCGGCTATTGCATTGCCGACAATACACATAGAAGTTCATTGATAAAAACGGCATGGGAATTCCCCACAGGGCAACCCCGAACCAAAATTAAAAAAAAAAAATGATGTGGGAGTCCCCCTAAATTCCATACAAGGCCCTTCAGGTCTGGTATGGATATTAAGGGGAACCCCAGCCAAAATTTTTTAAAAAAATGACGTGGGGTTCCCCCTAAATTCCATACCAGACCCTTCAGGTCTGGTATGGATTTTAAGGGGAACCCCGCGCCAAAAAAAAAAAAAACGGCGTGGGGTCCCTCCAAAAATCCATACCAGACCCTTATCCGAGCACGCAACCTGGCAGGCCGCAGGAAAAGAGGGGGGGACGAGAGTGCGGCCCCCCCCCCTCCTGAACCGTACCAGGCCACATGCCCTCAACATTGGGAGGGTGCTTTGGGGTAGCCCCCCAAAACGCCTTGTCCCCATGTTGATGAAGACAAGGGCCTCATCCCCACAACCCTGGCCAGTGGTTGTGGGGGTCTGCGGGCGGGGGGCTTATCGGAATCTGGAAGCCCCCTTTAACAAGGGGACCCCCAGATCCCGGCCCCCCCCCTGTGTGAAATGGTAAGGGGGTACTTACCCCTACCATTTCACTAAAAAACTGTCAAAAACGTTAAAAATGACAAGAGACAGTTTTTGACAATACCTTTATTTAAATGCTTCTTCTTTCTTCCTTCATCTTCTTCTGGTTCTTCTGGCTCTTTTGGTTCTTCCTCCGGCGTTCTCGTCCAGCATCTCCTCCGCGGCGTCTTCTATCTTCTTCTCCTCGGGCCGCTCCGCACCCATGGCATTGGGGGGGAGGCTCCCGCTCTTCTCTTCATCTTCTTCTTCTTCTTCTTCATCTCTTCTTCCTTCTTCATTTCTTCCCTGGGCCGCTCTGCAGCCATACTGGCATGGAGGGAGGCTCCCGCTGTGTGACAGCGTCTCTTCGTCTGACGGTTCTTAAATAACAGGGGGCGGGGCCACCCGGTGACCCCACCCCCCTCTGACGCACGGGACATGACGGGACTTCCCTGTGGCATTCCCCGTGACGTCACAGGGAAGTCCCGTCAAGTCACCGTGCGTCAGAGGGGGCGGGGTCACCGGGTGGCCCCGCCCCCCGTTATTTAAGAACCGTCAGACGAAGAGACGCCGTCACACAGCGGGAGCCTCCCTCCATGCCAGCATGGCTGCGGAGCGGCCCGGAGAAGAAATGAAGAAGGAAGAAGAGATGAAGAAGAAGAAGAAGATGAAGAGAAGAGCGGGAGCCTCCCCCCCAATGCCATGGGTGCGGAGCGGCCCGAGGAGAAGAAGATAGAAGACGCCGCGGAGGAGATGCTGGACGAGAACGCCGGAGGAAGAACCAGAAGAGCCAGAAGAACCAGAAGAAGATGAAGGAAGAAAGAAGAAGCATTTAAATAAAGGAATTGTCAAAAACTGTCTCTTGTCATTTTTAACATTTTTGACAGTTTTTTAGTGAAATGGTAGGGTTAAGTACCCCCTTACCATTTCACACGGGGGGGGGCCGGGATCTGGGGGTCCCCTTGTTAAAGGGGGCTTCCAGATTCCGATAAGCCCCCCGCCCGCAGACCCCCACAACCACCGGCCAGGGTTGTGGGGATGAGGCCCTTGTCTTCATCAACATGGGGACAAGGTGTTTTGGGGGGCTACCCCAAAGCACCCTCCCAATGTTGAGGGCATGTGGCCTGGTACGGTTCAGGAGGGGGGGGGGGCACTCTCGTCCCCCCCTCTTTTCCTGCGGCCTGCCAGGTTGCGTGCTCGGATAAGGGTCTGGTATGGATTTTTGGGGGGACCCCACGCCTTTTTTTTTTTTTTTTTTGGCGCGGGGTTCCCCTTAAAATCCATACCAGACCTGAAGGGTCTGGTATGGAATTTAGGGGGAACCCCACGTCATTTTTTTTTTAAATTTTGGCTGGGGTTCCCCTTAATATCCATACCAGACCTGAAGGGCCTTGTATGGAATTTAGGGGGACTCCCACATCATTTTTTTTTTGGTTCGGGGTTGCCCTGTGGGGAATTCCCATGCCGTTTTTATCAATGAACTTCTATGTGTATTGTCGGCAATGCAATAGCCGCGGGTAGTTTTAAATGTGTTTTTTTCTTCAAAATGTCATTTTGCTGTCAGACTGTTCTAAACACAGGAAACATGCGCCCCTTTACAGGCATACTATAGACACCCCCCAGGTACGAAATTTAAAGGGACATTACACTTTTATTGTTTGACTTTAAGCATTATTAAAATCACTGCTCCTGAAAAAACGTCCGTTTTTAAAACTTTTTTTTGCATTGATCCATGTCCCCTGGGGCAGGACCCAGGTCTCCAAACACTTTTTATGACAATAACTTGCATATAAGCCTTTAAAATTTGCACTTTTGATTTCTCCCATAGACTTTTAAAGGATGTTCCGCGGCATTCGAATTTGCCGCGAACACCCCAAATTGTTCGCTGTTCGGCGAACTTGCGAACAGCCAATGTTCGAGTAGAACATGAGTTCTACTCGAACTCGAAGCTCATCCCTATTCCTGATCAATACACTACCCCTCGTATAGAAGATGCCCTACAGAGCCTGTCAGGGGCGAAGTGGTTCAGTGTATTAGATTTGAAGAGTGGTTATTATCAGATCCCCATGAGTCCTGAGGATAAAGAGAAGACTGCTTTCATTACCCCCGTGGGGTTCTATGAATTTAGCCGGATGCCACAAGGTCTGTCTGGGGCCCCAGCAACTTTCCAGCGGCTCATGGAGAAGACAGTAGGCGACATGAACTTGATTGAGGTCTTAGTATACTTAGACGATATCATAGTGTTTGGCCGAACTGTCGAAGAGCATGAAGAGCGACTGGAAAAGGTTCTGAAGAGATTACATGAAGAGGGTTTGAAACTTTCAATGGAGAAATGTCAGTTTTACCAATCTTCAGTGAACTATCTGGGGCAAATTGTGTCTGAAGAAGGGATAGCAACTGACCCCGAGAAATTGGAAGCTGTTACCTCTTGGCCAAAGCCCGCGAATGTGACTGAGATCAGGTCATTTCTAGGATTTTGCTCCTACTATTGGAGGTTTGTGGAAGGTTTTGCGAAGATAGCCCACCCACTCACAGAACTACTGAAGAATCAGGAAGAGGCTGATGAGGATTCGGAGAAGCCTGGGAGGCGGAAAGAAGGGCCCAGGAAGAAAAAGGAATCTATTCTGGATCAGTGGACTCCGCAATGTGAGGAGACATTCAGTCAATTGAAGAAGAGCCTTATGACTGCTCCAGTGTTAGCTTATGCGGATCCTACCAAGCCCTATGAACTGCATGTGGATGCCAGCCGAGATGGGCTGGGCGGAGTACTCTATCAGGATCATAATGGACATTTAAGGCCCGTTGCTTATGTGAGCCGGAGTCTGTCTCCTGCTGAGAAGAACTACCCAACTCATAAACTTGAGTTTTTGGCCTTGAAGTGGGTCGTGGTAGACAAGTTGAGAGATTATCTGTATGGTGCCGAATTTGTAGTCAAAACAGATAACAACCCCCTCACATACTTGCTCACCACCGCAAAATTGGATGCCACAGGCCATAGGTGGTTGGCTGCTCTCTCAACATTCTCCTTCAGCCTGAAATACAGACCGGGAGTGGGCAACAGAGATGCAGATGCGCTGTCAAGAAGACCCCACAGTCCCCTGAGCTCCCAAGAGGTTTGGACTCAACTTGCCCCCGAAGGGGTGAGAGCCCTTTGTGAAGGAGTGGAAAAGCAGGAGAAAGGTGGAGCCAGAGCTGAAGAGATTGGAGTGACTACAGCAGGAGTACCCAGGTATTACTGTAATGTCTCCCAGATTGCTGCAGAGGGTCTACCTAAGTTATCAAAAAAAGACCTTCGGAAAGATCAACAGGACGATCCACTCTCTGCGGCTTGACATTGGAAGCTTTGGAGAGTCAGCGCCCTGACTTACTTTTGAAAAGTGCTCAGAAAGAAGCTCTGTTGTTTCATAAAGAGGGGAGTCGGTTGCAGTTGCAACAAGGGGTGGTCTACCGAAGGGGCCCCTCTGAAGATATGGAGGAGAAGTGGCAACTGTTTCTGCCAGAGAAACACAGAGAGACAGTGTTGATCACTCTGCATGATTGTCATGGACATATGGGGGCAGAAAGAACTCTTCAATTGATAAGGGATAGATTCTATTGGCCTTACATGAGGAAAGAAGTGGAGAATTACTGTCATTCCTGTCATAGGTGTATCCAGAGAAAGACTTTGCCGCAACGGGCAGCCCCGATGGGTCATTTATCAAGCCAAGGTCCCATGGATTTAGTTTGCATAGACTTCCTGTGTCTAGAATCTGACTTGAGTGGGCAAGGAAATATTCTGGTAGTCACAGACCATTTTACTAGATATCCTCAAGCTTTCTCCACGAAAGATCAGAAGGCAGTCACAGTGGCAAAGACATTATTGGAGAAGTTCTTTGTCCATTATGGCTTACCACAGAGGATTCCCTCAGATCAGGGAAGAGACTTTGAGAGTACGCTCATCAGGAGATTATTGGATCTGTTGAGAATTCAGAAGTCTAGAACTACACCTTATCATCCGCAAGGAGACCCTCAGCCGGAGAGGTTTAATAGAACTCTTCTTAATATGTTGGGGACACTAACCTCCGAGCAAAAGCCCAACTGGAGTAAGCATATTGCTGCTTTAGTACATGCATATAACAGCACCAAGAGTGACGTCACAGGATATTCACCTTATCGGCTGATGTTTGGGCGAGAAGCTAGATTACCAGTGGACTTGGCTTTTGGAACTTCTCTGGACCACACCTTAGAGGCTTTTCATCGAGGATATACCAATAGGTTGAGGAAGAGTCTGAAGATTGCTTATAAGAAGGCTCAGACTATGTCGGACAGCAATGGGAATAGAAATAAAAGAAACTTTGACATCAAGGTAAGGGTTCAAGATCTTCAACCCGGTGACCGAGTCCTATTAAGGAATTGGGTATTCCTGGCAAACACAAGTTGGCGAATCGCTGGAGATCACAGCCATACATTGTTCGTAAACAGCTCCCAGGACTTCCAGCATTTGAAATTAGGCCAGAAGGAAGTGCTGGACCAATTAAAACTTGGCATCGGAATCACCTTTTGCCCCTTACTGATGCAGTCAGGATAATCCCCGAGGAGGAGTTATCATCTACATCAGAAGTTGCACAACGGCCTGTAACTAGGTCCCAGTCTGGGCCTTTGACAACTGCAGGCAGTGAGGAGAGAGAGATGGACATTAGCTGGTTGTGGTCATCTAATATACCCGAAGCTGAAGAGAGTGTTTCATCACCAACAACCAAAGAGGGTAGTGGGGCCCTTAGGCCAGAAGCTTCAGAGTTTGTACCATTGTCCGAAAGAGTTGAGAAGTGTTTATCTCCCACTGAAGTAGAAGAGAATAGTGTCCATCCAGAAATAGAGGACACACCAAAAGAACAAAGGGGAAAGAGGAACATTCGCCCACCTAAGAGACTAACCTATGATACTTTGGGCGAGTGTTCTGAGACAACAAAGGTTACCAGCAAAAGGAATGTTGATGAGCCTAGTTCCTCCTCAGTCAATCTGGACAATGAGAGCCCTGTTTCACCCCTTGGCACACCTGTATCTGATACTAAGGTGACAGTTGTGGGTACACAGAATAGCTTTCCAACACCTGAGAATTGGTGGGAGGCTCCTATGTCGGTCCTGTGCACTCGTTTAGAGGCTAAGATGTGTAACAGGAACAAGGTATTACATATCTTTGGGGACCAAAGATTTAAAGCAGGGGGAGTATGTAGCGCTGACAACTTTTGTTTTTAGCCATATGTGTGTTATACAGGACATAAGTTGTTATAGTGCCATCTTGTGGACAATTGAAAAGGTACAATACTTTTATGTTTTATGATTAAGAGAAGTGACATGGAAGTGATTGATTGTTTACTTCTGAACTTTAACTATGACCTACCCACAATGCTCCTGGACAAGAGAAGAACTGAACTGCATTGTGGGAGGATATAAAAGGGCTGGGAGCGGCCATCTTAAGTCTCTTGTTCCTGGAACGCGTGGGCTGCCTGCAGAGCTCTGTGGGTGTGTGTGTCACACAGGGTTGCGGCCTACCTTGTGAGGGAGCGGAGCAGCAGCAGGGATCCTGTCATCATATCACAGTGTGCTGGAGCAGCAGAAGTGATTGTTTTCCGAAGACCCGTGGAGGAGGTAACCGAGGACTCCTAGTCGTTACTGAACGGAGCAGTGTGACGGCGTGGCGGTGGTTCCGTACGGACTGAGAACTGTTGAAACAGAGGCATCCATCCGCCTGGATCCCGTGTGGTGAGAGGGTTAACACCCAGAAGTTTGTTTACATACTAAACACACTTAGAACTGTTACAGAGTGTTGCTGGGACTGATAGTCCCACGGAACAAGTTAAGTTGGAGAACATTACATCTGCATAGACTTCAGTATTCAAGAATTGATATTAGATGTTTGTCTCCTTCGTATAAGAACACTTAATCAGTCTGCTGGATTATAACTGCTTTAGTGTATTACCTTACACTGCGTAACACCCAAGAGGAACCTTTTTGTGGATTACAATTACAAATTCATAAGCTAGCGAAGACTGAAGACGTCAAGACTATCTCTTTTACTGCAGGGCCCTGCACTTAGTTACAAAGGATAGTGACTTTACAGTTTAAAGCAGGGGAGCTCCCTGGTATAAATATAGATATACACATACTTAAGTATATTTGTGTACGTTACTAAGACTGTTATAACTATTTACTATACTGTGGCACTACGTTGGTATGATAGTGTAGTCATTGTAATAACCCTTTATATAAATATACTACTTACTCAAAGAAAGAAGTTTTTTCTGGTTATTACTGAAGTTTGTGTGCAGTGTTGTTATTTCTCCTGCAGGTGGAGCTACAGACACCCAGGTAGAGGTAAATATAAACATAAGTGTATATTGTGGGTTAAAGTCAATACTCATATCATTACAACACTGCACTACAGCTGTGCCAAGAGGATTGAACAATTTAAGAGGGGTAAAGAGATAAGAGGACAGGCCCACTTTAAACCAGCAGCTCCACCGAGAGTTATTGCTACATATCTATCTGTCTATCTATCATTAGGCAGAAAATGATACTAAAGCTGGCCATACAGTATAACATTTTCTTATTCGATTTCCTTTAGATTTACCTTCAACTATGTAGTACCAGAGCCTGCCTGCTTGCATACAAATTGAAAGTGTTTAGGTTTAACCTCATATTATACGGTTTTGGTAAATTTAAAGGATAATTGTACAAGTAAATTATATAATGTATAGCAAGCCTAAGATGCATCATGTTACAGGTCAGCCGTCTGTGATTACTCAGCCTCTTCCCTATTAGTATTTATATTTAGCCAAAACAGCCTCCGCTCCGGCCTTGGAGGCCATGTGAAGTGCGTTGGGCCCAGCTGGTGACTCCTCTGCCCCATATTTCTATAACAGACAGACGGCCCGGAGCAGGAGATGTTGCAGTATTTTCAGTTCTCTGTTTGCTCCTCACACAAATTTCATTTTTCAAACGCACATATCAGCAGCTGTGCGAGACTAAGAACTGTACAGTTTGGATTTAGCCACTGCCAAATGCTACGCAGATCCACAAAATAAATATTTAACGTGAAACAACATGCTTTATTTTGTGCGTAATGTGCTATAGATTAAACAATTGTTTGCGTAGCTTTAGAAGCTGGGGGGTGGTGATCTTGGAAGGGGTAAGTACTAAATGCACCAGTTCTTTGGTTGTGCATTATATCATAAATACAGTGCCTTGCAAAAGTTTTCACCCCCTTGGCATTTTTCGTGTTTTGTTGCCTCACAACTTGGAATTAACATGGATTGTTTGAGGATTTGCATCATTTAATTTACAGAACATGCTCACAACAATGAAGATTTTTTTTTATTGTGAAGCAAACAACAAATAGGACAAAATAACAGAAAAAGTCAATGTGCATAACTATTTACCCCCTAAAGTCAATAGAGCCACCTTTTGCGGCTATCACAGCTCCAAGTCGCTTTGGATAAGTCTCTATGAGCTTGCCACATCTTACCACTGGGATTTTTGCCCATTCCTCCTTGCAAACCTGCTCCAGCTCCTTCAAGTTGGATGGTTTGCCCTTGTGAACAGCAATCTTTAAGTCTGACCACAGATTTTCCATTAGATTGAGGTCTGGACTTTGACTAGGCCATTTCAACACATTTACACATTTTCCCTTAAACCACTCAAGTCTTGCTTTAGCAGTGTGTTTGGGGTCACTGTCCTGCTGGAATGTAAACCTCAGTCCTAGCCTCAAATCACACACAGAGTGGTACAGGTTTTGCTCAAGAATATCCCTGTATTTAGCACCATTCATCTTTCCCTCAACTCTGACCAGTTTCCCAGTCCCGACTGCTGAAAAACATCCCCACAGCATGATGCTGCCACCATGTTTCACTGGTGTTCTTTGGGTGATGTGACGTGTTGGGTTTGTGCCAGACATAGAGTTTTCTTTGATGGCCAAAAAAGTTCAATTTTATTCTCATCAGACCAGAGCACCTTCCTCCATACATTTTGGGAGTCTCCCATATGCCTTTTCACAAACTCAAAACGTGCTATTTTTTTTTTTTTGCTGAAAGTAATGGCTTTCATCTGGCCACTCTGCCATACAGCCCAACTCTATGGAGCGTACGGCTTATTGTCGTCCTATGTACAGATACTCCAGTCTCTGCTGTGGAACTCTGCAGCTCCTCCAGGTTCACCTTAGGTCTTTGTGCTGCCTCTCTGATTAATGCCCTCCTTGCCCGTTCCGTGAGTTTTGGTGTGCGGCTGTTTCTTGGCAGGTTTGCTGTTGTGCCATGTTCTTTCCATTTGGTTATGATAGATTTGATGGTGCTCCTAGGGATCATCAAAGATTTGAATATTTTTTTAGAACCTAACCCTGACTTGTACTTCTCAACGACATTGTCCCTTACTTGTTTGGAGAGTTCCTTGGACTTCATAGCAGTGTTTGGTTAGTGGTGCCTCTTGCTTAGGTGTTGCAGCCTCTGGGGCCTTTCAAAAAGGTGTGTCTATGTAATGACAGATCATGTGACACTTAGATTGCGCACACAGGTGGACATCAATTCACTAATTATGTGACTTCTGAAAGTAATTGGTTGCGCTAGAGCTTTTTATGGGCTTCATAACAATGGGGGTGAATACATATGCACATGCCAATTATCAGTTTTTTATTTCTGAAAAATAGTTTTATGTTAATATTTCTCTATTTTTACTTAACCAACTTAGACTATTGTCTTTTGATCCATCACATATAATTCAGATTAAAAAAACATTGAACTAAAGTCTGTAATGTAACAAAATAGGTAAAAAGCCAAAGGGGTGAATACTTTTGAAAGGCACTGTACATACAGCTTTGATATTACATGTCAATACTACTTTTGAAAGCCATCATTGAATATTGGCAAATAAATGTTTCATTTTGCCCCAGGCCATGTATCAGAGGATTGATGCTGAGGTTGAAGTTTCATCTAGGTTAAGGGAATTATATCAACCTCTGTGTTGGCTGAAAGGGCATGTAAACAATGAACTTCTCTGTTTTGGTTACCTTTTGGCCTGTCAAATATACCATTGAAATATTTTGTTATATCTGGTTTTCCAGAAATCTTGTAAGTGGGTCAGTTAGCAATGTCCCCAGCTATCTCTGAGGACTGCAACCCCCCTCCTCTTCATGTTATAAGGAGAAGAAGATGGGGATGTTCTGTAGCTCTGTCCTAGGGAAGCATCACTGCATGGAAAATGAGCATTGGAACCATCAGGACAGGACATGTGTTACTGACAGGATCACCAGGTAAAAATAAAGGAAAAAAAGCCTAAAAAAAATGCAGCCATCTAAGGACTGATATCGCGCATTACATTTTTCTATTCTTTGGTTTATATACGTTTTAAGTTTTATACAATTATATAAAATTGACCAAAACCGTTACACTTTGTGATGGTGTTGTACTGTATGAAAAGTCGCTTTTTTTTCAATTGAACACAAAATCTTTTGATATCAGTCACCTGTGTGTGATTTGTTTGCTTGGCTTACTAGCGTGTTTTGCCCTGATAAATACACACCTTGCTTTGTTCTGTCATCTTTCTATCGATGATCCATAAATCCGTGCAAATATGACAAGCCACCCGTTCAATAATTAATCACGCATTTGCAATTATAACCTGCCCTGACAAACTGAATCTGCCGGCTGGATTGTAATTATGAGTTATAGATTAGAACAGCGTGCTTTCTATCTTAAAGGGGAAAAAGACTTTCTATTTATAGACATAGAGCTAAAGTGTCAGTCGCTGGCCTTGTAGCATTTTAAAAAGGTTTCCATACAAAGGTAGGGCCGTCAATTAAGTCTATATACTTTGCCAAGTATAATTATGTGTAACCTTTTGTTTAGGACTATATTTCTGTTATCTAATGTACACCTGATGAACTTCCAGATCAGAGTATAATAACTGCCTAAAGGGTAACACCACTTTCGTTGGGAAACAAAATGGCAAAAAAAAAAAAAATAATAATATAGTATATGCAATTGAACCCAAGTCATATTGTAATTAAATGTTATTAAAAATTTCCTTTCCTTTGCAATCTGCAGTTCTGTAATTTTCTGTAAAATGCAATGCAATAAGTCTACCTGGAGGTATTCTGTACACAGCCCCCCAGAAACATAATTTTCTACTGGTTTGATTGGCTCACTGATTTTCCCAGAAGTCTGCACTATGATATGTCAGATTTCAGGCATCCCCTGCAACAAAAATGCAATTTTTGGTGAAATACTCCCAAAAGGAAACCACGTCTGAAGAGATGCAGACCCTGCAATTTCCATTATTAGAGCCCTGCAGGTTCAGCAGCTAATTGATAAATATGAAACGACACCCATTAGATTGCCTCACCACATGGACACAGACAAACACACAGGGATTTCTTCAGAATAACACAGTAGGAATCTGCAGCAAAGTTTGTTATAATCCTTGCAATGTACATAGATCACTCAGAGGAGAATGTTTTTTTTCTCAACAAAAGTGGAGTTACTCTTTAAAAAGATTTTTTTTTTTAATAGACCATCAAATTAGCCATTGTAGGTGGCTGCCCCATGTGAATAGGGCTTCATCGCAATGCATGCAATTGTGGAACTGTGGTGCAGATTTTTCTGGGTTAAAACAGGCAGTGAGGAGAAAACATATTGCCTCCTCCTTGCCTATCAAGAATGAACTTTTCTTATATGCTCCCTTTGGGTCTCTTAATTATACCATTCAAAGCATTTTGTTGTATCTGTTATCTGAGTTATTTTTTATATTGTCATGTTAAATTTTGACTTGTGCTGCAGGAAAGCGGTTGTAACCCTAAAAAAAAAGAAAAAAAAAATCCTGTGCCTTTAACTACTTCAATACCAGGCACTTTCCTCCCTTCCTGCCCAAGCCAATTTTCAGCTCTCAGCACTATCACTTTTTAAATTACAATTGCGCGGTCATGCTATTTTTATCATTTTGTTCCCACAAATAGAGCTTTCTTTTGGTGGTATTTGATCACCTCTGGGGTTTTATTTTTTTGCTAAACAAATAAAAAACGACCGAAAATTTTGATAAAAAAAAGTTTTTCTTCAATTCTGTTATAAAGTTTTGTAAAGAAGTACGTTTTCTACTTCACTGATGGGCACTGATGAGGCTGCACTGGCGGGCACTGATGAGGTGGCACTGATGAGGTGGCAATGATGGGCAACAATGATGGGCACTAATATGCAACACTGATGGGCACTGATGGGCACTCATAGGTGGCACTGATGGGCCACACTGATGGGCACTGAAAGGCTGCACTGATGGGTATTCATGGGGGCCACTGATGGGCACTGATAGGCAGCAATGATGGGCACTGATGGATACTTATGGGTGGCACTGATGGACACTGATAGATGGCACTGATGGGCATCGCTGTAAAGGCATCACTGGCAGGCATTACTGATGGGCACCGTGCGGCATCATATATGGTCACTGATTGGCATACGTTTTGGACACAGATTTGCATCTGTGTCCAAAACGTATGCCGGTGGCCATGGGTGGCATACCTGGTGGTCATCAGTGGTGGCCATCCCTGGTGGTCGTGGTGGCATTCCTAGTGGCCCTGGGTCGGCATCCTCGGGGGGGCTGCGCTGATGATTAATCAGCGCAGACCCCCCCTGTCAGGAGAGCAGCCGATCGGCTCTCCTCTACTTGCGTCTGTCAGACGCGAGTGAGGAAAAGCTGATAAACGGCTTGTCCTGTGTACATTGTGATCATTTTGCTATAGGCCGGGCGGGAAGTGCTTAAAGCATGATATACAGCACAGTGCTTCTGCAATGTTATTTGACCAATTCTATGCTTTAAAATACCTGGTTAATCCTGGCTGTTCCTGTGTTTCTCTAAGGGCAATTTCACACGGGCGGTCCACCCGACGAACTTCGCTTTTCTTAGCAGGGGATTACTCCTCTGATCCCCACTGAGCAGGCAGACGACAAGTCCGTCTTTGCTAACTGTGCTGAGATGGACCTGTCAGAGCCCCACTCTCCTCTATGGGGAGGTTGTATGAAAACAGACCGCCTGCCTGTTTTCATTCGATCCCATCCAATCTGATTCTCCAGGTTCTCCACCATCTGTCTGTATTTCATGGACCGAATCGGATATCAGTGGATGTCAGTGGACATGGCACCACTGACATCCACCACTCCATAGAGGTGAATAGAGCTTCCGATCAGGTCCGCCTGAAAAACGGACAGACAGACCTGATCGGGAAGCCTGTGTGAAAGGAGCCTTGGTGTGATGACCATAGTAATCATGGCTGCTGATCCATGATACCCTGGTCAGGTTGAAAGGAAGAAGTTTGCATGCAGGTTCTATGAAGGATAGAGTTATGCTTTAGCTAAGAACTATGTCTTAAATATTATCATTTTTATTTTCTGTGTAACCTTTAGTGAAGATTATGTCCAGATGATTGTTGCACAATAGCACATGACATCAACAAATATTTCCTCCCTCTCCCTCTCCCTCCCTGCCTGGCAGCTCAATAGTCAGTGATGTGAGAACCGATCTGCTCCCTGCCCTTCCCCTCCCCTCCTGCTGCTATATCTTGTGGCTGTAAAGTCACTGTGTATAATCACTGGAATCCCCTCTGTTATGGTGCACAGTGTATTTGTTTGTTTAAAATTATGCAGCTAAATACCTTATTTCTGAGCACCGCTCTCCTCCTCTCCTCCCAGCTGACGTCGGGGAGAAATCTCAGCCCCTCCCACTGTAACCAACAGGATGGGGAAGGAAAGTGGCCGGAAGTCACGTGACAGCACAGTGGCACTCTGAAATAAGGTATTTAGCTGCATAATTTTATACAAACACATACATTGTGCAACATAGCTTGTTATAACAGAGGGGATTCCAGTAATTATGCACAGTGACTTTACAACCACTTTAAAGGGGTTGTAACGGTACATTTTTTTTCACCTTAATGCATTCTATGCATTAAGGTGAAAAAACACCTGTTGATTAGCGGCCCCCCAGCCCCCCGTTTACTTACCTGAATCCTCCAAAGTCCCGCGTCGTGAATGTCCTTGCTTCTCGACCGGGCTTCTTGGCTCTTTCATTGGATGATTGATAGCAGCGCAGCCATTGGCTCCCACTGCTGTCAATCAAATCAATGACGCGGCTGTGATTGTATCACTGTATCACGAGAGCGCGCCCACATGCTACCCCCCTTGGGAGAGCGCTTCCCAGAGGGGCTTTAGCGGTTGCGGGGAGGAGCCGAGACAGCCACAGAGGGACCCCAGAAGAGGAGGATCGGGGCCACTCTGTGGAGGTAAGTATGATATGTTTGTTTGTTTGTTTTTTAAAAAAGGAACCTTTACAACCACTTTAAGCATTCCTTTCTGTAGCATGTCTTCCTCTGTGCATGTGTCACTTCCCTTCTAGAAGTAATCTATACAGGGAAAGACTGACCTTGTGGTGCTGTCCAGTATGGGAGCAATGCAGTGAGGACAGGTTGTACTTATGTGATATAGTTTTGCAACGCACCTGATTGCAGCATGCCAGTATGGGGTTCAAGGGGTTAAAGCAGGTGGTGAGGAGGCAATACAACACCTCTGCACTGCCTGCTTTAACCCCTTGGTCGCTACTGCACAATAATGCGCTTGTAGAGCAACCCCATTCACTTGGATGGAACATGCTTGGTGGGCGACGCAACAATAAAATAAAGAGAATTGACTTGAACAATATAGAATATAATAAAGTACACCACAAATAGGGATGAGCCGAACACCCCCCGGTTCGGTTCGCACCAGAACCTGCGAACGGACCGAAAGTTCGCACGAACGTTAGAACCCCATTGACGTCTATGGGACTCGAACGTTCGAAATCAAAAGTGCTCATTTTAAAGGCTAATTTGCATGGTATTGTCCTAAAAAGGGTTTGGGGACCCGGGTCCTACCCCAGGGGACATGTATCTATGCAAAAAAAACTTTTAAAAACGGCCGTTTTTTCGGGAGCAGTGATTTTAACCACTTGGCGACCGCCTCACGCCGATGTACGTCGGCAAAGTGGCACGGACAGGCAAAATCACGTACAGTGTACGTGATTTGCCTTCCGCGGGTGGGGGGTCCGATCGGACCCCCCCCCGGTGCCCGAGGCGGTCGTCGTTTGTCCAGCGGCGATTGGTGGTGAGGGGGAGACCATCCGTTCGTGGCCCCCCCCTCGCGATCGCCGCCGGCCAATCGAATCATTCCTTTGCTGCTGTATGCTAAACAGCAGTAAAGGAAATGATGTCATCTCCCCTCGGGTCGGTAATTTCCGTTCCGGCCCGAGGAGAGAAGACATCAATGTGAGTGCACCAACACACACACACACAGTAGAACATGCCAGGCACACAAAACACCCCGATCCCCCCCCCCGATCGCCCCCCGATCCCCCCCCCAATCACCCCCCCCACCCCCCCCCCCCCCCGTCACAAACTGACACCAGCAGTTTTTTTTTTTTTTTTTTCTGATTACTGCATAGTGTCAGTTTGTGACAGTTACAGTGTTGGGACAGATACTGTTACCCCCCTTTAGGTCTAGGGTACCCCCCTAACCCCCCCTAATAAAGTTTTAACCCCTTGATCACCCCCTGTCACCAGTGTCACTAAGCGATCATTTTTCTGATCGCTGTATTAGTGTCGCTGGTGACGCTAGTTAGGGACATAAATATTTAGGTTCGCCGTCAGCGTTTTATAGCGTCAGGGACCCCCATATACTACCGAATAAATGTTTTAACCCCTTGATTGCCCCCTAGTTAACCCTTTCACCACTGATCACCGTATAACCGTTACGGTTGACGCTGGTTAGTTTGTTTATTTTTTATAGTGTCAGGGCACCCGCCGTTTATTACCGAATAAAGGTTTAGCCCCCTGATCGCCCGGCGGTGATATGCGTCGCCCCAGGCAGCGTCAGATTAGCGCCAGTACCGCTAACACCCACGCACGCAGCATACACCTCCCTTAGTGGTATAGTATCTGATCGGATCAATATCTGATCTGATCAGATCTATACTAGCGTCCCCAGCAGTTTAGGGTTCCCAAAAACGCAGTGTTAGCGGGATCAGCCCAAATACCTGCTAGCACCTGCGTTTTGCCCCTCCGCCCGGCCCAGCCCAGCCCACCCAAGTGCAGTATCGATCGATCACTGTCACTTACAAAAGACTAAACGCATAACTGCAGCGTTCGCAGAGTCAGGCCTGATCCCTGCGATCGCTAACAGTTTTTTTGGTAGTATTTTGGTGAACTGGCAAGCACCAGCCCCAGGCAGGGTCAGGTTAGCGCCAGTACCGCTAACACCCACGCACGCAGCATACGCCTCCCTTAGTGGTATAGTATCTGAACGGATCAATATCTGATCCGATCAGATCTATACTAGTGTCCCCAGCAGTTTAGGGTTCCCAAAAACGCAGTGTTAGCGGAATCAGCCCAGATACCTGCTAACACCTGCGTTTTGCCCCTCCGCCCGGCCCAGCCCACCCAAGTGCAGTATCGATCGATCACTGACACTTACAAAACACTAAATGCATAACTGCAGCGTTCGCAGAGTCAGGCCTGATCCCTGCGATTGCTAACAGTTTTTTTGGTAGTATTTTGGTGAACTGGCAAGCACCAGCCCCAGGCAGCGTCAGGTTAGCGCCAGTATCGCTAACACCCACGCACGCACTGTACACCACCCTTAGTGGTATAGTATCTGAACGGATCAATATCTGATCCGATCAGATCTATACTAGCATCCCCAGCAGTTTAGGGTTCTCACAAACGCAGTGTTAGCGGGATCAGCCCAGATACCTGCTAGCACCTGCGTTTTGCCCCTCCGCCCGGCCCAGCCCAGCCCACCCAAGTGCAGTATCGATCGATCACTGTCACTTACAAAACACTAAAACGCATAACTGCAGCGTTCGCAGAGTCAGGCCTGATCCCTGCGATCGCCAACAGATTTTTTGGTAGCGTTTTGGTGAACTGGCAAGCACCAGCGACCTAGTACACCCCGGTCGTAGTCAAACCAGCACTGCAGTAACACTTGGTGACGTGGCGAGTCCCATAAGTGCAGTTCAAGCTGGTGAGGTGGCAAGCACAAGTAGTGTCCCGCTGCCACCAAAAAGACAAACACAGGCCCGTCGTGCCCATAGTGCCCTTCCTACTGCATTCGCCAATCCTAATTGGGAACCCACCGCTTCTGCAGCGCCCGTACTTCCCCCATTCACATCCCCAACCAAATGCAGTCGGCTGCATGAGAGGCATTTTCTTTATGTCCTCCCGAGTACCCCTACCCAGCGAACGCCCCCAAAAAAGATATTGTGTCTGCAGCTAGCGCGGATATAGGCGTGACACCCGCTATTATTGTCCCTCCTGTCCTGACAATCCTGGTCTTTGCATTGGTGAATGTTTTGAACGCTACCATGCACTAGTTGAGTATTAGCGTAGGGTACAGCATTGCACAGACTAGGCACACTTTCACAGGGTCTCCCAAGATGCCATCGCATTTTGAGAGACCCGAACCTGGAACCGGTTACAGTTATAAAAGTTAGTTACAAAAAAAGTGTAAAAAAAAAAAAATATATATATATATATATATAAAATTAAAAAAAAAGTTGTCGTTTTATTGTTCTCTCTCTCTATTCTCTCTATTGTTCTGCTCTTTTTTACTGTATTCTATTCTGCAATGTTTTATTGTTATTATGTTTTATCATGTTTGCTTTTCAGGTATGCAATTTTTTATACTTTACCGTTTACTGTGCTTTATTGTTAACCATTTTTTTGTCTTCAGGTACGCCATTCACAACTTTGAGTGGTTATACCAGAATGATGCCTGCAGGTTTAGGTATCATCTTGGTATCATTCTTTTCAGCCAGCGGTCGGCTTTCATGTAAAAGCAATCCTAGCGGCTAATTAGCCTCTAGACTGCTTTTACAAGCCGTGGGAGGGAATGCCCCCCCCCCACCATCTTCCGTGTTTTTCTCTGGCTCTCCTGTCTCAACAGGGAACCTGAAAATGCAGCCGGTGATTCAGCCAGCTGACCATAGAGCTGATCAGAGACCAGAGTGGCTCCAAACATCTCTATGGCCTAAGAAACCGGAAGCTACGAGCATTTTATGACTTAGATTTCGCTGGATGTAAATAGCGCCATTGGGAAATTGGGGAAGCATTTTATCACACCGATCTTAGTGTGGTCAGATGCTTTGAGGGCAGAGGAGAGATCTAGGGTCTAATAGACCCCAATTTTTTCAAAAAAGAGTACCTGTCACTACCTATTGCTATCATAGGGGATATTTACATTCCCCGAGATAACAATAAAAATGATTAAAAAAAAATAAAAATGAAAGGAACAGTTTAAAAATAAGATAAAAAAGCAAAAAAATAATAAAGAAAAAAAAAAAAAAAAAAAGCACCCCTGTCGCCCCCTGCTCTCGCACTAAGGCGAACGCAAGCGGCGGTCTGTCGTCAAACGTAAACAGCAATTGCACCATGCATGTGAGGTATCACCGCGAAGGTTAGATCGAGGGCAGTAATTTTTGCAGTAGACCTCCTCTGTAAATCTAAAGTGGTAACCTGTAAAGGCTTTTAAAGGCTTTTAAAAATGTATTTATTTTGTTGCCACTGCACGTTTGTGCGCAATTGTAAAGCATGTCATGTTTGGTATCCATGTACTCGGCCTAAGATCATCTTTTTTATTTCATCAAACATTTGGGCAATATAGTGTGTTTTAGTGCATTAAAATTTAAAAAAGTGTGTTTTTTCCCCAAAAAATGCGTTTGAAAAATCGCTGCGCAAATACTGTGTGAAAAAAAAAAATGAAACACCCACCATTTTAATCTGTAGGGCATTTGCTTTAAAAAAATATATAATGTTTGGGGGTTCAAAATAATTTTCTTGCAAAAAAAAAAAACTTTTTCATGTAAACAATAAGTGTCAGAAAGGGCTTTGTCTTCAAGTGGTTAGAAGAGTGGGTGATGTGTGACATAAGCTTCTAAATGTTGTGCATAAAATGCCAGGACAGTTCAAAACCCCCCCAAATGACCCCATTTTGGAAAGTAGACACCCCAAGCTATTTGCTGAGAGGCATGTCGAGTCCATGGAATATTTTATATTGCGACACAAGTTGCGGGAAAGAGACAATTTTTTTGTTTTTTTTGCACAAAATTGTCACTAAATGATATATTGCTCAAACATGCTATGGGAATATGTGAAATTATACCCCAAAATACATTCTGCTGCTTCTCCTGAGTACGGGGATACCACATGTGTGAGACTTTTTGGGAGCCTAGCCGCGTACGGAACCCCGAAAACCAAGCACCGCCTTCAGGCTTTCTAAGGGCGTGAATTTTTTTTTTTCTCTCTTGACTGCTTATCACAGTTTCGGAGACCATGGAATGCCCAGGTGGCACAAACCCCCCCCAAATGACCCCATTTTGGAAAGTAGACACCCCAAGCTATTTGATGAGAGGTATAGTGAGTATTTTGCAGACCTCACTTTTTGTCACAAAGTTTTGAAAATTGAAAAAAGAAAAAAAAAAAGTTTTTTCTTGTCTTTCTTCATTTTCAAAAACAAATGAGAGCTGCAAAATACTCACCATGCCTCTCAGCAAATATCTTGGGGTGTCTACTTTCCAAAATGGGGTCATTTGGGGGGGTTTTGTGCCACCTGGGCATTCCATGGCCTCCGAAACTGTGATAGGCAGTGAAGAGTGAAATCAAAAATTTTCACCCTTAGAAATCCTGAAGGCGGTGATTGGTTTTCGGGGTCCCGTACACGGCTAGGCTCCCAAAAAGCCCCACACATGTGGTATCCCCGTACTCAGGAGAAGTAGCTAAATGTATTTTGGGGTGCAATTCCACATATGCCCATGGCCTGTGTGAGCAATATATCATTTAGTGACAACTTTGTGCAAAAAAAAAAAAAAAAAAAAGTGTCACTTTCCCGCAACTTGTGTCAAAATATAAAATATTCCATGGACTCAATATGCCTCTCTGGAAATAGCTTGGGGTGTCTACTTTCCAAAATGGGGTCATTTGGGGGGGTTTTGTGCCACCTGGGCATTCCATGGCCTCCGAAACTGTGATAGGCAGTAAAGAGTGAAATCATAAATTTACACCCTTAGAAATCCTGAAGGCGGTGATTGGATTTCGGGGCCCCGTACGCGGCTAGGCTCCCAAAAAGTCCCACACATGTGGTATCCCCATATTCAGGAGAAGCAGCAGAATGTATTTTGGGGTGCAATTCCACATAGGCCCATGGCCTGTGTGAGCAATATATCATTTAGTGACAACTTTTTGTAAATATTTTTTTTTTTTTTTTTTTTGTCATTATTCAATCACTTGGGACAAAAAAAATAAATATTCAATGGGTTCAACATGCCTCTCAGCAATTTCCTTGGGGTGTCTACTTTCCACAATGGGGTCATTTGGGGGGGTTTTGTACTGCCCTGCCATTTTAGCACCTCAAGAAATGACATAGGCAGTCATAAACTAAAAGCTGTGTAAATTACAGAAAATGTACCCTAGTTTGTAGACGCTATAACTTTTGCGCAAACCAATAAATATACGCTTATTGACATTTTTTTTACCAAAAACATGTGGCCGAATACATTTTGGCCTAAATGTATGACTAAAATTGAGTTTATTGGATTTTTTTTATAACAAAAAGTAGAAAATATCATTTTTTTTCAAAATTTTCGGTCTTTTTCCATTTATAGCGCAAAAAATAAAAACCGCAGAGGTGATCAAATACCATCAAAAGAAAGCTCTATTTGTGGGAAGAAAAGGACGCAAATTTTGTTTGGGTACAGCATTGCATGACCGCGCAATTAGCAGTTAAAGCGACGCAGTGCCAAATTGGAAAAAGACCTCTGGTCCTTAGGCAGCATAATGGTCCGGGGCTCAAGTGGTTAATGATGCTTAAAGTAAAAAAAAAAAAAAGTGAAATATTCCTTTAAATATCGTACCTGGGGGGTGTCTATAGTATGCCTGTAAAGTGACGCATGTTTCCCGTGTTTAGAACAGTCCCTGCACCAAATGTCATTTTCAAAGGAAAAAATCTAATTTAAAACTGCTTGCGGGTTTAATGTAATGTCGGGTCATGGCAATATGGATGAAAATCAGTGAGACAAACGGCATGGGTACCCCCCAGTCCATTACCAGGCCCTTTGGGTCTTGTATGGATATTAAGGGGAACCCCGCACCCAAATTAAAATAAGGAAAGGTGTGGGGCCACCAGGCCCTATATACTCTGAACAGCAGTATACAGGCGGTGCAAACAAGACAGGGACTGTAGGTTTGTTGTTAAGTAGAATCTCTTTGTAATTTTGAACGGGTACATTTTTAACGTGTTTAGCTCCAGCCAAAAAATCTTTTTTAAGCTTTTTGGAAAACATAGGGAAGGGTTATCACCCCTGTGACATTTGTTTTGCTGTCTTTCCTCCTCTTCAGAAGATTTCACCTCACTTTTTGTCCCAATGAAAAATGTTTTTTGAAAATTTGTTTTTTTTTGTGGAACAAGGATTGGAAAGCATCAGTGGAAAGGAGAAATTTTTTTCCCATATTAACTCTTACAGGAGAGAATTTCCCTTCCTAGGGGTAGATTTCATCTCACTTCCTGTTGTCTCCTTCCGTTTGCAAGTAGGAGTCGTTTGTAAGTTAGATGTTTGAAAGTAGGGTCCTGCCCTATATACTCAGCAGAAATTTGGGCCTTAGGTGTTGCTGTGGCCACAACACTGTAAGCCCTCACAGGGCCCTGCTGTGAAATATTAGATCAAGAATTGTAATTACATGCCCCTGTTGAACAGGAGCTGAAAAATTAGGCCTTAGGCACTGGTGCTGGTGCCACAACACTGCAACCCCTCACAGACACTCTAGTTGGAACGCAGGAACGAGCCCTGCTGCAAAGTATTGCATCAAAAATTGTAATTACACGCCCCTGTTAAACAAGGGCTGAAAAATTGGGCCTTAGGCACTGGTGCCACAACACTGCAACCCCTCACAGACACTCTAGTTGGAACGCAGGAACGAGCCCTGCTGCAAAGTATTGCATCAAAAATGGTAATTACACGCCCCTGTTAGACAGGGGCAAAAAAATTGGGCCTTAGGCACTGGTGCTGGTGCCACAACACTGCAACCCCTCACAGACACTCTAGTTGGAACGCAGGAACGAGCCCTGCTGCAAAGTATTGCATCAAAAATTGTAATTACACGCCCCTGTTAGACAGGGGCAGAAAAATTGGGCCTTAGGCACTGGTGCTGGTGCCACAACACTGCAACCCCTCACAGACACTCTAGTTGGAACGCAGGAACGAGCCCTGCTGCAAAGTATTGCATCAAAAATTGTAATTACACGCCCCTGTTAGACAGGGGCAGAAAAATTGGGCCTTAGGCACTGGTGCTGGTGCCACAACACTGCAACCCCTCACAGACACTCTAGTTGGAATGCAGGAACGAGCCCTGCTGCAAAGTATTACATCAAAAATTGTAATTACACGCCCCTGTTAAACAGGGGCTGAAAAATTGTGCCTTAGGCACTGGTGGTGGTGCCCAGAACCAAAAATGTTCTTACAAGCTATCAGCATGATGATTGAGGAGGAAGAGGATAATTACTCAGGGATAGTCACTCAGCATCAGCATAGGCAGTCTTTGAAGGGATCTGAGATTTCAAAAAAAATTATTCGGTTACATCAGCATCAGGTGCTTGGTAGCTGGTGGTGATCCAAGACTGATTCATTTTTATGAAGGTCAGTCGATCGACCGAGTCGGTGGACAGACGCACCCTGTGATCGGTTACCACGCCTCCAGCAGCACTGAATGTGCGTTCCGAAAGAACGCTGGATGCAGGACAGGCCAGTAGCTCAATTGCATACTGTGCAAGCTCTGGCCAGTGATCCATCCTCAAGACCCAGTAACCCAGAGGATTTTCGGTGGGAAAGGTGTCCAAGTCTGATCTTGCCCCTAGGTATTCCTGCACCATGTAAAACAGACGCTGGCGGTGGTTGCTGGAACCGATCATACCTTGGGGCTGCGGACCAAAAAATTGTCTGAACGCATCGGTCAGACGGCCACCTTCTCCACCGCTCCTTCTTTGACTGACCGAAGCCTCAGCAACACGTTGTCCAGAAACAGGAGTTTGTAACCTCCCAGTCTCTGGGAACGCGTTGCACAGACCTTTCTGCAAGGCCTCCCGAAGATGTTTCATCCTCTGCTCCCTCTGCGATGGCAGGATAAGGTCCGCAACCTTACCCTTGTAACGTGGATCAAGGAGGGTTGCCAGCCAGTATTGGTCCTTCTCCTTGATCCCACGAATATGAGGATCCTTACGCAGGATCAGGGAGGCCATGCAGCGTAGGTTTGCTGAGGCATTCGGTCCGGAGTCCTCTGGGTCACTAAGGACGACAACGTCCTGAGCCACCTCCTCCCAGCCACGTACAAGTCCATGTGTTTCTTGGGACTGATCCCTTAAAGACTGCTGCTGATGCTGAGTGCCAGGCTCCACCTCCATACTGACACAATCTTCCTCCTCCTCCTCCTCCTCCTCATCCTCTTCCTGTGTGATCGGCGGGCACGCAGGAACACTGTCTGGATAAAGGGGGCCTTGAGAGCTAAGGAAGTCCTCCTCTTCCTGCCTCTGTTCTGCCTCAAGTGCCCTGTCCATTATTCCACGCAGCGTGTGCTCCAACAGGTGGACAAGGGGGACAGTGTCACTGATGCATGCACTGTCACTGCTCACCATCCTCGTGGCCTCCTCGAATGGTGACAGGACAGTGCATGCATCCCTGATCATGGCCCACTGGCGTGGGGAAAAAAAACCAAGCTCCCCTGACCCTGTGCTGGTGCCATAGTTGCACAGGTACTCATTGATGGCCCTCTGCTGCGTGTGCAGCCGCTGCAGCATGGCCAACGTTGAGTTCCACCTGGTGGGCATGTCACAGATTAGGCGGTTCTTGGGCAGGTTAAACTCCTTTTGGAGGTCCGTCAGCCGAGCACTGGCATTATATGACCGGCGGAAATGCACACAGACTTTCCTGGCCTGCCTCAGGACATCCTGTAAGCCCGGGTACCTGCCCAAGAACCGCTGCACCACCAAGTTAAGGATGTGAGCCAAACAGGGCACATGGGTCATTTGTCCCTGTCGGAGGGCAGAGAGGAGGTTGGTGCCATTGTCGCAAACCACCATTCCTGCCTTAAGTTGGCGTGGCGTCAACCACCTCTGAACCTGCCCCTGCAGAGCTGACAGAACCTCTGCCCCAGTGTGGCTCCTGTCCCCCAAGCACACCAGCTCAAGCACCGCATGGCATCTTTTGGCCTGCGTACTTGCGTAGCCCCTTGAACGACTACGGAGTACCGCTGGTTCCGAGGAAGAGGCCATAGAGGAAGAAGAAGAGGAGGGGGTGGAGGAGAGAGGTGTGTCACAATCATTAGCATTTTGGAGGCGTGGTGGCGGAACAACCTCCAACACTACTGCAGCTTGTCCTGCATCCTTCCCAGCTGCCAGCAGAGTCACCTAATGCGCCGTGAAACTTAGGTAACGTCCCTGTCCATGCCTGCTGGACCATGAGTCAGCGGTAATATGCACCTTACCGCTGACCGCCCTGTCCAGCGAGGCATGGACATTGCCTTCCACATGCCGGTAGAGAGCCGGAATCGCCTTCCGTGAGAAAAAGTGGCGTTTGGGTACCTGCCACTGAGGAACCGCACATTCCACAAACTCACGGAAGGGGGCAGAGTCTACCAACTGAAAAGGCAGCAGTTGAAGTGCTAGCAATTTTGCCAAGCTAGCATTCAACCGCTGGGCATGTGGATGGCTGGGAGCAAACTTCTTCCGGCGGTGCAGCAGCTGGGGCAGGGAAATTTGCCTGG
Source organism: Lithobates septentrionalis (assembly GCA_037952835.1). Lineage (NCBI taxonomy): Eukaryota > Metazoa > Chordata > Amphibia > Anura > Ranidae > Lithobates > Lithobates septentrionalis. The sequence goes on along the minus strand of JBBDGP010001178.1, from coordinate 273,458 downwards.
TACAATCTGACGTTGGTGTACCAAAAGCAGATTGCCCACAAGTACTTGGCTGTGACACACCTAATTCTACACCTTCATTCCTCTCAGTGCAGGTCTCAGAGAGGACTGGAGGTCTAGTGGGGTTGGAAATCTCAGCTGATGAGGAGCAAGGAGAGGTCCTCTTTGTTCTTTGGTGTGGGTCTTTTAGATACGCTTGCCAACGAACTGCATGGCAGGTCAACATATGTCTGGTCAAGCATGTGGTACCCAAGCGGGAGATGTTTTGGCCACGTGAGATACGCTTGAGACATATGTTGCAAATAGCAGCGGTGCGATCTGATGCACTCGTCTCAAAAAAGGCCCACACCAAAGAACTTTTTGAATAACACGCAGAGACTGCAGCGCCCTGCACATGTGGAGCTTTGGGGTGTGATGCAGTCAATGTGCTGCCCTTAGGCTGGCCCCTGGAGGAATCCTGCCTCGTTGGTGATGTGCCGCCTCCTCCTCCTCCTCCTCCTCTCTCCTATCAGGCACCCACGTTGAGTCAGTGACCTCATCATCCCCTCCCTCCTCATCACTGGAGCAAACCTGGCAGTATGCTGCAGCAGGGGGAGCATGACTGCCAGATTGCTGTCCTTCTTGGGCACCCCCTCTGTCCATGCTCATGTTACTGCCTTCATCAAGCTCAGTATCATCATCAGAGCCTTCCAAACGCTGGGCATCCTCCTGGAGCATGTACCCAACACTGTGGTCAAACAGTTTGAGGGACTCCTCAGGAGGACATGGTGGAGCTAGGGAAGGAGTCACTGATGACATTGAGCCGAGGGAAGAGGCCGCTGCTTTGCCAGACAAAGCACCCTGGGCATGGGTGAGAGAGGATGAGGTGGATGAGGACGGCTTGGTCATCCACTCGACCAAGTCTTCCGCATGTTGTGGCTCAACACGGCCAGCTGCCGAAAAAAAGGCCAAGCGTGTCCCATGGCCACGTGCTGATGAGGATGCACCGTCTCCATGACCAGCACTAGACACAGAGCCTGCTTGCCCTCTCTTATTGGCTTGTGACTGTTTGCCTCTCCTTCTTGGCCTTCCAGACATACTAATGGCCTGTAGCTGCACTAAGCTGGGATATATATATATATATATATATATATATATATATATATATATATATATATATATATATATATATGTACTGATACTGCTACTGCAGCTAGCAAAATCAACTGCCTGCCTGTAGTATGAGAACACCACCAACCTTCTACAGGTAGCTTTAGCTGAACACTGTGAGGTGGACGCACCCCACTAACTTGTAGGTTTAGCTGAACACTGTGAGCAGGACGCACTGCACTAAATGTAAATAGTCTAGCTGCCTGACCGTGGTACTAATAGGATCAAAAGAACACCAGTAATTTTCTTCAGGTAGCTTTATATACTGTAACAAGACAAGCCTGCCTGTCAGTAGGAAGATAACAGGAACGGATCTAGCTGAACACTGTGAGCAGGACGCACTGTACTAAATGTAAATAGTCTAGCTGCCTGACCGTGGTACTAATAGGATCAAAAGAACACCAGTAATTTTCTTCAGGTAGCTTTATATACTGTAACAAGACAAGCCTGCCTGTCAGTAGGAAGATAACAGGAACGGATCTAGCTGAACACTGTGAGCAGGACGCACTGTACTAAATGTAAATAGTCTAGCTGCCTGACCGTGGTACTAATAGGATCAAAAGAACACCAGTAATTTTCTTTAGGTAGCTTTATATACTGTAACAAGACAAGCCTGCCTGTCAGTAGGAAGATAACAGGAACGGATCTAGCTGAACACTGTGAGCAGGACGCACTGTACTAAATGTAAATACTCTAGCTGCCTGACCGTGGTACTAATAGTATCAAAAGAACACCAGTAATTTTCTTTAGGTAGCTGTAAATACTGTAACAAGACAAGCCTGCCTGTCAGTAGGAAGATAACAGGAACGGATCTAGCTGAACACTGTGAGCAGGACGCACTGCACTAAATGTAAATAGTCTAGCTGCCTGACCGTGGTACTAATAGGATCAAAAGAACACCAGTAATTTTCTTTAGGTAGCTTTATATACTGTAACAAGACAAGCCTGCCTGTCAGTAGGAAGATAACAGGAACGGATCTAGCTGAACACTGTGAGCAGGACGCACTGCACTAAATGTAAATAGTCTAGAAGATAACAGGAACGGATCTAGCTAAACTGAATACAGTGTATATATATATATGCAACACCTGGTATGCATATATATACACAATACACTTTAAGTGCAGCTAACTGACTGACTGTCCTGCCTAATCTAGCTAACTCAAATCAAATGTCTCTGTCTGACTCTCTCTCTCAATGAACGCCGGAACACACACTACACAGGACCGCCGTGCAGGCGGCCTTATATAGTGTGGGGCGTGTACTAAATCCCCTGAGCCATAATTGGCCAAAGCCTCCTTGGCTTTGGCCAATTACGGCTCTCTGTTCAGGCGGCGCTGTGATTGGCCAAGCATGCGGGTCATAGTGCATGCTTGGCCAATCATCAGCAAGCAATGCACTGCGATGCCGCAGTGAATTATGGGCCGTGACGCGCCACACAAATTTGGCGCGAACGGCCCATATCGTTCGTAATTCGGCGAACGACCGAACAGCCGATGTTCGAGTCGAACATGGGTTCGACTCGAACACGAAGCTCATCCCTAACCACAAACCAGATTTCTTCTCTGTCTAGGGATATAGAGAGGTGGAGTGCAGTTTATATCACTGGCTGAGCTCCTACTAAAAAATAGTTCTGCTTCTTCTCTATGAGGCACTGTTCTGAAGATGGCGGGTCAGCAAGTCTAGGGCGCAATCTACCCGTCACCTTGCAACGATCAACTGGTAGATCTTAATCAACGGCTTCCCAACCCTGATCTAAAGCACTGTTATTAGCCTGCTTAGTCTACCTCTGTGGTTTACAGAATACCCCAGTCCCTTATGTTATGGAGATAAGAACAGGGGAAGATATTCTGAAGCATTTTTTTTTGTTTTGGGGGGGCAAACAACCACCCCCCCGGTCGGTTGGCACCCCTCCCCCCGCTCTGCGGGAGGACGGTCAGACTTCAAAGCCTTGCAATTTCCCTCTAGGTAGCGGGTGGGTGGGCAGCGGGTCCAACTGGTGGCGGACGGCAGCTTTCATCCTTCCTCCTCCTGTGGATCACAGCGGCTTCCGCCGTGCGTCTCCACTCTCCTCCTTCTAGGCGCCCAATAGGATCGCCTGTACTTTCAGTCAATCCGGTGAAGGATCTCAGGACTCACTTCCTGATTGGCCGGGAGGAGAATACATTCATTCGCTATTTTCACACAACTGGGTGGGCTCGGAGTGTAGTGCTCTGCGCCCAGAGCCCATCCTATTTTGAAGCCTATTAGAGCCTCTGGCTAAAAACAAAATTTAGTTCGAATTTGAATTGAAGTTTAATCAAATTCGAAATGAGTTTGAATACCGAAAACAAATTTGAAATGTAAACATATTGCTGACTATTGCTGATTTCCTGCAAAAAGCAAGTGCAAGTGTACCTACAAGAATTGATGCTGGTTTGAAGCCAAAGGGTATTCAAATATTGACTGAATTTCGATTTTTCTTCTGTCCACTCACTCTGCATTTTTTTAACTGGTAAAAATAAACAAGCAAAATATATATTTTTGAAAGTATTCTTACTTACATTCTTACATTATTTCATCACAACTGCCTAAAGTACTGTACATAGAGACAACAAAATGTTGAAGTCAGAGATTTGTTTTATAACTTAGAACACATCACATATTCTGAAAAACCTTATTAATACAGAGAAGATGAATGTATCAAAAATCACACTGTCAGTATTTCTGGGGAATGATTAATTTTAGCCTCATTTGTGTCCAGATCAACATATATGCCTTTTATAATCTAGGACCCTTCAATTTTCTTCTGTTTCAATCCTTTTATTAAAGGTTTAAGCCAGCCAGACATGGTGCAATTTTCTCTTTTGAAACCATGGGTTGTCAGTCAGTTTTGATGGGGGAATCCCTCCAGCAAAGCTATTGTGTTCTCCCAGTGGGGGGGGCGCAGGGAGCCATCCCTAGCAGGATAACTCACAGAGATTATTGCTAGTAGCTATAGCCGCTGGCAATAATCGCATGAAAAATCCGACATGCTGGTTGTACCCGTCGATCCATCGACTTGGGTGCAATCATCTTGCCCATAGAGGGTTCGAATCTTGGCTGGTCCCTGCTGAGCTGGCCAATATGCAAACCTTCTACAGTATTTCCAGCTTTTCTGCAAGTACGAATAGAGAACAGTACAGCCGTAGAATTTAGAATGTTTATGGCAAATGTAGGTAGAACTTGCAAACAACTAGACTTGTGCACAACCAAAAGTTTTGTTTTGCTTTGTTTTCATTCGTAAAATACATAATTTAGTTCTGTTAGATTTAGAGTTGTCCCGATACCACTTTTTTTAAGACCGAGTACAAGTACTGATACTTTTTTTCCAAGTACTCGCCGATACTGATTACCGATACTTTTTTTAATGTTATGTGACAGTGGCACTAATATGCAGCACTGAGGGGCACTGATAGGTGGCACTGATGCGCGTGGACTGTGTCAGTAGCTTTTTATTTAAATTTTTTTTACAATGTTATTTTTTTACAATTTATGAAAACAGTATCTCACAAAAGTGAGTACACCCCTCACATTTTTGTAAATATTTTATTATATCTTTTCATGTGACAACACTGAAGAATTGACACTTTGCAACAATGTAAATTAGTGAGTGTACAGCTTGTATAACAGTGTAAATTTGCTGTCCCCTCAAAATAACTCAACACACAGCCATTAGAGGGGTTGTAAACCCTCATGTTTTTTCACCTTAATGCATCCTAATGCCCCCTAGCCCCCCCCCCCCCCCTTTTACTCACCTAAACTCATTCGTTCCCTCGGCGGAGACGCGCTGTACCTCTCTGCCGGGGGTTCTCGGCCTTTGATTGGATAGATCGATAGCAGCGCAGCCATTGGCTCCCGCTGCTGTTAATCAAATCCTTTTCTATCTTAATGCATAGTACGATAATAAACCTTCTGCTTTTACAACTCTTTTAAGAATCCAACTAGACCATCTAAACCATCCAGAGATGGTCCAAAAAATAAATTTGCGTGTGCTAATTCCAAGAGGGTTGGAAGTAGAGTAGAACCTATTTTCTGCTCCATACTGCTTCGTAGGATGACAGAGACAAGAAGACCAACATGTTGCTGCACTACTCTCATCACAATTAATAAAAGGAGAACAGAATATAAAAGTCTTGCGAGATACCTACTGAGATACGGACAGCTGCTGGCACTAATCACGTCCCATATAGCCGTGTAATAGCATAAAAAGTAAAGAAATATGTGCCGTGCTATCTACCTGTTGTTCTGCTGTTGTTCTGCTATCACAGGAGTAATAAAGAATGAATAAAGTGTCAATAGTGCTATATGATACCCAACTGTGCAAAATCAAATTCATAATATAGCTTAAAAATAAAAATGTTGGGGGCGTGGCTTGGATGGCTTCCCGGGCGGACGTGTTTCACTGAGGCTCCCGCTCCGACCTGCCTGCATAGAGCTGGAACCTGCACCTCTCCGCAGTAAAATATGGGCAAACCACGAAAAAACAAAGAAACGGACCCCAGGGGACACACAACTCGCTCCTCCTCGGTCCCCCCGCCACTCATCACCGAATATTTCGGGCAGGGAGCTACGGCCGGACACCACGAGGCCAAGATGGCGCCGGCGCCACACACAGCAACCTCACCCTCTCCTCCTCTTCAAGTTTCTGTGGATCGCAGGAGTAACAGGTATGGATCCGAAGGTGACCTACCTACCACCCACTCTCCGACCCCCCCGATCCCCCCTGCTGACCTCTTGATCGGCTCCCCCTCTGGAGGCCATATAATGGGCAGTTTATCACAAACTTTTCCCCCATGCCTCATAGGGCCTGCGCCATCCGCATCCTCCGGCCAGCCATCCCCCTCCTGGGACTCCTATGCCCCAGAATGGGACCCCCGCTCCCTGCCGCAGCGTTCCCAGCCACACAGGGACAGAGCCCCCTCTCTCTCCCCTCTCCAGAGAGATACAGCCCAGACCCCAGCACTTTCACAGGCCTCAAGGCCGCCAGGATCACAGGGGGCTCATTCACAACCGGGGAGTCCGCACGGCCCGCTGCTAACTAAACATACAAGCACTACCCCCTCATCATTACCACCACAGAGGGGACCCCCCATACCGGCTTCCTATTCAGCTGTAGTGCAGGGCTCTCATGCCCACAATACATCAGACTCTGACCCTGACCCTGAAGCATGTACATCTTGGCGAGATTACATCCGTTGTATGCCCACAAAACAGGACTTTCGTATGTTAATTCAAGAAGTAAGGGACAATTGCAGAACTGAGATTAATATGCTTCGCACTGACCTTCATCAACTGTCCACTAAAGTCGCATCCTTAGAGGAGGAAACAAATGATACTAAATTTGAAATCTCACAAATACATGATCGCTTAGCTTCACAAGCTACTACCCTCAGAGACTTCCAACGCCACCTTGAGGACCTCGACAATAGAGGTAGGCGTAACAATATTAGGGTCAGAGGCCTACCGGAGGCGACACAAGAAGAAGACCTGAATGTGACTTTACAAGCCATCTTCAATAGCATTTTAGGCCGCCCGGAACACCAACGAGTTAAGCTGGACCGTGCACACCGCGCTTTGCGCCCCCGGGGACCGGGATCCCGCCCTCGGGACGTGATTTGCAGGGTACATAACTACACCCTCAAAGAGGACATTATGAGAAAGGCGCGAAACATGCATACCATTGATTTTGACGGGGCCTCCCTACAACTTTTCCCAGACCTCTCATGGATCACCCTTCAACAAAGAAGATCTTTGCAACCACTCCTCACCCTGTTAAGAGAACATGACTTTCGCTACCATTGGGGTTTCCCCTTTAGCCTCACGGCAAAAAAAGATGGAAGGTCCACAACCCTCCGATATCCGGAAGATCTACAATTTTTCTGCAGGGAACTGGATATTCCGGTACCACCTACCCCTGGATGGGAACCGCTGCAAGCACCCCCACCTCGCCCAGACCCTTGGATCCGAGTCGCAGGCCGGAAACGCACAAGACCGCGATCTGCAGGTCCTTCTCCACCACCCCGTCAAAGATGAACTATTGCTCATTTAAAGTCCTTATTCCAGACTGACTCCAGGTTTACTTGATTAGTCTTCCCCTATTTCTATAGCTAAGAACCCGACACCATATTCTGCTCATCCTACCCATTTGTAGTATGGACATACCCACCAAGCTGGTCCTTTATTGAGTTAGCAACTTACGATTGATTTTGACGGTAAAGTTTTGGTAGGAATTGCTTAATGAGCCGGGCTAGGCCATCCCCTCCCCCCCTTCCCCCCCACGTTCCTCCTCTTCCACACTTACCCTCTCCTCCTCCCCCCCTCCCCCCCCCCTTTCCCCCCCCCCTCCCCTCCTACTCCCTCCCCCTTCCCCTCTCTACCCCCCCATCCCCCCCTCTTTTATGTCCTCTGTGTTGTTTATCTTTCTTTTTCTTTGCTCCCCCCCTGTCGGGGACCAAACTATAGGAGAATATCACCACGTAGAGAGGTATCCTTTGCACTTGTGTTTTCTTTTGTTTATTTTTATATATATTACAGTATTTTGAACTTGCAGAACACATCTTACTACTGCTCCAAATTTTATGTACCGATAGCCTCAGTGGTTTATACTTTTATTCGGGTCATAACCAGGAGTATAGATATGTCCGTTGCCAGTTTATGCATGCAGGTTCCATGTTTTTTCTGTTATCTAGTTTTTTGAATTTAGATGCAGGCAGGTCAGGAGGGGGTCGCCCCCTCGTTGGGTCCGTCCTCTCCTCCCCCCCGGGGCTCTCTGAATGGCTCCTTCCTTTATTTTTTCTGACAATGGCACCTTTGCCTCTGTTGTCAGAAGGGGCCCTCCGGAGTCTCCCACCCCATCACTTTATGTAGGTGGGTTATATCGTGAATGGTTAACTAAACTTGACTTTGTACTAATTTCTGTGTTTTTTTTTCTGTTTTTTACCCTTTTTTCTTTCTGCTTCTCCCTTACTGCTATCTCCGTTTTTTTTTCCCTTCACTAATTCTATGGGTGCCGCTCGCCTCTGGGACCTGGTTCAGGTTCGGGGGGTCGCAGATCTCCAAACCGCACTCACCATGGAGACCCAATATAGGGACACCCTATATTCCAAGACCCTACTACATCCGCTAGGTAAGCAACCGTCTCTTTCCACAACATATCCACCATGATTGACATATTTTCACTAAATGTAAAGGGCCTCAACTCAAATGTTAAGAGAAGTCTATTTTTATCCAGGAGACCCACCTTGATAAAATGGGCACTATGACATTTGCACGACGACAATACCCTCATATATACCAGGCCTCTGGCCCACATAAACGGGCAGGGGTGGCAATTCTTTTTAGACAAGGCTCCCCCTTTCAGCTGCAATCCCTATACTCTGACCCACTGGGACACTACCTCATCCTTCGAGGCCTTTGGGGAGGGGCGAATGTCACTCTTTGTAACATCTATGCCCCAAACACGAATCAAATCCCCTTTTTGTCTAAGGTCTTCGACCGCCTGTTTGAGGCTCCCCATCAATACCTGGTGATTGGAGGAGACTTTAACCTTGTCCACTCTCCGGGTCTTGATAAACACTCAGTGGACCAGAGGAAATCCCAAGTAACAATCAATAGAACGGCTGCCCAGTTTCGCCAACTTACTAGGAAATACGCCTTGTTTGATACCTGGCACACCACCTATCCATCTGCTAAACAATTCACTTTCTATTCCCATCCCCATACGTCCCACTCACGATTGGATTATTTTTTTGTCAATGCCCCGACCCTACGTACATGCATGAACCCAGACATCCAAGCTATTTCTTGGTCGGATCATGCCCCGATTACACTCTCCCTGACACTCTCCCCAAGCTCCTTTCGTAAATGCCACTGGCGCCTAAACGACTTTCTACTTAAACATGCCCCATCTAGAATAGAATTAGAGCAAACTCTAAAACTTTACTTTGCGGAAAATGGCTCCTCTGAGATCTCCACCTCAACTCTGTGGGAAGCCCATAAGGCGGTCTTTCGAGGTCAATGCATCTCGCTCTCCACTGCCCTGAAGAGAAACGGTAATGCAACACGCAACGCCCTTTTAGACAGACTTAAACACCTGGAAGCGCGTTTGCTCGCGTCCCCGTCCCTAACAACCCTTAGAGAACTCACTAGTGTTCGGGCCGGGTTAAAAGATATCGAAATGGGTAAAATAGAAAAGGCGTTAACTAGGCTTAGACAGACTTACTACGACAAAGCCAACAAATCACATACGCTCTTGGCGAAACAGCTTCGCGACAAAGCAGCAACTACCACAACTACGCAACTTAGGGAAGCAAATGGGGTCCTTCAGTCCCACCCTATTAAAATAGCACAACTTTTTCATGACTTTTACTCTGCCCTGTATAATGACCCGAGTGTCCCGCACAACCCACCCCCTCCTGACCTATCCCAGGCCATCCATACTTATTTGGCGGAAACGGACACTCCCAGGCTTAACTCCTCTGCTCTGGAGACTCTTAATGCCTCCATTACGGAGGAGGAGGTGACAGAAACAATCGAAATGTTACCAAATATCAAGGCCCCCGGGCCTGATGGATTACCTTACCTTTATTATAAGACGTTCCTATCACATCTACTCCCCCATATGACAAATCTCTTTAACTCATTTCTTTCTGACACGCCTATACCCAGACATATGCAAAACTCCTACTTGACGTTAATCCCAAAACCAGGGAAAGACCACACTCTCCCGGCCAACTACAGGCCAATAGCCCTCCTCAACACAGACCTAAAAATTTTTACAAAATTGTTGGCAAATAGACTAAATAATTATATGCCATCCCTGGTCCATAGGGACCAGGTGGGTTTTATCCCTTGCCGTCAGGCTGGGGATAACACCCAGAGGGTTATTGACCTGGTGGAGGTTGCGAACAGGAACTCAATGGAGGCAATACTGCTCAGCCTGGATGCCGAAAAGGCCTTTGACAGGCTGGGCTGGCCCTTCCTGTTCGCGACTCTCAACCGGGCGGGTATTGAGGGCCCATTTCTCCGAGCTATTGCCCATCTATACTCAGCCCCGACAGCCCAGGTTCGCACTAACTTTGCCACCTCCCCTACCTTTTTGATCTCCAATGGGACCCGACAAGGCTGCCCACTCTCCCCCTTGCTATACGCCCTATGCATTGAACCGTTAGCAGCCCATATTAGAAATAATTCAAGTATCCATGGTATTCCAGTCCGTACTAAAGAATTCAAGATCTCCTTATTTGCGGATGATGTTCTTCTCACTCTCGCCCAACCTCGCATATCCCTCCCAAACTTACAAGTGGAGCTGGAAAAATATAGCACCCTCTCAGGTTATAAAATTAATAGTTCCAAGACGGAGGCTCTCCCTCTTAATTTACCCCCCCATACATTATCCGCACTCTCACAAACATTTCCATATTCTTGGCGGTCCTCTTCCTTAAAATACCTGGGGATACATATAACACCCACATACGATACTCTATACAAAGCCAACTTCCCCCAGATGTTCACCTCTATTAGAGCGTCCCTAACCAAATGGAAATCTCTGAAACTGTCCCTTTTTGGTAGACTTGCAACTTTGAAGATGACTGTACTACCCAGACTTCTATATCTTTTTGAGACACTCCCTATTCCCATTCCGTGCTCACACCTTAAAAAACTCCAAGCCGACATGATAAACTTTTTCTGGAATTATAAAAGACACCGAGTTGCTAGATCGGTTTTATATGCCCCACGTAACCAAGGTGGACTGGCGTTCCCCAACATAGCTAAGTATTATCTGGCGGCTCAGCTGAGACCTATAGCCTCCTGGTGTTCTCTACATGCTTACAATAGGTGGACACAGATAGAAAAGCTGTGGCTAGCCCCCATACACCCAAATTCCATGCTTTGGAGCTCTGATATACCCCTCGGCAGCGTACAACTGCTAGGACCGATGGCTCTATTACGTACATTATGGCGACGGGCTAAATCGAAATACCCGCTCACCACCACGTCATCCCCAGTCACTTCATTCCTATTCACACCCAATATCCCTGACAGCTTAACCTCTCAGATGTCCCACTTTTGGATGGACAAAGCCATATTCCGTTATGGACAACTAATTGATCCCAAAACCAGAATGCTACGAACCTTCTTAGACCTGCAAAAGTCTTTTGACATCCCCAAGCAGGCCTTTTTCAGTTACCTACAACTACGCCACTATGCACAATCATTGGGGTCGAATTTGAGTTTTTCTCCCCTCACAGACTTTGAAAAGCTGTGCTTAGAGGGTTCGTCCCCTAGAGGCATGATCTCCCGTACCTATCAGATACTGATCACAGATTTCTCACCAGACGGGCCGCGACACTCATATATGGCTAAGTGGGAGCAGGCGATGGGCACAGAGATATCCTTAAGGACCTGGCAATCCATATGGACCCAGGCTACTAAAAGCTCCATATGCACGCTTTATAAAGAGAATCAATTTAAGATTCTATATCATTGGTATCAGACCCCTGACCTGCTCCACTCCATATATCCTACGGCCGACTCCCGCTGTTGGAGATGCTATAAAGATAGGGGTACACTATTTCATGTCTATTGGACCTGCCCTATAATCGTTCCCTACTGGAGTATGGTTCACTCCCTGCTCCAGTCCATCTTTGATGTTGAGATGCTCCTCGACCCGAGGACCTTTCTCTTGGGCCTTCCACCCGCCACCTTCTCTAAAGTGTCCAAAAAACTTTTAGCCCATGTGCTCACTGCAGCACGCTGCCTGGTGGCGTTAAAGTGGAAAAAAAGAGAACCCCCCTCGCTAACTGAGCTGCATTCCAGGATCAGAGATGTCAAGAGAATGGAATATCTCACGGCCTCATTAAATGATACACTTGACAAACATAATCGCATCTGGGAACCCTGGGTTTTGTTGGAGACCCCTGCGACCTAAAAGTATATGTTGCTTATGTATTAATGACCCATTCCCCGCCGGCCTGTTCCGGACCCTGGAGACGAGTGGCCCCCCCCTCCCCCTTCTTTTGTCTTTCCCTCCTCTCTTCTTTCTTCTCTTTCTCTAAGATTTTATATGCTTGAGCATATGGTACTAGAAGATACACTGTTTTTGACGTATTAATATCCGGTAAACCTATTTCTTTCTGTCACAAACTGTTTGCACTGTAAAGATTTGCCGCCCAACATGTGGGTGATATTGTGCCAAATTGCACTGGGATATCATGATCTACCTCTCTTCTTGTGCCCAATGCCAAAATGCTGTATTTGTTTTTCTGTAAAAAAATAATAAAAAAATTGTCAGTTAAAAAAAAAAAAAAATAAATAAATAAAAATGTTAAAAATACTATAGTGCTATATCCTTGTGATATATAAAACCATTCAAGATCTCACACATCAAACTAATAAAATAAAAATGTCAAAACCAGGTTCATTACAATAAATCCTGAATAAATAAAAGTGACAAAAAAAGTGAAAAATAAAGTGCTATAGTGCATACAAACTGTGATGTCCTGACCATATAACACATGGGTCAGTATAAACAAATAGCATAACAAGTCCTTATCAAACATAAATCTGTGAATCCATTAATAGAAGTGATAAAAAAAGTGTTGCAGTGTCCACACTCAGGTGCTCCCCACCCTTAGGTAATAGCCACCTCTGAGCGTGTGACCTCACATTTAAGCTCGGTCAAACCACTCATATGACTCACCTCTGGATTTTATGTTAACTACGGGATCCCGAGCTACTCAATAACGCTGTCTCCTCATATGTAAACAGTAGGAAAAAAGCCTAGTGTGATATCGTTTTATAACACCAATTTATTATACAAAAAGGCCCCAGTCCAGGGTACTCACATGGGTCTGGTGTGTCAGTGCACCACTCTATTCAAAGCTTTAAAACACTGGGAACTTGTTGAGGTCATATGTCCACTATGAGACAGACCATCTGCCTCGTGCACCATCCTGTCTCCTTCTCAACATGTGTTGATACAGGGAAATTACTTATTTCCTCAAAGCTTTAAAACATATCCCCCTGAGGAAGATACGTCATTTCCCTGTATCAAAGTACAAGAAGCAGCTGCATGCCCCTGAAACAACGATGGCCAAGAGCCGGACCTCCTCTTCCGCCACCTGTAGGGAGACAGGGGGGATAAGGTGAGAAGAGGAAGGACCAGCAATCTGAAAGTTCCTAGGAAGTGATTGGTGCAACTTACTAGGCCGCACAGGACAGTTACATAGAAAGTGGCCGGCTCCTCCGCAGTATAGACAAAGATTGGCCTGTCAATGGCGTTGCTTCTTATTGGGCGTGAGTGGAGAGCGGATCAGACCCCACTGCATAGGTTCACTTTCTGAGACAGGAGTAGAAGAAGAACTAGGCCAAGGAGAAAGAACAGGGGGAATCCTGGATGAGAGGTTTGAAAGCGTTCAGACCGCCGCTCTCGCAGGCGCCTGTCAACATTTTTTTGTCAAGTTGAATTAGGCCTTCTAGGTTGGCGGGTATCTCGACTCAGGCCAGTTCGTCTTTGAGAGTTTCTAAGAGGCCTTGTCAGTATTGGTATTTGAGAGCAGCCTTGTTCCACCCAGTGTCAGCAGACCATCTTCGAAAGTCAACAATATAATCTTCTACCGGGCGTTTACCCTGAAGCAAGAGAGCAGAGAGGCTTCGGCCTTTGCTGAGCACTGTGGCTCATCATAGAGCTGTGCCATTGCTTCAAAATAGGTCTCTACAGAGTTCAACACAGGGCTCTTTTGTTCAAGTAAGTTATGGGCCCATGCTTGGGGTACCTCAGATAGCAGGGAGATGATGAACCCCACTTTCCCAGACCCAGAGAAGAAGGTTCTGGGCTGGATGGCTAGATACAACGAGCAAGCGTTTTTGAAGGCTCTGAATTTCTTCCAATTCCCGAGGAAGCGTTCAGGTGTAGGAACTCTTGGTTCAGGGAGTGCCACCGTTACTGCGGAAGTTGAGCTTGCCTGGTCTTGTGGAGAAGAGGAGGATGCTGTATTGGAAGATGATGGACCTGAATCTACAGGAGCAGGCGAGACTGTCAGGTGCTGCAGATGACCCTCTAATTGAAAGAAGCTTTCCTGGAGTCTCTGTACTGCATGAGTGAGGGCAGTGACCTGCTGACACAGAGCCTCGAATGGGGAGCCAACTCTGTTGGCCTCTGACATGGCTGGATTGTACTGTCAAGTACCTTTTCCAAGGCCAAGATGCTGAGAGAGGCTCCCCTTGCGGCTAAGCGCAGTATACCCCTGAATGTGGTACAGGAGGTATAAGGCTCAAAGAAGCACGGGTTGCCAGCAGTTTGAGAAGGCTTGAGCTGATGATCACTTGGACACTTTGCTTGAGAAGACGACAAGGAGTATTCCGGACACTTAGTAAAAGCCTGGCTGAGGGAAGAACACAGGAGAGCAGATTGGAGGTTGTGGGGAGGCTAGCTGAGGGTCAATCACAGGTAAGTAATAAGCAAAGTCGGTGAGCCAAGGCAGGAGTCAAACACTGGAGAGGGGATCAGAGCAGGTCAGGAGGCAAGCTGAGGTCCCAACAGGAATCACTTGAAAGTATAACACAGGTTCAGGAACAGGGAAGAGCTGAAGACAATCCAGCAACTTGGGTCAGACAGAGGCAGCCTTATATAGGCCAGCAGGGGGAACCATCTGTCACATGATGTGCCTATGGCGCCCATTTCTTCTGCTGGCAAGATTGCCAGTACTTGCACAGCTTTTTCCCTGACACCATTTCTCTGACAGCAGAGCTGTTGGAGAGAAACAGTAGGCTCTGCCTACTACAGGCTTCCTGCAGAAAACTACAGGAGACAAGACCAGTCACTCTGCACAAGGGGAGAGGGCAGCAGTGACTGGTCTTTATTACAAGAAGCTTCGGCACAGAAGTAAAGTTTTTGACTGGATTACTGCACAGACCTTGAAGTAATTCACAAAGTACACCACAATTTAAAGAAGAATATACATGACTTTTGTATTTAGACAATATTTGCAAATCCCGGAGTATAGCTTTCATTTTCCTTTTTCCTCTGTATTTGCATTTAGTGGAAGGCAAAAAACTGCCTAAAGTCTTATTGTCACTGTCAACTGCCTCAATTCTCACATTGCCTCCCAGCTCCCGAGAGTGGATAACAGTGTCAAGAGTATTTTGAATAACTATGGGGTTCCTGTATTGAATCCTGTTATGCAATGTTAGAAGCCATGAGGCAGTGGTGTTGATTTACTTAAAGCGTAGTTCCACTCAAAGGTGAAACTTTTCGCTTATCCGCCTCCTCCCCCCCACCTCCAGTGCCACATTTGGCACCTTTCAGGGGGGAGGGGGGAATAGGTACCTGTTTTTGACAGGTACCGTTCTCCCTTCCGGAGATGGCGTCGCGTCCCTCCTCCTTCCTCTGCTGCTGGGACAATTAAAAAGTGCAGCGCGCTTCGTGCATGCGCAGTAGGGAACCAGATGTGAAGCCGAAAGGCATGTGGACACATAAAAGTAATATTTTTCCTGAAGCATTGTCCAGGCACAAGGCAGACTTGAAGGTTTAGTACTTTATACAGCTTTGTGACATCAAGTGAAACATTTAAATAGAAGATGAAAACCCTCTCAATGTTTCCACTGCTAACTACTCAGCAACGACTTCACGAATTTCAAGAAGCAAGCAATTTCAGAACAGATTAATTTTTTTCTTCAACACTTTAAACTTGGTTCATATATGTGACAGATTTACATTAAGAATAAAATTCTAGCTTTACACCAGAGCTGACTCATTCAGTCAAATGGTATTTAGTCAAGCTGCTCTGTTGGAATTACTGTGGATTCCAATTAACTCACCATTGACTATCCCGCATGGAGATCATCATGCGGAAGACAGGCAGCTACACAAAGCATGGCGCTGATGAAAAATTCATCCTACAAGGCTCAATTTAAAATATTGCAAGATGTACAGTATGCATTTTTCATAAGAATTGCAGGTGAGCTATGGATACAGCCACATTGTGCACCGGGGAGGAGTGTGTATTTATAACCCATTTACATCCGTGCCTATTTTTAGCTACAGCAGCAGTATTCAAAGATTTATCTGAAACAACAGTTGTTGGTGAACCATTGTTCTGGGCTTCAGGTGTCAGTGTGCCATTGGACTGGGCCCCAGATGTCAGTGGACTATTATTCTGGGCCCCCAGGTGTCACAGCACCATTGTTCTGGTCCTCAGGCATCTGTGTGACAATGTACTGGGCCCCAGATGTCAGTGGACTAGTGTTCTGATCCCCAGGTCACAACACCATTGTTCTTAACCCCAGGTGACAGTGCACCATTGTTCTGTGCTCCAGGTATCAGTGTGTCATTGTACTGGGCCCCAGGTGTCAGTGTGCTATTGTTCTGGACCTTAGGTGTCACAATACTATTATTCTGGGCCCCAGGTGTCACAGCACCATTGTTCTGGGCTCCGGGTGTCACAGCACCATTGTCCTGGGCCCCTGGTGCCAGTGTGCCATTAGACTGGGCCCCAGATGTTAGTGGACTAGTGTTCTGAGCACCAGATTACAGCACAGTTGTTCTAAACCCCAGGTGACAGTGCACCATTGTTCTGGGCTCCAGGTATCAGTGTGCCATTGTACTGGGCCCCAGGTGACATTGCCCCATAGTTTTTTTGCCCCAGATTTCAATGCACTATTGTTCTGGACTCCAGGTGTCAGAGAACCATTGTTCTGGGCTGCAGGTTACAATGTGCCATTGTTCTTGATCCCAGGTGTCAGTGTGCCATTGTTCTGGGCCCCAGGTGTCAGTGCAGCGTTGTTCTGGAGCCTAGGTGTCAGTGAGCCATTGTCCTTGGCCCCAGCTTTCAAACACCACTGTTCTGAGCTCCAGGTGTCAATATGTCATTGTTCTGGACCCCAAGTGTTAAGACACCATTATTCTAGGACCTTTAGAGTCAGTATGCCTTGTTTTAGGACTGAAGTGCCAATATGTCATAGTTCTGGGGCCCCAATTGTCAGTGTGCCATTGCTTTGGGCCCCAGGTTTCATTGCCCCATTGTTTTTTGCCCCAGGTTTTAGTGCACTATTGTTCTGGATCCCAAGTGTAAAAGAGCTATTGGTCTGGGACCCAAAATATAAGCAGGCAAATCATTTTTCTGGGACCCCAAGTGTCATCACATCATTATTCCTGGCCCCAGGTGTCAGTGTGCTGTTGTTTTGGGCGCCTAAGTCTCATTGTTCTTGGACCTTAAATGTTTGAGATTGCCAGGGATCCCAAGTGTCAATGTGCCATTTGTTTAGGATCTCAAGTGTCACTGTGCCAATGTTCTGGGCCCTACGTATCACTGACTCATTGTTTTGGGACCCCAAGTTTCAGTGTAATTATTGTCCTGGACCCCAAGTGTCAGTGTGCCATTGTTCTGGGCCCCAAGTGTTAAGACATCAATATTAATTTTTTTAGGACCTTAAATTTCACTGTGCCATTGTTCTGGTCCCTAAGTGTCACTGTGTCATTGTTTTGGGACCTCAAGTGTCAGTGCATCATTGTCTTGGGCCCCAGGTGTCAGTTTGCCATTGTCCTGCATCCCAAATGTCAGTGTGCCATGGCTTTGGCACTAAAGCATCAATAAGTCAATGTTTTGGGACACCAAGTGTCAGTGTCAAATTACTGTTGTTCTGAGACTAAACTTTCAAAGTGTTAATGTTCTTGGATTGCAAATGTCAATGTGTCCATGCTTAAAAGTGTTTTGGGGGCCCCCTCTGTACTGTTTTGCTATTAAAAATAACAACTCTCTACTCTCTACATAAAAAAGCTTGCCTTTATTAACCTTACAGCATCCTTTGAATTGCACTAGCAGATTACTGATTAGCTTCCCAGCAAAGGTCTTTATAATTGTATTACAACATAGAACCTGAATTTAAGTAAACTAGCCAGGAGTTTTTTTTTATTATTTTTATTGCAGTATACCGCATGAGGCAATCCATAAACTTGGCAACTTTCACTATGTTTTGCAATTATAACCTGTTCTTCTATTGCCAAAAGACATTAAAAACTGTCATCACCTTTTCCGCAATCTCCAGCTATTGTTTAAATATGTATGAAAAACTGTACTTCCTCGGCAGAGCGACTCTATCATCGGGGACATTCCCTGTTTCCAGGTAATCAAGCAGAGAGGAAAACTATTTACATATTCTGAAGAAATAAAATGCAGAATGTAATTGATTGTAAGAGCGCACTTGTGAGGCGGCCCGTCATTCAGGAAGGTAATTAGCGGAGAGGTGTTTCTCTCTGCAGCGCTGAAGTTACAATGGTTCGTTAGCGAGTTTTAGATACCATCGCTTATCGTTGATCAAAAACCATGATAAAAAAATCCATGTTGATGTTATCCAAGAATGAATAGGTCAGTAATCATGAGAAGCTTTTAGGAGCTGCCCACAAAAGGCCCGATATATCAATGGTTTCTTGCTTAGAGCTGAAGTTACTTGCCGTTGATAGCAATAAAATTTAGACTCTCAGGAAAGGCTTGAATTGAATGATGGCTAAGTGGAAGATACTGTAGTTTTCAGTAAGAATATGTTGCTGTGTCAGATAAAAATTGACGCCATTAAAACTGACCCTTGAGTGCTAAACTGTTACATTGCACATTGAATAATTACCTTTAGATCTATCAGTATAACTTTATAGTGGAGGGCCCTCTCAATCGGGCTACAAATAAAATGTTTTGTTTAGGCAGGTCCTCACACTACAAATGAGAGGAGATTGTACAATCAGACCCTAACATTTTATAATAGTGGGAGGTGGTATCCCCCACATGGTAATGAAGACACACTCCGTGGGACAATCATGATGCAGCCTACTCTGCTTGTGTGGATTGGGTTTTTGTGCAAACAAGTACGTGTCCACTCGGAAGCATGCGCTTGTGCGAGTTCTTTACGCAACTCCCAGTGCATAATAACGTACAGTTGCATCTTCTAATTCATCGAAATAGACAGCTGTTTGCAGCAGCTGCAGGTCCTAGGAGAGTACTTACGTATGTTGTACAGTGACTTGAAAAAGTATTCGTACCCCTTGAAATTTTCCACATTTTGTCATGTTACATCCAAAGACAAAAATGTTTTTTATTGGGATTTTATGTGATAGACCAACAAAAAGTGGCACATAATTGTGAAGTGGAAGGAAAATGATAAATGGTTTTCAATATTTTTTACAAATAAATATCTGAAAAGTGTGGCGTGCATTTTTATTCAGCCCCCTTTAGGCCTCATGTACACTGGATGTTATAAAAAAGTCAGTAGTGTTAGCTGTAAAAAGCTGTAGTTGTAAAATGAATTTTTCAGTGTTTTTGCAGTAGCGTTTTTCAGCATTTTTCAGCGTTTTTTTAGCTTTTTTCAGAGTGTGTTTACAGCTGAAAAACTCCTCTCAAAATCTACTAGTTCTGGGGTTTTTTTCCAGCCAGAAAAGGCCCCTGACAAAAACTGCTGCTAACAGCCTATGTGTGCATGGACACATAGGACAACATGTTGGAGAGTTTATTGGCTGCAAAAAAAAAAACGTCTGAAGCCAAAAACAGCAGCTCTAAAAATCTCCAGTGTGCATAAGGCCTTACTCTGATACCCCTAACTAAAAGCTAGTGGAACCAATTGCCTTCAGAAGTCACCTAATTAGTAAATAGAGTCCACCTGTGTGTAATTTAATCTCAGTATAAATACAGCTGTTCTGTGAAGCCCTCATAGGATTGTTAGAGAACCTTAGTGAACAAACAGCGTCATAAAGGCCAAGGAACACCATGTCAGTGTGAGACCTGCATACTTGCTCAGTGAGTGACAGACAGTCAGCCCTATTCTGGCGGAGCTGCGGAGTCTCACAGTGTGGCGCAGGCGCAGCCACCACTGGGCACAGCGAACAACATGAATGATTCCACAGCACACCTGCAATTCTTCTCTGGCACACTAGTGTGCCACAGCACACAGTTTGAGAAACACTGACCTAAACTGACAGGCCGGACAAGGAGAGCATTAATCAGAGAATCAGCCACGAGGCCCATGGTAACTCTGGAGGAGCTGCAGAGATCCATAGCTCAGGTGGGAGAAACTATTAGTCTTGCACTCCACAAATCTGGCCTTTATGGAAGAGTGCAAATAAGAAAGCCATTGTTGAAAGAAAGCCATAAGCAGTCCCGTTTGCAGTTTGCAAGAAGCCATGTGGGGGACACAGCAAACATGTGGAAGAAGGTGCTCTGGTCAGATGCAGGGGCGGATCCAGGGGGGGGGCAACGGGTCAATTACCCCCTCCGAGAATGCTGGGGAGAGGGCAGGCAGCTGAGCCTGCGCGCGAGAGAGAGCGGACGGCCGGGGGGTGACAGTCTGAGACTGACAGTGGGCAGGGGAAGGAGCGGACGGCCGGGCTGGTGATAGTCTGTCAGTCTCAGACTATCACCAGCCCGGCCGTCCGCTCTCTCACCCGCCCACTGTCAATCACTGACAGTGGGCGGGTGAGAGAGCGGACGGCCGGGGGGGGGGGGGCTGGTGACAGTCTAAGCCTGACAGTGGGGTGGGCGGTTGAGAACGGATGGCCGGGCTGGCCGCTGGTGACTGCAGAGAGTGGGCGGGTGACATTTAGAGAGCGGCCGGGCTGCTGGCCAATCAGGGAGCCGGTGGGTGGGGGAGCAGAGAGATGACATCATCTCTCACTGCCCGCCCTGCATCCCTGCCGTCCCGCCCTCACTGTGCAGGTAGCTACGGGCAGCAGAGAGATTACATCATCTCTCTGCTGCCTGACTGGTAATCTGCTGCCTCACCCTCTGGGAAACAGAAAGTGACAATTGTAGCTGTAGCAGGCAAGTGACAATCCGCAACGTGTGGCAGATGATGTGGCAAGTGACAATCTGCAACTGGTGGCAGGCGACATGGCAAGTGACAATCCGCAATGTGTGGCATGTGACGTGACAATCCGCATCTGGTGGCAGGTGACGTGGCAAGTGACAATCTTCATCTGGTGGCAGGTGATGTGGCAAGTGACAATCCGAAATGTGTGGCAGGCGACGTGACAATCCGCATCTGGTGGCAAGGTGACGTGGCAAGTGACAATCCGCATCTGGTGGCAGGTGACGTAGCAAGTGACAAACCGCATCTGGTGGCAGGTGACGTGGCAAGTGACAATTGTAGCAGGCAAGTGACAATCTGCATCTGGGGGCAGGTGACGTGGAAAGTGACAATCCGCAATGTGTGACAGGGGATGTGGCAAGTGACAATCCGCAATGTGTGGCAGGTGACGTGGCAAGGTGACAATCTGCATCTGGTGGCAGGCGAGGTGGCATGTAACAATTGTAGCAGGAAAGTGACAATCCACATCTGGGGGCAGGTGACATGGCAAGTGACAATCTGCAACGTGTGGCAGGTGAAGTGGCAAGTGACAATCCGCATCTGGTGGCAGGCAACGTGGCAAGTGACACGCTTGGGGCTCCCACTGATTCTGCATTATGGTGAGTTGAACTATTTCATTTTATATAACAATGTAATAATAGAAAAAATGCGCTTCAATCATCCTGACACCATAACAACCATGGTGTTGTGATAATTGAAGCGCCAACACCAGCCATTTCCCTGATAAATTCCCCCCCAAAAAACGTATTTTCTGGCAGTGCCCCTCCCGAGACTAGACTCTGGATCCGCCCCTGGTCAGATGAGACCAAAATTGAACTTTTTGGCCTAAAAGCAAAACGCTACGTGTGGTGTAAAACTAACACTGCACATCACCCTGAACTCACCATCCCCACCGTGAAATATGGTGGTGGTAGTATCATGTTGTGGGGATGCTTCTCTTCAGCAGGGACAGGGAAGCTGGTCAGAGTTGATGGGAAGATGGATGGAGCAACTACAGGGCAATTTTAGAAGAAAACCTGTTAGAGTCGGCAAAAGACTTGAGACTGGGGCAGCGACTCCAGCAGGGCAACGACCCTAAACATCCAGCCAGAGCTACAATGGAATGGTTTAGATCAAAGCATATTATGTGTTAGAATGGCCCAGTCAAAGTCCAGACCTAAATTCAATTGAGAATCTGTGGCAAGACTTGAAAATTGTTATTCATAGACGCTCTCCGTCCAATCTGACAGAGCTTGAGCTATTTTGCAAAGAAAAATGGGAAAAAATGTCTCTCTAGATGTGCAAAGCTGGTAGAGACATACCCAAAAAGACTTGCAGCTGTATTTTCAGCGAAAGGTGGTTCTACAAAGTATTGACTCCGGGGCTGAATACAAATGCACGCCACACTTTTCAGATATTTATTTGTAAAAAATGTTGAAAACCATTTCTCATTTTCCTTCCGCTATCAATCTATCCAATGAGGACAGAGACAGCGGCTGGAGCCGCTGGGCTCGTGCTCGTGGCTGGACCGAATTATGTGCCACTTTGTGTTGGTCTATCACATAAAATCCCAATATAATACATTTAGGTTTTTGATTGTAACATGACAAAATGTGGAAAATGTAAAAGGGGTATGAATACTTTTTCAAGGCACTGTTTGTATAAAGCCTACAGTCACTTACTACTACTATATGTCACTTAAAAAACTGAGTGAGTGGGGCTGCCCATACACTCTTAGATTTTTCTTGTTCAGTCCACAGGCAGAACTAGAGAAATCTATCGATTCTTCCATCCATGCTAAACAGTGTTGAAGGATGAACTGCCCACTTGGGGCTATTTATTCTGACAGCCAAGGCCGACTGGCTGCGGTCACTATTCGGCTCACAATTGTTCACCCAGCTCTTTCAATTCTGACATTGAAGCATATTGGGAGGAGTGATGCAGACAGGGCCATCAACAGCTCAAATTTTTCTCAGTTTTTTTGGGAACCAGCAGAAATTCACTTTGTGCATGGCTAGATAGATAGATAGATAGATAGATAGATAGATAGATAGATAGATAGATAGATAGATAGATAGATAGATAGATAGATAGATAGATAAATAGATAGATAGATAGATAGATAGATAGATAGATAGATAGATAGATAGATAGATAGATAGATAGATAGATAGATAGATAGATAGATAGATAGATAGATAGATAGATAGATAGATAGATAGATAGATAGATAGACTGTAGCAGAATCTCAGACACGTATGAGAATACTTCTCCCCCTACGCACATCATCATACATTAAAATATAATAATTTAGCAGGTGGAGGGGGCAAAGGGAGTTCTGGGAAAAGTGAAATAATTACAGCATAACTAATTGCACATCAGTTCTAGCCCCTCTATCCCAAACCTGAAGCACATATACTATAATGAGACATTTCATCAAGCGCTTAATTATGGCACAACGAGTAGATGCTTCCGTGCTGACACTTCTGCAAATGAAAAAAAAAAATGTAATCGAGTTACTAAATTATCTAATGTGGCTATTAGCCCTGGTCAAATTTCATTTGCTTGCTAGCACATTGCAAGGCCTTAACAATGGATGTGAGCAAGTGTTAAATGGGCCCTGATGCTTAGGTGTGTGTTTGCATCTCCAGTTTATTGGGATGGAAGGAAAGATGAATAAACTGATAAGTAAAGCAATACGCTAGCAGAAAGAACCAACAAGTCATTCCATTACTGCTCCCAAATAGCATGTTAAAATAATTGTAAAGGTTTGTTTCTTTTTCCTTTAAATAACACACATGTTCTACTTACCTGCTCTGTGCAAGGGTTTTGCACAGAGCAGCCCCAATCGTCCTCTTTTGGGGTGCCCTGGCGGCGCACCTGGCCCCTCCTCTTGATCGGGTGCCCCCACAGAGAGTCGCTTTCCATGGGGACACCCATGCGGGCACACTCATAAGTCCCGCTGCTGCGTCCTTTGACACAGACAGCAGGACTCGGCCCCACCCCCCACTCTCGTGTCACTGGATTTAATTAACAGCAGCTCCTGCTGCTATCAATCTATCCAATGAGGACAGAGACAGTGGCTGGAGCCGCTGGGATCGTGCTCCTCACTGGACTGAAGGGGTTCAGGTAAGAAAAAGGGGGGGCTCTGGGGGGCAGTTGCAGCACAGAAAGTTCTTCACCTTAATGCATAGAATGCATTAAGGTGAAAAACCTTGAGACTTTACAACCCCTTTAAGTCTAGTACACAATAGCAGTCTTTGTTCGTTCAACCCGGAGGGCTAAACAAAAAAAACTGAGGAGCTCGAGAGGAGCCACTGTACTAACAATACAATGTTAGTATAGCAATCTCCCCCCGCTGAGCTATTGGGGTTGATTTACTAAAGCCAAATAGACTGTGCACTTTGCTGCAAAGCTTAGCAAAGGCAAAGCTTCACTCCGCAAAGAATACCCCATCACATTCAAGGAAAATTTAAAAAAAAACTGCTCTTATGGAGTGCAACTGCACTTTGCAAAGTGCAGTGTCTATTTGCCGTTAGTAAATCTACCCATTTGTGTTCTGACCGGAGGACTGCCCCCCGCCAGAACACACCAGTCAAAGCTCTCAGCACTGAGAGTTGCTCTGAGTTTGTGCTGGTGATTGGTGAGTGAATGGACACCCCTTGCCTATAATGCACCCCGTCGTGAAGATACCAGAAAGGAGAAGACAGAATGGTGACATGGAAGATGTCACTGAAGAATGATGGTGGTGTGTCACTCAGTGGCAAAGTGGCACATGTTGGGAAGCACAACCTATTAAGACCATTATGGACTGTTCCATAGGAGCTGTTTCTTAAGGGCCTGTTGGAAAACTTAACACGTTAAGACAGCATATGTTGGAAGGCAACATGGTCTAATGTCATATATCTGGTATTTCATTCCCTGGTTGATACAAGCAGATGGCCCCAAGTTGGAATGTAACCAGTTACACATCAGAGCTTGTAGCATATCTGCATCTGAAAGCTAGCAAGGCTTGTAACAAGGGCTTGGCTCTGAGCCGACTGGTATGAAAAGCAAGCTTCAAAAGGACCATAGCTGACAAGATGATTGATGAATGTCCTGCTACAGAAGATAAAAGGGCCAGCTAAGATTGAAGATTGACCGAGGATAGAGAGACATAATACATGGACAATGCTGCCCCTAGAGGCCAATACGGAAGGACGACTGGTAATATCTTATATTAAGGAGGACTGCCCCCTAAATACTGATTCGTCAAAAGTCTAGATGGGATGGCAATGGGGTTGAGTTTGGATGGTGTATGATTGAAGTATATAAAAGGACTGAACGAGTCCAAGAGCCTCCTCTCTTGGCCTCTACCCTTTTCGCTGTTGGGTTCAAGCCTGGTGGCTGCCTGAGCCACATGGCTATCTCTTTACCATCTGAGCCTAGCCCGATGATACAAAGCCTCGTGGATAGCCTTATGATAAGTATCTTTGATATTCTTGTATTATGTGTTCTATTGGTATAAGTTTGTAATATCTTTCTTTAGTATTTTTTATGTTAGCGCTTTCCTATTTTCTTGGGAAATAAATAAGACTTTGTTTTATTAAGCCGTGTGCTTGGTTTCATAGCTAACCTTATATTATTTTACTTTATTATTGTGATATCAATAGTAATATATGATCAGAGTTTTAATAGACTAGCTAACTAGGGGAATAGACAAGTTAATACATAGGTGCAATAGGTATAGGGAATAACCACTCCCGAATAATAGTTATTTGCACCAATTACTTCAGATGCTGATCAGCAGACCTTTTTTGGTTATGCCCCTTCGACAGAAGCTGGCTTCTGTTGGACTGGCTACTATACACATGGGCCAAATGTCGGCCGGTTTATAATTAACCAGCCACTACCACTCAATGTTTGGGCAGACATGTCTCCAATACACATCACGTGACCAGGGTATTCACACACTCCTTGGCTTTTCTGTTATACGATCATGTGAGTGCATTTTATGTTGTGTGGTTATGTCAGCCAAATAAAAGGATTTATTGCCCTAGGTTTCGCTTCCCTTGTTTTTTCCTTTGTTTCAATCATGCCCCCCCCCCCTTTTTTCCTCCAGACTGGACATATTAAGTTCCTTGCTCTTGATATGTTTTATCCTTAAGACCTTTCACTATTTTTGTGACCCGTTTATAGTTTCCAACTGTCCATAAATTTACCCATTTACAGACTGTCTGTAAATGCCCGTCACAGATGTCGGGCATCCGTAAAATATTTGGCCGGGAACTGGCATTGAAACTGCGCACTTGCAGCACTCGGGTGACCTTTGCCATCGGAACACTACCGAAGGGGATGCAATGTTTATAATAGTATGCACATCTGGAGGTACGCTGGTGATGCTGCTGATTGTATGTAATGTAACAAAGAGAGAGAGACAAGAGAGCCGTGTGTGGGTTTATGGATGAGGTAGGGGCTGGAGAGGTCCTCCAAATGTGTTTCCTACTTGCCCTGGCCATACTCACTGCCGGCAGCACATTCGTTGCTTAAGATAAGAAGAACATGTCGGGTGGGCAGGTGGGGGAAGCGCTGAGGATGGGGGGACAGGGGATGACCTTATCACTGGCGTGTGACCCCTCCATCTGGCTCTGTTCCCTCTTCTTTTCTGTCCACCCGACTTTGTTCCTCTCCTCCTGGCTCTGTCCAACCCGTCTCCTTTATCCACCCCTCCACCTGGCTCTGCCCCACTTTTTCTCCAACCACCGCCTTCATCTGGCTGCATCCCCACTCTCTTCTGTCCACTTGGCTCCATCCTCCCCTCCACCTGGCTCCATCCCCCCTCTCTTCTGTCCACCTGGCTCCATCCTCCCCTCCACCTGGCTCTGTCCCCCCTTCTCCTTCCACTTGGCTCTGTCCCCCTCTCTTCCATCCACCCCCTCCACCTGGCTGCACCCCCCATCTCTTCTGTCCACCTGGCGTCATCCTCATCTCCACCTGGCTTCACGCCCCCTCTTCTGTCCACCTGGCTTTGCCCCCTCGTCTCCCCCATCCACCGCCTTCACCTGGCTGCATCCCCGCTCTCTTCTGTCCACCTGGCTCTGTCCTCCCCTCCACCTGGCTCCATCCCCCCTCCTCCATCCAACTCCACTACCTGGCTCCACCCCCCTCTCTTCTGTCCACCTGGCTTTGTCCTCCCCTCCACCTGGCTCTGTCCCGCCTTCTCCATCCACCTGGCTCTGCCCCCCCTCTCCTCCATCCACCACCTCCTCCTGGCTACATCCCCCCTCCCTTCTGTTCACCTGCCTCCATCTTCCCCTCCACCTGGCTCCATCCCCCCTTCTCTTCTGTTCACCTGGCTCCATCCCCCCTCTCCTCCATCCACCCACTCCACCTGGCTCCAGCCCCCTTCTCTTCTGTCCACTTGGCTCTACCCCCCTCCTCCTGGCTCTGTCCCCCCTTCTCCTCCATCCACCTGGCTCCACCCCCCTCTCCTAAATTCACCTCCACCACCTGGCTCGATTCCTCCTCTCATGTCCGCAGCCTCTAACACAATCTTCAACCATCTCCTGTATCATGTCCACAACCTCCAATTATCCCCTGTATCCTGTCCGCAGCCTCTAACCATCTCCTGTATCCTAAAAGTGGAAGCCCTTTGCGCTACCAAGTGAACAAACAGTAAAAAGTATATATATATATCTGTGAAACTGTGATGATCAATTCAATAACTAACACTGACTGCAAAACCTATAGTGTTCACAATACACAAATACTTGAAATAATAAAAGGGTGATCTTGCGCAGTAATAAATTATCACAAACAATATATATGCAAAAACGGTGCACCAAATAAAGTCCAAAAAAACAATAAAATCCACACAATTCTTCGTGATATAAGTGTCTCTAATAGATATTCATTTCATGCCTTCACACAACTGTTATGTGCTCTCAGAACTCTCACCTTAGACCAGTTAGACCCCTTTCACACTGAGCCGCCCCGGGCATCAGCAGTAAAGTAAAGCGGCGCTATTTTTTAGCGCCACTTTACTGGCGTTTTAGCGGAGCTATTCGGCTGCTAGCGGGGCGGTTTTAACTCCCCGCTAGCGGCAGAAAAGGGGTTAAATCCGCCCGCAAAACGCCGCTGAAGCAGCGCTTTGCTGGCGGTATCACGGCGCTGCCCTATTGTTTTCAATGGGCAAGAGCGGTGGAGGAGCGGTGTATTCCTCCACCGCTGCAAAGAAGCTACTGGCAGGACTTTTTGTGGTGCCCTGCCAGCTCAGCGCCCCAGTGTGAAAGCACTCGGGCTTTCACACTGGGTTTGCAGCTGAGGCTTTTTTCAGGCACTATGCAGGCGCTATTTTAGTGCTGTAGTGCCTGAGAAACGCCTCCAGTGTGAAAGGGGTCTAAATATCCAGCCTCAAAATTATAGGAATATCCAGTCTTCAAGCTCCAGATTACAGGATACAATGTGCCACCACAGTTTCCTCTTACGTATATGTTAATGGCTTCCTGAGACACATAGAGTAATACCGATATCCAGGCTCCAAAACGCCAGACTTCAAACTTCTACCATATCTCTATAGGAGTTATGGAAAGGCGAGGAGCTGAAGAGCTATGAGCCAGAAGGAGGAGGAGAAAGCCCACCAGTGCCATACCAGTTGTGTGAAGGCATGAAATGAATATCTTTTAGAGAGACTTTTATCACAAAGAATTGTGTGGATTTTATGTTTTTTGGACTTTATTTGGTGCACCATTTTTGCATATATATTGTTTGTGATAATTTAGATCACCCTTTTATTATCTCCTTTATCCTGTCCGCAGTCTCCAACTATCGCCTGGATCCTGTCTGCAACCTCTAACCATATCCTGTATCATGTCCACAGCCTCTAAGCATCTCTTGTATTATGTCCACAATCTCTAACCATCTCTTGTATCATGTCTACAGTCTCTGACCATTTCCTGTATCATGTTCGCAGTGTCTGACCAATTTCCTGTATCGTGTCTGCAGTTTCTGAGGGGGAGCCTGGAGAGGAGTCAAGAGTGGGAGCGCCGCTGGGACTGAGACACGGGAGGAGACAAACGTGTATGGAGAGGAGAATATGGGATGAAACCACAGGACTGTCTGACCGAGCACTGCACTGTGCACCTGAGAGAAGGTCAGTGACAGTCCCGCCCGGCCACTCAGAGGGCGAGTTACTGAAGTAAGAGGGTAGTGAATACAGTAAGGTAAGGGGGGGCATTGATATAAAGGTTCCCATTACCTTAATGTATTCACACTGCGGAAGGTGGTCTGTGTTCACCAGAGTCCCCCCCACCTCAGAGTTCCCAACGTTACCCTTTACATCAGAGTCTGCAGGATACCCCTTACAGTGCAAGGGAGAACTCTGTGGACCCTGATGTAAAGGGCAGCGCTGCAGACCCTGATGTAAGTGGGAACGCTGAAACGGGAATGCTGTGAATTCTGATGTAAGGTGAGGGGGGGCTCTGGTGACTACAGACCACCACTAAGTTAAGGAGGGGTTACTGAAAGCCTGCAGCATTCCCCCTTACATCATGATCTACAGCGTTCCCCTTTACATCAAAGTTCCCCTTGCACTGTAAGGAGGAATCCTGCAGACTTTGATGTAAGGGGGAACTTTGTGCTTGGTTATATTAACCTGACCTTCATGTAGTAAATGGAGAAATACGGTTTTTGTCTATTCTTATAACTTAAAGTGATACTAAAGTCTTGGGCTTTTTTGTTTTACAATACCAAACTTGTTATACTTACCTGCTCTGTGCAGTGGTTTTGCACAAAGGAGCCCCGATCCTCCTCTTCTTAGGTCCCTCGCTGGCGCTCATGGCCTCTCCCTTTTGCAGAGTGCCCCCGCAGCAAGCCTGGGGGCACCCGCCTCCTCTCTCCTCACTGGCTTACTGACTTTAATTGACAGCAGCGGAAGCCAATGGTGCCAGTCAGGAGAGAGAGTCCTGGACAGCCGAGTCTCTCATGCAACTTCGCTGGATCAAGATGGGGCTCAGGTAAGTATTAGGGGAGCTGAGAGGGGCTGCTGCACATAGAAGGTTTTTTTATCTTAATGCATAGAATGCATTAAGATAAAAAAAATCTTCTGCCTTTAGAACCACTTTAGACACATTTATAAAAGCACTAGATAAATGTTTATAGCTTAAATATTGATATTTGCACTGTTTTGTACTTAAAACGGCCTTTTTATGTACGTTTTATGACGTTTTAGTAAAAAATGTGGCTCTGTCAGTAAATTTTAGTTTGTAAATTTTGGGCATCCTGTCAGTAAATTTCACTTTGGAGGATTTGCAACACTATACCTGTCTCAGGACTCTTTATATCTTTTCAATATCTTTTTGTAAGTGAGGTCTCCATAATTTCACATCTCTGTCCTGTGTTTTCTACATTCCCCCTACGAGTGTGGGAGGAATGATGAGTATTTCTCATGCTTTGGTAAGACAATTAGTTCATTCCTTTGCAAAAAAGTAAAGCATGAAGGAGCAAACAGGACTTGTCATGTATTTCATACCACAAAACTTTATGAAAACTGAAGAAATAAATCAGTAAACAAATGATTCAGCTATATTCTTGAAATAAACAACAAAATATGTTTGTTATTGTTTAAATGTCAGCCAGCTGAACAAATTAGTCAGGACGAGGTTTCATTAAGAAATAATAACAAAAGCGACAATAACAAGCTGATTAAAGTTTTTATGCTGACTCATATCTGAAAAACTAGACTGTCTCGCCAAATGCGTAAAAGTTATATTTTAAAGCATAATTTTAATTTTTTAGTTCCTGAGCCAATTGTCTTCTTCTGCTACTATCAGATAAGGCACACATTGTCATCTTATATTCCGTATTTATCGGCATATAACACGCACTTTTTTCCCCTGAAAATCAGGGGAAAATCGTGGGTGCGTGTTATAGACCATTCCCCGCCGTTTTTGTGTTATCGGAGCGATCGCGGCAATTGCCGCGGTTGCCGCCGACATACACAGCCGTGGGTAGATTCAAATATGGCGCCGAGACTGCAGGGATTCGTCGGAGTTCTCGGCTCTTTTTGGCGCCGCCGTCACGCCCAGTCCCGCCCCTGGACCTGTGTTATGTCCATCATAGGGCGGGACTGGGCATGACTGTGAGCGGCGCCGAAAAAAGCCGAGAACACTCGGGTATGTGTATCTCGTCTCTCGTCGGAGCCGAGATACACATACCCGAGTGTTCTCACGTTCACGCCCAGTCCCGCCCTATGATGGACATAACACAGGTCCAGGGGCGTGACTGGGCGTGACGGCGGTGCCGAAAAAAGCCGAGAACACTCGGGTATGTGTATCTTGGCTCCGACGAATCCCTCGAGTCTCTGCGCCATATTTTAATCTAATCTATCACAAAGCTGCACTGACATGGCTGGACTGGGGCAAAGCTGCACGGGCAAACCTGCACTAACAAAGCTGCACTGGGGCAAGGCTGCACTGGGGCAAGGCTGCACTGGGGCAAAGCTGCACTGGGGCAAAGCTGCACTGACAAGGCTGCACTGACAAGGCTGCACTGACAAAGCTGCACTGACAAGGCTGCACTGACAAGGCTGCACTGACAAGGCTGCACTGACAAGACTGCACTGACACTGAAAAGGCTGCAGATGGACAGATAAGGCTGCATTGATGGGCATTTTAATGCAAGTTTTTTTTCCTTAAACTTCCCTCCTAAAAGTTTTTTTTCCTTAAAATTCTCTCCTAAACTTGGGGTGCGTGTTGTACGCCGGCGCGTGTTATACGCCGATAAATACGGTACCTATGATTTTTCACTTAAGGACTAGCCTCGTTTTGAGATTTTGGTGTTTACAAGTTTAAAAAGTGTTTTTTTTTTCTAGAAAATTACTTAGAACCCCCAAACATTATATATTGTTTTTTTTCTAACACCCTAGAGAATAAAATGGCGGTCATTGCAATACTTTTTTTCACACCGTATTTGCGCAGCGGTCTTACAAGCGCACTTTTTATTGGAAAAAATTCACTTTTTTGAATAAAAAAATAAGACAACAGTAAAGTTAGCCCATTTTTTTTATATTGTGAAAGATAATGTTACGCCAAGTAAATTGATACCCAACATGTCACGCTTCAAAATTGCGCCCACTCGTGGAATTACCCTTAACATTTACCCTTAAAAAACCTCCATAGGCAACGTTTAAAAAATTCTACAGGTTGCATGTTTTGAGTTACAGAGGAGGTCTAGGCCTAGAATTATTGTACGATTGTGGCGATACCTCACATGTGTGGTTTGACCACCGTTTTTATATGCGGGCGTTACTCACGTATGCGTTCGCTTCTGCGCGTGAGCACTTCGGGACGGGGCGCTTTAAAAAAAAAAATTTATTATTTATTTTACTTGATTTTATTTATTTTTCCACTGTTTTTTTTTAAAAAAATCGGGTCACTTTTATTCCTATTACAAGGAATGTAAACATCACTTGTAATAGAAAAAAGCATGACAGGTCCTCTTAAATATGAGATCTGGGGTCAAAAAGTCCTCTGGTCTCATATTTGGACTTAAATGCAATAAAAAAAAAAAAAAAATATTGTCATTTGAAAAAATGACTTTGAAAAAATGGCCCTTTAAGATGTACGGGCGGAAGTGACATTATGATGTCGCTTCCGCCCTGCTATGGTATGGAGACGCGTGGGGGCCATCTTCCCCTCACTCGTCTCTATACCTGGCCATGGACAGGTCCCGATCGCCTCCGCCTCTGCTGACGGCTCCGGTAAGCGGCGGAGGGCGCGGGAGAGAGGCGGGAGGGGGCGGCACCTTTCCTGCCGCCGATAACGGTTATCTTATGGCAAATCTTCCACAGAGACCTCCATTATCGTAAACACGACTGGCTCCTGAAGAGATAGATACCTCGGTTGTGGCAGCAGCTGCTGCCGTTACCGAGATATCCATCTTTAACCACTTGCCGACCGCCTCACGCCTATATACGTGAGCAGAGCGGCACGGGCAGGCAAAATCACGTACCTGAAACGTGATTGCCTTCCCGCGGGTGGGGGGTCCGATCGGACCCCCCCCCGGTGCCAGCTGCGGTCGGCATTTGGTTGGAAGCGATGAGAGACGAGGGGGGGGGCCATCCGATCGTGGCCCCCCCCTCGCGATCGCTCCCAGCCAATGAGAAATATCCTCTGCCTCTGTATAGTACACAGAGGCAGAGGATGTGATGTCATCTCTCCTCGGCTCGGGAGTTTCCGTTCCAGCGCCGAGGGGTGATGACACGTAAGTGCACCAACACACACACACACACACAGTAGAACATGCCAGGCATACATTACACCCCCGATCGCCCCCCGATCCCCCCCCAATCACCCCCCCCCCCTGTCACAAACTGACACCAAGCAGGTTTTTTTTTTTTTTTCCTGATTACTGCACAGTGTCAGTTTGTGACAGTTAGCAGTGTTAGGGTAGTGAGTGTTACCCCCCTGTAGGTCTAGGGTACCCCCCTTACCCCTCCTAATAAAGTTTTAACCCCTTGATCACCCCCCTCACCAGTGTCGCTAAGCGATCATTTTTCTGATCGCTGTATTAGTGTCGCTGGTGACGCTAGTTAGGGACGTAAATATTTAGGTTCGCCGTCAGCGTTTTATAGTGACAGGGACCCCCATATACTACCTAATAAATGTTTTAACCCCTTGATTGCCCCCTAGTTAACCCTTTCACCACTGATCACCATATAACCGTTACGGGTGACGCTGGTTAGTTCTTTTATTTTTTATAGTGTCAGGGCACCCGCCGTTTATTACCAAATAAAGGTTTAGCCCCCTGTAGGTCTAGGGTACCCCCCTTACCCCCCTAATAAAGTTTTAACCCCTTGATCACCCCCTGTCGCCAGTGTCGCTAAGCAATCATTTTTCTGATCGCTGTATCAGTGTCGCTGGTGACACTAGTTAGGGACGTAAATATTTAGGTTCGCCGTCAGTGTTTTATAGCGACAGGGACCCCCATATACTATCTAATAAATGTTTTAACCCCTTGATGGCCCCCTAGTTAACCCTTTTACCACTGATCACCGTATAACCGTTACGGGTGACGCTGGTTAGTTCGTTTATTTTTTATAGTGTCAGGGCACCCGCCGTTTATTACCAAATAAAGGTTTAGCCCCCTGTAGGTCTAGGGTACCCCCCTTACCCCCCCTAATAAAGTTTTAACCCCTTGATCACCCCCTGTCGCCAGTGTCGCTAAGCGATCATTTTTCTGAGCGCTGTATTAGTGTCGCTGGTGACGCTAGTTAGGGACGTAAATATTTAGGTTCGCCGTCAGTGTTTTATAGCGACAGGGACCCCCATATACTATCTAATAAATGTTTTAACCCCTTGATGGCCCCCTAGTTAACCCTTTTACCACTGATCACCGTATAACCGTTACGGGTGACGCTGGTTAGTTCGTTTATTTTTTATAGTGTCAGGGCACCCGCCGTTTATTACCGAAAAAAGGTTTAGCCCCCTGATCGCCCGGCGGTGATATGCGTCGCCCTAGGCAGCGTCAGATTAGCGCCAGTACCGCGAACACCCACGCACGCACCGTACACGCACCGTACACCTCCCTTAGTGGTATAGTATCTGAACGCATCAATATCTGATCCGATCAGATCTATACTAGCGTCCCCAGCAGTTTAGGGTTCCCAAAAACGCAGTGTTAGCGGGATCAGCCCAGATACCTGCTAGCACCTGCGTTTTGCCCCTCCGCCCGGCCCAGCCCAGTCCAGCCCACCCAAGTGCAGTATCGATCGATCACTGTCACTTTTTTTTGTAGCGTTTTGGTGAACTGGCAAGCACCAGCGGCCTAGTACACCCCGGTCGTAGTCAAACCAGCACTGCAGTAACACTTGGTGACGTGGCGAGTCCCATAAGTGCAGTTCAAGCTGGTGAGTTGGCAAGCACAAGTAGTGTCCCGCTGCCACCAAAAAGACAAACACAGGCCCGTCGTGCCCATAGTGCCCTTCCTGCTGCATTCGCCAATCCTAATTGGGAACCCACCGCTTCTGCAGCGCCCGTACTTCCCCCATTCACATCCCCAACCAAATGCAGTCGGCTGCATGAGAGGCATTTATATATCCTCCCAAGTACCCCTACCCAACGAACCCCCCCAAAAAAGATGTTGTGTCTGCAGCAAGCGCGGATATAGGCGTGACACTCACTATTATTGTCCCTCCTGTCCTGACAATCCTGGTCTTTGCATTGGTGAATGTTTTGAACGCTACCATTCACTAGTTGAGTATTAGCGTAGGGTACAGCATTGCACAGACTAGGCACACTTTCACAGGGTCTCCCAAGATGCCATCGCATTTTGAGAGACCCGAACCTGGAACCGGTTACAGTTATAAAAGTTACAGTTACAAAAAAAAAGTGTAAAAAAAAAAAAAACACAAACAAAAATAAAAATAAATAGTTGTCGTTTTATTGTTCCCTCTCTCTATTCTCTCTCTCTATTGTTCTGCTCTTTTTTACTGTATTCTATTCTGCAATGTTTTATTGCTATTATGTTTTATCATGTTTGCTTTTCAGGTATGCAATTTTTTATACTTTACCGTTTACTGTGCTTTATTGTTAACCATTTTTTTGTCTTCAGGTACGCCATTCACGACTTTGAGTGGTTATACCAGAATGATGCCTGCAGGTTTAGGTATCATCTTGGTATCATTCTTTTTAGCCAGCGGTCGGCTTTCATGTAAAAGCAATCCTAGCGGCTAATTAGCCTCTAGACTGCTTTTACAAGCAGTGGGAGGGAATGCCCCCCCCCCACACCGTCTTCCGTGTTTTTCTCTGGCTCTCCTGTCTCAACAGGGAACCTGAGAATGCAGCCGGTGATTCAGCCAGCTGACCATAGAGCTGATCAGAGACCAGAGTGGCTCCAAACATCTCTATGGCCTAAGAAACCGGAAGCTACGAGCATTTTATGACTTAGATTTCGCCGGATGTAAACAGCGCCATTGGGAAATTGGGGAAGCATTTTATCACACCGATCTTGGTGTGGTCAGATGCTTTGAGGGCAGAGGAGAGATCTAGGGTCTAATAGACCCCAATTTTTTCAAAAAAGAGTACCTGTCACTACCTATTGCTATCATAGGGGATATTTACATTCCCTGAGAATGTATAAAAAAAACAATAAAAATGATTTAAAAAAAAAAAATGAAAGGAACAGTTTAAAAATAAGATAAAAAAGCAAAAAAATAATAAAGAAAAAAAATAAATAAATAAAAAGCACCCCTGTCCCCCCTGCTCTCGTGCTAAGGCGAACGCAAGCGGCGGTCTGGCGTCAAATGTAAACAGCAATTGCACCATGCATGTGAGGTATCACCGCGAAGGTCAGATCGAGGGCAGTAATTTTAGCAGTAGACCTCCTCTGTAAATCTAAAGTGGTAACCTGTAAAGGCTTTTAAAGGCTTTTAAAAATGTATTAATTTTGTTGCCACTGCACGTTTGTGCGCAATTTTAAAGCATGTCATGTTTGGTATCCATGTACTCGGCCTAAGATCATCTTTTTTATTTCATCAAACATTTGGGCAATATAGTGTGTTTTAGTGCATTAAAATTTAAAAAAGGGGGGCGTGACCGGAAGCCGAGCAAGATGGAAGCCTAATCTCCCTGCTCTCTGAGCCCGCAGCGAGAAAGGCAATCTTGGGGGCAACCATCCACAGATTTATGGGCAAATCACGGACCACCCGCTCCTCTAAACACAGGGGATCATCACAACCCCCTCCGGGTGCATCCACGGACCTCCGCTCCTTCTTTACACAGCCGGACGCATCCCGGAGCGAGGAGACCAACATGGCGCCGGTCACTTCCGCGCCTCAGCACCGGAGCTCCACTCAGGCCTCACAAACTGCTCCAGATCTTCCCCTGCACTCAGAGGACCAAGCACTGGTAGAACTGAACCTCCAGGAGCGCAGCCTCTACACCGGAGCGGTGAGTTCTCCCCCACAACCCGCCGTCCAGAGGGAACAGCCATACGGGCCGCCATTAGCCATGCTGCCTACCTCCGCCCCGCCATACACTCAGTGCTCGGGCGCATTCCCGAGACTTCTGAGAACAGCCTCCGACCCTCTGATTCAGAGCCAGGACCACACATCCCCGTTGTCCCCGCTCCCCTCAGATCTCTCCCAGGACTATCCACCCCTACCCAGCCCCGCAGGCCCTTCAACCAGAGTGCATCAGCTCCCTGAGGGAACACAAGATGGAGCCTGGGCCGTCACGGTCACATCCCCCCCGCCTAAGGCACAGAGGCTCTCTCGCTCTAGAGACTCCAGCACCTCCAGACACCATCTGCTCCCCACACCTTCATATGCGCAGAAGGCAGGAGCTCTGCTCCCACTCCCAGCAAAGGCTAGCTCTACAAGTCCCCCTCGGACAGACCCATGGGACTCCCCAGCAACTGGTACACAACTATACCAGGAGAGGGGAACTGCACACCCTAATGCCACACCACCGGGCAGGTCATCACCTAACCAGCATTATGGCACCACAATGGATCCACCCCTACATCCCCAGTGGCAAGCATACTTACAAGCTATACCCACAAAGGAAGATTTCAGACAGCTTATTGAAGATGTGAAATCAACCTGCCGGACAGAAATCCAAGTACTCCAGACAGGCCTCAAACACCTGGCGGACAGGATGGAAATGGCTGAGGAAGAGATACAAGAAACCAAACTGGCAGTCCATAGAACTCAACTGCAGGGAGCAGACCACAGAGAAATGCTGAGAGATATGCAGAGACACGTGGAGGACTTGGACAACCGGGGACGCCGTAACAACATTCGAGTGAGAGGCATACCGGAGGCGGAAGGCCCTGAAGACCTACAAACAACCCTACAATCTGTTTTCAATAATTTAATTGGGGAGCCGCCCAATAAGCACATAGACATGGACAGAGCCCATAGAGCGCTTCGCCCTAAAGGCGCCACCGACAAACCAAGAGATATTATATGCAGAGTCAGCTCCTACCCCATCAAGGAAGAAATCATGAAGCGGGCACGTTTGGCGCGTAAAGTGACTTTTGAGGATGTCCAGATACAACTGTACCCAGACCTCTCCTGGATCACCCTGCAAAAACGCAGACTCCTCCAGCCTCTACTACAGCTTGACATATGTAGGACTTAATCCCAGTCTCCTGATATACCTTTTATCACCAAACTTCTCCCCCTCCAAACCCTTCACAAATGACTTGACCAGGTTTTTTTGGAGTAAATGGCCTTGACGGCCTTTTATTAATGAATTATAACATTAATTAAATAACATCTTCATAAATAACCATTCAACTTTAATATATATATACTTTTAGTGTCATAAAGGGAAACAAATAGATTGATCACTGCGAACAACTTCTTTTAAACTTTAGGCCTCCAGTAGGAAACCCCTGACTCGGAGACGGTGCCCAACCTTCGCAGTGACCTACCCCTTTTAACCCTTCCCGGTTAACCCCTCGTAACCGGAAAGTACCATAACCAACCCCCATCCCATGGATGGGTACCAGAAACAACCCCCCATCCTTTCATGGATGGGTACCAGAAACAACCCCCATCCTTTCATGGATGGGTACCAGAAACAACTCCCAACCTTTCATGGATGGGTACCAGAAACAACCCCCATCCCATGGATGGGTACCAGAAACAACCCCCATCCTTTCATGGATGGGTACCATAAAAACAACCCCCATCCCCATGGATGGGTACCATAAAAACAACCCCCATCCCATGGATGGGTACAACATGTTCATACAAGTAACCTCTATCTTCTCCTTCTCCAGCGACCCAACACTGCCGGTCAACCTGACCTGTCCTTTCCCCCCTTTTTTAACCAACTCAGGGCGGGTGGGTGGGAATCGCTTCCTCCTTCGCTCTACAATTGATGTCACTTCCCCCTCTCTCTTCCTCTCCTCAGCTCTGAGCACCGCCCTCACCCAGCCCCTCCCCCTTTCTAAAAGGGGAAACACTAATCTTAAAATGGCAACTGTGCAGTCCAGCAAATGTCATGCCGTCCCTGCGCCCATTTCTCTCCTTTCCTTAGCTCCGGGACTCTCTTGACATATGTAGGACTTAATCCCAGTCTCCTGATATACCTTTTATCACCAAACTTCTCCCCCTCCAAACCCTTCACAAATGACTTGACCAGGTTTTTTTGGAGTAAATGGCCTTGACGGCCTTTTATTAATGAATTATAACATTAATTAAATAACATCTTCATAAATAACCATTCAACTTTAATATATATATACTTTTAGTGTCATAAAGTGAAACAAATAGATTGGTCACTGCGAACAACTTCTTTTAAACTTTAGGCCTCCAGTCGGAAACCCCTGACTCGGAGACGGTGCCCAACCTTCGCAGTGACCTACCCCTTTTAACCCTTCCCGGTTAACCCCTCGTAACCGGAAAGTACCATAACCAACCCCCATCCCATGGATGGGTACCAGAAACAACCCCCCATCCTTTCATGGATGGGTACCAGAAACAACCCCCATCCTTTCATGGATGGGTACCAGAAACAACTCCCAACCTTTCATGGATGGGTACCAGAAACAACCCCCATCCCATGGATGGGTACCAGAAACAACCCCCATCCTTTCATGGATGGGTACCATAAAAACAACCCCCATCCCCATGGATGGGTACCATAAAAACAACCCCCATCCCATGGATGGGTACAACATGTTCATACAAGTAACCTCTATCTTCTCCTTCTCCGGCGACCCAACACTGCCGGTCAACCTGACCTGTCCTTTCCCCCCTTTTTTAACCAACTCAGGGCGGGTGGGTGGGAATCGCTTCCTCCTTCGCTCTACAATTGATGTCACTTCCCCCTCTCTCTTCCTCTCCTCAGCTCTGAGCACCGCCCTCACCCAGCCCCTCCCCCTTTCTAAAAGGGGAAACACTAATCTTAAAATGGCAACTGTGCAGTCCAGCAAATGTCATGCCGTCCCTGCGCCCATTTCTCTCCTTTCCTTAGCTCCGGGACTCTCTTGACATATGTAGGACTTAATCCCAGTCTCCTGATATACCTTTTATCACCAAACTTCTCCCCCTCCAAACCCTTCACAAATGACTTGACCAGGTTTTTTTGGAGTAAATGGCCTTGACGGCCTTTTATTAATGAATTATAACATTAATTAAATAACATCTTCATAAATAACCATTCAACTTTAATATATATATACTTTTAGTGTCATAAAGGGAAACAAATAGATTGGTCACTGCGAACAACTTCTTTTAAACTTTAGGCCTCCAGTCGGAAACCCCTGACTCGGAGACGGTGCCCAACCTTCGCAGTGACCTACCCCTTTTAACCCTTCCCGGTTAACCCCTCGTAACCGGAAAGTACCATAACCAACCCCCATCCCATGGATGGGTACCAGAAACAACCCCCCATCCTTTCATGGATGGGTACCAGAAACAACCCCCATCCTTTCATGGATGGGTACCAGAAACAACTCCCAACCTTTCATGGATGGGTACCAGAAACAACCCCCATCCCATGGATGGGTACCAGAAACAACCCCCATCCTTTCATGGATGGGTACCATAAAAACAACCCCCATCCCCATGGATGGGTACCATAAAAACAACCCCCATCCCATGGATGGGTACAACATGTTCATACAAGTAACCTCTATCTTCTCCTTCTCCGGCGACCCAACACTGCCGGTCAACCTGACCTGTCCTTTCCCCCCTTTTTTAACCAACTCAGGGCGGGTGGGTGGGAATCGCTTCCTCCTTCGCTCTACAATTGATGTCACTTCCCCCTCTCTCTTCCTCTCCTCAGCTCTGAGCACCGCCCTCACCCAGCCCCTCCCCCTTTCTAAAAGGGGAAACACTAATCTTAAAATGGCAACTGTGCAGTCCAGCAAATGTCATGCCGTCCCTGCGCCCATTTCTCTCCTTTCCTTAGCTCCGGGACTCTCTTGACATATGTAGGACTTAATCCCAGTCTCCTGATATACCTTTTATCACCAAACTTCTCCCCCTCCAAACCCTTCACAAATGACTTGACCAGGTTTTTTTGGAGTAAATGGCCTTGACGGCCTTTTATTAATGAATTATAACATTAATTAAATAACATCTTCATAAATAACCATTCAACTTTAATATATATATACTTTTAGTGTCATAAAGGGAAACAAATAGATTGGTCACTGCGAACAACTTCTTTTAAACTTTAGGCCTCCAGTCGGAAACCCCTGACTCGGAGACGGTGCCCAACCTTCGCAGTGACCTACCCCTTTTAACCCTTCCCGGTTAACCCCTCGTAACCGGAAAGTACCATAACCAACCCCCATCCCATGGATGGGTACCAGAAACAACCCCCCATCCTTTCATGGATGGGTACCAGAAACAACCCCCATCCTTTCATGGATGGGTACCAGAAACAACTCCCAACCTTTCATGGATGGGTACCAGAAACAACCCCCATCCCATGGATGGGTACCAGAAACAACCCCCATCCTTTCATGGATGGGTACCATAAAAACAACCCCCATCCCCATGGATGGGTACCATAAAAACAACCCCCATCCCATGGATGGGTACAACATGTTCATACAAGTAACCTCTATCTTCTCCTTCTCCAGCGACCCAACACTGCTGGTCAACCTGACCTGTCCTTTCCCCCCTTTTTTAACCAACTCAGGGCGGGTGGGTGGTAATCGCTTCCTCCTTCGCTCTACAATTGATGTCACTTCCCCCTCTCTCTTCCTCTCCTCAGCTCTGAGCACCGCCCTCACCCAGCCCCTCCCCCTTTCTAAAAGGGGAAACACTAATCTTAAAATGGCAACTGTGCAGTCCAGCAAATGTCATGCCGTCCCTGCGCCCATTTCTCTCCTTTCCTTAGCTCCGGGACTCTCTTGACATATGTAGGACTTAATCCCAGTCTCCTGATATACCTTTTATCACCAAACTTCTCCCCCTCCAAACCCTTCACAAATGACTTGACCAGGTTTTTTTGCAGTAAATGGCCTTGACGGCCTTTTATTAATGAATTATAACATTAATTAAATAACATCTTCATAAATAACCATTCAACTTTAATATATATATACTTTTAGTGTCATAAAGGGAAACAAATAGATTGGTCACTGCGAACAACTTCTTTTAAACTTTAGGCCTCCAGTCGGAAACCCCTGACTCGGAGACGGTGCCCAACCTTCGCAGTGACCTACCCCTTTTAACCCTTCCCGGTTAACCCCTCGTAACCGGAAAGTACCATAACCAACCCCCATCCCATGGATGGGTACCAGAAACAACCCCCCATCCTTTCATGGATGGGTACCAGAAACAACCCCCATCCTTTCATGGATGGGTACCAGAAACAACTCCCAACCTTTCATGGATGGGTACCAGAAACAACCCCCATCCCATGGATGGGTACCAGAAACAACCCCCATCCTTTCATGGATGGGTACCATAAAAACAACCCCCATCCCCATGGATGGGTACCATAAAAACAACCCCCATCCCATGGATGGGTACAACATGTTCATACAAGTAACCTCTATCTTCTCCTTCTCCAGCGACCCAACACTGCTGGTCAACCTGACCTGTCCTTTCCCCCCTTTTTTAACCAACTCAGGGCGGGTGGGTGGTAATCGCTTCCTCCTTCGCTCTACAATTGATGTCACTTCCCCCTCTCTCTTCCTCTCCTCAGCTCTGAGCACCGCCCTCACCCAGCCCCTCCCCCTTTCTAAAAGGGGAAACACTAATCTTAAAATGGCAACTGTGCAGTCCAGCAAATGTCATGCCGTCCCTGCGCCCATTTCTCTCCTTTCCTTAGCTCCGGGACTCTCTTGACATATGTAGGACTTAATCCCAGTCTCCTGATATACCTTTTATCACCAAACTTCTCCCCCTCCAAACCTTTCACAAATGACTTGACCAGGTTTTTTTGGAGTAAATGGCCTTGACGGCCTTTTATTAATGAATTATAACATTAATTAAATAACATCTTCATAAATAACCATTCAACTTTAATATATATATACTTTTAGTGTCATAAAGGGAAACAAATAGATTGGTCACTGCGAACAACTTCTTTTAAACTTTAGGCCTCCAGTCGGAAACCCCTGACTCGGAGACGGTGCCCAACCTTCGCAGTGACCTACCCCTTTTAACCCTTCCCGGTTAACCCCTCATAACCGGAAAGTACCATAACCAACCCCCATCCCATGGATGGGTACCAGAAACAACCCCCCATCCTTTCATGGATGGGTACCAGAAACAACCCCCATCCTTTCATGGATGGGTACCAGAAACAACTCCCAACCTTTCATGGATGGGTACCAGAAACAACCCCCATCCCATGGATGGGTACCAGAAACAACCCCCATCCTTTCATGGATGGGTACCATAAAAACAACCCCCATCCCCATGGATGGGTACCATAAAAACAACCCCCATCCCATGGATGGGTACAACATGTTCATACAAGTAACCTCTATCTTCTCCTTCTCCAGCGACCCAACACTGCCGGTCAACCTGACCTGTCCTTTCCCCC
Source organism: Lithobates septentrionalis (assembly GCA_037952835.1). NCBI lineage: Eukaryota > Metazoa > Chordata > Amphibia > Anura > Ranidae > Lithobates > Lithobates septentrionalis. Next base: position 229,962 of record JBBDGP010001178.1, on the reverse strand, counting down.
CTTTTTTAACCAACTCAGGGCGGGTGGGTGGGAATCGCTTCCTCCTTCGCTCTACAATTGATGTCACTTCCCCCTCTCTCTTCCTCTCCTCAGCTCTGAGCACCGCCCTCACCCAGCCCCTCCCCCTTTCTAAAAGGGGAAACACTAATCTTAAAATGGCAACTGTGCAGTCCAGCAAATGTCATGCCGTCCCTGCGCCCATTTCTCTCCTTTCCTTAGCTCCGGGACTCTCTTGACATATGTAGGACTTAATCCCAGTCTCCTGATATACCTTTTATCACCAAACTTCTCCCCCTCCAAACCCTTCACAAATGACTTGACCAGGTTTTTTTGGAGTAAATGGCCTTGACGGCCTTTTATTAATGAATTATAACATTAATTAAATAACATCTTCATAAATAACCATTCAACTTTAATATATATATACTTTTAGTGTCATAAAGGGAAACAAATAGATTGGTCACTGCGAACAACTTCTTTTAAACTTTAGGCCTCCAGTCGGAAACCCCTGACTCGGAGACGGTGCCCAACCTTCGCAGTGACCTACCCCTTTTAACCCTTCCCGGTTAACCCCTCGTAACCGGAAAGTACCATAACCAACCCCCATCCCATGGATGGGTACCAGAAACAACCCCCCATCCTTTCATGGATGGGTACCAGAAACAACCCCCATCCTTTCATGGATGGGTACCAGAAACAACTCCCAACCTTTCATGGATGGGTACCAGAAACAACCCCCATCCCATGGATGGGTACCAGAAACAACCCCCATCCTTTCATGGATGGGTACCATAAAAACAACCCCCATCCCCATGGATGGGTACCATAAAAACAACCCCCATCCCATGGATGGGTACAACATGTTCATACAAGTAACCTCTATCTTCTCCTTCTCCGGCGACCCAACACTGCCGGTCAACCTGACCTGTCCTTTCCCCCCTTTTTTAACCAACTCAGGGCGGGTGGGTGGGAATCGCTTCCTCCTTCGCTCTACAATTGATGTCACTTCCCCCTCTCTCTTCCTCTCCTCAGCTCTGAGCACCGCCCTCACCCAGCCCCTCCCCCTTTCTAAAAGGGGAAACACTAATCTTAAAATGGCAACTGTGCAGTCCAGCAAATGTCATGCCGTCCCTGCGCCCATTTCTCTCCTTTCCTTAGCTCCGGGACTCTCTTGACATATGTAGGACTTAATCCCAGTCTCCTGATATACCTTTTATCACCAAACTTCTCCCCCTCCAAACCCTTCACAAATGACTTGACCAGGTTTTTTTGGAGTAAATGGCCTTGACGGCCTTTTATTAATGAATTATAACATTAATTAAATAACATCTTCATAAATAACCATTCAACTTTAATATATATATACTTTTAGTGTCATAAAGGGAAACAAATAGATTGGTCACTGCGAACAACTTCTTTTAAACTTTAGGCCTCCAGTCGGAAACCCCTGACTCGGAGACGGTGCCCAACCTTCGCAGTGACCTACCCCTTTTAACCCTTCCCGGTTAACCCCTCGTAACCGGAAAGTACCATAACCAACCCCCATCCCATGGATGGGTACCAGAAACAACCCCCCATCCTTTCATGGATGGGTACCAGAAACAACCCCCATCCTTTCATGGATGGGTACCAGAAACAACTCCCAACCTTTCATGGATGGGTACCAGAAACAACCCCCATCCCATGGATGGGTACCAGAAACAACCCCCATCCTTTCATGGATGGGTACCATAAAAACAACCCCCATCCCCATGGATGGGTACCATAAAAACAACCCCCATCCCATGGATGGGTACAACATGTTCATACAAGTAACCTCTATCTTCTCCTTCTCCAGCGACCCAACACTGCTGGTCAACCTGACCTGTCCTTTCCCCCCTTTTTTAACCAACTCAGGGCGGGTGGGTGGTAATCGCTTCCTCCTTCGCTCTACAATTGATGTCACTTCCCCCTCTCTCTTCCTCTCCTCAGCTCTGAGCACCGCCCTCACCCAGCCCCTCCCCCTTTCTAAAAGGGGAAACACTAATCTTAAAATGGCAACTGTGCAGTCCAGCAAATGTCATGCCGTCCCTGCGCCCATTTCTCTCCTTTCCTTAGCTCCGGGACTCTCTTGACATATGTAGGACTTAATCCCAGTCTCCTGATATACCTTTTATCACCAAACTTCTCCCCCTCCAAACCTTTCACAAATGACTTGACCAGGTTTTTTTGGAGTAAATGGCCTTGACGGCCTTTTATTAATGAATTATAACATTAATTAAATAACATCTTCATAAATAACCATTCAACTTTAATATATATATACTTTTAGTGTCATAAAGGGAAACAAATAGATTGGTCACTGCGAACAACTTCTTTTAAACTTTAGGCCTCCAGTCGGAAACCCCTGACTCGGAGACGGTGCCCAACCTTCGCAGTGACCTACCCCTTTTAACCCTTCCCGGTTAACCCCTCGTAACCGGAAAGTACCATAACCAACCCCCATCCCATGGATGGGTACCAGAAACAACCCCCCATCCTTTCATGGATGGGTACCAGAAACAACCCCCATCCTTTCATGGATGGGTACCAGAAACAACTCCCAACCTTTCATGGATGGGTACCAGAAACAACCCCCATCCCATGGATGGGTACCAGAAACAACCCCCATCCTTTCATGGATGGGTACCATAAAAACAACCCCCATCCCCATGGATGGGTACCATAAAAACAACCCCCATCCCATGGATGGGTACAACATGTTCATACAAGTAACCTCTATCTTCTCCTTCTCCAGCGACCCAACACTGCCGGTCAACCTGACCTGTCCTTTCCCCCCTTTTTTAACCAACTCAGGGCGGGTGGGTGGGAATCGCTTCCTCCTTCGCTCTACAATTGATGTCACTTCCCCCTCTCTCTTCCTCTCCTCAGCTCTGAGCACCGCCCTCACCCAGCCCCTCCCCCTTTCTAAAAGGGGAAACACTAATCTTAAAATGGCAACTGTGCAGTCCAGCAAATGTCATGCCGTCCCTGCGCCCATTTCTCTCCTTTCCTTAGCTCCGGGACTCTCTTGACATATGTAGGACTTAATCCCAGTCTCCTGATATACCTTTTATCACCAAACTTCTCCCCCTCCAAACCCTTCACAAATGACTTGACCAGGTTTTTTTGGAGTAAATGGCCTTGACGGCCTTTTATTAATGAATTATAACATTAATTAAATAACATCTTCATAAATAACCATTCAACTTTAATATATATATACTTTTAGTGTCATAAAGGGAAACAAATAGATTGGTCACTGCGAACAACTTCTTTTAAACTTTAGGCCTCCAGTCGGAAACCCCTGACTCGGAGACGGTGCCCAACCTTCGCAGTGACCTACCCCTTTTAACCCTTCCCGGTTAACCCCTCGTAACCGGAAAGTACCATAACCAACCCCCATCCCATGGATGGGTACCAGAAACAACCCCCCATCCTTTCATGGATGGGTACCAGAAACAACCCCCATCCTTTCATGGATGGGTACCAGAAACAACTCCCAACCTTTCATGGATGGGTACCAGAAACAACCCCCATCCCATGGATGGGTACCAGAAACAACCCCCATCCTTTCATGGATGGGTACCATAAAAACAACCCCCATCCCCATGGATGGGTACCATAAAAACAACCCCCATCCCATGGATGGGTACAACATGTTCATACAAGTAACCTCTATCTTCTCCTTCTCCAGCGACCCAACACTGCCACAGCACGAAAGGGGTAACACCTTACCCTTGCGTGCACCCCCACACCCTCCGACCATGCTGTATGCCTTCCTGAAGGTACAGCCCACAAACAGTCCCCACATTATTAAGATGTACCCCAACACTCCTCGGGTACCTCCATGTATCCAGCACCAGCTCTCTGTGACGTATGGCCAACCCCCGTTTTCATGAAAAATCTGCTCCCATCCTTATGCGGCCCTGTCCACCTTCTTACTTGACCGAGCCTACGGCCATGACATCCTTCCCACCATATTAGACCATACTATAAACATACCTGGGTAAACCGCTAATACACGTACAAACATTGCATTATTACTTCCCGAATGAGGTCCCCCGTAAATTTGGCTCCCATACTTTTTTTTTTTTTTTTTTTTTTTTTTTTTCATGTGTAACCGCAGAAACCTCCAGGGACAAGTACAAACGGGAGAATCTGCGTACTTGCCTCAACCTTATCCCACCGCATGCCAAGGACCTAAATGCACCTGACCCAAACCACCAGCCTGTGGATAAGTGACTGCCTACCGTTCAGCCGAATCTCCGCTCTTCTGAAACCCCCTAATAAACATAGGAGTGACCAAGTATACAAACTGGCCCGCCTCGCGACCTGTGAACAAAAAGAAATGACAGCACAAACCACATAAAACCTCAATCCACCACACAGTATACCCATAGCCCACAATCATGTGAAACATATTACCGCATCAACTGTGGCGAATGAACCACTTACATCTATCCGAGTCCCACTTACCAATGCAACAAACTGCTTCCGATCGCAGGCCCGCATGGACACCTCTGTTGCTGCCCCATCCGAAAGGGATGAGGAAAGAAACTTTTGTGGTCATACCAAGTTGCTGACACCCCTCTTCTGACCGACACATGCTGGAACTTGTGATACGGGCGCACCTGTCATCATGTATAAGAAAGGAATCCTCGACCCCAGGCCGCATGTCCCGACCAAAGAAAGCTAGTGCAAATGTTGCCCGCAATAAAGCCCTTTCATAAGGAGAGCTGTAGCCCTTTAGCAACCCGAAAACAAAAACTATAACATCTCGAAGGAGACCTTCAGACTCCCGTCCCTCTTCTTGTCCCCGACCTGTACCCATACACCGTCTGTTTTATCCTAAAAATCTTTAGTGTGGTGCTGCTGCCCCTTGGCACTTAAAAGAAAGGCAAAAAACCTGCCAATTGGCAGTACATAGCAGCTGCCGAGATACCCCATTCTAATACCATATTAATACATAGAGAACTGTATGCATTACTTTGTGACCTGTCTGGGGCCATAACAATCCTACTAAGCACGCAAACCATTCCTACCATAGCTTTTAAAATAGGCATACCCCGCACTCCTAAGTAGTCTTTTATCCTCTTTACTGCAGTCCCAAAGTAGGCCCGCTTCTGACGACAATTCCCCGAACCTGTCCCACCGAAAACCGGACAAAGGAGCCAAAGTAATACCAATCCCTGATAAGTGTACAGCGTAGAAGAATGTATCCCTAGTAAGCACCGCAGTACCAAATGTCCTAACAACCTGACCACCGGCATAGATGCCGTTGCCAGTAGATAAGCCACCTGTACCACCCCCCAGATAGTCCTAGTTACAACAGACCTTTTTGTTGTAAAAGTATAACCCCCCCAAATTTGAAATGTCGCTCTCGGCACAGGTTCTGCAAAACATACTCTTGAAACAAGCTGGGGGGGCCACAGAGCAACGCTCAATGCTCCCCTGAAACAAGGCTACAACCCCGTGGAGCCTACAGCCTAAGTGACTCATTTCAAGTAACCAACTGATGAGACATGACATCCAAAAACACGCTCACTGAGCGATTCCAGGAAATCCTGCCACACCTGCCAGTCCTCCCAGCAATCTTTAGTAAGGCTCACAAAGTGAGTGGGGGACCCTAATCCCACCGTTGCTGCCGCCAGCAGAAAGCAAACTAAAAACTTTACCCATGGGGATTATGCTTCGAAAACCACATACAGTTTCCCCCTGCAACTATTGTAGTTGACGTAACTATACCTTGCGTACTATCAAGATCCCTTGCACCTCGTCTTATGGCCTCTCTATCTCATCCCTCAGCGGCCCGCATACATATCCATATAAACCATTGAAATTTCTAGGAATGTAATGTTTGCCGGGGAGCCCACTGTTATCCCCAGAGCAAAACGAACCCTACAACGTACCACCAGATATTATAACATCCCCAACAGGATCGCTCCGATATTGGAACCCACTGGGAAAACACCTACAAACTAATCCAGTAAAGCCTGCCCGCTTAGATACTCGCAACATCCCGGGCTGCCCCTTAAAAGAAGAAGCTTAACGCTACGAAGAAGGCACACTAGATGGAGCAGCAAATCAGCCATCAACGATCCACATACTGTGCCCCATTCCCTGTGTCGCCCCATCATCCTAAAAGCTGGCCGTATATACCGGCAATAGCCGAAAAGCCAACTCAATGCCTGACTTGGCCAAACTCAGACCCTTACCCATACCATCGCAACCATGCAGCTGCTGCATCAAAATAAGGGTACTTTACCCCCTAACCTGTGCCGCTGCTCGGACCGGTCATCTACTGTAGAAAAGAAAGCATCCTTTCCAACCGCACCAGAGTAGTCCCTATTGCTACCAGACCCCACAGCACTTACCTTACTTCCCGTAAAAAGCCCTTGGACATTGAATAAGCTCCCGCACCGTCTGAACACATGTGTTGGATTGGACAGTGTGTCCCCAAAATTACACTTGCCTGAAAAAAAAAAACGATTGGGAGCACGACGCTGCCATCAGCTTCATCCACATGGTCCTCATGGGCCCAACGTAGGGACAATCGGACGGCCATCCGTTGCCGAAACTATACGCCATGCCTTGGCCAAACATCACCGCCATAGGTCTTGAGTGCTTCGCTAAAAGCCTCCAAGTAACCCAACCGAGCCGAACTGTGTTCGGGGGTCTTCCTTCCCTATTACACATGCCCATATGGCTGGCGCCTGTAGCCATGTGACAGAGGTACAAGGACTCAGCTAATCTCCCCGTTGTTAGACTCCCACCATCTTGCTTTCTTCTGACTACAGCCTGGCCAGGTTGAACTTATCCAAATGCGCTAACATGAATATCTCTACCCCTTCCTCTTTTCAAATCTTCTGTAATATCTGTCTGCGCATGGGGACCCCGGGGGGCCGTCATAAAACTGCTGTATACTCCACTTTTTCCGGAAGCTGTCAGCCTGACCGAGTCCGCTTTTCCATCCCCAGTCTTGCCCTGGCTATACGGAGCCCATGAGATAAACCGTGAGACTCACCTACCGCCGTGGCCGTCCCCGGTGCTGTCACAGCAGCCTCTCCTGCTCCCTGCGTGCGCCCCCCCTGCCGTAGGAATGGCATGTGGCAGTGCCCATGCCAGCCCCGGTCTACCTTTTATGCCCGGCTTAAAGCGCTGCACCAACTCCTCTTGAGCCCTGCCGCAAATCCACCTAGCCCCGATGTTACCTGTCCGGAGTCCTATCCCTTGTCAATACGGGAGTAAACTTGTCCCACCCAGCTCCCAAAATGACCCTTAAAACCTAATGGTCCCCGGTAGACTATCCCGACCCAACAAACTAATCAGTAAAATAGAAATAAAGTAAAGAATCACACTCACAGGGCTGCCCAGGCCAGGGCCCACCAGCCGTCATTCCTGGAACCACCGCTGCTGGATATCCTTGGCCATCGCACACTCTGACCCGGACCGTGCACTCTCGGATCTGTCCGCTGCCCATCTCCATCCTACCGACCATAGGCTGCATCCCTGCCGGGCCCGCTCCGTTTTCCGTGGGTCTGCGGTGCTGCTCTCGCCATGTTCCCTGACCCGTCCCGCCAGACCAACAAGTTGTTCCTCCGTGACAGGCTCTTGCGCTTACTGCTTGGCTGTGGCCTCGTCGCCTGACCTCCGCTGTCGCTCCCCCACAACCCTGCGCTTCTCTTGGACCCTCCGCTTTGCTGCATGGGACTGTGGGCCACGTAGGCTGTCTGGCCCCCCCATCCTGAAGTGTATGTGTTCCCTCGCTGGGCCGGCTGGCTGCCTATATCCTCCCCCGCAGCTCCCACCGCCTTCTCCGTGTGTCTGTGATGAGCCAGGAGGGACCAGAGCCATGCGCTGTACTGGGCTCCCCCCCGCCGTGCCCCTGCCCCCTTGACAGGTCCCGCTCCGCTACCTGTTCTTCTGGCTCCGCTGTGCGCTGGGGTCAGGAGTTTTACTCCCCTCTGCTTGTTGCTGCTTCTTAGAGCCACCATTGCCTGCGTCTGAGCTGACACTTCCGGCCGCCGTGCACGAGGTGCCGCCGCCCCCCTCTGTCTGTTGCCGCTCAGCCGACTGCCTCCATGGCTGCTGTCAGGGCTTACAGCCAGTCCGCTCCTTGTGCAGCGACCGCCGCTCTGACCTGGGTGATGAAGCCCTCCAACGATGACATGCTGCCCGTACAGTAAGAGAGGAGGAGAGGAGGATACAGAGCGGTGAGGGTGAGCTGTGCAATCGCTTCCTCCTTCGCTCTACAATTGATGTCACTTCCCCCTCTCTCTTCCTCTCCTCAGCTCTGAGCACCGCCCTCACCCAGCCCCTCCCCCTTTCTAAAAGGGGAAACACTAATCTTAAAATGGCAACTGTGCAGTCCAGCAAATGTCATGCCGTCCCTGCGCCCATTTCTCTCCTTTCCTTAGCTCCGGGACTCTCTTTTGCAGAAGGAGAACATCACCTACCGCTGGGGTTTTCCCTTCAACCTTACTGCAAAGCATCAGGGCAAATCCGCCGTACTGAGATACCCAGAGGACCTGCGCACTTTCTGCAACATCCTTGAAATTCCAGCACCAAAGTTACCGGACTGGGACATTGTCGCAACCCCACCACCACCGCCTACAATCTGGCAGAGAGTGTCTTCCTCCAATCGACCCCGGGACTCTGACCCGCAACGCAAGCCCGCCAAACAAAAGAATCGCTGAGATGCAAGCACTGACTCTAGATAAATAAAGGACATGAGCACTTAGGCTCAATATATAAGCCAAGTTAGACTGCAGTTTATTTTAGTTTGTCTAATGCAACTCCAGTTTAGGACCCCCGAGATTGCCCCCCTATGCTGAATTTTACCTTATCATCTAGGGCTTAAGTCAGATGAGCTCTGGAGAGATGGGTATAGCTTCCGTTCCCTATCACCCCCCCTCGATAGTTTAATAGGCATCAGCGCAGGGTCGCAGACTATGTGCTGTAGAATTGTTATTTTCGGCTGGCTACGGGCTCCCCTGTGCCCCTCTCCACCCCTCTTTCTAGGGGTGGGGGGGCCCAGGGGACTCCGTCCAGTCCTAGGCCTACTGGCCTATATAGGTTTGCTAGGAATGTACATTTTCCATGTTTTTTGTACTCTAACAGTGTTCTTTTCTCTCTCTGACCTTTCTCTTCCCTTTCCTACCCAGCCATCACCAAACCTACCCAGCCATCTTCGAGCAAACTCGTGGTTTCCTCCCGGAGAGGGTCTGCCCCGAGCCCCAGTCCTGAATGCAGGTGCATCAACACCAGGTGAGCATCTTATCATCTACCACACACACTGCCATGGCTAAGATTCTCTCCTTAAATGTACACGGATTAAACTCCAATAAAAAACGGCATCTGGCGCTGAGGGAATTCAGACAGTCAGGGGCAGATATCATTATGATCCAGGAGACTCATTATGACAAGGGGGGCTCCTTCGCATTCGCCTCCAGATACTACTCCCAGATCTATATGGCTTCGGGTACCCACAAAAGGGCAGGAGTGGCCATACTTGTTAAGAGGGGAGCTCCCTTCGCTTGCGTGACCCAGCACTGTGATCCTCATGGCCACTTCATAATCCTACAGGGCCTATGGCAATCACAGGAAGTTACCCTGTGTACTCTGTATGCACCGAACGCCAAACAACACAGCTTTCTATCCAAGGTGTACGCCCGCCTCTTTAAAGTCACACCAAAGGTCTTGGTAATAGGGGGCGACTTCAACCTTACCCATTCATCCTATGCTGATCGCCAGACGGTGGGCCCCCAAGCAGCATCACCCAGAGTCCTTAGAAACTCGAGACTATTCAGACAAATCTCCAGACGATATGCGCTCTTTGATGCGTGGAGGGCTCTCCGCCCAGGCGATCGGCAGTATACGTTCTACTCGGCCCCACACCGTACCCACTCCAGGATAGACTACTTTTTTGTCAACAACCACACCTTACAACTCACTCGCAAGGCTCAAATACTCCCGATTTCATGGTCTGACCATGCCCCTATTTTACTCACCATAGATCTAGACCCAGCCTTCCGTAGACCTTATAATTGGAAGCTTAACACTTTCCTCCTCCAACACCAGCCCTCTCAGGCAGAATTAACTTCCACTCTCCAGCTCTATTTTAAAGAGAATAATAATCAGGAAGTCTCGTCCGCCACGCTTTGGGAAGCCCATAAGGCGGTCCTCCGAGGTAAATGCATAGCACTCTCCACAGCACTAAAAAAAGATGCCCAAGCCGCAAAAGTGAAAGCGGAAAGAGAACTCAAAACACTAGAACACAAGCTCCAAACTAACCCCACAGTACCCTTGCTTAAAAAAATAACAAACCTACGTATGACTCTTCGGGACCTGGCCCTAGGTCAGGTAGAGAAAGCCTTGACCAGACTGAAACAAATGTTTTATGACAAAGGCAATAAGGCCCATTCTCTCCTGGCCAACAAACTCCGTGAACGCACCCACATGCTATCCCCAAATCAGATTAAAAACAAATCAGGTCAGCTACTATCTCATCCAGTGGACATTGCCCACACCTTCGCAGATTTCTACAAAAATCTGTACAACAGCCCTGACATACCCAGTAACCCTCCCTCCCTAGACCTATCCCAAAAGATGCGACAATATTTAGAACAGAGCGGTATCCCAAAACTCCAACTATCCAACCTGCAATCGCTTAATGCACAGATCTCGGAGGAAGAATTAGAATTGACTATCAAATCCCTACCATCCCATAAAGCCCCTGGCCCGGACGGCTTTCCCTATGAATATTATAAGACATTTCTTCATCAGTTACTCCCCCATATGTGTAGGCTGTTTAATACCTTCCTCCGTGACACCCCCATCCCCCTAGATATGCAGCGATCATATATCACCCTAATCCCCAAACCAGACAAAGATTCATCCCTATGCGCCAATTATAGACCCATTGCCCTCCTGAACTCCGACCTAAAAATTTTCACTAAGCTTTTATCCAACCGCCTAAACATGATCCTTCCATCACTGGTCCACAAGGATCAGGTGGGGTTTGTCCCAATGCGGCAAGCAGGTGACAACACCAGAAGGGTGATTGATCTGGTGGACGTGGCGGGCAGGGGGGGACTCACCTCCATGCTACTGAGCCTTGACGCCGAGAAGGCTTTTGACCGTCTGGGGTGGCCCTTCCTGTTCGCCACGCTGACCCACATGGGCTTTCGTGGACCTTTTATGCGAGCAATCAGGCACCTTTACTCCAACCCCTCATCACAGGTCAGAACCCCCTTCGCACTTTCCACACCTTTTTCGGTGGCAAATGGCACCAGGCAGGGGTGCCCATTGTCGCCCCTCCTATTCGCACTATGTGTGGAACCCCTGGCCGCCACGATCCGGAATAACCAGGACATAAGGGGGATAATGGTTAGAGATAGGGAATTTAAGATCTCCCTATTTGCTGATGATATCATCCTTACACTGACCCAACCCCATACCACCCTCCCGGTCCTACATAGGGAACTAGATAACTTTAGAGCTCTCTCAGGTTACAAAATCAATGCATCAAAATCAGAAGCCCTGCCTATACATATCCCTGCTACTGAACTCACACTATTAAAAGCCAACTTCCACTATAGCTGGAAAACTACAGCTCTGAAATATTTAGGAACCTTTATTACTCCAAAATACGATACCTTATACCAAGAAAACTTCCCACCCCTCTTTCGCTCCATTAGAGCATCACTGGCACAGTGGAAAAAACACCATATCTCCCTTTTAGGCCGCATAGCCTCTATTAAAATGACCATCCTCCCGAAGCTCCTATATCTCTTCCAAACACTCCCTATCCCTATACCACTCAAACACTTGAAAAAGCTCCAGGCGGACTTACTCCAATTTGTTTGGAACTATAAAAGGCATAGGATACCGAGGACGGTAATGCTGGCGTCACGTAACGAGGGAGGCCTGGCATTCCCTGATATTATTAAATATTACCAGGCTGCGCAATTAAAAGCGATAGCCTCATGGTTTACTCATAAATCATATAACAAATGGACTGAAATTGAAAAGCTTTGGCTAGCCCCAATACACCCGAACAACCTGCTATGGAGTGCGAATGCGGAGGTACCCCCCGATCGGATGCTAGGCCCCATGTCTCTGCTACGGCGGACTTGGCGCACGCTGGCCCGACCTCATAAACTATCCTCAGAGAAATCACCAATGACCTCCTTTATCTGCAATCCCAAAGTGCCAGATAGTCTAACACATCAGATGTCCTACCCCTGGTCCTCTAGAAACCTATTCCATTTTGGGAGTATAGTGGAACCCAGATCCCGTAAATTATTACCTTTTTCTGAATTACAAGCAAAACATGGCTTGCCGAAACAGGCATTCTATGGATACTTACAAATCCGACACTACGCACTAACTATAACCTCGAACCTGCAGTTCTCTCCCCCAACCTCCTTTGAAACTATAATATTGGAGGGGAATGCCCAGAAGGGTATCATATCAGGAATCTACAAGATTTTAAATACCTTCTCCCTGGAAGAGCAAGGAAAGCACGCTTACATGCTTAAATGGGAGAAAATACTTGATGAGGAACTCCCTATAGCACAGTGGCAGGCGATCTGGAACCAGACAGCAAACAGTTCATTATGCACTCTTTATAAGGAAAATGCATACAAAATTTTATTCTTCTGGTATATGACCCCAGAGGTGCTCCATGCAATTTTCCCGACTAGTTCAGATCGATGCTGGCGCTGTCAGGGAGGAAAAGGCACCCTCATACATATCTATTGGGAGTGCCCGCTGATTACCCCCTTTTGGGACAAGGTTCAACTCCTTCTGTCCCATCGCTTGGAAATGCAGGTCCGAGCTTCTCCAAAGTTCTTCTTACTGGGACTATCACCACTTAAACTACGCACACCATATAAGAAATTAGTAAGACACATACTCACAGCAGCCAGATGCCTAGTAGCCCTAAACTGGAAACGCCGTTCCCCACCCTCTCCTGAAGATCTTTACTCGAGAATTAAAGATATTGAACTGATGGAGAAAATGACGGCTAGGATGCAGGACAGACTGGAGGCTCACAACGGGGTCTGGGAACTGTGGCATCTCCGGGAGGACCCACCATGACCAGGTATCAACCTTACTCAGATGGCCTACTGTATATCTCCCTCTCTCTTCCCCCTTATTTTTTCTCTCTCTCTCTTTTTCTATTCCTTCTTCTATATCACAGATTTTAAAATATCTGAGTTCTCATAGATATTACTCTACTATAATGTAACTGGATTAACATCCTCTATCTACAAAAGGAATTGCTATAAGTTAAACGATGAGATATCTTTGAAACATAGCACGAATTTAACACCCTTGCTTCATATATATTTGTTTAATAGTGGATAAGATATGTTGGATAATATTTACAACTTTCCATGCTTCTTTACTCTGTAATGCAACTGAGAATGATAACAATAATAAAAACTGTTATTTGAAAAAAAAAAAAAAAAATTTAAAAAAGTGTGTTTTTTCCCCAAAAAATGCGTTTGAAAATCGCTGCGCAAATACTGTGTGAAAAAAAAAAAATGAAACACCCACCATTTTAATCTGTAGGGCATTTGCTTTAAAATAATATATAAGGTTTGGGGGTTCAAAGTAATTTTCTTGCAAAAAAAAATAATTTTTTCATGTAATCAAAAAGTGTCAGAAAGGGCTTTGTGTTCAAGTGGTTAGAAGAGTGGGTGATGTGTGACATAAGCTTCTAAATGTTGTGCATAAAATGCCAGGACAGTTCAAACCCCCCCCCCCCAAATGACCCCATTTTGGAAAGTAGACACCCCAAGCTATTTGCTGAGAGGCATGTCGAGTCCATGGAATATTTTATATTGTGACACAAGTAGCGGGAAAGAGACAAATTTTTTTTTATTTTTTTTGCACAAAGTTGTCACTAAATGTTATATTGCTCAAACATGCCATGGGAATATGTGAAATTACACCCCAAAATAAATTCTGTTGCTTCTCCTGAGTACGGGGATACCACATGTGCGGGACTTTTTGGGAGCCTAGCCGCGCACAGGACCCCGAAAACCAAGCACCGCCTTCAGGCTTTCTAAGGCCGTAAATTTTTGATTTCACTCTTCACTGCCTATCACAGTTTCGGAGGCCATGGAATGCCCAGGTGGCACAACCCCCCCCCCCCAAATTACCCCATTTTGGAAAGTAGACACCCCAAGCTATTTGCTGAGAGGTATAGTGAGTATTTTGCAGACCTCACTTTTTGTCACAAAGTTTTGAAAATTGAAAAAAGAAAAAAAAATTTTTTTTTTCTGGTCTTTCTTCATTTTCAAAAACAAATGAGAGCTGCAAAATACTCACCATGCCTCTCAGCAAATAGCTTGGGGTGTCTACTTTCCAAAATGGGGTCATTTGGGGGGGTTTGTGCCATCTTGGCATTTTATGGCCTTCAAAACTGTGATAGGTAGTGAGGAGTAAAATCAAAAATGTATGCCCTTAGAAATCCTGAAGGTGGTGCTGGGTTTTCGGGGCCCCGTACGCGGCTAGGCTCCCAAAAAGTGCCACACATGTGGTATCCCCGTACTCAGGAGAAGCAGCTGAATGTATTTTGGGGTGCAATTCCACATATGCCCATGGCCTGTGTGAGCAATATATCATTTAGTGACAACTTTTTGTAAATTTTTATTTTTTTTTGTCATTATTCAATCACTTTGGACAAAAAAAATAAATATTCAATGGGTTCAACATGCCTCTCAGCAATTTCCTTGGGGTGTCTACTTTCCAAAATGGGGTCATTTGGGGGGGGGTTTGTACTGCCCTGCCATTTTAGCACCTCAAGAAATGACATAGGCAGTCATAAACTAAAAGCTGTGTAAATTCCAGAAAATGTACCCTAGTTTGTAGACGCTATAACTTTTGCGTAAACCAATAAATATACGCTTATTGACATTTATTTTACCAAAGACATGTGGCCGAATACATTTTGGCCTAAATGTATGACTAAAATTTAGTTTATTGGATTTTTTTTATAACAAAAAGTAGAAAATATCATTTTTTTTCAAAATTTTCAGTCTTTTTCCGTTTATAGCGCAAAAAATAAAAACGGCAGAGGTGATCAAATACCATCAAAAGAAAGCTCTATTTGTGGGAAGAAAAGGACGCAAATTTCGTTTGGGTAGAGCATTGCATGACCGCGCAATTAGCAGTTAAAGCGACGCAGTGCCGAATTGTAAAAAGTGCTCTGGTCAGGAAGGGGGTAAATCCTTCCGGGGCTGAAGTGGTTAAAGTGCCGTCGTATATGTACAGGAGCCGGTCGGCAATTGGTTAAAGTTGAAACCCGGCTATACTAACTAACCTGTAGCATAATCTCTAACCTCTTCCAATCTAATGAGAACCTTTAAGGCCACAGACCGCTGACATGCTTCAATATGTAGTGGGTTGTGAGGCATAAAGGGTGCAAAGGTAGTAAAAGTCATTGGGCGCCAGACACTTCTTGGATGCAGAAGAGGTTTTATTTCTATTAACAGTCCTTTTATATTTTGCAAGGGAAAGAGGGTTGGGGCCAGTACACCCTTAAGTAGTTGCAATTTCAATAGGCAGACTCTAAGGCTTTAATAGGAGGACAGTCATACAGGGAAAGGCCCCAGCAAGGTGCCACTTCTGCACTTGCAGGTATGCTTTCTCCTATGGCTACAGTACTTAACAGTTCCTAATTCAAACTTAACAATTCTCTCAGCTTTACTACAACTTCTAGTTGTAGTTCTTCAGCCCCTTGAGCTCCTGGTCTCTCACTGGACCCTCTGATTCACTAACTCTGAATTCCGTGAGCTCCTCAAGGCTTTTGCGGTGGTATCTCCCTCAAGCGTCACCCCCGCTTCCCTGCTGGGCCCCTAGATTGGAACTTCAGGTACCTTTCAAGCTTCACCCCCGCTGACTGGCCCAATCTCCGGCCTAGCAGCCCGGGGCAGACGACACACGTCCACCCAGATGGCAGTCCGGGTGGCACAGAACACAGATCACCTGACTCCACCCGAATATATAGGCTCTCCCAGCAGACCAAGGGATCCAAGAAAACCCCTGCCCATTGGCTGAGATACCCCATATACCCTTAGCCTGACCTTGAGTTGTCCTTCTCATATCTAGTACCACCAAGTGCCCGGCCACCTAGTGGTAGAAGAGAAAAGTACAAGGCCAAACTTAGGGAGAAATCAATGGATCTCTAACAATTTAACTATGGTAGCTACCCCTGACAAGAAATTTGGCGAGGAGCTCCCTGACTAAACCCCAGGGTGCTACAACCCTGTAGAAGAAAGATGCTTATACTTACCTATTGCCAGGGTGCTCCGGTCCGGTTATGTGGTCTTCCCAGCAGCCGGTTTCAGGGGAGAGAAATGAATGCTGACAATGGGATGGGAAGCCTGGGCTGTTATGTCAACAATAGGATTACTATGGGGGACCCATTGCTGGCTGTCCCTTCTCTCCCCTGAAGCCAGCCTCTGGAAGCCAGTCACATGACCAGACCAGAGCGGTCTGAAAATAGGCAAGTATAAGCATCTTCCTTCTACAAGGTAGTCAGTACAGAAGTTAAAAGGGGGGGTGGGAAAAGTTTTAAGCTTAGTTAATTCTAGCCCAGACTTTCCGGTTACATAAAAAGGTGTTATTTGTTTGAAATGTACTATCTATTTATTGGACCCAATTAGCCATTTTCCCTCCCCGGTGTCTCTGTGACTCGTTAGTGTTACAAGGTCTCAGATGTGAATGGGGAACAGGTGTGTTAAATTTGGTGTTATTGCTCTCACTCTTTCATACTGGTCATTGGAAGTTCAACATGGCACCTCATGGCAAAGAACTCTCTGAGGATCTAAAAAAATTTGGACATTTTCACTTAGGGGTGTACTCACTTTTGTTGCCAGCGGTTTAGACATTAATCACTTGCTTACTGGGCACCTAAACCCCTCTCCTGCCCAGACCAATTTTCAGCTTTTAGCACTGTCACTCTTTGAATGACAATTGCGTGGTCATACAACACTGTACCCAAATGAAATTTTTATCATTTTTTTCCCCACAAATAGAATTTTGGTGGTATTTGATCACCTCTGGTTTTATATTTTGTTAATACATTTTGCAAACAGGTAATTTTTCTCCTTCATTGATGTACGCTGATGAGGTTACACTGATGGGCACTGATAGGCTGTGCTGATGGGCACTGATAAGGCGACACTGATGGGCACTGATAAGGCGGCACTGATGGGCACTAATAGGCGGCACTGGTGGGCACTAATAGGCGGCATTGGTGGGCAGTGATGAGGTGGCACTGGTGGGCACTGATGGGTGGCACTAATGGGCGGCACTGAAGAGCACTAATAGGTGGCACTGATAGCTGACACGGATGGGCACTGATGGGTGGCAGTGATGGGCACTGTTCGGCACTGGTAGGCGACACTGATAGGCAGCACTGCTAGGTGGCACTGATGAGGCACCACTGGTGAGCATTGATAGGTGGCACTCGTGGGCATTGATATGTGGCACTGATGTACTGGTGGGCACTGATTGGTGGTCACTGTGGGCACATATGAGGCATCTTCGCCTCTCCCTGCTCGGGACCGATGTCCCTTCAACAGGAGCCGGTGATCGGCTTTTAAGAAAAAAAAAAAGATTACCGATTCTCTGTTTACATCACGTGATCAGCTGTCATTGGCTGACAGCTGATCACGTGGTAAGGGGTCGGGATCGACCCCTTACTCCGATTTGTGATCACCCGAGTCTCATTGACTCGCGGCCAGCTTGAAAAGGGGAGGAAATCTATTAACGCCCTCCCGGCAAAGCAGATCCGTGCTGTAGCCGTCATTCAGCTATAAAGCGGATCTGAAGGAGTTAATGGCTGTGTGTTGAGTTATTTTGTGGGGACAGCAAATTTACACTGTTATACAAGCTGAACACTTACTACTTTACGTTGTAGCAAAGTGTTATTTCTTCAGTGTTGTCACATGAAAAGATAGAATAAAATATTTACAAAAATGTGAGGGGTGTACTCACTTTTGTGACATACTTTATCTATTTATTTTTTACAGTATCTACCTATCTAGTACCAGTCTATATACTATGTCTAAGTTAAAGGTTGAATAAAATAAGGTAAAAAAAATGTTGCACTTTATTGCTGTTTACAGTAAGTTAGATTCACTTTTTAAGTCTTTGGACTTTTTATTTTAGAAGAAGGTCAGCAATTGCAGTCTTCATACCCCTCTCTGTAAAAGATGCAAAACTCAGGTGCCAATTTATACCAAGGGCAGCACAGTGGCTAAGTGGTTAGCCCTTTCACCTGGCAGCACTAGAGTTGTTGATACAAATCCCAACTACAGCACTATGTGCCTCGATATGCATAGAGAAAAGTCCCAAACACTGCACACCTAGCAAAGCCATTAGTAAACAGGTGTGCGGTGTTTGGGCCCTTTATCTATGCATATCCACAGTATGTGAAGAGTTAGACAGACTCCTGCCCAGCCAGCACCCATTGCTGGAAACACCGGATGGATTTACAGGAGTTTGAGCGGAGACCATAAAGTGTTACTACACCCACAACAGTAAAATTTGTATATGCAGTAAAGCATACTTGTTATACTCACTGTGGAACCTAATGCTGCGTACAAACGTTGGAAAAAGATATGATGGCTTTTCCAACGGGATTCCGCTCAAGCTTGCCTTGCATGCAATGAAGTTCAATGCTTCCGAGCATGCGCGGAATTGTTTCCGAGCATGCATAGGAATTTTGCGCGTCGGAATTGCCACAGACGATCGCATTTTCGGATAGGAACTTTTTCCGCCCCAAAAATTGAGAACATGCTCTCAATCTTTTGCTGGCTGGAATTCGGCCAGCAAAAGTCCGATGGAGCATACACATGGTGACATTTTCCGACCAAAAGCTCTTATCGGCTGGCCGAATCTCCGATTAACGCGGCATTAGGGTTAATCCTCTGCATTGTGTAAAAAGGCTTTTGCTCCTGTCTTCTTGGATCCTTCCCTTATTCCACAGTCCCCAAACCATCACTTGATAGAACAGAACCTTGGGGGCAGGCTGCACATGCTCAGTTTGGTGTGTATTGCATTTTTTCTTTTCTTGGGAGAGTGCATGTGATCAGTACAGGGTCAATCAGCACTGTCCAGACAGAGGGTCAGGGGTCCCGCAGCCTCATAAGACAATCAGGGGAGAATGAAAACTCCTACATCTTTAACCAAACACTGATAGAAGCCATACGACTGCTCTAACTGCTGATGGGAAAAGGTATGTAGCAGTTTATATTTTCTAAAACTATTGCATTTCCATGTTCTGTGTACTGTGGGAGACCAGGTATAGTGAATGCAGGGACCTGGGTTTAGCAACACTTTAAGTTTTATGAGGTTACTATCTGCCTGCAGTTTGCATGCTCTCAGTGTGCCTTTGTGGGTTTCCTTCCACACTCCAAAGACATGTTTGGTAGGTTCTAGCCCTAGTATGCGTATGTATGAATGTGGGTTAGGACCTTAGACTGCAAGCTCCTTGAGGGCAGGTACTGAGGTGAATGTATAATATTTATGTAAAGATATGTGTAAATTGTTGGCGCTGTATAAATACCAGTAATAAATAAAGAACATTATCACTGCACGTGGGGGCCTAAGCCCCTGCTATGTAAATTTCAGCATTTTTCACGTGCCTGGAAAGCCCAGGTGCTGCCCGCAACTGCCTATAGAAATGAATGGCTGTGTACAGATGTACCCCAGTATATGCCAATGCTGAAGTGTAGAATATGGGAGCATGCAAAAAAGAATAACACCACTTTATACCCCAGTATAACCAGACAGAGTCATTCATGTCTATAGGAGGCTGTACATAGCACCTAGGCTAACGTTTTTAAAGTAACACTTTATTTTTATCCATCTTCTCAGACTGATGCTGATCAAGTGTCAGTTTATTCCACAAACTCCCTTGTCTATCATTGACATTCTGCAGATCTCCATTTCACAAAATGACACATTAATTGTATCCCAGGTACAATTAATTGAAAGCCTTTTCATCGAAATGGAAACCCGCCTGCACGTAGACAAGGGAATCTACTTATCTTCACATATTTTTGACATTCTGGTGCACTGATCAAAATATTACTGAAAATTGATGTTATTCCTGTCTCCAGAGCCGTTCCTCTATTGTGATGAATAATATCATTCACGGACATCCTGCCGTTCAAATTAGCTGTCATCTCGCACAAGGCACCTCTGTGAAGAGAAACAATAGGAACATCTTTACATTGTTATAAGAGAAAATTAAATGGTGATTTGCATAACTTTAGCAGTAGCAAAACTTTTCTCCCTCCCAAGCTTTGCGTGTTTTTATACAACATACATAGTTCAGAAAGTCATTATGTTTTTTGATAATTGTTAGTTAGTTATGGCTTATCATGATACAAGGTATTTTATCTCTAAGAAGGCTGAAATTTACACTTGTAATTGCCAGTTTCAATTGTAAATATAATATGACTTTTATGCCAGCCATTTTTTTTAAACCGGTTAAACACATAGCAAACTTCAGGCAACTTAAACCACTTTCTATCAACCACTAAAGCAGCCCGTAGGTGATACCTTTTTATTCGTTCAACCAGCAGGTTAAACAAGAAAAACTGATTCCCTTATCCACAGATTCGAGGTGAATGGGGGAATCCTCCCCACTGAGGTATTGTATCCTGACAGGGCGGAGACTCCGCTGCTGTCAGAAAACGAATCAGTGTTGCAACCTATAGCCTGCAGTGTTGATCGTGTTGGGAAAATCCAGAAGGGCAGTTGCACAAAAGTTAATCTGTAGATTGACTTCTGTACAACCTCCCTGCCACCCATACATGGATCGAAATTTGGCCAGTCTCTGCTGAACTGGCCGAATTTCGATCTATGTATGGCCATCTTAAGAGTGGTTGGCTGAAAACAAGCAATCTACCACCCATGAGTTCAACTGATCTTTTGAATCTATGAAACTGGGCGATAAAGTGACAGCTCCAATACAGGTTAAAGAAAAAAATCAAGGGTTGAGAAAGTCACGTGTCTGTGACGCAGCGCGTCGGGCGGAGCAGGGTGGCGCCACTTCCGGTCGCAGCCGAGATCAGAAGTTCAAATCTGTTAGCGTCCTTTGCCTGTGTGACCCTGTGGTCCCAAACACTCACTGTTGAGTGTAATTTTAACTGTAAGTTACTACGTTTTTTTATTAAACCTGTTTTAGTACTACTACACCATGTGGATTTTCATTTTCGTTCCAAGTGTTGGCCATTTGAGTGTCATCATCATTTAACCACCAAGAGATACGTTCTCAATGGAGATTATCGATTCAATAGAAGCGAGTTACATTAAATCTTAAGGTGAGCGGCCATTGCGCACAGTGGTGGAGCACATGGATGAAATATTGGATTGCAAGGATTAGGAATATCACTTTTTTTGGAGAAGTGACACAGCACTTCACTTTATATTGGAAAGAACTTTATCTATATTAACTTATTTGTGGCACATACAGCACTGGATTTTGGACACACTGCCCAACAGAGCTTATATGGACTGATTATCACATTTATATATATATTTTTATATTTTTTTCTTTTTTCACTTTACATATGTCTTATGGTCATGTTAGGTTCACTTATTCTAGCAATATTATTATCTGAGACTATTTATAGCCACTTTTATTGATGCACATTTGTTTTTTATGTTGAATATCATGGTGTCACATTATAGATCTTTTTGGATTTAGCACCACACTATCTTTGGTTTAACATGTCATCTTCTGGTATTTTCCTTCCTCCCATCTAATAGTCCCTAGCCTACCCCCTTCATTTATTGGATTTCAGTTCACGCGGGTGTTATCCATGGTTGTCTATATGCAAATTCAGTCTGCCTAGGAATGCCCACTCCCTGTACAGCTACCACACCAACAAAGCAGGGCTGGCCCTACCATGGGTCCCGGTGGGACCATGGGACCCGGGCAGCACTTTTAGAGGGGCAGCAAACTCCTGCCTGCCAGCCAGCCTGTTCCATAGGATCCGCTGCTTATTTCACGGGGACCAATTGGGCCAGTAGATGCAGAGCACCGGTGTGTACTTCCACTTTCTGGTGATGATGGAACGCATGATGGGGTGGACGTGATGTCATCAGCCGTGATGATGGGCGCGTCGCCTGCCACATCCTGCATCATTTCCAGCTGATGACATCACGTCTGCCCCATTGTGCGTTCCACCTCCACCAGGAAGTAGAAGTACACACTGGAGCTCTGCATCTACCATCCCGATCGGTCCTGTGAAATAAGCAGCAGAGTGGGTGCTGTGTATCTCTCTCTCCTCCCCTGTCCACAGAGTCCCTTCTTGCTCTGGACACAACAGCCACTACAGTGGGCATCAGGGCCACTGTTAGAAAACATGGGGCCCGTACAGCATACCTGACGGGCCCCCTTCGACTCAGTGGCAGGCGACGTGGCAAGTGATACACTGCATCTGCTGACAAGTGACGTGGCAAGTGATACACTGCATCTGCTGACAAGTGAGAAGGCAAGTGACACGCATGTGCTGATAAGTGACGTGGCAAGTGATGTGACAAGTGACACACTGCATCTGCTGACAAGTGACATGGCAAGTGATACACTGCATCTGTTGACAAGTGATGTGGCAAGTGACACGCATCTGCTGATAAGTGACGTGGCAAGTGATGTGACAAGTGACACACTGCATCTGCTGACAAGTGACGTGGCAAGTGATACACTGCATCTGCTGACAAGTAACGTGGCAAGTGACACACATCTGCTGATAAGTGATGTGGCAAGTGATGTGACAAGTGACACACTGCATCTGCTGTTAAGTGACATGGCAAGTGATACATAGGGTAGAGCCGAACACCCCCCGGTTCGGTTCACATCCAGAACATGCGAACAGGCAAAAATTAGTTTGAATACGCGAATACTGTTAAAGTCTATGGAACTATACTAGGCTTGTATGCAAGTTATTGTCAAAAAAAGCGTTTGGGGACCTGGGTCCTGCCCCAAGAGACGTGTATCAATGCAAAAAGAAGTTTTAAAAACGGACGTTTTTTCGGGAGCAGTGATTTTAATAATGCTAAAAGTGAAACAATAAAAGTGTAATATTCCTTTAAATTGTGTACCTGGGGGGTGTCTATAGTATGCCTGTAAAGGGGCGCATGTTTCCCGTGTTTAGAACAGTCTGACAACAAAATGACATTTCTAAAGGAAAAAAAGTCATGTAAAACTACTATTGCTACGGTACTATCACTACAAACTACTGTAAAACTACTATCGCTAGCGCTGGCTATAATGAATTGTCCCACAGGGGAACCTCGAACCAAAATTTAAAAAAAAATGGTGTGGGGGTCCCCCTTAAAATCCATACCAAACCCTTCAGGTCTGGTACGGATTTTAAGGGGAACCCCGTGCCAAAATTTTTTTTAAAATAGCGTGGGGTCCCCCCAAAAATCTATACCAGACCCTTATCCGAGCACGCAACCTGGCAGACCGCAGAAAAAGAGGGGGGGACAAGAGAGTACCAGGCCACATACCCTCAACATTGGGAGGGTGCTTTGGGATAGCTCCCCAAAGCACCTTTTCCCCATGTTGATGGGGAGAAGGGCCTCATCCCCACAACCCTTACTTGGTGGTTGTGGGGGTCTGCGGGCGGGGGGCTTATTGGAATCTGGAAGCCCCCTTTAACAAGGGGACCCCCAAATCCTGGCCCCCCTGTGTGAATTGGTAATGGGGTACAAACGTACCCCTACCAGTTCACAAAAAAGTGTCAAAAAGGTTAAAAAACACAAGAGACGGTTTTCGACAAGTCCTTTATTAATTTCTTCTTCAATCTTCTTTCTTCTGCTCTTCCTTCGGTGTTCTTCTTCTTCCTCCATCTTCTTCTTCTCTGGGAGTCTTCCGCCGTGTGACGCTTCGGTTCTTCTGACACTTCTTATATAACGGAGGGCGGGAACGTCTGACGCACAGGGGACTTCATGGGGACTTCCCTGTGGCTTTCCCTGTGTTGTTAGAGGGGGGCGGGGTCACCCATTTACGTAACCGGAACATAAAGCCCATCCCTAGTGATACACTACATCTGCTGACAAGTGACGTGGCAAGTGACATGCATCTGCTGATAAGTGACGTGGCAAGTGATGTGAAAAGTGAAACACTGCATCTGCTGACAATTGATGTGGCAAGGGACACGCATCTGCTAAGTGACGTGACAAGTGACAAGCTGCATCCGCTGACAAGTGACGTGGCAAGTGACAAGCTGCATCTGCTGACAATCATCGTGGCAAGTGACACACTGCATCTGCTGACAAGTGACGTGGCAAGTGACACACTGCATCCGCTGACAAGTGAAACACTGCATCTGCTGACAAGTGACATGGAAAGTGACAAGCCGCATCTGCTAACAAGTGACGTGGCAAGTGACAAGCTGCATCATCTGAAAAGTGATGTGGAAAGTGACAAGCTGCATCTGCTGACAAGTGACGTGGCAAGTGACACACTGCATCTGCTGACAAATGACGTGACAAGTGACACACTGCATCTGCTGACAAGTGACGTGGCAAGTGACACACATCTGCTGACAAGTGACGTGACAAGTGACACACTGCATCTGCTGACAAGTTGCATGGCAAGTGACACGCATCTGCTGACAAGTGACGTGGCAAGTGACACACTGCATCCGCTGACAAGTGACACACTGCATCTGCTGACAAGTGACGTGGCAAGTGACAAGCTGCATCTGCTGACAAGTGACGTGGCAAGTGACAAGCTGCATCTGCTGACAAGTGACGTGGCAAGTGACACACTGTGTTTGCTGACAAGTGAAGTGGCAAGTGACATGCATCTGCTGACAAGTGACACGCTGCATCTGCTGACAAATGACATGGCAAGTGACCTGCATCTTCTGACAAGTGACACACTGCATCTGCTGACAAGTGACGTGGCAAGTGACACGCATCTGCTGACAAGTGACTTGACATGTGACACACTGCATCTGCTGATAAGTGACGTGACAGGTGACATACTGCATCTGCTGACAAGTGACGTGGCAAGTGACACACTGCGTCTGCTGACAAGTGAAGTGGCAAGTGACACGCATCTGCTGACAAGTGACACGCTGCATCTGCTGACAAATGACATGGCAAGTGCCCTGCATCTTCTGACAAGTGACACACTGCATCTGCTGACAAGTGACGTGGCAAGTGACACGCATCTGCTGACAAGTGACTTGACATGTGACACACTGCATCTGCTGATAAGTGACGTGACAGGTGACATACTGCATCTGCTGAGAAGTGAAGTGGCAAATGACATGCATCTGCTGACAAGTGACATACTGCATCTGCTGACAAGTGACGTGGCAAGTGACATGCATCTGCTGACAAGTGACATTACAAGTGACACACTGCATCCGCTCACAAGTGATGTGGTAAGTGACAAGCTGCATCTGCTGACAAGTGACGTGGCAAGTGACAAGCTGCATCTGCTGACAAGTGATGTGGCAAGTGACACGCTGCATCTGCTGACAAGTGACGTGGCAAGTGACACGCTGCATCTGCTGACAAGTGATGTGGCAAGTGACACGCTGCATCTGCTGACAAGTGACGTGGCAAGTGACATGCTGCATCTGCTGACAAGTGACATGGCAAGTGACAAGCTGCATCTGCTGACGGGTGACGTGGCAAGTGACATGCTGCAACTGCTGACAAGTGACGTGGCAAGTGACAAGCTGCATCATCTGAAAAGTGATGTGGAAAGTGACAAGCTGCATCTGCTGACAAGTGACGTGGCAAGTGACACACTGTATCTGCTGACAAATGACGTGGCAAGTGACACACTGCATCTGCTGACAAGTTACGTGGCAAGTGACACACATCTGCTGACAAGTGACGTGACAAGTGACACACTGCATCTGCTGACAAGTTGCATGGCAAGTGACACGCATCTGCTGACAAGTGACGTGGCAAGTGACACACTGCATCCGCTGACAAGTGACACACTGCATCTGCTGACAAGTGACGTGGCAAGTGACAAGCTGCATCTGCTGACAAGTGACGTGGCAAGTGACAAGCTGCATCTGCTGACAAGTGACGTGGCAAGTGACACACTGCGTCTGCTGACAAGTGAAGTGGCAAGTGACACGCATCTGCTGACAAGTGACACGCTGCATCTGCTGACAAATGACATGGCAAGTGACCTGCATCTTCTGACAAGTGACACACTGCATCTGCTGACAAGTGACGTGGCAAGTGACACACATCTGCTGACAAGTGACTTGACATGTGACACACTGCATCTGCTGATAAGTGGCGTGACAGGTGACATACTGCATCTGCTGACAAGTGAAGTGGCAAGTGACATGCATCTGCTGACAAGTGACATACTGCATCTGCTGACAAGTGACGTGGCAAGTGACATGCATCTGCTGACAAGTGACATGACAAGTGACACACTGCATCCGCTCACAAGTGATGTGGTAAGTGACAAGCTGCATCTGCTGACAAGTGACGTGGCAAGTGACACGCTGCATCTGCTGACAAGTGATGTGGCAAGTGACACGCTGCATCTGCTGACAAGTGACGTGGCAAGTGACACGCTGCATCTGCTGACAAGTGATGTGGCAAGTGACACGCTGCATCTGCTGACAAGTGACGTGGCAAGTGACACGCTGCATCTGCTGACAAGTGACGTGGCAAGTGACAAGCTGCATCTGCTGACGGGTGACGTGGCAAGTGACATGCTGCATCCGCTGACAAGTGACATGGCAAGTGACAAGATGCATCTGCTGACAAGTGACGTGGCAAGTGATAAACTGCATCTGCTGACAAGTGACGTCGCAAGTGGCACTCTGCATTTGGTGGCAGGAGAAAGTGGCAAGTGACACGCTCAGAGTTCCCACTGATTCTGCATTATGGTGAGTTGAACTATTTAATTTTATATTACAATGTAATAATAGAAATAATGTGCTTCAATCATCCTGACACCATACCAGTTATGGTGCCGGGATGATTGAAGCGACAACATCAGGTGTTTGGAGTACAGTGGGCCGGTCTAGATGAAGGCCAGGGCCAAATTTTAGTCCCAGTCCAGCCCTGGGCAGAGCACTCGCTGCCATACCCACACAGCGGACTGCCCGCCCCTTCCTCTCCTGCGGCTCCCCCCCATTGCTGCAGACAAATGCCATGTCAGGACAAGAGGCAGAAACTGCCGGAGAAAGTCAGCTGACCAGCTGAAGGCCAACAGCGTGAAGGGGAGGAGCTTTCTGCTGTGAACCCCCCATCACATCTGCCTCTGACTGGACCCCCCCTCCCCATCACTACTGCCTCTGATTTAACTCCCCCACCAACACCATCACTGCTGCCTCTGACTGAACCCCCCCACCACCGCTGCCTCTGACTGAACCCCCCACCACCACATCTGCCTCTGACTGAACCACCCCTCCCAACCACCACATCTGCCACTGACTGAATCCCCCCTCCCCACCCATATACTAGCTACCAAAAATACACAAAAACCCATCTAAACCTCCCGGCCGACGTATAGTCAGTGGAATTGGGTCACTTTTTTCCAGACTTGGTGAATATCTGGACTATTTTTTGCCACCATTTACCAAAAAATGTCCTGCATATCTTAAGGATAGCAAAGATCTAATGGAATTAATCAGCACAGTGACAGTGGACGACAATTGTCTATTGCCAAGTATTGATGTCAATTCGCTGTATACAAATATCCAGCAAGAACATGCTCTGCAAGCAGTTGAGTGGGCATTGGGAAGTACCAATATCAAACTTAAACAGAAAAGATTCATTTTGAAGGCTCTTGATTTGGCAATGAGCCATAATTTTTTCTGCCATGAAAAAGAATATTACAGACAAATAAAAGGAGTCGCAATGGGGGCCAAGTATGCACCATCAGTAGCCAACCTCTTCATGAGTTTTTGGGAAAATGGAGCTATCTACCAGTCTAATATACCGGAACTTAGACTCTATAAGAGGTATATAGACGATATTCTGATCATTTGGGCAGGATCACCGGATTCCTTTTCTGAATTTCTAGCCAAAATAGGTGCTAACCTGTTTGGTATTTCTTTCTCTGAGAGTTTTAGCTATCATGAGATCAACTTCCTAGATCTGACGTTATTTAAAGAGGGGAATAGATTACTCACACGTACCTTCTTCAAAGATGTTGAAAGGAATGGTTACATTCCGTTAACAAGTTGCCATCACCCTAGATGGCTGGGAGGTATCCCCAAAAAGCCAAATGCTCAGGGTCAGAAGAAATTGTAGCAATATAGAGGATTACAATTTACAGGCCAATGTGATCATGGAACGGTTCCAAGATAAAGGTTACAGGCTAGAGGATCTTAAAAGGACAAAAGAAATGATTGATGGGATGGATAGGAATGAATTGTTTAAACCGAGAGACAAAAAGGAACATAACTATGGTATAACATTTATGACTGGCTTTAATAGGCAATATCGGGATTTTGAGAAAATTATCAAGACATACTGGCCCCTACTTTTGCAAGATAGGGATCTTAAGAAAATCCTGCCAAATCAGCCTAAATTCATGTACACCAAACCGCCTACACTCAGGCTACAATTGGCACATAATGTCATCAACCCCCCCTAAGAAAGGATGTACCTTTCTAGATAGTATTGGGTTTTACAATCGTGGCAGATGTGTGATGTGTAGGACATCCAGATATCGCAAGAGAAAAAACACTCATTTCAGTTCTTTATCAGAGGGGAGATCCTTTGAGATTAAAAAGTTTATAACATGCAATACTACACATGTCACATACCTCCTGTCCTGTCCATGTAACCTTCAGTATGTGGGGAGGACTAATAGACAGCTAGGTGTACGGCTCAGAGAGCATGGTAACAGGATTAAGAAAGGGTATAGACATCATGGTCTTTCCAACCATTTTAGGTTGTTCCACAACAGAGACCCCAGTGTACTTACCTTCTGTGGGATTGACAGGGTTGAGGAACATTGGCTAGGTTCTAATCTTAGAAAGGCCATTTCCCAAAACGAAACTCAGTGGATCCATAGATTACGCACGCTGAGTCCGTTTGGCTTTAACATTGAGCTGGATCTTAATTGTTTTTTTATCAAATTGGTAACTCCTTCCTTATTAATATTTTTCCATTTTAAGTTGATTTAATTTTATTGATATTTTATTTTATTTTTTCATTATTATTTTTTATTTTTATTTATTTTATTTTTTTCATTTTAATTTTATTTTTATTTTTATTTTTATTTGTATTTTCATTTATTTTTTATTTTTATCTCATTTTTATTTTTATTTCACATTTTTTTCTATTTACTTTACTTTTATTTCTATTTAATTTTAATATATTTTTTCACTACATATTATTTGTTTTTTCCCCAAATGCAATTCTTTTTTTTTTTTTTTCTTTCATCAAATTATTTAAATTTCAGAGAAACAATTTTAAATAAAATTAACTATTTTTTCTGTTAGGCGCATATATATGCCGTTTTTGGAATTTTAGGAATAATGTTATTTAAGTAATTCATTATGTACGTCTATTTTTATATATATTTTCTCAGGCATTCCATCGAGATATAGTAATATCCTATATGTTTACATATGTATGCAATACAAATGTTTGTATACGTTTTTACGTTTCCATGACAGGAATGTTGTGTTCTTGTTGTTTATGTAGTAAAGCTTGTTGAAGTTGCAACAGGATATGATGAATCAGGAAGAGGTGGGTAATATACATCCGCTAGCCTTGATTGGCTGTCACTTACTCTTCGGGAGGAGTCTTACCTGACGCTGTATATAAATTCGACCTTGTGCGGGCTGGATGTTATGTCTTTGATGACGCCCTGGAGGAGCGGCGAAACGCATCGACGCAATATCTGGCTCACGTCTGCAACCAGTGACGCTGTTTCCTGTTGTCGGTGGAGCGCACGCTAACATAGCGGCGGTCACGAACCAACTCTGAATGCCCATTTGCAATCTTCATTTTGTGAGTAGCACTATTATGCGCATTTGATCCCTTTACCCCACAGTATTACACCATATCCTATTTTGTCTTTTGGGTGGAATATGATGCCCGCAGCTCCCAAGGTTATATCCTAGTGATAGCAGCCCAAGCTTGACCCCATCCTCTTGTATCTACTGCAGCATTTCAGGTGACTGTATGCAATTCCTTGGATGAGGAGCTGGAAGTTGCCATCATTGCCTATTGGGTTTTTGTCCGAAGGAACGTTTATATCCATCCAGAACTTATTTCAATATTTATTCACATTCGTAATATGCTTATTCACATTGTTATATGTTGAGGTATATATATTTTTTTGATTGCTCATGGTCTCTGTTTCTAAACAGAAACACTACATTTCTTAATTTTAATATATTTTTTCACTACATATTATTTGTTTTTTCACCAAATGCAATTTGTCTAGTCACATATATATAGTGATCCACTTGTAGCTACATTCATATTTATATTGTGCCAGTTGCAGCGCTGTTTTTTCTGTATACCCCCCTCCCCACCGCCACATCTGCCTCTGACTGAACCCACCCTCCCCATCACTGCTGCCTCTGACTGAACCCTCCCACCACCGCTGCCTCTGACTGAACCCCCCCTCCCCACCACCACATCTGCCTGTGACCGAACCCCCCACAACATCTCCCTTTGACTGAACTTCCCCCATCACCACTGCCTCTGACTGAACCCCCCCACCACCATCACTGCTGCCGCTGTCTGAACCCCCCCACCAGCACTGCTGCCTCTGACTGAACCCCCCCACTACCACCGCTGCCTCTGACTGAACACCCCTTTCCATCACTGCTGCCTCTGACTGAACCCTCCCACCACCGCTGCCTCTGACTGACCCCCCTCCCCACCATCACATCTGCCTCTGGCTGAACCCCCCCACCGCCACCACACCTCCCTTTGACTGAACTCCCCCCCATCACCACTGCCTCTGACTGAACCCCCCACCACCACCATCACTGCTGCCTCTGTCAGAACCCCCCACCACTGCTGCCTCTGACTGAACCCCCCCTCCAGCGCTGCCTTTGACTGAACCCCCCCACTACCACCGCTACCTCTGACTGAACCCCCCTCCCCATCACTGCTGCCTGTGACTGAACCCCCCCACCACCGCTGACTCTGACTGAACCCCCCCTCCCCACCACATCTGCCTCTGGCTGAACGCCCCCACCACCACCACATCTCCCTTTGACTGAACTCCCCCCCTCCCCATCACCACTGCCTCTGACTGAACCCCCCCTCCACCACCATCACTGCTATCTCTGTCTGAACCCCCCACCACCACCATCACTGCTGCCTCTGACTGAACCTCCCCACCACCACTGCCTCTGACTGAACCCCCCAACACTACTGCTGCCTCTGACTGAACCCACCCCACCACCACCATCACTGCTGCCTTTGACATAACCCCCCCACCCCCACCACCACCATCACTGCTGCCTCTGACTGAACCCCCCACCACCGCTGCCTCTGACTGAACCCCCCCAACACCACCACTGCCTCTGACTGAACCCCCCCCCCCCCCACCACCGCTGCCTCTGACTGAACCCCCCACCACTGCCGCCTCTGTCTGAACCCCCTTACCACCACAGCTGCATTGGACGGAACCCCCCCACCACCACCACCACCACTATTGCATGTAAATCTAACTTCCTGATACATTTAACATTTAATTTTTGCTTACTTGTCATGATATAAAATAATAGATGTGGGGGCCTTTTGGTGGGCGTGATTTTTTTTGGGGGGGGGGCAGCATTTCATTCTTGGACCCAGGCACCCCAATGTCTTGGGCCAGCCCTGCATCATATTGATATTTGCATTACTTCTCCCAAGAGCTAGCTCACTGCTGTCTTCAGGACTGAGGAGTCTTGAATAGTACTGAGGCAGGGTGCCGTGATGTTTTCAGGAAGCTATGTACACCATCCTGCCATTCCTACCCGCCATGATCTGCACAGAGAATAAACTAAGGTATGTAATGAAATGAAAATGGGAATATTTTATTTAAAAAATTCATTAACTTTGGAATGAGGGGGGCAAGGAGGAAATTGTGAAGGCAATATATAAGCAGACTAAACTTCAGCTTTAACAGTCAGTAAATTATTTTCTAAAACAAGCCCTCACTGATCTTTGTAACTACATCCGATGTTGAGCAATTCATCCTTAAATTTTACAGCAGAAGTAGTAATGTAAATCTTGCCCTGGGTGTCAAATTAATGCACCCGACATTTCCAGCC
Organism: Lithobates septentrionalis; assembly: GCA_037952835.1. NCBI lineage: Eukaryota > Metazoa > Chordata > Amphibia > Anura > Ranidae > Lithobates > Lithobates septentrionalis. Next base: position 197,665 of record JBBDGP010001178.1, on the reverse strand, counting down.
AGTCCCCTGCCTCTAAATGAGGTCCTTTTGAATGGGTAGCTATGAATCTGGTTGAGCCACTGCTGAGGTCCTCCAGGGGGTACCAGAGAAGAAGAGGATCGAGGCTCGAAATAAATATTGGGTGGTTATGGATTTCCCCCTATTTATTAGAAACATGTACCGTATATACTCGAGTATAAGTCATTCCGAGTATAAGTCGAGGCCCTAATTTACCACAAAAAAATGGGAAAAACTTAGTGACCCGAGTATAAGACGAGGGTGAGAAATGCACAGCTACTGTAAGTGGAAAAGAGGGTCAAAAATGCCCATTTGCAGCCTCACTGTGCCCGTTTGCAGGCCTCACTGTGCCCATTTGCAGCCATAGGTCCCCCGAACTTCAAACTCGGTAGTTAAGGGTTCCTAGATGCCCCCTAGCTGCAGCCAAAATTTGGGGTTTCTGAACCCAAATGGTCCCGAAATGACATTGCTGCAGATGGACACAGTTGACCCAATTTGGGGCCCCGTATCTCGGGGCCACTTAGTGCTAGGAACCCCAAATTTGGTGTGCAAACTCAGTGGAACTAGCACCATAAAATTTCCAAAGCTGGGGTTTTTAGCACCAAGTGTCCCCGAGATACAGGGCCCCAAAAATCGGTTCAGAAAATGTCAAGCACTTTTCTGCATCAGAGAATGACATTTTCCAAACCGGATTTGGGGCCACTTGGTCCTAGGAGCCCCAGCTTTGGATATGTTGTGGTACCAGTTCCACTGGGTTTGCATACCAAATTTGGGGTTCCTAGCACAAAGTGGCCCTGAGATACGGGGCCCCAAAATCAGTTCGGAAAATGAAATTGTTTGCTGCAGAAAAGTGCTTGATTTGAGTATAAGTCGTGGGGGGCACTTTCAGCACAAAAAAAGTGCTGAAAAACTCGACTTATACTCGAGTATATACGGTATTAACTTGTCTATTCCTAAAATTAGCTATTCTATCAAAGCTCCAATATAGTTAATGGTGATGGTATAATAATAAGGTTAGCTATGAAAAATAAACACACTGCTTAAATAAACAAGGGTCTAATCTATTTCCCAAGAAAATAGGAATGCTAACATAAAACACTAAAACAAAATGTTACAGAGCATATGGAACAAAAGAACATTGATAATATTTTACGTAAGGTCATCCTCTGTGGTCAGTATCCTTCAGCTCGGCTCCATGGCAAGAGAGAACGTTATTCCTGCTGGGCAGCACTTTTAAACTGCACTCAGACACCACCCACAGCCAGCCTATCTCAGAATTCTGACAAATCAAAATCGATAAGAGGCAGTCCTTCTAAATATCTGTCCATCCTCCAGGAAGCCTGCTGTAGTGTCCACTAGGGGCAGCATTTGTCCACGAATCATCGATATTTGACCCGGGTCAAATCTTTAGTGACAGCTGGTCTTTGATCTTCTGTAACTCAGTCCATCAGGCAATCCAGGCTGCCCCCAAGAGTGATGAGGTTAGGTGTATCCAGATTTCATATTCAAAAACAACTTATATTATGAAATAAAACATGTTGCCTTCCAACATATGCCGCTTTGTGCCTGAAGGGCACACATCACCCTTCTTCAGAACCAGCTCCTATGAAACAGTCCATAACTATCTTAACGTGTTGTTCTTCCCAACACATGCTGCTTTGCCCCTGAGTGACACACCATCACCATTCTTCAGCGACAGTTTCCAGGGCAACATTCTGTGTCTTCTCCTTTTCGCTATCTTCACGATGGGGTGCAATACAGGCAAAGGGTGTCCATTCACTCATCATTCACCAGCACACACTCAGAGCCACATATCAACCAGCTTTTAGATACAGAACCCAGAGGGCCTTACTCACCCATATTACTAACCTAATAGATGTACGTCAAACTATCATAGCACACCAATCAACAAATTACCATAATATATACATATATATGTGACCCACCAAATTAAGCAACCCACTCCCAACCTCCTATAACCCTTCATTGTATATACGGGTCAGGATTAGGTAGGCTTGCTCAATATGGCCTTTTCTACCGCAATTTTTGCATGTCATCGGTACTTCAGGACTCTGAAAACCACAAAATTCCATTCTTGTGCCTGGATTTCAGAGACCATGCCCAGGGTATACTATGTACCTATATCTATTGTTAGGCTCAAGGAACCCCCTAGTTCCATGACTAACATTACATTGGTATCCTTTAGGACAAAGAAACAAATTCTTCTATGTCCCAAATAATACACTGGTGTTTCCTTCCCTGCAATGTTCTCTCCATCCAGATCACAGAGTGAAACATCTTCCCAACATTTCTTGTTCACCACGTGTACTGACCTGGCATACAAAGAACAACATTTAGCAGTATAGTCAGTGTTTATCTGGTGCTCCAGATGGAGTAATCCTTAGGGGTATAGTCTGTGGCTGTAATACCTGGATGGTGATGTATCCATAGGTTGGGTAATTGGAAAAGAAAGGGATGTTAAGGGTTCTGCAAGACACCCAAGGAAAAAACAGGGATTTGGGAGGCGCTGACCTGAGTGTAGCATTAAAATGATGACTTTAATAGGATAAGATTAAAAACACTTGCAAGATCATAGAAGATGCATGCTCGTCAAAGTAAAGTGCAGTCCTGGCATTCCACATGGCTCTATAGGTCCCACCGCTGTTCCGGATAGCTGGAAAGTATAGAGTAGCTGGCTGGAATGGATCACAGTGTTTCTCCAGGAGAAAAGGAACCAGGAAGCTCCACACTGACCAGCATGGAACGTGGAACAGGAAGTGATGTCACCGGCATCTGATTGGACCAAGGCAGGGCTGGAATCTTGTCAATCAGGGCTGCAGTGGTGAAAGGCTACGCGCTCGGAGGTGACTGCTGCCCTCTAGAGGAGACAGCTATATATACACAATGGAGAGCATGTGGGTGTGGCCATGGAATTAGAACTTCCAGCAGACCAATCAGTAAACAATTTAGGGAAAAATAAATTGTAGCAAGGGGCAGGTGAAGCAGGGATTAACAGTCTCGGATTGACTAAATATATTATGTATGTCTGTGTGTCCCCTCATAGTGTGGCTACCAAGTGGGGTGCACCTAATGATGGATCATGTAATATGTATATATGTCTATATATATAAACAATATATTTTCTATACCACTCCCGACCGGTAGAGCAGAGACAGACCTGTTTGTGGGGGTGGCCATCTCCAGAGGTTTGCCTGCTGTGGAGCGTTTCAAACGACTCTGCCAGCAGGAGACTTTCTGAATATATTCCCTCAATTCCCACCCACCAGGGGGACTCAATGAGGAGTTAGACGCATACACCTTGTTATAACAGATCACACGCCCATTTCTGGTTTGTTTCTCCCCCCTCCTTCCTCCCTTCACCTTACCCCTGTCTCCCCCCCCCCCCCCCCCCACAAACAGGTCTGACTCTGCTCTACCGGTCGGGAATGGTATAGTAAATATATTGTTTTTATTTATATATATATATATATATATATATATATATATATATATATATATATATATATATACATATATATATATATATATATATATATATATATATATATATATATATATATATATATACACAGACATATATACATATTACATGATCCATCATTAGGTGCACCCCGCTTGGTATCCACACCATGAGGGGACACACACACACATATATATCCCTTGTATACCAATTAGGGAGAACGCAGCACCAATTTTATCATTACCGTTCATTATTATTATTAATTCTTCATACTACAGCCTATTCCCCCTCCATCACCTCTTCATGTTTACATGCATACTAACCCCTTTTTTTTTTCTATTTTACTTGCCTGACCCGTCATACATCCTTAACCCCTTCAGAAGGCTTCTATACATATAGAAGAGAATTATGCTTCAAATTAGGGATGAGCTTCGTGTTCGAGTCGAACCCATGTTCGACTCGAACATCGGCTGTTCGACCGTCCGTCGAATTGCGAACGATATGGGCCGTTCGCGCCAAATTCGTGTGGCGCGTCACGGCCCATAATTCACTGCGGCATCGCAGTGCATTGCTGGCTGATGATTGGCCAAGCATGCACTATGACCCGCATGCTTGGCCAATCACAGCGCCGTCAGTAGAGAGAGCTGTAATTGGCCAAAGCCAGGGTGGCTTTGGCCAATTATGGCTCAGGGGATTTAGTACACACCCCACACTATATAAGGCCGCCTGCACGGCGGCCCTGTGTAGTGTGTGTTCCGGTGTGCTGAGAGATAGAGAGAGAGAGAGACAGTGTCATTTGATTTGAGTTAGATAGATTAGGCAGAACAGTCAGTCAGTTAGCTGCACTTACAGTGTATTGTGTATATATATGCATCCCAGGTGTTGCATATATATATATACACTGTATTCAGTTTAGCTAGATCCGTTCCTGTTATCTTCTATCTAGACTATTTAGTGCAGTGTGTCCTGCTCACAGTGTTCAGCTAGATCCGTTCCTGCTATTTACATTCAGTGCAGTGCGTCCTGCTCACAGTGTTCAGCTAGATCCGTTCCTGCTATTTACATTCAGTGCAGTGCGTCCTGCTCACAGTGTTCAGCTAGATCCGTTCCTGCTATTTACATTCAGTGCAGTGCGTCCTGCTCACAGTGTTCAGCTAGATCCGTTCCTGCTATTTACATTCAGTGCAGTGCGTCCTGCTCACAGTGTTCAGCTAGATCCGTTCCTGCTATTTACATTCAGTGCAGTGCGTCCTGCTCACAGTGTTCAGCTAGATCCGTTCCTGCTATTTACATTCAGTGCAGTGCGTCCTGCTCACAGTGTTCAGCTAGATCCGTTCCTGCTATTTACATTCAGTGCAGTGCGTCCTGCTCACAGTGTTCAGCTAGATCCGTTCCTGCTATTTACATTCAGTGCAGTGCGTCCTGCTCACAGTGTTCAGCTAGATCCGTTCCTGCTATTGACATTCAGTGCAGTGCGTCCTGCTCACAGTGTTCAGCTAGATCCGTTCCTGCTATTTACATTCAGTGCAGTGCGTCCTGCTCACAGTGTTCAGCTAGATCCGTTCCTGCTATTTACATTCAGTGCAGTGCGTCCTGCTCACAGTGTTCAGCTAGATCCGTTCCTGCTATTTACATTCAGTGCAGTGCGTCCTGCTCACAGTGTTCAGCTAGATCCGTTCCTGCTATTTACATTCAGTGCAGTGCGTCCTGCTCACAGTGTTCAGCTAGATCCGTTCCTGCTATTTACATTCAGTGCAGTGCGTCCTGCTCACAGTGTTCAGCTAGATCCGTTCCTGCTATTTACATTCAGTGCAGTGCGTCCTGCTCACAGTGTTCAGCTAGATCCGTTCCTGCTATTTACATTCAGTGCAGTGCGTCCTGCTCACAGTGTTCAGCTAGATCCGTTCCTGCTATTTACATTCAGTGCAGTGCGTCCTGCTCACAGTGTTCAGCTAGATCCGTTCCTGCTATTTACATTCAGTGCAGTGCGTCCTGCTCACAGTGTTCAGCTAGATCCGTTCCTGCTATTTACATTCAGTGCAGTGCGTCCTGCTCACAGTGTTCAGCTAGATCCGTTCCTGCTATTTACATTCAGTGCAGTGCGTCCTGCTCACAGTGTTCAGCTAGATCCGTTCCTGCTATTTACATTCAGTGCAGTGCGTCCTGCTCACAGTGTTCAGCTAGATCCGTTCCTGCTATTTACATTCAGTGCAGTGCGTCCTGCTCACAGTGTTCAGCTAGATCCGTTCCTGTTATCTTCCTACTGACAGGCAGGCTTGTCTGGTTACAGTATATAAAGCTACCTGAAGAAAATTACAGGTGTTCTTTTTGATCCTATTAGTACCACGGTCAGGCAGCTAGACTATTTACATTTAGTACAGTGTGTCCTGCTCACAGTGTTCAGCTAGATCCGTTCCTGTTATCTTCCTACTGACAGGCAGGCTTGTCTGGTTACAGTATATAAAGCTACCTGAAGAAAATTACAGGTGTTCTATCCCAGCTTAGTGCAGCTACAGGCCATTAGTATGTCTGGAAGGCCAAGAAGGAGAGGCAGACAGTCACAAGCCAATAAGAGAGGGCAAGCAGGCTCTGTGTCTAGTGCTGGTCGTGGAGACGGTGCATCCTCATCAGCACGTGGCCATGGGACACGCTTGGCCTTTTTTTCGGCAGCTGGCCGTGTTGAGCCGCAACATGCGGAAGACTTGGTCGAGTGGATGACCAAGCCGTCCTCATCCTCCTCATCCTCTCTCACCCATGCCCAGGGTGCTTTGTCTGGCAAAGCAGCGGCCTCTTCCCTCAGCTCAATGTCATCAGTGACTCCTTCCCTAGCTCCACCATGTCCTCATGAGGATTCCCTCGAACTGTTTGACCACAGTGTTGGGTACATGCTCCAGGAGGATGCCCAGCGTTTGGAAGGCTCTGATGATGATACTGAGCTCGATGAAGGCAGTAACATGAGCACGGACAGAGGGGGTGCCCAAGAAGGACAGCAATCTGGCAGTCATGCTCCCCCTGCTGCAGCATACTGCCAGGTTTGCTCCAGTGATGAGGAGGGAGGGGATGATGAGGTCACTGACTCAACGTGGGTGCCTGATAGGAGAGAGGAGGAGGAGGAGGAGGAGGAGGCGGCACATCACCAACGAGGCAGGATGCCCTCCAGGGGCCAGCCTAAGGGCAGCACATTGACTGCATCACACCCCAAAGCTCCACATGTGCAGGGCGCTGCAGTCTCTGCGCGTTATTCAAAAAGTTCTTTGGTGTGGGCCTTTTTTGAGACGAGTGCATCAGATCGCACCGCTGCTATTTGCAACATATGTCTTAAGCGTATCTCGCGTGGCCAAAACATCTCCCGCTTGGGTACCACATGCTTGACCAGACATATGTTGACCTGCCATGCAGTTCGTTGGCAAGCGTATCTGAAAGACCCACACCAAAGAACAAAGAGGATCTCTCCTTGCTCCTCATCAGCTGAGATTTCCAACCCCACTAGACCTTCAGTCCTCTCTGAGACCTGCAGTGAGAGGAATGAAGGTGTAGAATTAGGTGTGTCACAGCCAAGTACTTGTGGGCAATCTGCTTTTGGTACACCGACGTCAGATTGTACCAGGCAAATTTCCCTGCCCCAGCTGCTGCACCGCCGAAAGAAGTTTGCTCCCAGCCATCCACATGCCCAGCGGTTGAATGCTAGCTTGGCAAAATTGCTAGCACTTCAACTGCTGCCTTTTCAGTTGGTAGACTCTGCCCCCTTCCGTGAGTTTGTGGAATGTGCGGTTCCTCAGTGGCAGGTACCCAAACGCCACTTTTTCTCACGGAAGGCGATTCCGGCTCTCTACCGGCATGTGGAAGGCAATGTCCATGCCTCGCTGGACAGGGCGGTCAGCGGTAAGGTGCATATTACCGCTGACTCATGGTCCAGCAGGCATGGACAGGGACGTTACTTAAGTTTCACGGCGCATTGGGTGACTCTGCTGGCAGCTGGGAAGGATGCAGGACAAGGTGCAGTAGTGTTGGAGGTTGTTCCGCCACCACGCCTCCAAAATGCTGATTGTGACACACCTCTCTCCTCCACCCCCTCCTCTTCTTCTTCCTCCATGGCCTCTTCCTCGGAACCAGCGGTGCTCCGTAGGCGTTCAAGGGGCTACGCAAGTACGCAGGCCAAAAGATGCCATGCGGTGCTTGAGCTGGTGTGCTTGGGGGACAGGAGCCACACTGGGGCAGAGGTTCTGTCAGCTCTGCAGGGGCAGGTTCAGAGGTGGTTGACGCCACGCCAACTTAAGGCAGGAATGGTGGTTTGCGACAATGGCACCAACCTCCTCTCTGCCCTCCGACAGGGACAACTGACCCATGTGCCCTGTTTGGCTCACGTCCTTAACTTGGTGGTGCAGCGGTTCTTGGGCAGGTACCCGGGCTTACAGGATGTCCTGAGGCAGGCCAGGAAAGTCTGTGTGCATTTCCGCCGGTCATATAATGCCAGTGCTCGGCTGACGGACCTCCAAAAGGAGTTTAACCTGCCCAAGAACCGCCTAATCTGTGACATGCCCACCAGGTGGAACTCGACGTTGGCCATGCTGCAGCGGCTGCACACGCAGCAGAGGGCCATCAATGAGTACCTGTGCGACTATGGCACCAGGACAGGGTCAGGGGACCTTGGTTTTTTTTCCCCACGCCAGTGGGCCATGATCAGGGATGCATGCACTGTCCTGTCACCATTCGAGGAGGCCACGAGGATGGTGAGCACTGACAGTGCATGCATCAGTGACACTGTCCCCCTTGTCCACCTGTTGGAGCACACGCTGCGTGGAATAATGGACAGGGCACTTGAGGCAGAACAGAGGCAGGAAGAGGAGGACTTCCTTAGCTCTCAAGGCCCCCTTTATCCAGACAGTGTTCCTGCGTGCCCGCCGATCACACAGGAAGAGGACGAGGAGGAGGAGGAGGAGGAGGAGGAAGATTGTGTCAGTATGGAGGTGGAGCCTGGCACTCAGCATCAGCAGTCTTTAAGGGATCAGTCCCAAGGAACACATGGACTTGTACGTGGCTGGGAGGAGGTGGCTGCGGACGTTGTTGTCCTTAGTGACCCAGAGGACTCCGGACCGAATGCCTCAGCAAACCTACGCTGCATGGCCTCCCTGATCCTGCAAAGCCTGCGTAAGGATCCTCGTATTCGTGGTATCAAGGAGAAGGACCAATACTGGCTGGCAACCCTCCTTGATCCACGTTACAAGGGTAAGGTTGCGGACCTTATCTTGCCATCGCAGAGGGAGCAGAGGATGAAACATCTTCGGGAGGCCTTGCAGAAAGGTCTGTGCAACGCGTTCCCAGAGACTGGGAGGTTACAAACTCCTGTTTCTGGACAACGTGTTGCTGAGGCTTCGGTCAGTCAAAGAAGGAGCGGTGGAGAAGGTGGCCGTCTGACCGATGCGTTCAGACAATTTTTTGGTCCGCAGCCCCAAGGTATGATCGGTTCCAGCAACCATCGCCAGCGTCTGTTTTACATGGTGCAGGAATACCTAGGGGCAAGATCAGACTTGGACACCTTTCCCACCGAAAATCCTCTGGGTTACTGGGTCTTGAGGATGGATCACTGGCCAGAGCTTGCACAGTATGCAATTGAGCTACTGGCCTGTCCTGCATCCAGCGTTCTTTCGGAACGTACATTCAGTGCTGCTGGAGGCGTGGTAACCGATCACAGGGTGCGTCTGTCCACTGACTCGGTCGATCGGCTGACCTTCATAAAAATGAATCAGTCTTGGATCACCACCAGCTACCAAGCACCTGATGCTGATGTAACTGAATAATTTTTTTCAGATCCCTTCAAAGACTGCCTATGCTGATGCTGAGTGATTATCCCTGAGTAATTATCCTCTTCCTCCTCAATCATCACGCTGATAGCTTGTAAGAACATTTTTGGTTCTGGGCGCCACCACCAGTGCCTAAGGCACAATTTTTCAGCCCCTGTATAACAGGGGCGTGTAATTACAATTTTTGATGTAATACTTTGCAGCACGGCTCGTTCCTGCATTCCAACTAGAGTGTCTGTGAGGGGTTGCAGTGTTGTGGCACCAGCACCAGTGCCTAAGGCCCAATTTTTCTGCCCCTGTCTAACAGGGGCGTGTAATTACAATTTTTGATGCAATACTTTGCAGCAGTGCTCGTTCCTGCGTTCCAACTAGAGTGTCTGTGAGGGGTTGCAGTGTTGTGGCACCAGCACCAGTGCCTAAGGCCCAATTTTTCTGCCCCTGTCTAACAGGGGCGTGTAATTACAATTTTTGATGCAATACTTTGCAGCAGTGCTCGTTCCTGCGTTCCAACTAGAGTGTCTGTGAGGGGTTGCAGTGTTGTGGCACCAGCACCAGTGCCTAAGGCCCAATTTTTCTGCCCCTGTCTAACAGGGGCGTGTAATTACAATTTTTGATGCAATACTTTGCAGCAGTGCTCGTTCCTGCGTTCCAACTAGAGTGTCTGTGAGGGGTTGCAGTGTTGTGGCACCAGCACCAGTGCCTAAGGCCCAATTTTTCTGCCCCTGTCTAACAGGGGCGTGTAATTACAATTTTTGATGCAATACTTTGCAGCAGTGCTCGTTCCTGCGTTCCAACTAGAGTGTCTGTGAGGGGTTGCAGTGTTGTGGCACCAGCACCAGTGCCTAAGGCCCAATTTTTCTGCCCCTGTCTAACAGGGGCGTGTAATTACAATTTTTGATGCAATACTTTGCAGCAGTGCTCGTTCCTGCGTTCCAACTAGAGTGTCTGTGAGGGGTTGCAGTGTTGTGGCACCAGCACCAGTGCCTAAGGCCCAATTTTTCTGCCCCTGTCTAACAGGGGCGTGTAATTACAATTTTTGATGCAATACTTTGCAGCAGTGCTCGTTCCTGCGTTCCAACTAGAGTGTCTGTGAGGGGTTGCAGTGTTGTGGCACCAGCACCAGTGCCTAAGGCCTAATTTTTCAGCTCCTGTTCAACAGGGGCATGTAATTACAATTCTTGATCTAATATTTCACAGCAGGGCCCTGTGAGGGCTTACAGTGTTTTGGCCACAGCAACACCTAAGGCCCAAATTTCTGCTGAGTATATAGGGCAGGACCCTACTTTCAAACATCTAACTTACAAACGACTCCTACTTGCAAACGGAAGGAGACAACAGGAAGTGAGATGAAATCTACCCATAGGAAGGGAAATTCTCTCATGTAAGAGTTAATATGGGAAAACAATTTCTCCTTTCCACTGATGCTTTCCAATCCTTGTTCCACAAAAAAACCCAAATTTTCAAAAAACATTTTTCATTGGGACAAAAAAGTGAGGTGAAATCTTCTGAAGAGGAGGAAAGACGCAAAACAAATGTCACAGGGGTGATAACCCTTCCCTATGTTTTCCAAAAAGCTTAGAAAAGATTTTTTGGCTGGAGCTAAACACATTAAAAATGTTCAAAATTACAAAGAGATTCTACTTAACAACAAACCTACAGTCCCTGTCTTGTTTGCACCGCCTGTATACTGCTGTTCAGAGTATATAGGGACCTTTCCTTATTTTAATTTGGGTGCGGGGTTCCCCTTAATATCCATACAAGACCCAAAGGGCCTGGTAATGGACTGGGGGGTACCCATGCCGTTTGTCTCACTGATTTTCATCCATATTGCCAGGACCCGACATGACATTAAACCCGCAAGCAGTTTTAAATGAGATTTTTTCCTTTAAAAATGACATTTGGTGCAGGGACTGTTCTAAACATGGGAAACACGCGTCACTTTACAGGCATACTATAGACACCCCCCAGGTACGATATTTAAAGGAATATTTCACTTTTTTTTTTTTACTTTAAGCATCATTAAAATCACTGCTCCCGAAAAAACGGCCGTTTTTAAAAGTTTTTTTTGCATTGATACATGTCCCCTGGGGTAGGACCCGGGTCCCCAAACCCTTTTTAGGACAATACCATGCAAATTAGCCTTTAAAATGAGCACTTTTGATTTCGAACGTTCGAGTCCCATAGACGTCAATGGGGTTCTAACGTTCGTGCGAACTTTCGGTCCGTTCGCGGGTTCTGGTGCGAACCGAACCGGGGGGTGTTCGGCTCATCCCTACTTCAAATATTCCATGTGTATCAGCTTAATAATTTTTATTTGTACTCAATCCGAGACTGTTCACCCCTGCTTCACCTGCCCCTTGCTATAATTTATTTTTCCCTAAATTGTTTACTGATTGATCAGCTGGAAGTTATAGTTCCATGGCCACACCCACATGTTCTCTATATATATCTGTCCTCCTCTAGAGGGCAGCAAGCCAATAGAAGGAGTAGTCAGCTCCGAGCGCATAGCCTTTCACCACTGCAGCCCTGATTGACAAGATTCCAGCTCTACCTTGGTCCAATCAGATGCCGGTGACATCACTTCCTGTTCCATGGTCCATGCTGGTCAGTGTGGAGCTTCCTGGTTCCTTTGCTCCTGGAGAAACACTGTGATCCATTCCAGCCAGCTGCTCTATCCCTTCCAGCTACCTGGCACAGTGGTGGGACCTACAGAGTCATGTGGAATGCCAGGACTGCACTTTACTTTGACGAGCATGCATTTTCTATCATCTTGTAAGTGTTTTTAATCTTATTCTATTAAAGTCATCATTTTAATACTACACTCAGGTCAGCGCCTCCCTTCCCTGTTTTTTCCTTACAAAGAACATCATGCCTCCGACAGAGGGAATTATCAACCTGCCTCCAGCTTCTATCCTCTCTGATCACATGTGGGTGATTTAGCCTCAGATGAAACTAGGTAGAATCCCCAATCAGCAAGCCCATTGATACCACCGAATATACAGACCGAGTCTACACTTCTGTATATGGGATCAATGAGGAAGCATAACACCTTTTGTAAATCCAAACTAGCAGACCCCATCGAGGCATTCGACCACCACTTTGGACTAGTGTACGCAATGTGTTTTGGGAAAATCTTACTGAGCTGTGATGCTATCTCATAAGGCCATTGCCCCTCATACATAGACTGTACAATCAGCTTGATGTTGGTTGATAATTTCACCTGCCCCTGAGTGCACGCCAGAGCCCATGACATATTTTTGCCCTGTACCACCACACTCTCTACCAACCTCTTAAAATGGTGGAGAAAATCTTGAGCTGCTGGGTATTAATGTGATTTTGTTGAATGTTATTAAGGATGTCATTATTCTCTCTCTGAGTAACAAAGCCCTGCTTACTGTCTGAAGCTATGGCTTAGAGTTTGTTCCTCAGGATACTGATGTCTACTTCATTAATAACACCCATCCCAGCTCTTATTCCCCTCAATATAGTACTAAATACATCCCTCCTCTTTCGGTTACTCCTCAGAAATAGGCATCCTGAATGAACTTCATTCTGTGTCCGCACATCTCTGGGAGGAAGCCACTGGTACAATGACCGCACTTGTATATTTAGCACATATAGGGTAATAAGTTTTTATTAACCACTGTGAGACGTTGAAGTGCCATGTGGTAAAGGTATATTTTACCCTGGTAGCCAGCGTTTGGGAAGAGCTTAGATCTATTTGTAGCGGTTACCCTTTCTCTAAGGGAGCATGCTTTGGTGTGTAGTCACTGCCATTACCTGTGCAAGGTTCCAACCTCTCAGGTGAGACATCAACCAGGAGTATCTCTCCTATGTCCAGCTCTGGTGTCCCACATGTCCAGTAACCAAGAACCTCTCTGTAGGATTGCTAATATTTAGACACCACCCCCACAATTAAATTTAATTTGTCAGCTAGAGTTCTCTAGTCTGGCCAACAGATACCTATGCATAAGTGCCAGCCTCCTGGGTACCTGTACCATATTAATTCAGTTATGCCAATACATGTCACACATTAAAAACATGATTTCCTTCTTTCAATTCCTCCCCAAACAAAACAGGGTTTCCGTTTCTTGTTCTGAAGGATTGGATAAGTTATTTTCCTTCTCTAACCTCCAACCCATTGCACTTGTATTAACAGTATGTTTACATTCATAAATGACAGGAGACAATCCGACAAGATGTTTCACAAGCCATGTTGATGGGCAAAATCTTTCAGATGCAGCATTAGCACTAAATTGTCCATAAGGAAAAGAAACCTTATATTGCAAGTATTAATCTGAATCTTTTCGTCTGTCCCTTCTCCCCTGAAAGTTTGTTAGAACAAATTTGCGATGTGGTATGGCACAGACAAACTGCCAACCAGATGAACATCTTTCATCCATGTTTCAGAGATCTCTCCAAACTCTCGCTCCACCAGGACTCTGGAATGGAAAACAAGAGCAGTATCAAATTCTTATCCACAATATCTACTCTCTTGCTATGTTTACCTTTAGTTCCTCCCTTGGAACCAAGGAACTTAGTATTCCTGGCTTCTGCAACTCTGAACAAATTATCAAAACAACCATGCTTTCTTTAGGATGAACCCACTCTAAAATGGATCCCCATGAAAGAGCAAAAAAAGAATGAACGTGAATGTTACTTCTCAAAATTCTCATTTTAAACACAAAAAAACCCCAAAATGAATGCATTTATCTGTTATTCAAGACCTACACACTAAAGCCCCTTTCAGGTGCACAAAACCTAAACATTTTGGATTTTTTTCCCACCTGAATGAAAATAAAAACAAAAACAACAAAACCTACAATAACTCCAGCGGCTAAAATGGCTTTCTACCAACTCTTGTCTTAAACAAAATGTATTCAGCTACTAATTGAGGGCACAGCCAATGACCCTCCTTTCAGGTGGACTAAACCTAAAAATTTTGAATTTTTTCACCTGAACAAAACAAAAATAAAATAAATGAATAAAAAAATAACAAAAAATTACCAAAACGAGAGAAAAAAAAAATAATAGTACAAACATAAAAATAAAAAGCCAGATGCTTATCCTTGAAAAATACTAAAAATACATCAAGGTCCTCTATAATATTCCAAACAATTGAGGCCAATTCTCAGAGACTTGCATCTAAACCTTATTCCATAGCAAAGAAACATTAACCAGAAAGTTCTTCTACCATCCATGCGACTCATTAAGGGCTGTTAACAAAAGATTTGTTTCCCCCAGTGCTATTCCTTAGTAAACATGAGGTTACCTCCATTTTGAGTTTATTCAGCTGTTTTACATACTGATGCCTTTCCTGCCTTAACTGACTATTTTCAGTTTGTAGTCTCCACATTCGAGCCTTAAAAGGGACACAGGTTTGATTAGTATGGCCTCTATGCCTTGGATTGCTACTGTCAGAAACCATGAATCAGACTGACACAGAAGTACAGTTAAATCTCACTTGTTTAATAATAATAAAAAAAGGTAAACAGAGTAAACATAGTCAAAACATAGCCAGAGTTCAGGAACCGGAACGGATAGTCAGACAAGCCAAAACGTCAGGGAGCCAGAGATGAGCATAGTAGAACAGCAAGCAGGATCTGGAGCCAGAAGGAATGTCAGCCAAGCAAGTCATTAACAGGAACACAGGAGAGCGTCTCTACAGATGTGACCAAGGCAAAGGCAGAGATCATCTGGGCTGGACGGGCAGGACTGACGAGCAGGATATCATCAACAGGTGAGTCACTGTGGAGAGATAGGAGTTGGCAAATAGCTGACAGCTGAGTGGCCAGCTCAGAGAAGGAATAGCTGAGCCCAGCCCTGACAGCTACCCATCACGCAGAATAAACTTCATAATGCCTTGGTGCAGTTTTAGGGTAGTGAGATTTCCTTTGCATTCTATTATTATTAGCCATCAAACAATACCTGAAAATGTGACCCCACTTTTTACAAACAAAGCACTTGAGAACTGGTCTCCCTGCATAGGCCCTTCTCTGAGCATATGGCGATGGAGGCTCACATTGCTGCATAACGTTACTATGATTGTAATCAACAGACTTTACACTTTCATTGTCTGAGGAGTAGTCACTAGCAATGGACTCATCAGAAGTCTCCACTGTCATCGTGTCACTATTTTTGAAAAGATCATGCCCATTTTCCGTTTCAACTACTGAATCAATTTCAAGAGCAGTTACAGCACTTTTGTTTAAATACTCCTCATTTAGATCTCCAAAATTGATTCCCACCATAGCAGCATTACTTGCAGCAACAAGAGCATCAGGTTTCCCTAACTGTTGTTCTAGAGCAGGAGTCTCAAACTGGCGGCCCTCTAGCTGTTGCAAAACTGCAAGTCCCTTAATGCCTCTGCCTGTGGGAGTCATGGTTGTAACTGTCAGCCTTGTAATGCCTCATGGGACTTTTAGTTTTGCAACAGCTGGAGGGTAGCCAGTTTGAGACCCCTGTTCTAGAGCCTCTATCTGTGCTGAGCACTGAGACTGCTCAGCCTTTACATATTTGGAGGATAACTCCATTATGGCTGCCTGTGCACCATGTAATTCCTTCCTAAGCAGTATTATAATATGCTCATTCTCAGCCTCTCTTTAATTTAAAGAGGCAATACAACTTTCTCTTAGCTTACACGTTTCTTCCAATTCATCAATCTTCTGTTCCAATACACACTTCTCAATCACCAATTGTTCAATCTCACCCCTCAGTTCATCACATTCACAAACACTTGCATCTGCATTCATAGCTATAGCTATATTTCTCCCACTTTCTCCTCAAAGATGTATCGTTTATCCTATAAATCTGCAGGGTACATCAGTTAACCAAGGGTGATCAGCCCCTCACGTGCTGGCACACTTGAACAGCTACACAGGCCTAAAACAATTTGTATTAAACAATAAACGTTACACATACACATATACCAGCCAAAATTCTCACCAGATATGGGCGTCCGCTCACTGATGGAATATTTCATAGAACTTTCAGGACCACTCAAGCAAGGCTTCAGAATTCACAAACCAGCGCAAATCTTGTCCACAGTAGAGGAATACTTTCAGTTCTGGGTGGGGACTCCTTAGCTTATAGGAACTCAAGACAAAAAATACATTCGATTTTGGATTCTGTGCAGAAATAAATTCCACACTCCTGCAGGGGTGCCAAATGAAATAAATATTGGCTAGTTATGGATTTCCCCCTATTTATTATAAATATGTATCAACTTGTCTATTCCTATAATCGCGGCCGCCGGACACACGCATCGGCTCCAGTGTCGCACAATGGATGTGCACACGCCTCCTATAGCTTCTTAAAGCAGCCGATGTACAATGATGGCGATTCGCGTAGCAGTGCCAACCTGCCGCAGTACAACTGCAACGGCTGGTCAGCAAGTAGTTAATGAAGAAAATCATGCTTTGTATACTTTCACCAAGCATTGTTTTTATCATTTATTATTTTCACATTTCTGCATGCACCCAAATGCTGTACTCATGCTTACAATAGCTGTATATGCCATAAACATAAGTACAGCGACACACAGCGGTACAGTGGTACCTGGGCTGCTCAGAACTTTTTTTTCGGGGGGGCATCATTTTAAGGTCACCCATGCTCTGCCCCTTTTTGACAATGTCATGAAGGGGAGGGGCTTAGTCATTATCACATAAAGTGCAGGCATGCAAAGGATTAATAGAAGGATCAAGCTGCCATTGTCTGATTAGCAATTTCTAATTTGTTTTTATGTTTACAGAGGTTTCCACTACTGACTTTTCTTTCTGAAAATGCCAGCACCATTGCTCTGTTGTTCCAATATTTATATTCATTAACTCAGAGGAGGTATGCAGATAAGGATTTTTAACTTTCCTTAAACTTTTCTGATGTGCATACAGGCTCTGGCTTAGAAAGCATTCAGACCCACGGGTCAGCATTAAGAGCATTTTTAGAAGGTTAGCAATGATCTTTCCCGTATATCTATCATGAAATAATTAATTTACCACCTTGACTGCAATTATACAAGTAGTGCTGTTAGATGATTTCCAGAAAATGAACACCGGCTGCCTCAGGCAGGTGCTGGTGCAGGTGGACAGCTCACACTCAGCTCTTCAGGCATGCTCCTTTCTTTCCCTCAGGCGCTGCCCGGAGAAGATGTGGAGAGGAGGTGGGTGGAGCCAAAATTGACCAGGCGCGAAAGAGGAAGAAGTTCCTCCTCCGCTATGAATGCTGGGGCCTCACCTCGGCCTCATGATGTGATGTCACTGGTTGCTAGACGCCAGGCAGAAAGAGAGTCTAGCAACCAGTGCAGCAGAAAGGCCAGCGAACGGTGCAAAAAGAGAGTCTAGGGAGTTGGGGCACCGCCGCTGCTTCTGAATGTAACAGTAAGTGACTGCCACAGCTTCAGAGCCCCCCCCTTCAGGATTGGCCCTGAGTGTCTGTGTGTGATCACCTTGCTCCCCCATGCAGACGCCCATGCCAGGTAGAGGAAATACTCTGGCAGTTATCCGAATGGGCTCAGCCGGCCTGTTTGCAAGGGCCCTTTTATATGGCTTTCACATTTTTACATGCTTGCTTGCTTGCTCTTTTATATTTTTGATAGTGTTATTAGATGTTCAGCTCTGGCTTCCTGATAATGGTTGACTTGTAGTCTCCATCAGAACAATGTGACAATGCAGGAGCACAAATGGAGCACAGGGACAGAACACTGTCCGTCTCTGCATAGCTCCCAACTGTCCCTGATTTCGAGGGACTGTCCCTGATTTGGACCACTGTCCCTCTTGCCCCCTCATTTGTCCCTCATTTTGGTCTGATCTATATAGTTGTATATAAAAATCACTTTTTTTCTTTCAAAAAGTGTTCCCCAGTGCTAAATCTTTCATCCCATTTCTAAATTGCTGCATTTGTACATTTCAAAAGCAAATATAAAGGAATAGTAGTGGTAAAAAAGCCTTGTGGATTTAATTAACCTTTTTTTGGTTAATTCTCCTTTAAGGGGGTGTGGCAAGGGGCGTATCCTATGCCTACATACATTTGCTAGTAGTTGGGAGGTATGCCTGAACAATGAGCTTCTTGGTAGGGTGATCAGGTATTATTTTAATAAAAGCTGCAGATTTCAAAAGCTTGAATATGACTTTTGAAATTCCATAACATGTTAAAACTTATATGAGATTTTGTGATGTTGATATTCTATTTTTTCTTTTTCAGAGTACAGGACAATAAAACAGCTCTTAAAAAAACAACAAAGCTGCCTCCAGACATTCATTGATACATCGTTATCGCACAGCAAGAAATAGTAATACAAGCTGAGCATAGCTTGTACAGTCTACAGTACTACTGGTAAGGAACACAAGAGGTAGTACACCACATGCTGGTATCCCACAGAGCAGGCATAACCAGATATGTAGAGCTACACAATGATAACCAGACTCCAAAATGTATTAATAACACAGTACAGATAGTAAACACCAAAAATACAGCAACACCCAGGCAGGAAATCAGGTAGACCAGGGTCAGGTGGTGGATGTACAAGAAACAGCTTTAAGGACAGTTTAAGAATGGTGCCAGAATGTGAGAGCAGATTTGCAGGAAGCAGATACAGGCAGCAGACTCAAGATAACTGGTATATGGAGCAGGAATAAGGCCAAAATGAGTTTGAGGTTTGTGGGAAACAGGTGTAGGCAGCAGGTTTAGGATAACTGGGACAATGTGCAATGGAACAGAGTGGGCACGCAAGCAAAAATGATGAGGAACTGAGGGATTCTTAAGGAGGAGCTAAATACCCTCCCAGCAGCCAGCTAAAAAAATCTATGGCCTTGTTCACAAAGGCAGGGCCGGTCCCAGGCGGGTGCACGGGGTGCAGTGCACCCAGGCGCCAGAGAGGTGGGGGCGCTGAAGCGCCAGAGTGCTCCCCTCCCTCCTCCTCCTCCGTGTCCAGAAGTAGCTCTGTCCGCAGCAGCTCACTGCCGCGGAGCGGCCGCGCCGGCGCCGCTGTGCTTTACATTGCTAGAGCCTGTCCCCCCTCCCTCCTCCTCCTGTCAGAGGAGAGCAGCCGCCGGAGATCGGAGCGGCTGGTCTCTGTGTTGAGAGAGACCAGCCGCGCAGTGACTTCGCTGGGGGGAGGGGGGGCGGCCCGTGCCTGCAGCCTGACACAGGTTCTCTCTCTCCTCCGCTGTCTCTCACTCCCGCTCGATCTGTTCTTCACCCGGGCGGCGCGGCTGCACACTGTCCTCTCTAGCTGCTGCCCGGGTGTTAATGCGTCTGTCTGTACTGATAGAGGGAGGTTTGTCCCTGGGGCGGTCTGCACTAATGGGGCGGTTGTCCTGGGGGGCGGTCTGTACTAATGGGGCGTTGTCCTGGGGGGGCGGTCTGTACTAATGGGGGGTTGTCCTGGGGGGTCTGTACTAAGGGGGGGGGTTGTCCTGGGGGTCTGTACTAATGGGGGGGTTGTCCTGGGGGGTCTGTACTAATGGGGGGGGTTGTCCTGGGGGTCTGTACTAATAAGGGGTTGTCCTGGGGGTCTTTACTAATGGAGGGGGAGTTGTCTTGGGGGGGTCTGTACTAATGGAGGGGGGATTTGTCCTGGGGGGTCTGTACTAATGGAGGGATTTGTCCTGGGGGTCTGTACTAATGGAGGGGGGGTTTGTCCTGGGGGGTCTGTACTAATGGAGGGGGGTTGTTCTGGGGGGTCTGTACTAATGGAGGGGGGTGTTTGTCTGGGGGGTCTGTACTAATGGAGGGGGGGTCCTGGGGGGGGGTCTGTACTAATGGAGGGGGGTTTGTCCTGGTGGGGGGTCTGTACTAATGGAGGGGGGTTTGTCCTGGTGGGGGGTCTGTACTAATGAAGGGGGGATTTGTCCTGTGGGGGTCTGTACTAGTGGAGGGGGGGTTCTCCTGGGGGGTCTGTAGTAATGGAGGGGGTTTGTCCTGGGGGGTCTGTACTAATGGAGGGGGGGTTTGTCCTGGGGGGTCTGTACTAATGGAGGGGGGGCTTGTCCTGGGGGGTCTGTACTAATGAAGGGGGGATTTGTCCTGTGGGGGTCTGTACTAGTGGAGGGGGGTTCTCCTAGGGGGTCTGTACTAATGGAGGGGGTTTGTCCTGGGGGTCTGTACTAATAGAGGGGGGGTTTGTCCTGGGGTCTGTACTAATGGAGGGGGGTTGTCCTGGGGGGGTCTGTACTAATGAAGGGGGGCTTTGTCCTGGGGGGGATCTGTACTAATGGAGGGGGGGTTGTCCTGGTGGGGGTCTACTAAGGGAGGGGGGGTGGTTTGTCCTGGGGGGGTCTATACTGATGAAGGGGGGTCTGTACTGAGAGAGGGGTTTATACTTAGTGGGGGTCTATACTTAGTGGAGGGAGGTCTGTACTGAGGGGCGACTAAAGTTGGTGGAAGGAGGGTGACACCATGTTATACCGCACCTGGTGACACCAACCCAAGTGACGTCACTGCAGCTGCAGGCTCTTCTTTCGCCCCTTCCCCTCCCTCTCCCTCTCCTCCGCACGTGCACTGCTATACTAGTGAGCGGCGCTGGCCAGCACAGCCTCCCACTATGTTTCTTCCCCCGCCTTCATATCAGCCAGGGAAAAATAGAATAGAAAAAGGAGAAGAGGATTGTGGGACATGTAGTCCCGAGGACTGGCAGCCCCACTGTAACACGGAAACTGCAGTCCACACAGCAGGCTCAGCTGAATGGGAGAGAGAGAGATACAGGAGCCTGGGAAAGCTTTCAGGGAAGTGCACCCAGGACTCCAGAGGGAGAGGGCAGTGCTCAGGGAACACCATCAGAGAGGAAACCCCACTGCCCTGCGCCACCAGAGGGAAAGCCACACAGCCTGGTGCCATCCCTGGCAGAGAAAGGAATGGAGTCATTGCCAGAATACAGATCTGGGTGCTACCCAGCGGAGTCACCACGGGCAATTCAGAGTGAGCTTACTCCTGATCAGAGGAACCATCGCTGGGTCAGGTGAGAGGGCCAATCGGCCATTATCTACTAATGTCCATAGGAACTGCAGTCTCTGACCATCTCCTGTATTATATCTGCAGTCTCTGACCATCTCCTGTATCATGTCTGCAGTCTCTGATCATCTCCTGTACTGTGTCTGCAGTCTCTGATCATCTCCTGTACTATGTCTGCAGTCTCTGATCATCTCCTGTACTATGTCTGCAGTCTCTGACCATCTCCTGTATTATATCTGCAGTCTCTGACCTTCTCTTGTACCATGTCTGCAGTCTCTGACCTTCTCTTGTATCATATCTGCAGTCTCTGATCATCTCCTGTACCATGTCTGCAGTCTCTGACCATCTCCTGTACTATGTTTGCAGTCTCTGACTGTCTCTTGTATCATGTCTACAGTCTCTGACCATGTCCTCTACTATGTCTGCAGTCTCTGATCATCTCCTGTACCATGTCTGCAGTCTCTGATCATCTCCTGTACTATGTCTACAGTCTCTGATCATCTCCTGTACCATGTCTGCAATCTCTGATCATCTCCTGTACTATGTCTGCAGTCTCTGATCATCTCCTGTACCATGTCTACAGTCTCCAATCATCTCCTGTACCATGTCTGCAGTCTCTGATCATCTCCTGTACCATGTCTGCAGTCTCTGATCATCTCCTGTACTATGTCTGCAGTCTCTGATCATCTCCTGTACTATGTATGCAGTCTCTGACCATCTCCTGTATTATATCTGCAGTCTCTGACCTTCTCTTGTACCATGTCTGCAGTCTCTGACTGTCTCTTGTATCATGTCTACAGTCTCTGATCATCTCCTGTACTATGTCTGCAGTCTCTGACCATCTCCTGTATTATGTCTACAGTCTCTGATCATCTCCTGTACTATGTCTGCAGTCTCTGACCATCTCCTGTACTATGTCTGCAGTCTCTGATCATCTCCTGTACCATGTCTGCAGTCTCTGATCGTCTCCTGTACTATGTCTACAGTCTCTGATCACCTCCTGTACCACATCTGCAGTCTCTGATCATCTCCTTTATTATGTCTGCAGACTCTGATCATCTCCTGTACTATGTCTGCAGTCTCTGATCATCTCCTGTACTATGTCTGCAGTCTCTGATCATCTCCTGTACTATGTCTGCAGTCTCTGATCATCTCCTGTATTATGTCTGCAGTCTATGATCATCTCCTGTACCATGTCTGCAGTCTCTGATCATCTCCTGTACCATGTCTGCAGTCTCTGATCATCTCCTGTACCATGTCTGCAGTCTCTGATCATCTCCTGTACCATGTCTGCAGTCTCTGATCATCTCCTGTATTATGTCTGCAGTCTCTGATCATCTCCTGTATTATGTCTGCAGTCTCTGACCATCTCCTGTACTATGTCTGCAGTCTCTGACCATCTGCTGTACTATGTCTGCAGTCTCTGATCATCTCCTGTACCATGTCTGCAGTCTCTGATCATCTCCTGTATTATGTCTGCAGTCTCTGATCATCTCCTGTATTATGTCTGCAGTCTCTGATCATCTCCTGTATTATGTCTGCAGTCTCTGATCATCTCCTGTATTATGTCTGCAGTCTCTGATCATCTCCTGTATTATGTCTGCAGTCTCTGACCATCTCCTGTACTATGTCTGCAGTCTCTGATCATCTCCTGTATTATGTCTGCAGTCTCTGATCATCTCCTGCATTATGTCTGCAGTCTCTGATCATCTCCTGTATTATGTCTGCAGTCCTCTGATCATCTCCTGTATTATGTCTGCAGTCTCTGATCATCTCCTGTATTATGTCTGCAGTCTCTGATCATCTCCTGTATTATGTCTGCAGTCTCTGATCATCTCCTGTATTATGTCTGCAGTCTCTAACCATCTCCTGTACTATGTCTGCAGTCTCTAACCATCTCCTGTACTATGTCTGCAGTCTCTGATCATCTCCTGTATTATGTCTGCAGTCTCTGATCATCTCCTGCATTATGTCTGCAGTCTCTGATCATCTCCTGTATTATGTCTGCAGTCTCTGATCATCTCCTGTATTATGTCTGCAGTCTCTGATCATCTCCTGTATTATGTCTGCAGTCTCTGATCATCTCCTGTATTATGTCTGCAGTCTCTGACCATCTCCTGTACTATGTCTGCAGTCTCTGATCATCTCCTGTACCATGTCTGCAGTCTCTGTCCAGCTCTTGTACCATGTCTGCAGTCTCTGTCCAGCTCTTGTACCATGTCTGCAGTCTCTGTCCAGCTCTTGTATCATGTCTGCAGTCTTTGACCGCATCCTGTATTATGTCTGGGGACTCTTTCTAACAGAAGCCCTCTCTGTGTGCATCAGAGAGGTTCCCCTCCAGGTCTCATTAGTGTTCTCTCTTCCTGTATTTTCTTTATTGTTAAGAGATCATGGGAGGATTTCAGGGTAACAAAGACTTCTTAGGGGAGCAGCTCTGTATTTGAGTCGTTGCCATAGAATCATTTGTAAAGGGGTGGAGTTGGTAAGATGACCACGCCCATGTGGGGGCGCCAGAAATATTTCTGCACCCAGGCGCCGGTGACCCTAGGATCGGCCCTGCACAAAGGTGTTGTTAATAGGTAGTTTGGTCACATTTTTACAGCTTCCAGACTGCCTATCAATGCCACTCACAACTGGGAACACATGGAGGTGTACAGTACATAAAGTATTGCCTTTCATCACAGTGAAGCGAAAAAAAAAATGCTGCCTGCAGTTTTTGGCAGGCATTGATGTTTTGCAAGGGCCTCTAATCACTCATTTGCAAAGGCATCATATACAGCTTGTTTAAGATCAGGTTGCAAAGTGTCCAAAGTGATCATTTGCCATTGTTAGCCCTGGTTCAAACCGGTGCAGCTTTAAATGTGCAATTTGCACTGACCATTTCATTGGGGCTTGCGACTTAATTTAACAGACGTCTATGCAAGTCACAATGCAATCGGTAAAAAGTCGGTAAATTGGTAAAAAGTAGTGCAGGAACCTTTTTCATATTCACTGCGACACGAGTCGTGGCGGTATGAATGGTTCCATTGCGGGCAATAGGGTGCGACTTGCCATGCACTTTGGAACTGTCAAATTACATAACAAGTTGCACCGATGTGAATGGGGGCTAAAAGCTGCAAAAAAAATCTCACAGGACATTGGAGAAGCGTCGCTTAACAGGACTTGAATGCCTGTGCAATGAGTCCGAAGTGCGCATTAATGATATAGGCACTGAGCGATTCAAGTTCTTAATAAGTTTACAGGAACAGCCATTTATGAAAAACCTTCATCCCTAGTAGTCAAGTCAGGAACAGTGCTGATTGAGTGAAGCCAGGGAACACATATTTTTTTAAAGTGATGATATTTATGATGATTATGATCATAAGCAATGAGTTCAAATTTGAATAATGGCAGGGTAGTATTTATAAGCTGTTTCCATTCTAAAAGTGATGGAGAGGGGTTTTTTTCTTCTAGGTGAGGAATATAATCTTTATTGCATAACAACAATATACATGAAAAGGCATTTGATGCAAGCTTGTGTTTCTAGGTCATCTAGGACATCAAGAAGGCAATCTTTGGATTTAAGAATACCTAAAATTACCTCAATAAAGGTATTAACCTTTCACCAAAATTGCTTTAAGTGTCTACAGTTCTTCTCCACAGCCCCTACCGTACATAGTAGAAGATGAAAGGCCCAGTTTATATAGTTTAACTGGAGCATAATAGACCTGGTGGAAAAGTTTAAGTTGAATTACCTGGTCTTGAGAGGATATCAGTATAGTCCAGAAGTGGATTCAAATTTTGAGGTTAGACAGGTGCATCACCATTTCTGTCAGGCTTGTATCTAGAGGTGCATTCCTTTAAGATGGCCAAAGAGTAGTTGCAGACTAGTTTGGTCTGGTCTAGTTGTCTGGGGAATTGCTCTAAATAGTGATACTCTAAAGCTACATTTTGACAAATTGTGGGGTGTGGGGAACAAGTGTGCAATTGAATCTACCCTTAGAAGGTACCGTTCCCAATAAATATATGTACAGACCCCTGGAAATAAGTGGGACTTTTGATGTACAGTCTAGGGCAGTGATGGTGAACCTTGGCACTCCAGATGTTTTGGAACTACATTTCCCATGATGCTCATGCACTCTGCAGACACAACTCATAAGATGTATAAAAATTTAAATTTTATTCAATATAACAAGGGTTAAAAAACATATATTAACCACTTGCTGACCGCCTTCCGCATATATACTGTGGCAAAGTGGCTCGGCTGCGCAAACCGATGTACCTGTACGTCGGTCTGTGCATGACATACAGTGGGCTTGCCCCCACCGCGCGTGGTAGAAGCGTGCCTGCGCATCTGGCGGACTCGATGTCCACCTGCCACCCGCGATCGCGGTACAGAGAGGCAGAACAGGGATCTGCCTAAGTAGGCAGATCCCCATTCTGACAGGGGACAATACTGAGATTTTCTACTCCTAGTGATCAGGAACAGCGATCTCTGTGTTGTCCCAGTAAGCCCATTCCCCACACAGTAACAACACACCCAGGGAACGCAGTTAACCCCTTGATCGCCCCCTGGTGTTAACCCCTTCCCTTCCAGTGTTATTTATACATTAATCGGTGCATTCTTTTCGCACTGATCACTGTAATTATGTCACTGGTCCCCAAAAAAGTGTCACTTGGGGTCAGACTTGTCCGCCGCAATGTCGCAGTCCCGCTAAAAATTGCAGATTGCCGCCCTTACCAGTAAAAACAATTAAAAAAGTCCATAAATCTATCCCATAGTTTGTAGACGCTATAACATTTGCATAAACCAATCGATATACGCTTATTGTGATTTGTTTTACCAAAAATATGTAGAAGAATATATATGGGCCTAAACTGATGAATAAGTTAGTTTTTTTATATATTTTCTGGATATGTATTATAGCAGAAAGTAAAAAATACTGTTTTTTTTTCAAAATTGTCAGTCTTTTTGTTTATAGCACAAAAAATAAAAACCGCAGAGGTGATCAAATACCACCAAAAGAAAGCTCTATTTGTGGGAAAAAAAAGGACATCAATTTTGTTTGGGTACAGCATTGCACGACTGCGAAATTGTCAGTTAAAGCAACGCAGTGCCGTATCGCAAATAATGGCTTGGTCATTAAGGGGGTAAATCCTTCCGGGGCTGAAGTGGTTAAAAACATATTCACACAGACTGTAGCCATATAGATCTCTGTCTTGGCCTTGGGAACAATTATGTGGGCCATTCAATATCATAAGGGTTAAAAACATATATTAAAAACATTTACACAGACGGTAGCCATATAGATCTCCGTCTTGGCCTTGGGATCCAGTATGTGGTCCAACGCGTTTCACAGGCTGCCCCACTTCATCAGGGCCTTGGATCCCTAAATGGTATTGCAATTATATATAAACATGCATGAGGTATTTATTCAACATTAGCCACTTCAGCCCCGGAAGATTTGGCTGCTCAATGACCAGAGCACTTTTTACAATTTGGCCTTACGCTGCTTTAACTGGTAATTGCGCGGTCATGTAATGTTGTACCCAAACAAAATTTGCATCCTTTTTTCCCACAAATAGAGCTTTCTTTTGATGGTACTTGATTTCCTCTGCGAATTTTATTTTTTTGCGATATAAACTGAAACATTTGAGAAAAAAATGATATTTTTCTACTTTTTGTTATAAAAAAATTCAAAAACCTCAATTTTAGTCATACGTTTAGGCCAAAATGTATTCAGCCACATGTCTTTGGTAAAAAAAATGTCAATAAGCATAAATTTATTGTTTTGCGCAAAAGTTATAGCGTCTACAAACTAGGGTACATTTTCTGGAATTTACGCAGCCTTTAGTTTATGACTGCCTGTCTCATTTCTTGAAATGCTAAAATGGCAGGGCAGTACAAACCCCCCCAAATGAGCCCATTTTGGAAGGTAGACGACCCAAGGAAATTGATGAGAGGCATGTTGAGCCCATTGGATATTTTATTTTTTGTCACAAGTGAAAAAAAAATGACAAAAAAAAAAGAAAATACACAGTCACTAAAGGATATATTGCTCACACATTCCATGGTTATATGTGGAATTACACCCCAAAAAACATTCTGCTGCTTTTCCTGAGTATGAGGATACCACATGTGTGAGAGTTTTTGGGAGCCTATTCACATACAGGACCCCGAAAACCAAGCACCACCTTCAGGATTGGTTTGTCTTTCAGGAAAAGCACTGCCTTCAGGAAAAGATTGTCATTTTCCTGCAACTTGTGGCAAAATAAAAAATATTCCATGGACTCAACATGCCTCTCAGCAAATAGCTTGGGGTGTCTACTTTGCAAAATGGGGTCATTTGGGGGCGGGGGGGGGGGGGGTTGTGCTCCCTTGGCATTTCATGGCCTTCGAAACTGTGATAGGTAGTAAGGAGTGAAATAAAAAATTTACGCCCTAAAAAATCCTGAAGGCGGTGCTTGGTTTTCGGGGTCCTGTACATGGCTAGGTTCCCAAAGAGTCTCACACATGTGGTATCCCCATACTCAGGAGAAGCGGCAGAATGTATTTTGCAGTGTAATTCCACATATGCCCATGGCATGTTTGAGCAATATATCATTTAGTGACAACTAAATTACAAAATTACAAACGTTTGTAATTTTCTCAAAACTTGTGGCAAAATATAAAATATTCCATGGACTATGCCTATAAGCAAATAGCTTGGGGTGTCTACTTTCCAAAAAAGGGTGATGGGGGGGGGGGGGGGCATTTTATACACAACATTAGTAGCTTATGTCATACATCACACACTCTTCTAACCACTTGAAGACAAAGCCACTTTTTGTTTACATGAAAAAATATATTTTTTTTTGCTAGAAAATTACTTTGAACCCCCAAACATTATATATTTTTTAAAGCAAAGGCCCTACAGATTAAAATGTTGGGTAATTTTTCAAACGCAATTTCTTTTGGAAAAAAAACATTTTTTTTTATTTTAATGCACTAAAACACACTATATTGCCCAAATGTTTGATGGAATAAAAAAGATGATCTTATGCCGAGTACATGGATACCAAATACGACATGCTTTAAAATTGCGCACGAACGTGCAGCAGCTACAAACTACATACATTTTTAAAAGCCTATACAATCCTTTACAGGTTACCACTTTAGATTTACAGAGGAAATCTACTGCTAAAATTACTGCCCTCGATCTGACCTTCGCCGTGATACCTCACATGCATGGTGCAATTGCTGTTTACATATGACCCCAGACCGATGCTTACGTTCGCCTTTGCGCGTGAGCATTGGGGGACAGGGGTGCTTTTTTTTTATTATTTAATTTTGCTTTTTAATTGTATTTTTAAACTGTTGCTTTAATTTTTTTTTATCATTTTTATTGTTATCTCAGGGAATGTAAATATCCCCTATGATAGCAATAGGTAGTGACAGGTACTCTTTTTTGAAAAAAAATTGGGGTCTATTAGACCCTAGATCTCTCCTCTGCCCTCAAAGCATCTGACCACACCAAGATCGGTGTGATAAAATGCTTTCCCAATTTCCCAATGGCGCTGTTTATATCCGGCGGAACCTAAGTCATGAAATGCTCGTAGCTTCCGGTTTCTCAGGCCATAGAGATGATAGGAGATGATTGGAGCCGTTCTGGTCTCCGATCAGCTCTATGATCAGCTGGTGGAACCACCAGCTGCATTCTCGGGTTCCCTGTTGGGACAGGAGAGCTTGAGAAAACCATGGAAGACGGTGGGGGGGGCGGGGCATTCCCTCCCACTGCTTGTAAAAGCAGTCTAGAGGCTAATTAGCCACTAGGATTGCTTTTACATGAAAGCCGACCGCTGGCTGAAAAGAATGAAACCAAGATGGTACCTAAATCTGCAGGCATCATTCTGGTATAACCGCTCAAAGTCCAGCAACATACCAGTACGTTGCTGGTCCTTGTTGGGCATATATTGTAATGTTCTTTTTTTCATGCAGCCTGTGGGCTGCATGAAAAAAAGCGATTGATCGGTGGGTATGCCCACCATTAGAATACTGTCCTTCATCCACTCACTTCTAATGATGGGCATACATGCACCATTTCTTTTTAACTGTGATGTTGAAATCACCTCCTACAGCGCTGGAGTCACTGATTTACGTATCGTGAGAGCAAACGCTGTTGCTGTCAAGATAAATAAATAAGTGCTGCAGCTGAATGGTGTAACTGCTAAGCAAATGATGGTTAACAATAAAACAAAGTAACATTACAGTATAACAGTAAGACATACCATACCTGCAAAGCAAATACAATTAAACATAGTAAAAATAAAAAAAAATTTAATGCAATCTTGCCTAAAAAATATATGCCAAAGCATGGGGGCAATCCACTCCTAATGTTAGGAGCAAATCGCTCCTCCACCTCTGCCCCCATGCTTCGGCATATATGCTCTTTTTTTTAACTGTGGTGGTGAAATCGCCTCCTACAGCGCTGGAGTCACGGCTTTACTTATCGTGGGAGCAAATGCTGTTGCTGTCAGAATAAATAAACCTGTGCTGCAGCTAAATGCCGTACCTGCTAAGTAAATGATGGTTAACAATAAAACTAAGTAACATTACAATATAACAGTAAGACATACCATACCTGCAAAGCAAATACAATAAAACATAGTAAAAATAAAACATTACAGTTCTAAAATACAGGAACAATAGAACAATAGATATAGAACAATAGAGATCGAACAATGGAGCGGACAATAGAGAGCGAACATAAGAGAGAGAACAATAGAGAGAGAAGAAAAATAAAACCACAACTATTTTTGGATTTTTTTTGTTTTTGTGGGGTTTTTTTTTTTGGCACTTTTATATAAACTGTAAACGTTCCAGATTAGGGTCTCTCAAAATGTGATGGCCATCTCATCTTTTGAGACCCTGTGTAAGTGTGCCTTAGGACTGTGTAGTGCTGTACCCTATGTTAATAATCCACGTGTGTGGTAGCATTTGAAACAGTCACCGATGCAGAGACCAGGTTGGTCAGGACAGGAGGGACAATAAAAACGGGTTTCACGCCTAAATCCGCGTTTTCTGCAGACACGTCATCTTCTTTGGGGTGTTCTGTGGGCAGGGGTACCAGGGAGGACATACGGAACATGGCTCTCATGCAGCCGGCTCATTGCATTTGCATTGCACCGTCTGGAAACAGAAGGGCTGTGACAATCTCTTCCTGGAATTTTAGGAAGGATCCAGTTCATCCTGAAGCTTTGTATAGCACAAAAACATTCAGCAGAGCCAATTGGAATAAATATACAGACACTTTTTTATACCAGCGTCTGGCCTTACGGGCAATTAGGTACGGCGCCAACAACTGGTCGTTGAGGTCCACCCCTCCCATGTTAAGGTTGTATTCGTGGACACAGAGCAGTTTCTCCACAACACCAGTCGCTGTAGGAATTTGGACTGTCTTATCTGCATGAAGGGAAGACAGAATGAAAACATTCCTTGAATCCCTCCACTTCACTGCTAACAAATTATTACATTTCAAGCAGGCTCTCTCCCTCCGTCTAAGTCGGGACTCCACAAGCCATTGGGGGAAGCCCCGGCGATTAGATCGCACGGTGCCCCATGTGCCAATTCCACAATCAAAAAGGTGACTAAAAAGTGGCACGCTTGTGTAATAATTGTCCACGTACAAGTGGTGCACCTTTCTGAATAAGGGTGACACCATGGGGTTGATTTACTAAAGGGAAATCCACTCTGCACTACAAGTGCACTTGTAAGTGCAGTTGCTGTAGATCGGTGTAGATCTGAGGGAAGCTCTGTTGCTTTTATCATCCAATCATGTGCAAGCAAAAATGCTGTTTTTTATTTTCCTTGCATGTTCCCCTCAGATCTACAGCAACTGCACTTTCAGTGCACTTTAAGTGCACTTGTAGTGCAAAGTGGATTTGCCTTTTCGTAAAATAACCCCCCATGTCCCACACAATCTTACCAGCGCTCCCTATGTAGTCTGGGCAGTTCTCCGGCTCCACGTGACTATCTCTTCCCTCGTAAACCATAAAACTATATGTAAAGCCTTTTGCCCTGTCACAGAGCTTATACAGCTTGACCCCATATATGGCATGCTTGCTGGGAAGATACTGTTTGATAGACAAGCAGCCAGAAAACGTAATCAGGAACTCATCAACGCAGGACAACTTGATCGGGGGTAAACAAGGCTGCAAACTGCTGGTTGAAGTGGTTTATGAGGGGCCAACTTTTGTGGAGCCAATCATATCCAGGGTCACCCCGAGGACGACAGAGTTCATTGTCATTGAAATGCATGGGAGAATAAGTTTAGTGCATGTAGTCATTCCTCATAACTAAGGCCCTCCAGCACCCTTATTAATTTTGCTGTCCTTCTCTGGACTTTCTCCAGTTTCAGCAGAACTGGACAGAATACCGTATATACTCGAGTATAAGTCGAATTTTTCAGCACCTTTTTTTGTGCTGAAAGTGCCCCCCTCGACTTATACTCGAGTCAAGCACTTTTCTGCAGCAAAAATTTCATTTTCCGAACCGATTTTGGGGCCCCGTATCTCAGGGCCACTTGGTGCTAGAAACCCCAAATTTGGTGTGCAAACCCAGTGGACCTAGTTCCACAACATATCCAAAGCTGGAGTTCCTAGCTCTAATTGGCCCTGAGATACGGGGCCCCAAAATCGGTTCGGAAAATGTCATTCTCTGCTGCAGAAAAGTGCTTGACATTTTCTGAACCGACTTTGGAGCCCTGTATCTCAGGGTCACTTAGTGCTAAGAACCACAAATTTTGGTGTGCAAACCCAGTGGACCTGGTACCATAACATATCCAAAGCTGGAGTTCCTAGCACCAAGTGGCCCCGAGATATGGGGCCCCAAAATAGGTTTGGAAAATGTCATTCTCTGCTGCAGAAGTGCTTGACATTTTCTGAACTGATTTTTGGGGTCCTGTATCTCGGGGCACTTGGGTCTAGAAATCCCAGCTTTGGATATTTTATTGTGCTAGTTCCACTGGGTTTGCACACCAAATTTGGGGTTCCTAGCACTAAGTGGCTCCGAGATACGGGGCCCCAAAGTCGGTCAACTGTGTCCATCTGTAGCAATGTCATTTCCAGACACTTTGGGTTCAGAGACCCCAAATTTTGGCTGCAGCTAGGGGGCATCTAGGAACCCTTAACTACCGAGTTTGAAGTTCGGGGGACCTATGGCTGCAAATGGGCGCAGTGAGGCATGCAAATGGGCACAGTGAGGCTGCAAATGGGCATTGTTGACCTTTTTTTCCACTTACAGTAGCTGTGCATTTCTCACCCTCGTCTTATACTCGGGTCACTAAGTTTTTCCCATTTTTTTGTGGTAAATTAGGGCCTCGACTTATACTCGGAACGACTTATACTCGAGTATATACGGTACTCCAGATGTGGGCCAAACCAGAGTTTTATAAAGTGGCAGGATTATTGTTTTAGCTTGTTAATGCATGCTAATAGTCTGCTTGCTTTGCTTGCTGCAACTTGACATTACTTTACATTTTTCAACATTAAACCTCATTTGTAATGTAGTTGCCCACCCCAATATTTTATTCAGGTTTTCTTGCAAAGTTTCTATATCCTGTTGTGAAGTTATTGCCCTACTTATTTTTGTATTGTCAGAAAACACTGAGATATTTATACCAACCTCTATATCATTTATGAATAAATTAAACATATTTTT
The DNA here is from genome assembly GCA_037952835.1 of Lithobates septentrionalis. Taxonomy (NCBI): domain Eukaryota; kingdom Metazoa; phylum Chordata; class Amphibia; order Anura; family Ranidae; genus Lithobates; species Lithobates septentrionalis. Next base: position 164,763 of record JBBDGP010001178.1, on the reverse strand, counting down.
TCCCAGGATAGAGATTTGGGGTAAGCCACTTACCACTCCAGACCAGTCTGTGTACAAGTTATTTATCACCACCCTTTGAACATGCTCCTGTAACCAGGTTTCTATTCAAAAACCCCATGATCCATGCCTACAGACCTCACTTTGTAAATGAATCATCTATGGGGGACTGTATCAAATGCTTTTGCAAAATCCAGATACACCACCTCCACAGGCCTACCATTATCTAGATGGCAGCTCACTTCCTATCTTAAAGGTTGGTTTGGCAAAAATGACCTTTTGTAAACTCATGCTGATTACTACTAATGATACTATTCTCATCAGCAAATTCTTGGGTATATTGCATTATCATCCCCTCCAAAAGTTTACATACTATTGATGTTAGACTGACCAGCCTGTAGTTTCCAGGACTATATCTCTGCCCTTTTTTGAACATTAGTATTAATATTAATATTCACCAATCAGCTGGTGCCATTTCTGTCAGTCTTCTGGGGAAATCTGTCCATCTGTGCCATTTAGTACAGATGGAGGAATCTCTTACATTTCTTTCATTCAGCCTGTTGTCTGATCCAAATAAATGTATGTGTTTATGGCCAGCCTCAAACTTGCATTATGAGAAGAAGCAGTACAGCACAATTCTTGTATAGTACTGCCAAGTAGGAAATAGAGGCCATATATGTCAACAAATATGACTGCTACCCTATACATAAGGAATTACATATTAGTCTTGGTAACAATTTATTTTTAAACATTAGCAACCATTGATTAGGTTATTAACATAAAGCTGATCTTCTACAGGTTTATCCAATATAATGTGCAAAAATTATACTTTTCCTTTATTTTACTAAGATATACTTTCACTATAAATCACTTACATGAGATAAAAAAATATTTTTTTGTACAATTCCTCATAGTCAAATACGCCTTTGTTGCCTGAGTGCAATTTCTTGGTTTTTTTTATCAAGAGCTGCAGAACATTTTTTCCTTTGGGAGCTCACAATACACAACCTACATGGTGCGCAGAAGCCCCGTTCTTTCTCTTACAGGAAACCATTATGTTGAACAACAAAAATATATCGATAGCTACAACCGACTCGCTGTTCTCTACCATCTCTGTAACAATCTGCTGTTTCCTTACAACAGCTACTGTACAAAATTCCATTATGTTTCCATTGTCCAATATATCAGTGACCTTTTATTTAAACATTGAAGGGCTAAAAAAATAAGAACAGGGAAAATACAGCCCAAAAGGAGGAGAGGAAAAAGAAGGCTGCAGCCAAAATGGAAATGACAAAGAGATTATCTGGAAATCCCTGTTGTATTAACCCTCTAATGCCTGATGCCTGGATTTCCCTTATTACAGAAAAGGATATAGATTTGATTAATATACACCATTTGATATGGCTAAAAGTTTGTAGACACCTGACCATTATACCTATAAGAGCTTGCTGAACATGTGTTTCCAAAGCCATGGGCATTAATCACTTGCCTACTGGGCACTTTCACCCCCTTCCTGCCCAGGCCAATTTTAAGCTTTCAGTGCTGTCGCAATTTGAATGACAATTGCGCGGTCATGCAACACTGCACCCAAACTAATTTTTTTAAATAATTTTTTTAAGACAGATAGAGCTTTCTTTTGGTGGTATTTAATCACCACTGGATTTTATATTTTTTGCTAAACAAATGAAAAATGATCGAAACTTTTGAAGAAAAATTTTTTTTTTCTTAGTTTCTGTTATAAAATTGTGTAAATAATTTTTCTCCTTCACTGATGTGCACCTAATGAGGCTGCAATGATATGCTGCACTGATGGGCACTGATAGGCTGCACTGATAAGGTGACACTGATGGGCACTGACGAGGAGGCACTGATGAGGTTGTACTGATGGGCACTGATAGGCGGCACTGATGGGCGGTACTGATAGGCCACACTGATGGGCACTGATAGACAGCACTAATAGGAGGCAATGATAGGCGGAACTGATAGGCATCACTGATTGGCACTGACAGGCATCACTGATGGGCACTGATTGGCAGCACTGGTGGGCACAGATTGGCAGCACAGGTGGGCACTGTTGGGGCTGCACTGATCATCAGGACACTGATGATCAGTGCCCTGATTGGCAGTGCAGATATTCCCTGCGTGAATTTGCCGGTTTTCGGCTCTCCTCACATGGGCTGTAGACCTGAGAGTTGCACTTGTGGCGTGTAATATAGGTCTACCCTTTTACACATGGCACTAAATAATTTATTTTCTGGTAAAGCATGCTTAGGAGGGGGCCACACAAAAAGTAGCCTAGGGGCCCATGACCACCTTAATCCTCCACTGCATATACTGTAATACACCTTTTTTTATTTGTTCTGTCATAATTTGAAAATGTGTGAGGTCTAATTTACAAGGCTATAGCTAAGCAGTTGAATACGCAATTGAAGTTCACAGGCCATTCACAACTCAACATTTAGTTGTCTCGTCATTTAATCTGGCATTTGTTATCAAAATTGCACAACAATCAAAGACTTAAAATGGGTATTTCAAACAAGTGCAAGGAGATGGTATCAAAATAGTCCAGATCGAACGCAGGAGAAATAGCTACTCAATTTCAAAAAAATGACAGTAATTTGACTGGTCTGACTTCACAATGGACTATATTCTTAAAGGTCAATAAAAATCGTGTGTCAGATAGCTTACTTTCTGGTGATTACTTGCAGTCATATTTGCCATTCCTGGTGGCTTGAAAGTAGTTGAAGTTGAGTTAAAATTGCAAGTATACAGCAAGCTCTTTATCTAGTATAACACATACTCTTTGTGTTACACCCACCCTGGCTGTATTATATGACTGCATAGGACAGGGGACAGCACTTTTCAATCTCTTCAATTCTCAAGACTGTCACACTTATCCACTTCTTGTTTACTCTTTGGACTGCTCGTGAAGATAACCAATATGGTGATACCTAGGTTGTGCTGTCTAGGTTAGAAAGCTAAAGCTAATAGGCTGCAAAGTCTGTATTGTGATGTCACCACAGAAAAAGTGTATGGGAAGAGAGCAGAGTCCTGAGATCTGACTGACTAGAATGACATAACTGATTCTCTCTTAAAATTTTAGGATGAATTGCTTCACAGTGCCTTCAACTACAGAACTCCCCCCTTTTAAGTCACTTCATGTCTCTGCCCCCTACCTATCTCTGAGCACTGACCCTTGTTTCCACCCCTACCCACCTCCGAGCACCGGACTCCTGGCTCCACCCTCTACCCAGCTCCCAGTACAGTCCCTAGTAGAGAATATAGGGCCAAGTATCATTTTGTAATTCTAAGTAATTTGTATGGAATTTGATAATGATAATAAGAAAAGCAATTAAATAGATCTCCCACAGCCAGCAGCAATATACTCCCACAGCCAGCAGCAATAGACCCCCCCCCCCCCCAGCAACAATAGACCCCCAGCAGCAACAACAGATCTCCTAGCAGCAAACATTAATAGACTCTCCAACAGCTAGCAGCAGTAGACCCCTCTCTAAACAGTAGATCCCTTTCAGTAACCTCCAGTAACAAAGATCCTCCACCAGCAACAATAGATTGCCATGCAAAAAAAGGATCCCTCTACCAATAATAGGCACCCCAGCAACCAGCATGATTGGATGTTAGTGCTACCATATGTTTTACACATTATATATATATATATATATATATATATATATATATATATATATATATATATATATATATATATATATATATATATATATATATATATATATATATATATATATATATATTACTGGTAACATGGCACCCTCTAAAAGGCCTTTCGACTTACCATAATTTTACCATTACCACCAAGGCCGTGATTCTGGATTTAGTAAATTTGGCACGTTCCCAGTTGATGCCTTCTATGGAGAAATGCATCGGATGGAGCAGCTGATTCTGACGTCATCACGTTTTTTCATCCAGCTACTTGGTTTGATCCTGAGCTGTTTTTCCAGTAGTTTTAACCTTTTTTTGTTCCCGTTTTTTATGATTGCTAAGCTTGCTGTGAAGTGGAATAGACCCCTTTTGAAGTTTATCTGCACTATGAACCTTCCTTTTTTATCCCCTATTGAGTGATATAACTCTGGAACCATCATTGCGAAGAGAATTGGATCAAGGGTGGTTTATTTTTCCAGAGTATGGTTTTCAAAAGGAGAGAGGAGTTACCTTTGGTCATTGAGGCTGACTGAAAGTGCATTCTATGGATTGAAGGACAGGTGGAGGCTATCAATGCCGGCAGGCTGATGCAACAGGCTCCCATGATCTCTATAACTTGAGGTCCAACTGATCTGGTAAGCGGCACTGATATTACAAGTTTTTGGCTGCAGGAACATCCCACATTTCCTGAATATTGAGAATTTTCATGCTCACATTGTCATCTATATGGACTTTGTTTATATTATAGCATTATAGGCTATTGAACATTGAGAATTTTCATACGCACATCATCACTTATAATGGACTCTGTTTGCATCATAGCACTATTGTTATAGGTCCTTTGAAACAGTTTTTGTGGTGCACATCACTGTTCACATGGGCTATTTTCGGTTGCATTTTTTTTATTTGTAAACCTTTCTCACTGGAATATATCACTGTTTTTTATACAGTCATATATAGTAACACATGCTTTCAAGGTGTTTATATGTTTATATTCAGTTATGTTCACTGTTTAAGAATTAATTAGTGGTTGCGGGCTTGTCTTTTTTAGAATATATATATATATATATATATATATATATATATATATATATATATATATATTACTGGTAACATGGCACCCTCTAAAAAGTCCTTACGACTTAGCAAAATTTTACCATTACCACCAAGGCCTTGATTCTGGATTTAGTAAATTTGGCACCAAGACATTTTATCAGTGTTGCCAGTTCTATGCTTTCAGTTCAAATCTACAATGTCCCACTTTACTGCCTTAAGCTCACATTGTCTAAAACCAGGAGCTGGTAACCTCACTCATTAGACGCTGGTTGGAGGTTAATGGTATAAACTATTTCATGGGCAAGTAAGATAATGGTTTCATGCAATCTATAGCTGCAGAGAATAAGAAAACAGTGTTATGACTGATTGTCTAGCCTGTCTGTTTACATAGGGATTTAGCTATTACAGAAGCGTCTCGTTAATGGTTTGCCACCAGCCACTGCCTAATGAAGCTGCTGTTGCTAATGAGTAGGAAGGCAGTGCCGTTCTTGAAGGTGCTTAAATGTGTGCAAGTTCTTGGGTGTCAAGATTTCCCCTCAGGAAGTACAAGGATCAGTACGTGATCACTTATCACCAGTTCACCAACTATGATTAGCTCTTCAGCTCCACGATGTTTGTTTTTAAAGGGCCGATATGCCTGATATAATGAGCAAGGCTTAAAGCGTATCTAGACAAGAACAAAAATGTAATGTATTGCAATGTCTAGTTGTTAGACGGATTGATTGTATTTGTTTTCATTTTGTAGGCCTCTACTTTCACCTAGTGGACCTGCCAGTCCTAGGGTAACAACGTTCACACACTGTACTGTATCTATGGAGGAGCATTGTTGTCACTCTTGGCTGCTAGATTCTGATTCTGACTACAGGATTCCTTCCCATCTCCTCATCTCCTCATCACTATATCACTATAAGGAGAGAGGGATTTTCTGTTTTCCCTTGATGATTTTGCCAGTAACATACTAGGGCTACAAAGTTGCTGTTCTTATCCCAAGAACTGCATGGGCTAGGAAATTCACATAACCTATATTTGAAACACAAATACTCAATACTATACTGGGGCATGGAGGAACATCAGTATGTGACTATTATATTGCTGAGTTATACTTGACATTTGTAACCTCTTGTTATTTTCTCTGTAAAATTAAAAAATATTGAAAAAATAAAATCTGTTTATCTTTTAAAAATAGTCTACGCTTCAATTTGCTTAAAGTAAAAATAAATGGACAGAACACGCTCCTGGCAGCATTGTTATCCAGACAATGAATAAGCAAGTTTTTTAATTATGATTTTTACCGTGCCCTGTTTCTGACAATGCTATGTGTTAATTGTGTGTTGGGAGGGTGGAGTGTCCAGATCTCCTTGCTTTTCCATTACTAACAGCCTAATTATTTCACTGACATGTCCAAAAATGTAAGCTCCTTGTTTTTTTAACAAAAAGATGCAAATTGAGGACAGTTATAAATGTCATGTACTCCGGGAATGACCTTTAAAGGGCTGGCTCCCACTGACTGGTAAGGGTTAAAGAGCATGTATTATGATTTTTAATGTGCTTGCAGTGGCGGAACTACCGCCATAGCGACACACGCTGTCGCTATGGGGCCCGCAGTCGCTATGGGTCCCCGGCATGCTGCCGAGTGGGGCCCTCAGCCGGGGGCCCGCTGCCGAGTGGCATCGGCAAGCTCCTGTGACTGTCCCTGGTGCTGCACAGTAGCTAGAACACCGGCCCGACGCCATCCCCATCCCAGCGGCGTGACGTCACTCTGCCGGAGGAAGGAGAAGTGTCGAGAGTTATTGCAGAGCCTGCTACAACCAAGAGGAGCCGAGCCAAGCAGCGCCGCTGAGGAGGAGGAACCTACTGTATTGCAGAGCGCCAGAGAGAGACAGATTCAGACTGAGAGATCATTCACGTTTCACACAGGTAAGTATGCTGCATTCAGTGATGTTATACGGCCAGAGGAATATAAACTGTGTCTGTTCTCTAATATACAGCATTGTTGGGGGGTGGGGGGAGGGTGGTAAATGTCCTGCACTGGAGTCAAGTAACTGCTGTATTAATGTCCTGCAGGCTGCACTGGTCACCTCACGGTCACTGAGAAATGATTGCACTGGTCACCTCATGGTCACTGAGAAATGATTGTACTGGTCACGTCACAGTCACTGAGAAATGATTGTACTGGTCACGTCACGGTCACTGAGAAATGATTGTACTGGTCACCTCACGGTCACTGAGAAATGATTGCACTGGTCACCTCATGGTCACTGAGAAATGATTGTACTGGTCACGTCACGGTCACTGAGAAATGATTGTACTGGTCACGTCACGGTCACTGAGAAATGATTGTACTGGTCACCTCATGGTCACTGAGAAATGATTGTACTGGTCACGTTACGGTCACTGATGAATGATTTACTGGTCACGTCACGGTCACTGAGAAATGATTGTACTGGTCACCTCAGGGTCACTGAGAAATGATTGTACTGGTCACGTCACGGTCACTGATGAATGATTTACTGGTCACCTCACGGTCATTGATGAATGATTGTACTGGTCCCCTCAGGGTCACTGAGGAATGATTTTACTGGTCACGGTCACTGATGAATGCATTTACTGGTCACGGTCACTAGGGCTGGGCAATTTTCTAAAAAAAACCCAAAAAACTGCGATTTAAAAAATAAAACTCGATTCACGATTCAAATTTATTTATTTTTTTTTTTGGACACCGCACCGGTCCTGAGGAGCTGCGGGCAGGAGTTTTTAGGCGAGGCCGCTGCTTCGGCCTAGTCCGCGGCGTCCGCCTAAAAACTTCTGCCCGCAGCTCCTCAGGACCGGTGCTGTGAAAAAAATAAAAATCTAAAAAAAATCTAAAAAAAAATCGAGTGTGGTAATCTGTTGTTCAATGGAATAAGTTATTTTTTTGTGGGGGGGGCTGTTTGCAGGGGGGGCCCCATACAACATTTTGCTATGGGGCCCTGTGATTTCTAGTTACGCCCCTGTGTGCTTGCCTAAAAGTAATTTTTTACATGTTTTTCATTAACTTAAAATATTATCATGTCTTTACAAAAAATAAGAAATTGCTAAAAATACGGTATGCTTTCTTTTTAACAACTGTTTTACAATGGGCACGAAAAGACACCTGGGACTTAGAATTTGTTTTGTTCCAATTTTTTTTTTGAGTTTTGTAAATAAATCCTAACACAATCCAGGAAGAAAGTGAGACCCGTAGGAGAGAATAGACGGAGGGGATGCATGACTATGGGAGGAACAGGGGTCAGGGAACGGTCAGTCAGGTCAGTGGTGGGGCATAGGTTTAGCTCTTACCTGATTGGAGGTAGAAGTCAGTGGGGGCTGGATCCAGAGGTTGGGGTTCGGTGTAGGGGGTGGATTCTGCATCATTCGGAGAAGTTTGAAGAGGAGACATCTTCCCACCCTCCCGCCCTGGTGTTAGGAGTCAGCAGGCTGGATAGGTATGGGTTGTATTGGTATTTTATGAATACGGGTGAAGGTGTTTTTGTCATTCAATCTTATTTTTAAAAAAAATAAAAAATAAAGAAAACAAAGAATAATTAAAAAAAAAAAAAAAAAAATAATAATAATAATAAATAAATAAATAAATTAAAAAAAAAAAAAAAAAACTTACGTTGTCTACGGTAATAATGTAATGTTGTGGTGTATTTTCAAACTTGTCACAGCAGTGGGCGGTTCAAGGGGTCTTTGGGGGTCAGTAAAAATTTTACATGGTCACAGGATAAGTGGGGCCCATCTAAGGATGGCGCTTACATTTGGTTAGCGGTGGTTCTCAAAGGAGATAAATCCCCTGGGGGAGGGGAATATGGAAGGAGGTGTGATGTCCGAGTGTCCTCGAGCCTGTTGGGGCACAGCTGAGGATATAGACCATTACAGTTATAAAGTGTGCCTTTTAAGACACCCAAAGACCTCTTGCTGTTGGACATTATTTTGTTCTTACGGGTATGTGTTACATGTTTTCATGTTTTTGTTATTTATTATTTGGGTAATAAATTGGCTGCTGTGGCCTTATAAAACCCATGTCACGCAGTCTGTGTCTTTAATTTAATGGTAAGACCCAAGGTTGACGAATTCTTTAGTCATGCAAACTTCCGATTGTGTGAAACCACAGAGTAAAGGAAATATACTGTATAGCCAAAAATGTATTCCGAATCGGATAAAGGAAGGGTTAAATCCCCCCTACTCTAACCAGTGACATAATGGAGGCAGAGAGGTGGGTTCAATTAGTAAAGCTCAATATGACAGTTTTTATAACATCTGGCCTTCCTGGATAATCTTTGACTCCTCAAATTCCCTGTTGCTTATGCCAATGTTGTCAACCTACCAGATTGAAAATTACTGACACAAAACCCAGAATTTACTGGCACAGCCAAGTTTTTACTGGCATTTCCAAAAGTTCCAAAATTACAGTTTTAAGTGCAAATTTCAGTACTTAGGCTGCAAACAAGTACAATATGCAATTAGCAATGTGATTTAAGGTAGATATTGAGGCAAAAAACAACATACTTCTTATATTATATTCAATATAGTAAGTAAGTAGCTTAGGGACAGGAGGGCACGAAATTAGAATGGGCAGGCACACACATGAAATTGACTCTCACAGTGACACTGACAGCAGTCCAAGCAGCACTGACAGTCCATCTCCCAGCTTGCCTTGCTCCAGATCCACAGACCCGCACACGAGGCTCTGGCCACTCCGTTTAGCTTCATAACATCCCACAACACACTCAGGTACCGCCTCTGCCAGACTCACCCCCCACCAGCACCACCTAAACATAGTGTAGCAGGCACTCAGATGGTCTTGGCCAGCTCCAGACCAGAAATGCACAGTTCCAAGCCGAGCGTTACAGCCATATTTTTTACTGCCAACCTTTTCTTGTCACTGGCATGTAGTGCCTGTTTTTTTACTGGCTGCCAGTAAAAATACTGACGGTTGGCAACACTGGCTTATGGGACATAAGATAAAAGATGCTTTGTATACCAATGGTTTCACTATTTGATAATGTCACCCTTGTGACCTGTTTACAAGTTATGTGGTACTGTACTTAAATTAATCTACATTAATTCAGTACATTCTTCTTTCTACCTCTCTTCCTTACCTCCCCCGAGACAGGGATACATACCGTATATACTCGAGTATAAGTCGATCCGAGTATAAGTCGAGGCCCTAATTTACCACAAAAAAATGGGAAAAACATATACCCGAGTATAAGACGAGGGTGAGAAATGCACAGCTACTGTAAGTGGAAAAGAGGGTCAACAATGCCCGTTTGCAGCCTCACTGTGCCCATTTGCATGCCTCACTGTGCCCATTTGCAGCCATAGGTCCCCCAACTTCAAACTCGGTAGTTAAGGGTTCCTAGATGCCCCCTAGCTGCCGCCAAAATTTGGGGTCTCTGAACCCAAAGGGTCCCGAAATGACATTGCTGCAGATGGACACAGTTGACCGAATTTGGGGCCCCGTATGTAGGGGCCACTTAGTACTAGGAACTCCAAATTTGGTGTGCAAACCCAGTGGAACTAGCACCATAAAATATCCAATGCTGGGGTTTCTAGCGCCAAGTGGCCCCGAGATACAGGGCCCCAAAAATTGGTTCAAAAAATGTCAAGCACTTTTCTGCAGCAGAGAATGACATTTTCCGAACCTAATTTGGGGCCCCGTATCTCTGGGCCAGTTGGTGCTATGAACTCCAGCTTTGGATATGTTATGGTACCAGTTCCACTGGGTTTGTACACCAAATTGTGGGCTCCTAGCACCATGTGGCCCTGAGATATGTGGCCCAAAAATCGGTTCGGAAAATGAAATTTTTTGCTGCAGAAAAGTGCTTGACTCGAGTATAAGTTGAGGGGGGCACTTTCAGCACAAAAAAAGTGCTGAAAAACTCGACTTATACTCGAGTATATACGGTAATCCCTCACCCTTACCTCTCCCCTGGTTACTTTGTTGGTTCAGATTTTCTTTAAAATGTCATGTTGGGTTGAAAAAATGACACACAGACATATTTGCCAAATAATAATAACGCGTACACACGATCAGAATTTCCTTTAACAAATGTTCGATGGGAGCTTGTTGTCAGAAATTCCGACCGTGTGTAGGCTCCATCGGACATTTTTTGTCGGAATTTCTGACAACAAAAATTTGAGAGCTGGTTCTCAAATTTTCTGACAACAAAATCCGTTGTCGGAAATTCCGAGCTTGTGTACACAATTCCGACGCACAAAATTCCATGCATGCTCTGAATCAAGTACGAGACGGAAGCGCTCAGTCTGGTAAATCTAGCGTTCATAATGGAGATAGCACATTCGTCACGCTGCAAATTTTTTAATCTTTTAATGCAGCGCATTCTCTTCTTCTTTGTAATGCTAGAATAATTAAGTTGTTTTGCTGATCTCCTTTTTTTTTTTTTAAATCAAGATCTGCTGTTTTTTTTTTTCTAGTGATCTCCATAATACTTTTAGTCGTTTTGTGTGTTAAGTTACCACCATTATGATCTTGTATTTTTTAACCTCAAGGAGGTTGTTTGGTGTTGGTGTCTCTTGTTAATTTGACATAGTATTTTTGAAATGTACCTGCCTACTCACAAACAAACTGTCCTTTTTTAATTAAAACGCATAGCCAATGATTTGTAAAAAAAATAGACATTTATTAAGGGGTCATAACAAAATAAAGAGGAAGGCAACGCTGGATAAACTGGTGAAATTAGCGAAGCCTTTGTACCCCAGGGCACACATCAACTATTTCACATGCAAAATTGGTAGCCTGAGGAGTCCATTTAATAGGGAGCACAATCCGGTCCAGGACTCTGAGAGATCAGGAACAGCAGCAGATGACATATATGTCCCCTGTGGTCATACAACAGCCTGCGTCTTTTGCCAGACCAGACCGAACCCAGGCCATCACTCTCTTGTCTTCCTTCCATGCTTCCTTCCACGCTTGCTTCCAGGTCGTGGCTCCGGTGTTGGAGTTGTGGAGGTGGTGGAGGAGGAGGAGGATGGGTGGGTTTTGCTTGTGAGTTCACTCCTCAATCCCTTATTTAGGGCCATATATATCACTTCCTCACAAATGAGGCTTTGGCCCACCTCCATTTCCTGCATTTTGTTGGCAGCCATGCAGGCATAGGCCTCAAGAAGACTGGGGGGGGTTTCTGAGGGCCGAATTAATCCAAGTGCTGACTCCTCCACGTTCCTCCCCTTCCTGGGCCTTTTTTGTTGAAGGCGGAGGGGAGGGACATGGGATTTGGTCAGGCTACTGGGGCTGGCCACCTCCTAGCTGCCACTTACCCCCGCCACCTCCTGGCTGCCACTTACCCCAACCACCTCCTGGCTGCCACTTACCCCTGCCACCTCCTCGCTGCCACTTTCCACAGCCTCCTCCTGGCTGAGGCTTTCCTGTGTATGAAAAAGGACATAGTTTTTTAGTTTCTTGTTCATCAATCACACACAATTTTGAAAAGTATGTTGAAAAATGCTATACCTGACTCAAGCTGGGCTCCTCCACATCTTCTTCCTGGGTGGAAGGCCCAGGTTGGACATCGGAAGCCTAAGCTGGGGTGGAAGGAAGAGTGAAAGGAAGGGTTGAGAGTGATGGCCTGATTTCAGTCTGGTCTGACAGAAAATGCAGTCTGTCATAGTACCACAGCCTGGGTACATAAATGTCATCTGCTGCAGCTCCTGACCTCTGGGAATCCTGGACCTTCTTGCTCTCCCTATTATAAGTGTCCCTCAGGCCACCAATTTTGCACTTCAGATAGTTGATGTTTGCCGTGGGGATCTGTGGCAAAAATTCCAGCAATTTATTCAGTGCTGCCTTCCTCTTTATTCAATTGGTATAAAAGGGATGTTTTGTCTACCACAGACAGGGCAGCTCTCTGTACAAATCAATGTATTGGGGGAAGAAATCATGATCGTTGAATCGATCCATTTTATCTGCAAGACACAACACAAGACAAACACTAATTTCAGGCTAAACTTGCATAATATTGTCCCAATATAGGCCTCAATCTGTAAGCAGTATAGGCCACTGATGCCCCAAGTCAAAATTGTACCTTCGTTAGAACGATCGGCGCTTCTGCTACTCCTTCCTCCACTCACAGATCGTACGTACGACGCACACGCTTGTTCCGCTTTATATACACTGCGCATGCGTCAAACTCTGCTCGCCCCTGACCTTCTTTCTAGTCTATTCTCCGCCCCTTCTCTTTTGGCTCTGTGAGGGAGCACATGGCGGAGAAAGAACAAGTGCATGAAGACAGCAGCATCAACGACGAAAGGCCAGAGCCACGAATGCCCCGATCCCCGAGGATATTTAAGGCCTCAAATATGTCCTTTGTAGAGATGGTGGAGATGGGGACATCTTGAAGAGGGCCGACTATGATGGGAAGCATGGACCTTACCCAAACCCAAATGTGAGAAAGGCTAAGATCATGGCTAAAGTTGTGAGAAGTCTGCACAGGAATTTTGGGGTACGACGCTCCAAGGATCAACTGAGGAAACGCTGGTCAGACCTGAAATTGAGGGAGCAGGGTCAGTACAGAAGGATCAAGAGAGTTCTGCAAAAAAGTAAGTAGTTGTCGTGTGTTCCTATTATTATTATTATTATTACGTTCGTGCTGCTCCATTTGCTTTTCTTTACTGTTGTACAGTTTAAAATGGCAACTTTCAGGTTCGTGGGCACAGTAATCATTCATTCGCCCACTAATACAATGTTTTTTGCAGATGCAGGTTAACTACATTTGGTCATGCCTATTTGTATTAAAAGAAGTTTAGTACATTGTTGTCTAGATGGGTTTGTAACTAGAATGAAATGCAAACTTCATTCAGTGAAAAGAGAGGACATTCAGCAGCTGTTTACACATCTGGATGCAGGAGCACTAGTGTGGGACACCAGAACAAACTTTTTAGGGTGTCCCACACAGGTGCTCCAGTGGATACTAGGGGTCTCTACATATGTGATACTTTACCAAAAAAGGTAAGTATTCCAGCTTTAAGAAAGGGAAAAAATCATGTCTTCAGCTTGGAACTCTGCCAAAACAGACAATTGGATGACACTTCCAAGCAATGTTTCATATTACTATTTCTGCCCTCAAATATGTGTGCTAAGTATACCTTTTTTTTATTCACATAGGTGAGAAAAGACTCGGGACATCAGAGGACACCAGGGACCCACAACCTCCTAAAGAAGGTGAAATCCCCACACCACAACCAGAGGATGTGGAGGAAGGAGAGGTTTATGAATTGGGTGAAATAGTGATCACAACAGGTGAGTGTCTGAGACCACAGCTTCAGGTAATAGATGTATGCCTGCATATTTATAATACATGGTGTGTTTTTATTTTATTTTAGGTGATGTGGATTTTGTGGAAGAAGAAACTCATTTCACAAGTGCAAGTGCCCAGATCCTCATCGGGGAGATCTTGGTGTGCAATAGGGATTTACAGAAGATCAAGGAAGACATCAATGATGTTGAAAAAAAACTCAAAAACATCATTGATGTTTTAGGCAGAATCTAAAACACACCAAAATTATTAAAATTGTTTATAATTTTCAAATTTTTTAAAAAAATATTAAAAGCCAAATTTTGAAGATGCACACAGTGTGTCAACAAGTGCTATGAGCCATCGCGGAATATCAATGTACGTGTTTTGTGGGTGCAACCCCTTCCTCGCAACTAAAGTAGCTGAGAGGAAGGGATTGCACCCCCAAAACACGTCCATTGATCCCCCATGATGGGAGCTAACACACATTGACATTAGGCATGGGATCAGGAGGGAAATCCCCATTTTGACTCTCAATTTGTGTGCATCTCCAAAATTTGGCTTTCACAGGGGTGACATCACCCCATCTGATGAAGGCAATTTTCAATTTATCAAAGTTGAACTGTGTAAGTTCCTGAGTTGTGTATTGTTTTATGGTTTTAAACATGCCTGTTTAACCCCAAAAAAGTTATTTCTACTGTCAAACAAAAAAATTTTATTCAAAAAAATATGTTGGTTTGTTCAAAAACCCTTTTCTAACGCACATGTGAATGTGCACAGAGTAAAATGTTTTCTACTCAACAATGTGTGGCTTCTTCTTTCAATGCTCAATAGCAGTTTTTTGAGTAAGTTTTAACAGTTTTTTGAGTAAGTGTTTACAGTGACAATGGGGGTTATTTACTAAAGACAAATCCACTTTGTACTACAAGTACACTTTCAGTGCAGTTTCAGTGCAGTTTCAAGTGATCTTTTGCAGTGCACTTGTAGTGCAAAGTGGATTTTACTTTAGTAAATAACCTCACAATGCTTTATAATTTGCCACAATCAGGCCATTTTCGTCACTCCAAAAAATTAATTCATGGTGCTGAAAATTATGAATATTTTTATCAGTAATGCATTACATACATTAACAACAAAAACAACGTGTGTGTGTGTGTGTAGCGGACCCACAACATAATAGTTAGCTGAAGAAGAGATTGTCACCTCATGTATAAATAAATTACCTTTCCACTATTGAAGAAAATGTCAAAAAAGAAAAGCCCATTGGATAACCTAGGAGACAGCTAAAAGAAACACAAGCAGTAAATTAAAGAAAATATTATTTCAGGTTAAAATAAAAATGTATTTTAAAAATGTTTCTTAACCACTAGCCCACCGCCCACCGTCATATGACGTCCTGGGCTTTGGGCGGGTATATCTGAATGATGCCTGTAGTTACAGACATCATTCAGATATTGCCGGTTTCAGACGGTGAATCTCTACACCATAGGAACGATCATAGTGGCCGTTCCGCCGCTTGATCGTTCCTATGGGAGGCGAGAGGGGACGTCCCCCCCTCCCGCCGCCCTACGGTGCTTCTACCGACTCACCTCAGCGATCGGTGAGTCGGATAGCGGATCCGCCGGCGCCGGATGTAGATCATAGAGATTTACGGCGGACCGGATGGTCCCCGGAGTCTCTATGATCGTCGGAGGCCGGGCGCGATGTTATGACGTCACGCCCGGCCTCTCCATTCAAAAAACGTCGCCGCTTCGGCTTGGAAGCGGCGATCGTTTTATTATTTTTTTTTATTTCAGGCTTCCCAGCCTAGTGGTGAGATATGGGGTCTTATTGACCCCATATCTCACTATTAAGAGCACCTGACATGTCATATTCCTATTACAAGGGATGTTTACATTCCTTGTAATAGGAATAAAAGTGATCAATTTTTTTTTTTTTTCAAAAGAGAGTCAAAATAAAAAAAAATATAAAATTAACAATAAAAAAAAAAAAAATTTTTTAAAGCGCCGCTGTCCCCGTGTGCTCACACGCAGAAGCGAACGCATACGTAAGTCCCGCCCACATATGAAAACGGTGTTCAAACCATACATGTGAGGTATCGCCGCGAACGTTGGAGCGAGAGCAATAATTTTGGCCCTAGACCTCCTCTGTAACTCAAAACATGTAACCAGTAAAAAAATTTAAAGCGTCGCCTACGGGGATTTTTAAGTACTGAACATTGGCTCCATTCCACGAGCATGTGCAATTTTGAAGCGTGACATGTTAGGTATCTATTTACTCGGCGTAACTTCATCTTTCACAAAATGCAAAAACATTGGACTAACTTTACTGTTTTGTTTTTTTTTAAACACAAAACAGTTTTTTTCCCCAAAAAAACGCGTTTGAAAAATTCCTGCGCAAATACTGTGTGAGATAAAAAGTTGCAACAACCGCCATTGTATTCTCTAGGGTCTTTGCTAAAAAAACATATATAATGTTTGGGGGTTCTATGTCATTTTCTAGCAAAAAAATGATGATTTTTACATGTAGGAGCAAAGTGTCAGAATTGGCCTGGTATTGAGGTGGTTAAACATTTTCTGGCATATCAATGGCCCCCTACCCGCAAAGTACTCCATATATTTTAGACAGACCTCGAGGGTGCTTTGGGGGGGCAAGCCAGGACGGCCAGCTTCAAGCGCCGTCAGGGTTTGGTCTTGAAATCCGTCCTCAGGCCCAACTGAGGCCACATAGTTCATAGAATTTCTCCTTAAAAAGCTGTGTAGAATGCAGTATGCAAGGATCATTATCCCGAAAGCATTCTCTACCACTCTTCTGGCTCTGGCCAGCCAGTTTGTTAAAAACCCTCTGGTCCGGGGTGAGGGTCCTCATGGGGAATGGCCGCATCAGGTGATCACCCAGCCCAAACGCTCCATCAGCGACAAAGACAAATGGCAGACCAGCCACGTTGTCTTCCGGAGGTGGCAATCCCAAGCCACCACTCTGGAGCTGTCCGTAGAACTCGGTCTGGGCGATGACTCCACCATCCGACATCCGGCCATTCTTCCCCACGTCCACATAGAGAAACTCATATGTCGCAGACACCACCGCCAATATCACAATACTATTAAACCCCTTATAGTTGTAATAGTATGACCCTGAGTTGGGGGGTGGGACTATGTGGGCGTGTTTCCCATCTTTTACCCCTCTGCAATTGGGAAAGTCCCACCACTGGGCAAATTGGGAAGCCACAGTCTGCCATTCCTGTGGCGTTGAAGGAAACTGTGGAGTGAAACAAGAAAAAAAATAGTACTTTTGCTAATAACATTGCAAGCAGATTAGATACAAACATTCTTGGCCAACATCAGTATAACATTTATTTGAAGGAGTATTTAAAGAAAAACATCTAAGGTCCACTTATTTGATTCCTCACCCCCTCTGATGGCCCATTGTAAAAAGATTAGGGGGGGGGGGGGGGTGTTTTGGACAGGTAACCGTCTCCACTTCATTGAGAGCTGAAGAGCTGAATGCATAAATAATGTGTGTTACTTTGGCCAGCCCCTCCTTACTTACACTTTTGGCAGCCCACTGGATAAGTAAGAAGTGTCATAATACAAAAATATAAATACACACTGTACAAATTGAAGCACATTTTTACATTCTGCAATTACCTATCAAGATAATAGGAGAACAAAACTTTATACAGTACCATTTGAAAGTATTCAGACAGGCCCTTTCACCACATGCTTTGGTGAATTCATCCATAAATCTGACCACAAAAGAGGTAGGTATAGTGGGTATGGGTTTGGCAAGGTCAGCAGATAGAGGATTGGTATCTGTTGACTTAGCGGTTGGTGGGAGGGAGGGTTCCAAATGATTTTTGGACCCCAAAAAAAGCCTCTGGCACTCTGCCTGAATTTAAGCACACAAATAACATTTGTACATTTTTTAGGGGGTGCTTAGGGTAAAGCACTACTATGGAGCGGACAAAATACATTGTTAAGTGACTAGGCTAGATGTGTATGGGCCCAGGATAACATGCTGGGGAGGTTAGTAAAGGCAAATATGCATGAAGGACAAAAAGGAACTTTAAAAACTTCTAGCATGCATGAGGATAAAGAGGACATTCACAGCATATTACAATCATGGTAATTAGGGAATGATGAAAGAAATACAATACATTAGCAAACATTAAATACATAGAATGTGATGTTAAAGGAGAAATATTATCTTAATATAGTCCTTCTGCAGGACCTGAATGATGGCAGAACAGGTCTCTGGAATAATGATCCCCAGAGCCTGGGGGGAGATGCCTGTCGAAAACTTGATGTCCTGCAGACTTCTCCCCGTCGCCAAGTACCGCAACATGGCGACTAGCCTCTGCTCGGGAGTGATGGCTTGCCTCATGCAGGTGTCCTGCTTCGTAATATAAGGGGACAGCAAAGCCAACAAACGGTGAAAATCGGGGTCCGTCATTCGGAGATAATTCCTGAAATCATAAGGATTATTCTCCTGGATCTCCCGCAACAAAGACATATGAGAGGATTGGACACGCTGGAGCAACCAATTCTACGTCCATGAACTCCTCCTCGCCCTGTTCATGGACTGGGCTTGGGTCAAAGTAAGAACCCCAACACCAAGCCCCTGCACAGCACGAACTCTACGATGAGAACGTACCCTCAACATAGCTTCAAAACGGTCGACTGTTTAGAACGAACTAACAGAACACACTAAAAATCAGGAAGGCCTGAGAAGAGCGAGCTGAAATTCAGAAATAAGCAGACAAGAACGCACTGAAAATCAAATACTTACTATAAAATACGCACTGAAAACCAGATGCGAACTGACTACATGCACTGAAAACCAGATACGAACCCACAAGCACAAACTGAAGAGCAGTAACGATCTGAAAAGCACGAGGCTGAAAAACGCAAATCGTCTCTCACCAAACTTCTACTAACACGAGATTAGCAGAAGGAGCCCAAAGGGTGGCGCACTGGCTATTGAACTTCCTCTTTATAGTGCTGTTGTACGTGTTGTACATCAGCGCGTTCTTGACGATCGGAATTTCCGACAACATTTGTGTGACCGTATGTATGCAAGACAAGTTTGAGCCTTCATCCGTCGGAAATAAATCCAGGATTTCGTTCGTGTCCGATCGTGTGTACGCAGCATTAATCTTTACTTAATAATGCAAACTTTATACCAAACTTTACAAATGTAACTAAATTTAATTTTTTTTTTTTTGCACACATTATTATTATTATTTTTTATACAGGATTTATATAGCGCCAACAGTTTGCGCAGCAGTTTACTATATAAAGGGAGACAGTATGTTAAAATACACATTTCGGGCCTAAAGATTAAGTAAAAACCCCAAACTGTGTATATTTTCTGTAAGTTGAGATCCTGGAGAAAAATGGTGTTAGTTGCAATTTTATGTCACATGACATTGCTACAATGGTTTATCAAACCCATATTTTTGGGAAAAGCTAAAGTAATTTTTATTGTACACAAACACAATGTATTATCAAATAGATACCCAACATGTCAAGCTTTAAAATTGCGTGCTGTCGACGACAGACTTCAATACCTAAAATTATCATTAGGCAACGCTTTAAAAGCCCTTACAGGTCTTCAGTTTAGGGATAACGATGAATAATAAAAAAAAAGTAATACATTTTAAATAGGTTGTGACAGGTTCTCTTTATGAATACATCAAGGATCAGGGGTCTCCACTATGCTCTGCTGCTGCTCATGGAGCACAGTTAGTGCTTCATTAGCTCCTTCTCCAACCACTCACCAGAGGGAGGATCAGTTAACGGACATTCCCAGAGGGAGGATCAGTGAACAGACATTCATTAACATGGCCACCCTGGGCCCACAAGTGGGACGGCAGAGCCCAAGATACATGGCGGGGGGGCATAGAGGGTAGGGGGCCTCATATTGTGGTTGTGGAAGGCTGGCTATAACAGCCAGAGTGTGCTTAAAAGACCTTGACACCAGAGCAGTTTATAAATTCTTCTGGGACTACGGAGGTTAAAGAAATAAAGATTAACAAGTGTCCTCCCTGGAAGACTTCCTAACACTTCATGTTCTGATAATAAGTGTAAAATTTTGGATTCCACCCCACTTTCCTTCCTGGTGAAAATGGTTACTGAGACAGTCAGAATGGATGAGCGCCTAACCATTCCTTACTTCATCAAAAAAAAATAGAAAACAATTGTAAGTACGTACGCTTTTACCGCTTGCGGACCGCCTACCGTAGATATACTGCGGCAAATCACGTACCTAGTAAGTGATCCGCGCGTCACCGTAGAGTGTGCCCCAGCTGTGCTGCGATTGGCTGCCGGCCGCTGATTAGTTACCGGCACCCGACGATGCGCTCCGGACATTACCAAAGAGAGCCCTGTGTAGGTAAACAAACATAGGGCTCTCTTCTGACAGGAGCAAAGCAGGAAGTAAAAAACAGCACATTGCTTAGTAAAACAGCACACACAGTACACAGTAAAACATATTGGCAACACATTTAACCCCTTGATTGCCCTAAATGTTAACCCCTTTCCTGCCAGTGTCATTAGTACAGTGACAGTGCATATTTTTAGCACTGATCATTGTATTGGTGTCACTGGTTCCCAAAAAAGTGTCAGTTAGATTTCCAATTTATCTGCCACAATATTGCAGTCCCACTATAAGTCGCTGATCGCCGCTGTTACAAGTAAAAAAAATTAAAAAAAAAAATTCCATAAGTATATCCCATAGTTTGCAGACGCTATTAGTTTTGTTCAAACCAATCAATATACCCTAACTGGGATTTTTTTTTACCAAAAATATGTAGCAAAATATATTTTGGCCTAAATTGATAAAGACATTTTTTATATATATATATATTGAATGTGTTTTATAGCAGAAAGTAAAAAATATTTTTTTGTTTATAGCGCAAAAAATAAAAACCTCAGAGGTGATCAAATATCACCAAAAGAAAGCTCTATTTGTGGGGAAAAAAGGACTTAATTTTTTTTTTGGGTAGAGTGTCACACGACTGCGCAATTGTCAGTTAAAGTATCAGTGTCATATCGCAAAAAAATGGTCTGGTCATGAAGGGGGGTAAACCTTTCCGGAGCTGAAGTGGTTAAAGGAGTTTTATGGAAAATTTCATAGATCCACACTACAGGCACAAATCTCCGTCATACCGAAAGAGGGCAAAGATCCAGGCCAATGCGGCTCCTACCGTCCGATCTCTTTGTTGAATACGGACCTAAAACTCTTCACAAAAATCATCTCCACCAGATTACAACAACACCTTACCTCACTAATCCACCTAGACCAAGTAGGCTTTGTCCCAACTAGGGAAGCTAGGGACAACACAATTAAGGTCCTTAACCTACTTAATTTAGCTAACAGTACCAAATCCCCATGCATTTTACTAGGAACGGACGCTGAAAAAGCATTCGATCGGGTCAGCTGGAGGTTCATGTTTGCAACGCTAAAACATATAGGTCTGGGGGACAAAATGATACAATGGATCTCTGCAATTTATTCAGACCCATCGGCCAGAGTAAGAGCGAACGGAGTGCTCTCGGAAGCTTTCCCAATTACTAATGGGACCCGTCAAGGCTGCCCCTTATCACCACTGCTCTTCGCGCTATCCCTGGAACCTTTCCTATGCCACATTAGATTGAACCCAGACATCACAGGAGTAGAAGTAAATAAGAAACAATTCAAAGTCTCTGCATATGCTGATGACTTGATGTTCTCCCTCACAAACCCAACCATCTCTCTACCCATCCTTATGAAAGAATTTCATATCTATGGCCAACTAGCTAATCTAAAAATTAACTTTAGTAAGTCCGAAGCGATGGGATTGGGAATTCCACAACCACATCTCACACAACTCCAAAATAGTTTCCACTTGAAATGGACCACTACAGCTCTGAAATATCTAGGTACACACATACCCCCGAACTTTTCCCAATTGTTCAAGCTTAACTTCCCACCCCTATTAAAAAAAGTCCAACAAATGCTAGATAAATGGAAAGGGGGGCTCCACTCCTGGTTTGGACGTTGCAACATCCTCAAGATGACAATCCTACCCAAATTCCTTTACCTTTTACAGACTATCCCAATTCACATACCAGTTGACTATTTCAACCACATACGATCAATATTCATCAAATTCCTTTGGGCTGGGAAAAAACCACGACTACACAGGAGGACCCTTTCGTTGCCCAAACGATACGGAGGACTGGCAATGCCTGAACTCCAGACCTACTATAGAGCTACGCATTTGTGTAGGCTCATAGACTGGTGCCGACATACCACCACCAAACTATGGACGCAACTTGAACAAGTGCAATGCGCATCTCCTATACACAGGATCCCATGGTGTTACACTGCACTCCCAACAGACCTCAAACGCCACCCATTAATAGGTAACACGGCACGTATATGTGCACGTCTGATTGACACGTCCCCCCTCTTTGCCCGTAATTCACCACTCAAGCCCATACTAGGGAACCCTTTATTTGAACCAGGAATGAGGGATGGGAGATTTCGGGAACTAAGGGAAGCGGGAATATACCAAGCCTCGCATTTCAGTGGTGGGGGTAGGTGGAAGACTATCGCAGAGTTGTCCGATCCCGAAGGACAGTTCCGCCTGGATTTTTTGCGTTCACTACAGCTCCATCATTTCCTCAGTAGTATGCCACCACCCAATGTTACTGACCAAACCTTCACACCTATGGAAGATTTATGCTCCGGAATGGAGCCCTTACTACACTCACTCTCTATAACATATAGCATGTTAATCACTCCAACAGGAGATTATAAATTACAGAGCCTCTCCAAATGGGAAAAAGATTTAAAATGTCAGTTCTCCTCCAACAAAACACAACACATCCTGCAGTTCACCCACAAATCCTCCATATGCACCAAAATTCAAGAAACAAATTATAAAATCCTTACTCATTGGTATAGAACCCCAGCATTGCTACACACAATATACCCCTCGTCATCGGATGTCTGTTGGAGATGCCAGGAGGGAAAGGGCACGCTCCTCCATATTTTCTGGTCCTGCCCCAGGATCCAGAACTTCTGGAGGGAAGTTCGCCAGTTAACACAGAGATTCACAGACCGGGTCGTACCAGAAGACCCGGCATACTTCCTTTTGCATGCCAACGACACCCCCGCAAGGGTTTACAAAAAATCGGTGGTACGACACTTGCTGGATGCGGCGAAATCCTGCATCCCAATCCTTTGGAAATCCACCCAATCACCAACCATGGCTCTCTGGCTCCAAAAGGTAGAGGAAATAAATCAGTTGGAGGACCTAGTCCTCACAAGCCAAAACAGACAGGAAATGTACACCAAAACTTGGCAATTATGGAATATGTTCAAGTACTCAGAAGAAGGTCAGGCACTTCTGGGTAGTTGAGGCTATAATGCACTCTGTTCTCGAGAATAATAGCAGTCAGATACAGGCACAAACACATACTCGTGAATCACTATTCGAATTCCCATCCCCCCCTTCCCTCCCTATGCGTACTACCCCCCCCCCTAATATCCCTCCCCCCCCCTCTTCTCTAACCTTGTCTGTTCTTACTTCACCCTATTAATCTGTTCTTCGTCTCACTAGACACCCTTTCTTTTTTCTTTTCTTCTTCCTTTTCTATGCTGCTTCTTGTCTTGCAAAACTAAAATAAATGGGAAGCCGCTTGAGCCGGGATTAAGTTACACTGCGGTACTGAAGACACATGCAGGACACACTGAGGGGCGTAGGACTAACAGAAAGTATGCGATAGAAGGTTTCATCGTTTTATGCCATTAATTAGGAACTGGGTCAGGAAGGAGGTGGTAGTAATACCTATACGTTGTCACCACTGTAATATGTCTCCAAGCCTCCAAAACAAGGAAAAGAGATGTCATAATTTCCATCTATGTCTGTATACGGTATACACTGTTTCTGTGCCTATGTATGTGTTTTTGTTGATTGCAGTCATGCCATTGCTGTATGTCCCGGTGAACCGGTTTTCTAATATAAATAAATAATTAAAAAAAAAAAAAGGAGTTTTATGGTCATAGCATACACTTTCATTTTATAACAGCATTGTAATAACAATACAACAATACCAATAGTTGTTATTAACAATCCAATACTAGCTTCCTTGCAAAAGCTTACTTGATTCCCTGTATGTTTTGCAGTTGCTTCTCTCCTATTTACTTTCAATTTCCATGGACTACATATCCCATGGTACTTTGCTGCCTGCAAGCTGTGATTCCTGTCCTGACTGCGGTTCCCGACACTCCTCCTCTCAGCACCTCTGTAGTTCAGAAGGCAGTGCCTACTCACAGAGCATAGTGACTACAGGTCACAGAATTCAAGGAAGTAATTGTGTTGGGATCTTCACAAAGTAAGTGTACAAACTTCAAGATAATTCAGATTAATAAAAGTAGGCTAAAAAAAATAAAAAGTACAATGTGGAAATTAATGTATGATTTTACATTTATGTTCACCATATATAAACTTTAAAGTACAACCAAGGACTCCTGTATGACAGTCCAAACAAGTCCTAAATCCAGTTATCATGTGATGCACAAGCCTCATAAAGGGAACAAAAAGTTTCCTTTATCTTCCTGGACTGAGCCAAATCCTCCTTCATTTGTATTTCACACTCTGCCGTCCGAGACACTGCAGCTCATTGTAGAAGGGTATTAGCAGCAGAGGCGGTGATGTCTATCCAGAAAGCAGTGGGTAGGACTAGGTGTGGCCACTGGCCCGGTGCTGATTGACAAGCTACACATTTGTAAATCAGCAGTGATAATACTAATAGCCATGTCCTCTGCAACATCTTCTTACCCCACTGTAGTGCAAATACACACAGCCTACATGAGAGTGACTGCTGCTCTGACAGGAGCGGTGCAGCATCACTAGAAACTGCATTAGGTGGATTTCACTGCTAGGATCAACAGATATTGTGGGTGTTGATGGACTTATAAATAAGTGTTGCACAGGGGCGTAACTAGAAATCCCAGGGCCCCATAGCAAAATGTTGTATGGGCCCCCCCTGCAAACAGCCCCCCCCCAAAAAAAAAACTAATTCCATTGAACAACAGATTACCACACTCATGTGGCACAGTACTTCTAATTCATCAGTGTCTGTGACCAGTAAATTCATTCATCAGTGACCGTGACCAGTAAAATCATTCATCAGTGACCGTGACTAGTAAATTCACTCATCAGTGACCGTGACCAGTAAATTCATTCATCAGTGACCAGTAAATTCATTAATCAGTGACCGTGACCAGTAAATTCATTCATCAGTGACCAGTAAATTCATTCATCTATGACCGTGACCAGTAAATTCATTCCTCAGTGACCGTGACCAGTAAGTTCATTCATCTATGACCGTGACCAGTAAATTCATTCATCAGTGACTGCGACCAGTAAATTCATTCATCTATGACCGTGACCAGTAAATTCATTCATCAGTGACTGCGACCAGTAAATTCATTCATCTATGACTGTGACCAGTAAATTCATTCATCTATGACCGTGACCAGTAAATTCATTCATCAGTGACTGCGACCAGTATATTCATTCATCTATGACTGTGACCAGTAAATTCATTCATCAGTGACTGCGACCAGTAAATTCATTCATCTATGACTGTGACCAGTAAATTCATTCATCTATGACCGTGACCAGTAAATTCATTCATCAGTGACTGCGACCAGTAAATTCATTCATCTATGGTTGTGACCAGTAAATTCATTCATCTATGACCGTGACCAGTAAATTAATTCCTCAGTGACCAGTAAATTCATTCCTCAGTGACCAGTAAATTCATTCCCCAGTGACCGTGACCAGTAAATTCATTCATCAGTGACCAGTAAATTAATTCCTCAGTGACCAGTAAATTCATTCCTCAGTGACCAGTAAATTAATTCCTCAGTGACCAGTAAATTCATTCATCAGTGACCAGTAAAATCATTCATTAGTGACTGTGACCAGTGCAGCCTGCAGGACATTAATATAGCAGTCAGTTACAGTGCAGGACATTTACCCCCCTCCCCCCGCCATGCTGCATATTACAAAAATCAAAGTCACAGTCTAAAGACAATTCGTATTCTTCAGACTGCATGGCATCACTGGGTGGCTGCATCAGCGTAATTTAGTTGTGCTGATTGCTTCCCTACCTGGAAATGTGAATGATCGCTTCGCTGACTCTGTCTCTGGCTCTCTGCAATAGTGGGTCATGGACCGGTGTATTGAGGTTCCTCCTCGGTGGCGCTGCCTGGCTCCTCGTGCTTGCAGGCTGCAGTAGTTCTCGCCTCTCCTCCCATCGCGGCTCCGGCCGAGTGACGTCACGCACAGGAGCTTGCAGATGCCGAGGGCCCGGCTGAGGGCCTCACTTGGCAGCGGGCCGGGGCCCCATAGCGATCACGGGCCCCATAGCGACCGCGTGGGTTGCTATGGCAGTAGTTCCGCCACTGGTGTTGCAGCATACATTGTTTTTTTTATGTGAGGACATAGTTGTATTTTAAGAGAACACCCAACTTTCCTGCTGGATTTAGAAGAGCAATCCAGCAGGAGTAAATCACTTAATGCAGAGGCTTCTTGTAATGTACTATGCAAAGTATTACACTAAATAAGAAAGGAACAAAAATTACAGGGAAATCCTTATCCTGAAAATCACCTCTTAATAAAGCAGACCAAGTGATCATCTTCAAGTTTTATGACCTCCTTTGCCATATAAGGCAAAGGAAAATTAGTTTAAAGAAAAAGAAAAGCAAATGTCAACACATTTTTTTTCCTAACGAGGTACGAAAAAAGGTTCTGGAGACGAGAAATGGCAAAAAAGGAAAAACGAGCTGAGAAGTAAATTATGGAGCAACCTAAACAATGAGACAACGCAATTGGCGATCTAAGCTTAAGCAAGTAGAGGTGGTCATTGTGTAATGCCTAATTGTGTAATCTGGCCAGACTCAAGATATGCAAGAGAATTAAAAATGACAATCCTTTTATGGACTCTAAAAACTAATAAGATACTTCCAAAATAGGCATTTAAATGTAGGTTGCTTTGAGTTACAGCATGGGTGGAAGATCCAAGTGGCTCCACAGGGACAAAGGAATCAATCGGAAAGTTAACAAAGCTATCAGTACTGTTGTTAGCTTATATATCGCTTTCCCTCGATGTAGACGCTGTTTTTTGAGTCCCCTTTTCCCAGTGCCAACTACTCCCATAGGAGCCGCAGGATTACTGATCAGGTCTTCCCAAAACTTCTGCCCGGCAGCCAGGCACACAAGAGACCTTTCTTCAAGGACCAGTCTAGGGGATGCTGTTTTTGTGGTTTTTATTTTTGGACAACTTGGATCAGGTTGAGGGAAATGGTGGGATACTCCAAAATAAGAACTATATACAGCTTGAGGACTTGGAATTCCTTTCTGAGCAAGCCAAAATTAAGTCTGAGTCTGAAGCAAACAGTAGACTTGAGCTTAAGTAGTAGTAGTGTTAGAGCCACAGGAGCAAAGTTCCTTTAAACAGGAGATTATGTGGACAGAGCTTTTCAGGACACCAGCTGGTGTCCCCTTTAACAGACCCACAGCTGACTATAACTAGGCACCAGAGGGGTATCTAGCGCACAAGGTCCCCAAGAGTTCTTAGCGTCTGTACTCACAACTCCCAAGGACAGATGGTAGCCTCCTTACAATCTTCTAAGCGATACCCTCCAGTGATATCAGACAGATCTTTGGCAGACGCATTGTATATGGCACAGAGGCGATTAGTCCAGTGGTAGCAGTTTTCCAGGTCCCAGGAAGAAGGCGTACGGACTACTGCTGGCTAACTATTATGTCTAGCATCCGATAATTGAGTATATCCCCCTTTCCTGTTTCTCCCCTTCCCCCCTCCCCCCTCCCTTCTAGTGGCATTATCAGATTTATCATATCTTTTTCAGAAGCTCCACTGTAATCCAATATCCCCCTCTAATCCACTGTTTAGACGCTTCTGTTCGGCTTTGGCCTCTATCTTTGCCTACGGCAAAATGGAGGCTATTGTTTATCACAGTATGTCAATCTCGTGCGCCAACGGGCGCACGGGAAATGATGTCATGACCGCACTTCCGCCCCGTGGACCGCAACCCGGGAGCGGCGTGCGTTCCACTTGGCTCTACAGAACATAGGAACGTGTCACCGGCCAGAAACTGCCAGCAATGGAAGCCAGAACAGCCACAGTCCCCACAGAGACACTTTGCCTGAGTAAAAGAGCTGCCATCTGGCATGTACACTATAAGGTACGTTACTTGATTCCTGATTTTAGATTCTAGACTTCTGATCAGTGTTTTCTGATGTCTGTAATCCAATGAAGAGAGGGGAGAGGAGCTCCAAGGAACATCTGATGTGCCTTGGCTCACCTACATAGTGGTACTGGTAGGACTATTTCAGTTCACTTGTTATTGGATGTATACACTTTTGAATATATGTATGGCCGCTGATTTAAATTTGAATTGAAACTAAAACTAAAACTAAAAATTAAAAATTAAAAATTAAAACTAAAAAACTAGAACTAAAATTAGACTAAAATCATATTAAACATAAATATTAAAAAGTATAAAAAATAATAAAAATCAAACTATAATCTAAATACATTACGGTCTTATAATAACAAAGCCAAGGCCCATCCTTCTCAGAGGACCGCCCACCAATTAAGGGAGGAGCCTCTGAACCAATCTGATTAGTCTTGTTTGGATGGACACATGTATAAAAACCAGCAGGAGACTAACACTACTAAGGCTCTGATGAAGAAGGGTAACCTTCGAAACGCGTTAGCCAGCAGTAGTCTGTACGCCTTCTTCCTGGGACCTGGAAAACTGCTACCACTGGACTAATCGCCTCTGTGCCATATACAATGCGATTTTTTCTTCAACCTTTGTGAGTAGATTTTATCTTTCTTTTAATTAATAAATCTGTCAAGGATAATGCACTAGGCTGGTGCGCTCTTTTTTTCTTTCTTTTCATTTAATATTAGGATAATCCCATCCTTAAGAGCAGCAAGGCCAAAATCCACAGTCCTTCTTGAACCCTTGGGATCATTTAGCCAATACATCTGTGCGCAAGAGTATTTTGCATCTTTATTATAGATCTTTGGCAGACAGCTGCCCTCAGTCAGCTTCTTTTTAACACCTGGGTCTCAGCACTTCTCCCTTCAGGTTGCCTACCTGAGGCCTCACCAACAGCAGCTTCTGCCTGGGAGGGCAGCGTGCCCCCAGTCTGGACTCCTCCACTCTGGGACAAGACTCAGAGCTCTGTGTGCACCCAGAATAAATACAGTCTCCCAGCATGTCACCAGAGTCTGCTTCTCTGGGATAGGCTGGGGCTGCATCAATACTCATTCTGCTATCTGCATAGCTCAACACCTACCATCCAGAAACTTTTCAAGTTACCTGGATACAGAGGAAGCTATCAGGCAGACTGGCAGAAGCAGAGCACACAGAGCAGACCTGACTAAACAATTACAGCTCACTAAGTACAGTGAGACAAACTATGCTTTTGCATTTTGCACATTCTTCTCACTGACCACCAATGTAAGAAACATTATTTTCTCTGACCACCAATCGAAGGAACATTCTTCTCACTGACCACCAATGTAAGGAGCACTGTTCCTCCCATGC
Organism: Lithobates septentrionalis; assembly: GCA_037952835.1. Lineage (NCBI taxonomy): Eukaryota > Metazoa > Chordata > Amphibia > Anura > Ranidae > Lithobates > Lithobates septentrionalis. Next base: position 135,106 of record JBBDGP010001178.1, on the reverse strand, counting down.
TCCTCTGGTCCCCACTGCTCCTCTTTTCCCCTCATGCTCCTCTGGTCCCCGACATGCTCCTCTGGTCCCCCCCTGTGCTCCTCCGGTCCCCCACATGTCTTTATTCAGCCCGTCCGCATACTGCACAGCTAACCAGGGAGCAGGGGGGGCGAGGAGGTACAGGTGCAAATGCAGGAGCATTGGTACCAGCTGCGGTGCCCCCCTCAATGCCGTGCCCGGGACACATTCCCCCCTGCCCTCCCCTAGTTTTGGCGCTGCTCCAACCAAACTTGTAGCATGTACATCATCTCTGACCATCTCTTTTCTTATTGTATATGTAGCGCTACCCCCGTATGGGCCGCTGGTGAAAAGGGATCCCCCACCCTGCACAGCCAGGCACACCGAATTCTCACAGCACTCTGGAGTCAAGAAACAGTCCTTGCAGCTTTTTTTTTTTTTTTTGCTTTATTAGGGGTATTGAACTTGGATGGGGTTAAGGGTATTATGGGATGCCCACTTGACTTTAGCAGAACTTCTCAGGGACAACTTCTTCTGTACAGTCTATTTACACACTCCTCAGCTTCCTCCAGCACAACACTTGCTTGAAGCACAAGCTGGCACACTGTTAGATGATCGGACAATTTAGCAAATGCCCTTTACAGGCAGGGACCGCGGGCCCCTTGGTTGTGTAGCAAATTCCTACTGCCCAGCTGTCCTTCTGTGGCTACTCTTCAGGTGACCTGGCTGCAGCTGCCCCTTTCTCTAGCCCTCCTGGCTAAGCTTCCACAGTCCTCCCTGACTCACTCTGCATCCATCTCAGACTGCTTTCACCCAGTCCTCTCAGGCTGCCTCTTAGTCCTCCCTGACTGTATCACTCACCAGCCCACCTGGCTGTCTTCTCCTTGGAGATCACCCGAACATGCTCACTGGCTCCTGATGTCCTCACACCTGCTCCCGTGCCACTGGACAGGATTCTTCCTTGGGATATCAGAGGATCCCTCTTGCACCCAAGCTCCCAGGCCTGCATCTGCAACTTCCACCCAAACTCTCCTGCCCAGCTGACCCTGGGTATTTGAGGGGGCCTGCCCCCTGCCAACCCATCTGTTGGGGATTGGTCAGGGCCCTCATGAATAGTCCAGGCAGCTCCTCCTAACCTCCCTCCCATTCTTCTGGAAGATTGCAGCAAGTTACAGAAGTAGGGAGAGATACCAGAGATTCTGCCTGCTGAGTCATATCAGCTCTCCCTGAATCACTCACCCAGATTAAACACAGGCTTGGCTGACAGCCAAGCCAAAACATTTTACCTACACTCACAAAAAACCTAACACTACCTACTGTAGCACAGTGGTTCTCAACCTCAGTCCTCAAGTACCCCCAAACGGGCCATGTTTTGGGAACTTCCCTTAGATAAAATAGCTCTTATTAATACCATGCCATTGATAATGATTTGAAGCAGCTGTGCAAAGTAAAGGAAAACCTGAAAACATGGCCCGTTGGGGGTACTTGAGGACTGAGGTTGAGAACTACTGCTCTAGCACACTAGAGGTTGCTACATATTTTTGCAGTCTTTGACTATCCCCTGTAATATGTTTGTAAAATCTGACTATCCCCTGTAATATGTTTGTGATATTTGATCATCCCCTGTTATGTGTTTGCAGTATGTTCTGTAAAACATCTGCATTCTCCTACCATCTCCTGTTGTACATCTGCAGTTCTGACCATCTTCTCCCCTGCAGTATTCTGCAGTATTTAACCATCTCATGTAGTATGTCACTACAGTCTTCACCAGACTACCTCTTATGGTATGTCCATAGTCTCTTACCATCTTCTGTAGTTGTCTACAGTCTTTAGCCATTTCCTGAAGTCTATTTCTTATTGTATGTCTGCAATCTCTGACCACCTCCTGTCATGTGTCTGCAGTCACTGACCATCTCCCACAGTATTTCTGCAGCTTCTAATGCCGCGTACAGACGAGCAGAATTTCCGACAGAAAGAGTCCGATGGGAGCTTTTCATCGTATATTCCGACCATGTGTATGCCCCATCGGACTTTTTCTGTGAAAATTCAGACGGACTTAGATAGAGAACATGTTCTAAATTTTTCCGACGGGACAAATTACTATCGGAAAAAACGCTCGTCTGTATGCTGTTCCGACGCACCAAAAACGACGCATGCTCTGAAGCAAGTACGAGATGGAAGCTATTGGCTACTGACTATTGAACTTCCGTTTTCTAGTCCTGTCGTACGTGTTGTTAGTCACCGCGTTCTGGACGGTCGGAATTTGGTGTGACCGTGTGTATGCAAGACAGCTTGAGCGGAATTCCGTCGGAACTCCATCGTAAAAACCTTCAGACTTTATTCCGACGGCAAAACCGGTCATGTGTACAGGGCATAACCCTCTGATATACCCTTTCTGTAGTCTCTGTTTTCTATCTATATAGTAGTCTCTGACCATCTTCTGTAGTGTGTCTGCAATCTCTGACTGCCTCTTATAGTATGTCTACAGTTTCTGGACCATTTCCTGTAGTATGTATGAGTTTCATAATATGTCCTGTGCTATGTCTGCAGTTTCTTACCATCTCTTGTAGTATTTCTGCAGTCTCTGACTTGCATTTAACTTACGGAATACATCCCTTGATAGTGTCAGTAATCAGTGCTCTAAAGGCTGGGTTTACACTTAATACGGATGCGGCTCCCAGCAGGGGCCCGGTGCCTCCCTGTTCTCGGTTTCAGGGACGAATCCGGTCTGAATTTTTGCCTGAATTTGGACCTGAAACAGAGCCAAATACACACAGGGCTCCTGTACAATAGGCTCCACTGGCGCCACGGAGGGGTGTGAACCGGCTCCATTGAGAGCCGGACACACTCTCCTTTTATGCAAACTGGATGCAGGGAAAACCGCATCCAATTCGCACTAGTGCGAACCCAGCCTGAATTTAGTACATTGACCACTGATGTTCTGGAGCAAGAGGACTGGAGAGCTCATGGCTTTCATTAAAGTGGATGTAAACCCGAAATTTTTTTATAGTATAGTATAAGATTTCCTATCATTTGAGCCCAGTCTTGCCACACAGAGTTAATCCATCTCTGAGCAATCCTCTTTTATTGTTCAGTGAGAGAAATCTTGACAAACTGAGAAAAACTTTGCCAAATACTCTCCCTGCTGTGAGTGACAGCCTAAGACACAGGCATGATTTTTTAATTCCCTCCCCCACTCCTTTCTTCAGCAGCTCTGCAAGGATTGGCTGTTCCACACCTCAGCATGATTTGGCATGCTGAAGTCATGTGGTTACTTTCCTGTCTTTTCACTGGATGTTAGAGATCATAGCAGAAGTTCAGTGTAAGAAATACACAGGAGAAAATGCATATTGACAAGGGGAGTGTAGAGGTGGGCGGAGAGTCTACTGACATCACGACTCCACCCACCGAGATCCAGACAACAGACCCACCCACAGAATATGCAGTTTTTCGGCTCTCATAACAGACAGAGGGGAGACATTTGACAGATAAAGATACATGCAGGAGGCATGTATATCCTTATAGATAACCCCTATGGCAGTAGTTTAGAAAGGATGACATTGGGTTTACATCCACTTTAATTTATTGATACAAACCCATGGACCAATGTTTTCAAGCAGGAGGGTTTCTTCCCAAAAGTGTTTGCTTCCAATTTAAAATATCAGTCCTGTAAAAAATAGTACCAGTCTCACACCTTTTATAACCCCTAATTTTGCTTTTTTTTCCTCTTAATATTACATTGCAGCTTTTTCATTCCTTTCTAAATCCCAGTTATTACACACCTGTCAGAAGCAGTAACAGGCGCTGTCTTGCATGCAAGGCAAGAACCGAGAGATCTTCTTTTTAATCATGTTTTTGTAATCACTGAATTTTCTCTATTACCATAAACAACACAGAATGTCTTGGAGGCTCCCAGGACAGTAACTGAAAATCATTTCCAGCACAGCATTACATATTGTGCTTTATTAAAATTAATGACATTGAGTATTAATTTAGCGCGTGTCTATCCGTCTATCTGTTTATTCCCCGCAAGTGTCTGTTCAACATCCCCATCACATCACCCACAGCCAGCAGGAGAAGAACTTCCTCTAATAATTACTTTTTTTTAAAACGGTATGATATACCATGATTTGGGGTGTCAGCCTTGGATAATTAGCTTTTTTTATTTATTTATTTATTTATTTTGAACATGTGATATTTTTGTTATTAACATTCTAATTTTCTTCTCTATTTTAAGCAAATATTAACTTCAAATGCTTTTTAAAGCTGAACTCCAGGCAGATATAAAGAACATCAATTAATGCATTCATACATTCTTTAAAAAAATCATTAAATGCAATTAGCATAATTACCAGCCAATTTCTAGGTATCAGCCTCCTGTACAGCAGCACTCAGACTAGAAGGGGGGGGGGAGGCAGTACTATCAGGCAATCATGCATGTATACTGATAAGGAACCAGCTGACTATAAGAAAAAACAGAGTGAGCAGAGGGATGAATTATCTATGTGTTGATGCCAGGGCCGCCATCAGGGGGGTACAGGCAACACACTTGTAAGGGGCCTGAGCATCCCAACGGGCCCGCTGTACAACAGCTTAAGGAATTAAACTGTTATGCCCCATACACACGATCGTAATTTACTTCAGAAAAACCTTGGATGGATTTTCCGACAGAATTACGTTCAAGCTTGCCTTGCATACACATGGTCACACAAAAGTTCTCTGAACTTTCAACCGTCAAGAACGCAGTGACGTACAACACTACAACGAGCCGAGAAAATGAAGTTCAATGCTTCCGAGCATGCGTCGAATTGTTTCTGAGCCTGCGTAGGAATTTTTTGCGTCGGAATTGCTACAGACGATTGGAATTTCCGATAGGAACTTTTTCCATCCGAAAAATAGAGAAGCTGCTCTCAATCTTTTGCTGGAGGAAATTCCGCCAGCAAAAGTCCAATGGAGCATATACACGGTCGGAATTTCCAACCAAAAGCTCACATCGGACTTTTGCTGGTGGAATTTCTGATCGTGTGTACGGGGCATTAGACTTAGCACAGCAGGCAGCCGCTGGCCGCGCGGTGCCCGCAATGGAGAATAACACATACAATAGAAGCCGCCGCCTGTCTCCTCCTTTCTGTGTTCCTCTCTCCCTCCCTGAAGGTGATCCTGCACTCACTCTGCTTCCTTCACTGTTGAGACAGAGCCTGCTGCTAGGTTACTAGTGTTGTAATTAGGCGGGGCGCGGTGGGACTCGGGGAGCGGGTGTGGTCAGTCTCGTCAGTGGTGGGAGTGGACACAGCCGTCTAAGGTGCATGCATTACAGATGCGAGACAGAGAGCAGCATGGAGGGTAAGTCACCAGTGTGCAGTGGTGTTCTGCTGTGCTGTAGATTGGAGTGGACCAGTGAAAATGCATGAGGATGATTTTGGGTGGGGATGAGAGTTACATTGTGGAGAGGCTCTTCACAATGTAACTCTCATCCCCACCCAATATCATCCTCATCCATTTTTACATTGTAACTCTCAGTGGCGGCCTGTCCATTAGGGGCCCCGAGCCCCTTATCCATGCGTCTGGCCCTCTAATCTACATACAGGGTGCCAGACGCATGGATTCCAATGGGGGATTTTGAAGCCCGCTGCTATCAGTCTGTCAAATGAGATGAGAGCCAGCGGCTAGAGCCGCTGGTCTCGTGCACCGCGCTGGTACGAATGGGCTCAGGTAAGAAAAAGGGGGTGTCTGGGTGGGGGCTGCAACAAAAAAGGTTTTTCACCTTCATGCATAGAATGCATGAAGGTGAAAAACTTTGAGACTTTGCAATCCCTTTTAAGTCTTCTTTAACCTTGCCCTGGGAGTTCTCCAGAGAGTCAGCCGGGTAGACTGATAAAGAGGGTCAGTTGGGTAGACTGGTGAAGAGGTTCAGTCGGGTAGACTGGTAAAGATAAGCAGCCAGGTGGGCTGGCGAAAAGGCAGCCAGGTGGGCTTGCATTTCCTGCAGTGGTAGAGCTGGGACTAGTGTCTACAGGGGAGTTGGAGGTACTCCAAGATGCAGTTCACAACACATTGTGCTAATTTCTAGAGGGACTGAAAGCTCCTAGCCTGTAAGGGGCTGTTGCTGATCTAACAGAGACTGTTAGCTTGTACAGAGGAATTTATTGGAGTTATACAGAGGAATCAATTGGAGTTGTACTTAGGGAGGAAGTTGTCCCTGGTTTTGTTACTATCAAGTCCTATCCACATACAAATTATTACCCCCTAATAAAAACACAAAACAAAGCTCAAGGACAGTTTACTGTGTCTGGATAAAAGCTGAAAATGTTATGTGCCTGGTTGTGCAGCAGTGAGGAACCCTGTCACCTGCAACCCCTATGGGGGTAGTGCTACACCTACTACGCTTAGATGGCGCTGCTTGATCTTTTCTTTTGATGTGTGTGCAGACTAATGTAGCCAGGAGCTGGATACTTACATTTTCCTGCAATCAGAAGACGCTGTGTAATGCTGTTACGAAGGAGCTGTTTCCCTCTAGTGTTCCAGTTTAGCGGTTCTGTGACTCTTTGTTTATAGGTACAGCAAGGTATCTTGTGATATGTAGTCCATTTGGAAAGGTTTTGCCTTTTGGCTGCAATGTGTGAAACTGCAACTACCAGCAGGCTGATGGAGAAGAGCAGATCACTGGGAGGGACTATAAGAAGCAAGGCTGGGGCCTGGCACACTCTCTTGGGACCGGCGTGGATCTGTGTGCAGGGAATCTGCTACCTGGGAGCTCAAGCTGTTGCGGCCTACTTTAACAGATTTACCCAGCAGATATCTGGAAGGACACCTGCCGACAGTCCCTCTTCACTGTTCGGCGGCAGTCTGGAGGTTGCTTCTGTCCAATCCACCCTGCAGAGTTATCAGATCGGTGTGAGCCGTGGAGTGGTGCGGTGGAAGCCGGAGGTTGTCCCTTGAGCCATACACTTGAGAGATCATCATTATTCTCATCAGAGTCATCATCATCCTAATCATTGTCACCATCATCTTCTGTTCCAGTGTGGTGAGCAGGCGATTGCTCAATTTAACAGACATTGTGTATAGACATCTTTGTGCCCTACACTCTTTGTCATCCCCAATGCCAAGATTTACTCCAGTATATCATGGACGCCATACACAGACATCCATGCTGTTGCTTGTAGTTCCACAAACCTTAATATCCTTAAGTCAGTGATCACCAGTGGCGGCTGGTGACGTTTTAGGATGGGGGGCGCCAGACCCTGCGCTTCCTTTTGGACCCATCCCACTTCTCATAAGCCACACCCCTTATAGGGTCCACCCACTCTGTCTCCTGTGTTTCACTTGCTTCCACCCATAGTGTCAGGAGTATGCAGCTCAGCATCACAGGACAGAGTATACAGCCCCAGAATCATAGGAACAGGAGTACACAGCACCAGCATCACAGGACAGAGTATATAGCTCAGCCTCATATATCAGGGTATAGAGCTCAGCCTCACAGATCAGGGTATAGAGCTCAACCTCACAGATCAGGATAACTAGCTCAGTCTCACATATCAGGGTATATAGCTCAGCCTCACAGATCAGGGTATATAGCTCAGCCTCACAGATCAGGGTATATAGCTAAGCCTCACAGATTAGGGTATATAGCTCAACCTCCCATATTAGGGTATAAAGCTCAGCCTTACAGATCAGGGTATATAGCTCAACATCACAGATCAGGGTATATAGCTCAGCATCACAGACCAGGGTATATAGCTTAGCATTACAGATCAGAGTATATAGCTCAACATCACAGATCAGGGTATATAGCTCAGCCTCACAGATCAGGGTATATAGCTCAGCCTCTCAGATCAGGGTATATAGTTCAGCCTCACAGATCAGGGTATATAGCTAAGACTCACAGATCAGGGTATATAGCTAAGCCTCACAGATCAGGGTATATAGCTCAGCCTTACAGATCAGGGTATATAGCTCAACATCACAGATTAGGGTATATAGTTCAATATCACAGATCAGGGTATATAGCTCAGCATTACAGATCAGGGTATATAGCTCAACATCACAGATTAGGGTATATAGCTCAACCTCACAGATCAGGGTTTATAGCTCAGCATTACAGATCAGGGTATATAGCTCAGAATTACAGATCAGTATATATAGCTCAACGTCACAGATCAGGTTATATAGCTCAGCCTCACAGATCAGGGTTTATAGCTCAACATCACAGATTAGGGTATATAGCTCAACATCACAGATCAGGGCATACAGTTAGCATTACAGATCAGGGTATATAGCTCAGCATTACAGAACAGAGTGTATTTGAGAATGATGATGATCATCCTCATCATTGTATAATACACCCGTCATTGCTATCCTCATCATTGTAAAATACACCCATTATCATTCCATTGTATAATACACCCGGCATCATCGCTATCCTCATCCAGTGACCACTGCCACGACATCCAAGCTGGCCTCGGCCCAGTCTGCACTCACTGAGTGGGGAAACCTCATCGAGCAGAGAAACGCAGGGAACTGACTAAGGGAAGTTTGTGCGGAGCGGAGGGGCGGCTCACGGCTGTCAGACAGTCAGCTTACTCAGCTAGGACACGGAGGAGAGGAGACTGAGCCTGAGGCCCGCAGCACCGTTAACTTTACCCACCGTTACCGTGCTGCTCTGTTCAGGCCGGCTTCCACCACGCGTTGCGACGCGGAGACAAATCAATGTAGAGTGGCAGTGTTTGTGGGTGCATCGCTTGCGCCCCGAACCCTAAACACGGGCAAATCAGCTTCCCGGTTGCAATCAGCCGATTGCAAGCTGGGAAAGCCTCCCATAGACTGCTGCACCTGGACACTCTTAAAGTGACCACTTTGCCCATGTGCCCCTGTTGATGGGCCGTCACTGGTGGTCACTGTGAATTCAACTAGAATTCTAGTTGCACAGGAATATTGTTTACTTGCTACAATAATCTATAGGAACCGCTACATTATTTTAGCAAGAAGTATTCTTTGCATGCAATTAAGTACTTGAAAGCTAGCTAAGATTAACCTCATTTTCACACAACTCTGGAATACAGTACTTCCCTCCCCACCAGTGTCCTCCCCGCCAAAGCAACTTGTCATTAAAAAAATAAATTGTGTGTGTTAAGGGCGCCAGACGCAGGGGTGCTATTGGAGGCATGACGCCTGTGTAAACACATTATTGGGGCTAAGAAGCTCTATTGGCGTGGTTTACATTGTCCTTTGGGCTATGAGACTTGCGCCTGAACACTTCACCTCTAGCATTAGGTTTCCTGTGGTTGTTATTGATTGGCGGGTCCGTAGGGTGGTGTTTTTATTGGACCCGCAGCGTCATTGGCTCACACGCTGCCTGTCTCCTTCAGCAAATGAGGGAATCAGCAGAAGAAGAACGGTGGCAGGCTCAGGGCAGACAGGGAGCAGACAAGGTGCAATAGGTGCCTGCATCAGGCAGAGACAGAGGCAGCAGTCCATCCATCTCCCTGTGGCACGGACTCGGCAACCAGCAGTGCACACAGAGGGATCACACAGAAATCTCCAGGTACAGTACAGGCTGCTGGGCCAGGACTGGAGGGGGGGGGGGGGGGCAGAAGGGGCACCTGCTATGCTATTATTGTGTCCTGACTCTACAGCAGCACTTTTACCTCCAACTTTACTTCCCCTCTCTCTGTGTAATGCAAGTCTGTACAGTCACCTTCCCTATCACACCGACCCCCCTCCTTCACTATCTCCTGTCTGCTCTTCCCTCACATGCATCTTTACTGTTCCCATCCTGCAGCCTCTGGTGTCAGATCTGACCATTCCAATCACTGCCTGACACCCTTTCCATCCCAGATTACCTTTTATCTCTATCAAACTGTTCAGCAGCTCAGTACATTCTCTGCACTCATTTAAAGTGGCCGTAGTAGGAATGAAATTAAAAAGGAATCATCTATTCTATGGCCACCTTAAATGAGTGCAGAGAATGTACTGAGCTGCTGAACAGTTTGGAAGAGATAAAAAGTAAAGTGGAATGGAAATGGTGTCAGTCAGACAGTCATTGATTGGACCCATAGATAGGAATGCCAAGATCTGAGACCACACTTGTAAAGAAGAACTCAGCCCAGGGATGGTCGAATCCCCTCATAATGAACACAGCTGGTGTACAGACCCAGGAACTCAGCACAGGGATGGTGGAAACTTCTTATAATCAACACAGCAGGTGTACACAGACCTGGGAACTCAGCACAGAGATTTTGGGAACCTCTCACAATGGGTATAGCAGCCAACAGGTGTACAGACCCAGGAACTCAAAACATGGATGGTGGGAAAAATATAAGAATGAAGAAAGATTCAGCCAAATGAGAAGAGGAGCCGCTTCCTGCATGGAGTAGTAGTAGTCAGAGTAGGATAGATAGGTTTTTTTTAAAGGGAGACTCCGCTTTTTCGGCACCTGTGTGTCGGGCAGTGGAGTTTTCTGATCACTGTATTCTATCTGTGACTCTGAATGCCCCAGACATGCCACCTAGGGGAGATTGAATTCGGCCCTCCTGGAAGACGAGAGAGTAAGACAATCCTTTGAGGATTTTTTTCAAGCACAGGTAACAATCCTAGACTTTTGCAACAGCAAGTCAGAATGGTGGGAGCTTGTTAAACAGTGGACTATTGGGCTTTTCAAGGCCATAGGAAGAAAGAAGCAGCAACATAAGTATATCACCTACCAGCGTTTGTGGAGGAAACTTGACCGCCTTGTTTCGAATGGAGGAGATTCTGGGGCAATCTCTGAGGTGAAGCTCCTCCTTAGGAGACATCAATATGACCGGCACGCCTCTTTGGTTCAGGAGAGGGATTACGGGAAATACCATTCGCCTGACCCTTACCAGAACTGTAAACAGAGCGTAGCAGTTAAGACGGGCAATGGCCTGAGGGACCGTACGGGCTCTCTGACGAAGTCTAGGTCAGGGATCCTGGAGGTTGTCAGGTCATACTATGCCGATCTCCTGGGAGGAAGGAACCTTGATCGGACAAGGATGTTGGGTTTTTTGGACTCTACACCAGGACTGGAAAGTAATGTTCCTTTGATGAATTTGACAGATGAAATCACTGCAGATGAGGTAATCCAGGCTATTGATAAACTAGCCATCAAGAAAACGCCAGGGCCAGATGGTTTGACAGCCGAGTTCTATAAATGTTTTAAGATGATCCTGGCTCCCTACCTTGCGGAGGTTCTTAATGGCTGTTTGAATGAGGGTTCTCTCCCTCCCTCCATGAGGCAATCTGCAGTGATCCTTCTGTCAAAGGGTAAAGATCCTTCGATGATTGGGAATTGGCGCCCCATTAGCCTTCTTAATGTCGATAGAAATATACTGGCAAAGATTTTCTTCTGGCGATTATCACCAGTTGCAGGCAGTTTGTTATCCCGCCACCAGCACTTTCCGGTCCAAGGTAGAAGCACTTTCTCAGCGGTGTTAGCTGTCCAGGAGGCCTTGGAGCATTGTAGGGCTGCTGGTTGGGGTAAATTTTTGCTGACATTGGATCAGGCTAAGGCCTTTGATCGGGTTAATCATGAGTACTTGTGGCTCCTTCTTGACAAATATGGCCTGGAGGGGGGTTTCATTGATTGGCTCAAGATTTTGTACAAAGGGGCTGAAAGCTTTCCTCTGGTTAATGGTTGGGTTAGGCAGCCCTTTGCGGTTGGCTCGGGTGTGCATCAGGGGTGTCCATTGAGTCCTCTGCTATATGTGTTTGCAATCGACCCCTTCATTAGAAGGCTAGAGAGTGGACCTTTGTGTGGGGTACCTTTGGGCATCGCTGGTGAGCCTCCTTTGAAGGTTGTGGCTTATGCTCATGATGTTTCTGTTTTTATCTCTGGGACTGGGGAGACACAGGAGGTGGTCTCAGTGATAGGGCAGTATGCAGAGGCATCAGGTTCAAAGGTCAACCAGGACAAGTGTGAAGCTTTCTGGATGGGCGTGGAAGGTGAGAGCTTTGTTCTCCCGGATGACTTCCCGGAGCCCAACAAGAAATTCGAGTTCTAGGCATTGAATTCGGCCCCGGTGACTATGGTCATGCAAATTGGGTGAACAGGCTGGAGAATGCTGATGCCAAGGTGGCAAGCTGGAAAGGTTGGCAGCTTTCCTTGAGGGAAAAGGTTGATCTGATCAAGACTTACCTGATTCCGATTTTTCTGTATGTCAGTTTTGTTTGCATTTTGCCAGTTTCTCTCTATACCAGGCTCTATAGTTGTTTCTTCCAGCTGTTATCGGGGAACAGAATAAACCTTGTCAAAAGGAATGTGACTTACCTTCCTAGGGGGGAGGGTGGTCTAGGGATGGTCAACCCTGTAGTCTTTTTCTCTCTGATGTTTGTGAAGTACAATCTTGGTAACATGTTGGCAGAGAGACCGCCTGGGTGGGTGGGTATTTTCCAGTCCTGGTTTAGGCCCTTTCTGCGAGACTGGGAAAATGGTGGGCCAGTGAAAAACCTGAGGGTCAAGCATGAACAGCTCCCGGCTTATGTTGCCCCGTGTTTGAAAATGCTTCAGCAGTGGCAAGTAACAGCAGGAGAAGTCAGATCTCTTCCAAGGAAACTTCTTGAGAAGCGGATCATGAGCTCTGCTTTTTGCGAGCCACTGGCCTGAGGGATTGCCCAAGCCTGGTTTTGGGGTGGGTTTGCAATTGATTAATTTGGAGAGAATCCCAATGAAGTTTAGGGATCAGGTTTGGCTTGCCTTTCATGGAAAACTATATGTGAAGGGCAACTTGAAGTTTCTTTCCATGAGTGATCGGGGCTGCCCGAGAGTGGAGTGTGGAGGAGTGGTGGAGCCCATGGATCACTTTCTACTTCAATGCCCTTTTAATATAGAGGTGTACAAGAGGGTTGGGAGGGCTCTGAGTATACCCTTCCTCCCCCATATGAGTTATGCAGAGTGGGTGTATGGGGCATTCCAGACTCGTCGGGATTATGATTTGGAAACACTTTTTTTAGTTAGTCTAGTAGTCCGTTATTTCACGTGGAGTGCACGGTGTCAGGTATTCTTATGGAGAAAAATCCTCCCCGTCGAAGTGGTGGTGCAGGACATTCTGGGTGAGGTTGGGAAGATTCAGGGTCTTGAGAAAGGCAGGTGGCAGCAGGAGGCCTGGATAAGGGTGTGGAGGAATATCAGGACTCTGTAGCTGCTGCCTGTTGATCTCGGGGTGTGCGGCTTTTCTTTGTATTCTTGATTCACTCCCCTAGATTTTCAAGATCAAATATATTTTTGATAAAAGGCTACATGGATGGTGACAGTGATGTTCCTTAGTCTGGCTCTCCCGTAGGGATTGTGTTGTGCGCAATTTGGTTTGCACCATTTATTATGTTCTTTTTTTGTATAGTCATATTCAATTATTTTGTAAATATGTTTTATTTATTTATTATGGTTTTATTGTATATAAGTTGTTGTTTGTAAGATTTTTCAATAAACAATATTAACCCCCTCATAATGGACACAGCAGGTGTATAGACCTGGGAACTCAGCACAGGGATGGTGGGAACCCCCTCATAATGAGCACAGCAGCCAACAGGTTACAGACCTGGGGACTCAGCACAGGGATGGTGGGAGCCCCTCATAATGAGCACAGTGAGGCTGCAATTGACGGGTACAGTTTTACCTAGCAGTAATGATACATAATCACCTGATAAATGGCTATTTACAGCCCTGCATTACTAACAGTTTCATTTTTCAGTTTGTTTGCGCCCCCCAAAAATTGTGAGCACCAGCCGCCACTGCTCCCCACTTTAGGGAATTGTTTGTTGGAATTATCAAAGCTGCATTTCACCAAGAACTCTCTTTAAAGGGCAGGTTGAATTATGCTAAAGTTACTGTTTGCTGGAGTTATATTTGTTTATCTGTCATTTTGCTGGATCTTATGTGGGGAAGCAGTAGAGAAGCGTTTGACACATAAAGGAGTCTTTCCTTTGCTCTTCTGTAGTCCATTCACATATACATTATATGCACCTATCTGGTTATAGGAAATGTAGTGTGCACTCTCTAATGTTTGAACTATAAAGGTGATAGTTATTTTTACTACTAATAATACCTTATATAAGATAATTTTTTTGGAGTTGAGCTTAAGTTTATTCTTTAGTTCTTTCTTCATTTATCCTATTGAGTAAACTATTATTGATCTAACTCATTCTGGTGTATTTCATCATTATTATTATTATTATTATTATTGTCTAAAGGGAAAAAATGTTTGATCCCAGGGTGTCAGAGGTGACAGAGGATTCTCAGGGTCAGAGTAGCCAAAGGGGTATTGATCTATCTTGCTCCTCTCAAGAGGGCAGCACTACACTAGCTTCTAGCTCCTTTAGCCACTGATTATTGTAGTTGGACTTTCTTTGATATGGACTATTAACTGGGCTTACTGCACAGTTTTTTATTGCCTTTAAGCTTTTTTTATTTATCATATTTTATATATAATTACTTGACAACTTTTTTCCCCTTCTCTCAGTGCCTATCTTGTCTACGGAACACATCTTTCTAACATTTCCTTTACCTCCCCCTCCACCCCCACAGCTAGTACCTAGCAGCCAAGATGTCTTTTATCTTGGGTTTTTCACTTGTAAACCTGTTTTTATAGTTGTCCTCTGGTACTGCTTGTTCTATGAATATTTCGTACTTATAGTGTTTCTTTCACTCTATTAATATACAATATTAACCACTTGCCGACCACTGCATGTACATATACGTCGACAGAATGGCACGGACAGGCAAATGGGCGTACAGGTACGTCCCTTTAAATTTGGCGCCGTGTGGTCGCGTGTGCGCCGCCGCTGGCGTGCGCGACCTTGCTGCGAGCTCAGTGAGTGTGATCGCGGGTCCCACGGACTCGATGTCCGCGGGGATACCCGCGATCGTCTCACGGAGGGGAAGAATGGGGAAATGCTGATGTAAACAAGCCCATCCCCCCACAGTTAGAACACATCCCTAGGACAAACTTAACCCCTGCATCGCTCCTCCTGGTTAACCCCTTCACTGCCAGTCACATTTACACAGTAATCAATGCATTTTTAATCGCACTGATCGCTGTAAAAATGTGAATGGTCCCAAAATAGCACCAAAAGTGTCCGATCTGTCAGCCATAATGTCGCAGTCACGATAAAAATCGCTGATTGCCACCATTACTAGTATAAAAAAAG
Organism: Lithobates septentrionalis; assembly: GCA_037952835.1. Lineage (NCBI taxonomy): Eukaryota > Metazoa > Chordata > Amphibia > Anura > Ranidae > Lithobates > Lithobates septentrionalis. Next base: position 119,950 of record JBBDGP010001178.1, on the reverse strand, counting down.
TTATTAATAAAAATGCCATAAAACTGCGCAAACCAATCAATAAACGCTTATTGCGATTTTTCTTTAGCAAAAATATGTAGAATACATATCGGCCTAAACTGAGGGAAAAAAAAGTTTTTTTATATATTTTTTGGGGATATTCATTATAGCAAAAAGTTAAAAAATATTGCTTTTTTTCAAAATTGTTGCTCTTTTTTTGTTTATAGCACAAAAAATAAAAACCACAGAGGTGATCAAATACCACCAAAAGAAAGCTCTATTTGTGGGGAAAAAAAGGATGTCAACTTTGTTTGAGTGCCACGTCGCAGGAACGCGCAATTGTCAGTTAAAGCGACGCAGTGCCAAATCACAAAAAGTGCTCTGGTCTTTGGCCAGCCAAATGGTCCGGGGCTTAAGTGGTTAAAAGAATAATAAAAAAAATAAAAATAAAAATATATATCTATATATATATATATATATATATATATATATATATATATATATATACACTATATTGTGACACCTGCCTTTACATGCACATTAACTGCTTTGTGCACTGGTCCAAATCATTTGGTGGAGATAGGATTATGATGTGGGGTTGTTTTTCAGGGGTTGGGCTTGGCCCCTTACTTCCAGTGAAGGGAACTCTTATGGCATTGGCATACCAAGACATTTTGGACAATTTCATGCTCCCAACTTTGTGGGAGCAGTTTGGGATGGCCCCTTCCTGTTCCAATATGACTGCACACCAATGCACAAAGCAAGATCCATAAAAACATGGATGAGCGAGTTTGGGGTGGAGGAACTTGATTGACCTGCAACTTGAGTCCTGACCTCAACCCAATAGAACACCTTTGGGATGAATTAGAGCCGAGACTGCTAGCCAGGCCTTCTCGTCCACATCAGTGCCTGACCTCACAAATGCGCTTCTGGAAGAATGGTCAAACATTCCCATAGACACACTCCTAAACCTTGTGAACAGCCTTCCCAGAAGAGTTGAAGCTGTTATAGCTGCAAAGGGTGGGCCAACTCAATATTGAAATCTACGGATTAAGATTGGGATGCCATTAAAGTTCATGTGTGTGTAAAGGCAGGCTTCCCAATACTTTTGACAATATAGTGTGTGTGTGTGTATATATATATATATATATATATATATATATATATATATATATATATATATATATATATATATATATATATATATATATATATATTTACGCTTTACATTATTAGTATACTTTACTTTCCTCTTCTTTTTCAATACACAGATGGGCCAGAAAATGTGGTGAATAGCTTTTTCTGCTGAAATCCTCAGGAATCCTACCAGGATGCACTTATAATTGTATTCAATTAATGCCTTCGTTAATTTTACAGGTCTGCTTAAATAAATACCTAACATGACAATATACAGCAACGGTATTTAAGCTTCATGCTTAATCATTAAAAATCCATCCTTGAACTCCAAACAGTGACTTTGCCTATTCAGAAATGATGTCATCAGTCTACTGCACTCACAATTAAGGGGCTCTTTCAGACATTTGTAAATACAGCCAAAAACTGTACAGGTTCAGGATTTACATGATTGTGTCAACTCTGAGCCAGCATCTCAGTCTAGGAAATAGATAGTGACGGTGGTGGATGTCTGAACAAAGATGGCACCATTCTTCTGGGGAGAAATGCAGATGAATGTATTGCCAGTGGGAGTACTGTGATCAATGTGAGAGGTAATAAATAAGTAGAAGCGTTACATGTACAAATTGCTTAGAATGCATGCTCTGAATAAAGAAATATATCTAAAGGTACATTTTAAATATCAACTGCCTGTATAACTAAGATACAGATATGTAAGAAATTCTCCCTATGGCCGCACATCTATACAATCCAATAAATCGATGGTTAGTGGCAACCTCAGCCCTTGGGGGCATGGCCTGGTTGGAGTCCAGGTTGAGGTTGGCTCTAACCATCGATCTATGGGATTGTATAGATGTGTGGCCATCAGAAGACTTTCTTACATATAAAACGATCATAGGAGCCGGATAGAGCTCCCTCCCAGGCTGGCACTCTCATCAGTGAATGTGAAGGACTTGTGCCCCTCTTGAGAGTCTGAGCAGCTCACATATTGGGTCTTTTGGGTTCACAGTAAGATTACTTTTCTAAGTAAAAGTATAAACGTCTCAGATGTGTTCTCTGCTGTACTGCAATATGCCTGGCTGACTCCACATTAAGTAAATTAATTCTTTACACTCTGTAGCTTCGCCAGTGCCTGGCTGTTAGCAGAGAAAAGAGGCGCTAAGCATCGGGCAGCTGTGATTTCATCACCACGAAGTGCGAGCAGAGGGCCGTGGAACAGGATGTCGTCTCTAGCTTCCAGCCTTTCAGATCCGACTGGTTCAAGGCCAGATGATCAGAGGGCCTTGCCTGGCTCCAGCCAGGAGAGCAGACAGAAGATTGGAGGGGCGTTCGGAAGATGTGAAGTCTGGCTTCCTCTTAATTATACTCCTACAGAGCAACCTATTACAGAAAATGTTCTGCAATTTGTATAAAAGTACATTTGAGAAATTTAGAGAATCAAACATTTTTTTCAAATGTAATGACCAGATTCGGTCAGGCAGACAGGTTAACTTTGCCAATACACACAATATCAGCAAACTTTATTAATTATTTATTATTCAGGATTTATAAAGTGTCAACAGTTTTCACAGCGTTTTACAAAATAAAGGGAGACAGTACACATATATTACAATTCAAGACAGGAGGGTTTGGAGGACTCTGCTAGAAAGAGCTTACAATCTAAAAGGGAGTGTCAAGTGATACAAAAAGGTAATAACTGTCAGGGATAAGCTAATGGTGAAAGTAAAGGTTAAGTTTTTAGTTGGAGGGGGTTAGGCTTGCCTGAAAGATAAGTTTTCAGGGATAGCCTAACCACAGGCAGAGTAATAGCTAGTTGGACAGATTGAGGTAGGGAGTTCTAGAGGCTTCAAGTGGCTCTGGAGAAGTCCAAGAGGTGAGCATGGGAGGAGGTGATGAGGGAACTGGAGTGCAGGAGGTCCTGAGAGGAAGAGAGGATGGTTTGGGTGATATTTTGAGACAAGGTTGGTTTTATAACTCAGGGCAGAGTTGTGGATGGCCTTGGATGTCATTGTTAATATTTAGAATTTTATTCATTGTGCGAGTGGAAGGAAGTGGAGAGATTGGAAGAGTGGTGGCGGACACCAAAAGGTTGGAAAGTTGGATGAGTCTGGCAGCAGTATTCATGATGGACTGAAGGGGGGAATAGTCTGTGTGTAGGCAGGTAGAGTTTTGTGCTGCCCAGCCAGGTTTTCAGGATAACTGAAATACATCACAGGTGAAATCATTTGCTGCTCAGTGATTGCGTTATTCTAGTCTGCATCTCCCCAAGGTAATACTTAAAATCTGGCCTGTTAGTGGGTCCTGAGCACAGGAGTTGAAAACCACTGTTCTACAGCATGGGGGGATTGCTGGAACCTGCAGTCCTCTCTGAAGATGCCAATCCTGTATACTAACATCATGGACTCAACCAGTTATAGACTCTGTCCTGTGCAGGTATGCTGGGGCAGCCACAAGTCTGAGTTAGTGAGTGACTAGTTTAGGGAAAGACTGTTGCCTTTGTTTGACTGTCATGCCATGTTATTTAAGTAAAGCTTTTGAAATTTTGCCTTTGATGGGTCTGAAGTTACTCAAAGGGTGTAATTCAAGTAATCGGCGCACATAGTCTACAGTTCGGGTCAGTTATACACATTGGGGTATGAAGACCGCAGTTTAAGAGTTAATACAGTGAGAAGACGCAAGTTGTTACCAAGGATAACAAAGGTTTCTGTAGCAGCCTGTCATAAGTGTGTACATGTCACAGGTAGGATAGCCTCTTGCAGGAGGAGTTGTTGTCGACATTTTCTCCATGAGCAGGTCTGCCATAGCAACGGGAGCAGATCAGCACCACAGAGGTCCTCTGCGCACAGGTACTAAAGAGAAGGAGTTAAGTGCTAGGCTCAAAGAAGCATGGGTGGCACTTAGGTTGATCTGATGGACCCTGCTTGCAGGACAGCAGAAGTGGCTTGACACAAGGAATAGCATTAAAGGGCGCAGTTTATTTGTGCCCATGCACATGGGTTCGCGGCTGCTCCCCACCTCCTCCCCCTTTTTTCTCCTACTGCATATTGTATATAATATGTCTATTGCATTAAATGCATGTAGTTTTGGTGTGGCTGTCTCTTTAAATTTTCAGGTTACCTGGGCAGGTGTTCCCTGACTGGCCCAGGTGAAACAGGTGACCTTGAAGAAAATGCTAGAACATAACTGGCTGGTATATAAGGCTGCAGCAGCCTGTGAAGCAGCTGGACACTGGACTTTGATCCTGTGGGTCCGCCATGAAGACTCTGCTGAGAAGTTTCCTGGAGCGGGCAGAGAGCGCCGGAGGGGAAGACTGGAATCGTCGATGCCTTGCCCTGGCTGATGCTGAAGAGGAGCATCTGGCAGAAGGGGGAGAAGATTCGGCCACGACACCGGGACCTTCCAGCAGCCATCCGGAGGTCCCTCCACTGGAAGAACAACTGTCCCCCGCCATCAGGCACAGGCACAGCCGGGCGGTGGAGCGGGCAGCGGCTACAGCACCTGCAGAGGAGGAGTCCCGGAATCATCAAGAGGAAGGTGACACCGCACCCCCAGCATTATTAAGCTCTGGCAGGCTCAAGCGGGCTCTCTCCACATTGCCGAGAAAGTTCCCCCGGCGGATAAGGTCCCCCTTGTACTGCGCAGGCGCAGCGCTTGCGCAGTACGAATGACTAGGAGCCGCCGAAAATAGCCGAAGATGAAAAACTTCAATCAGCTGTACACGGCGCCTGCGCCCTGGGTCCAGGCTGAAGCCCCACATCCAAGTGGACCTAGAGGGGGAATAAAAAATTGCCATGCGAAGTGAGGCCGTGCCCCGCGAGGGGCCCTCTTACAGAAGCCGTGTACAGCTGATTTCTCTTCTATTCACCTTCGGCTATTTCCGCCGGCTCCTACTGCGCAAGCGCTGCGCCTGCGCAGTAGAGGGGGGTCCTTATCCGCCGAGAGGAACTTTCGGTGAGGTGTGGCCACAGGAGGAGCAGTTGGCAGCGTCCAGCCCAGCCATCACAAACCGCGCCTCCACCTCGAGCTCCTGTTGCCAGGCAACCTTCTGAGCGGCCGTCCAGGCGCCCCCTGCAGGATGTATTACCAGCTGTACCAGCAGTAGGACAGCAAGGTAATTTAACCCCCGCTGCACCCTCAGTGCAAACTTGTTTAACCCCATCTATGTCTTCTGCTGGTTTCTTGCCTCTGGTGGATTCCCTAGTGTCCTACTTTTCTAGAATAGCTGAGGCTGTAGTGTCCCAGCATTCCTTCCCCGCTCCTCCTGTTCTTTCCCCTGATCATGTGTGGTCTCCTGTTGTTAATGCACCTGTTACAACACTTTCCACTAACACAAACTGTTTAACTGATATCTCTCCTACTATTAATTTTTTTTAGTCATGCTGTTCCTGAACCTTCTGTTAGGGAAGTGCTACCTTGTGCAATGTCTCCCCTCGGTTTTCATTTACCCGTCTCTATCAAAGGAAAAAATCTGGAAGGGGGAATTAATTGATATGCTATCATTGCTTCCCTCTTCAAAGGAATTTCTGAGGTTTGATAAAAAATCAGAGGACAAAGCTGAGGATGATAGCCATAGGTCAGGTCTGTGGCCAAATCCTTGTTTAACTGGCTTCAGGCTTTTTGTATTTTTTCCAGCATTATGGGAGAAAAGTTCCCTGACTGCTGTTGCAGTCTTTTTTAGCACTTGGAAACCATCCTGGAGGCATATACAAATTTTTGGGGCCTGGGTTGGTTCGTTTCTGACGAATCCTTTACCCCAACTTAAAATGGGGTATGAAAGATGTGGGCCTCTGGCTGAACTTAATTATTCCGCAGAAATCTCTCACTCCTAAGCAGTTGCCTGCGGCTGCTATCATGCAATCCCCTTACAAGAAAGGATATTGCTGCGCGTTTAATGAAAGTCAGTGTAAGTGGGGCAATTCTTGCTGCTACAACCATGATTGTTCTTTTTGTTTTGGCTCTCACCCCTTGGCTAGGTGCTTCAAGAAATCCAATCCCAATTCTTCACAGAAGGATATTATTTTCCAAGAGCCTGCACTCCAGTGAGGCTGGAAAATATGCTCCATTGGCTGGCAATCTACCCAGACAGGGAGAAAGCCAGTCTATTAACTAACTGTTTTAGTGATGGTTTTCTTTTTTCAGTATTCTCGGGTACAGGTTGCCAGTTGGTTAAAAATGTAAGGTCCGTGGATAGGTTTTCAGATATTGCCTGGGGAAAAATCCCGAAGGAAATTAAAGAAGGGTGGGTGGCAGGTCCTTTCCTTTCTCTGCATTTTACCAATTTTCGTGTTTCCCCTCTGGGCATTGTGCCCAAAAAAAGAGCTCAGTTTGTTCAGACCCATACACCACTTGTCTTTCCCTAAGGGTAACTCCTTGAATGATGACATAGATGCTTCTCTCTCCTCTGTTTCCTATTCGTCCTTTGAAGATGCGGTCCAGATCATTAGGCGCTTTGGGAAAGGTGCCCTGCTGTCTAAGGCAGATATTAAATCTGCCATTAGATTGTTGCCAATTTCCCCATTAACATAATTCACTTGGCTTCTGTTTTGATGATCTTTATTTTTTCGATATGTGTCTCCTTATGGGTTGTTCCCTATCATGCTCTTATTTTGAATAGTTTGCCTCCTTTTTACAATTGGTTGTGTCTTTTGAGTCTCGTTTTGATAGCTTGATACATTACCTTGATGATTTCCTTTTTGTTGGTCCTGCAGGTTCCCCCCTTTGTTTCTATCTCCTGACGCTCTTTTCTAGTATAACTGAATTTATCGGCATCCCCTTGGCAGTCGAGAAGACCATTCTTCCATCAGTTTCTCTCGATTTCTTGGGGATCACAATTGCCACCTTAGCCATGGAGTTCAGGTATACCGGAAGCCAAAATTACTAGATTAAACTTGTCTATTTCCATCATGCTCCGCAGGCGGAAAGTGTTATTAAGAGAACTTCAATCCCTGCTCGGTCTTCGAACCTTAGCGTCCAGGGTCATGCCAGTGGGTCGTATCTTCTCCTGTCGCCTCTGTTTGGTGATGGCTGGGCTTAAATCACTGTTTTCTCACGTCTGCTTATTCGCAGATTTGAAGGAAGACTTGTCGGTTAGGTATAGGTGTTTTGACTAATACAGTGGGCGATCGATCTTTCAATATGATTTTGTTTTTGCAGCCGACTTGGAGCTCTTCACTGATGCGGCGGGCACACTAGGGTTTGTGGCCATATGGTGCACTCATTGGTTATGTGGTTCTTAGCCTGATTCTTGGATCGGCAAGAAGGCTACGAAAAACATAATTTTGTTGGAATTCTTTCCTATAGTAGCGGCGTTTGAGCTCTGGTGTTCCCATTTCGCCAACAAACGCATCATTGTTCAAACTGATAACAAAAGATTTATTTTTGCCATCAATTGTTTCTCTTCTAAGTCCCTCTCTGTCATTAAATTAGTTTGCTATTTCCTATTACTATATTTAAGACATAACATATGGGTGAAAGCTCAGCATATTCCCGGAAAATCTAACATATCTACGGATGCTTTATCCCGTTTTCAGATCTCACGTTTCCGGCAGTTATTTTCTCAAGTGGATCGCGAGGGATGTGTTTGTCCGGGCCATCTTTGGAATTTGATCTAAAGGCCCTAACCATGGCAATTGAGAATTCCCTCTCACCTCACACTTGGTTGGATTATTCGGCTGCCTGGAATAGGTGGTTGGTTTTCTGCAGATCTTTTCATTTCAATTGTTACCAGCCCTCGGAGGGTGTGGATTTGTCTTTTTTATGCATTTTCATGCACGACCATGTGTCCCACAGCCACATAGTTAAGATTTTGGCTGGAATCTCTTTTTTTTTCAAACTCCATAGCTTACCTCCATTGAATGTATACTTTTCGGTTAAACAAGCCTTCAAAGGCTACAGGAAAAGTACCTACCGTATATACTCGAGTATAAGTCAAATTTTTTAGCCCTTTTTTGGGCTGAAAGTGCCCCCCTCGACTTATACTCGAGTCACCGGCGTCTGTCTGCATGATCAGCATGTCATGCAGGCAGACGACGGCCGACGTGTGATAATAAAGTTCAGAGGCTATTCCAGCTTTCAAAAGCTGCGCCTCCTGCTCGTCTGTGATAGGCTGAACAGCTGTCAGTGTACAGCCTATCACAGACATTCTCTCATCCTCGTCCGTGGTATGAGAATGAGAGAATGTCCGTGATAGGCTGACCGCTGACTGCTGAGTGTTCTGCCTATCACAGACGAGGAGGAGGCGCGGCTTTTGAACAGTGGAATGACCGCCGAACTTTATTATCACACGCTGATCGGAGGATGGAGATCGCCACAGGGAGGATGGAGATCGCCACAGGGAGGCTGCACAAGACACAGGTAGGCTGCACAGGGACACAGGACACATGCACACAGGACACATGCACACAGGACACATACACATGTACAGGACACATGTACACAGGACACATGCACACAGGACACAGGACACATGTACAGGACACAGGACACATGTACAGGACACAGGACACATGTACAGGACACAGGGACACATACACATGTACAGGACACATGTACAGGACACAGGACACATGTACAGGACACAGGACACATGTACAGGACACAGGACACAGGGACACATACACATGTACAGGACACAGGACACATGTACAGGACACAGGACACATGTACAGGACACAGGACCACATACACATGTACAGGACACAGGACACATGTACACAGGACACATGCACACAGGACACAGGAAACATGTACAGGACACATGTACAGGACACAGGACACATGTACAGGACACAGGACACATGTACAGGACACAGGGACACATACACATGTACAGGACACAGGACACATGTACACAAGACACATGCACACAGGACACAGGAAACATGTACAGGACACATGTACAGGACACAGGACACATGTACAAGACACAGGACACATGTACAGGACACATGTACAGGACACAGGACACATGTACAGGACACATGTACAGGACACAGGACACATGTACAGGACACAAGAAACAGGACACATGTACAGGACACATGTACAGGACACAGGACACAGGGACACATACACATGTACAGGACACATACACATGTACAGGACACAGGACACATGTACAGGACACAGGACACAGGGACACATACACATGTACAGGACACATGTACACAGGACACATGCACACAGGACACATGCACACAGGACACATGTACAGGACACATGTACAGGACACCGGACACATCTACAGGACACAGGGACACATACACATGTACAGGACACAGGACACATGTACAAGACACAGGACACATGTACAGGACACAGGGACACATGTACAGGACACAGGACACATGTACAGGACACAAGACACAGGACACATATACAGGAAACAGGACACATGTACAGGACACAGGGACACATACACATGTACAGGACACATACACATGTACAGGACACATGTACAGAACACAGGACACATGTACAGGACACAGGACACAAGTACAGGACACAGAACACAGGGACACATACACATGTACAGGACACAGGACACATGTACAGGACACATGTACAGGACACAGGACACAGGGACACATACACATGTACAGGACACATGTACAGGACACAGGACACATGTACAGGACACAGGACACATGTACAGGACACATACACATGTACAAGACACAGGAAACATGCACATGTACAGGACACAGGACACATGCACAGGATACAGGTAGGCTGCACAGGACACAGGAAGGCATGCAGCTGCAGATGGGCATTGTTGACCCTCTGCATTTCTCACCCTTGTCTTTTACTCGGGTCAATATGTTTTTCCCAGTTTTTTGTGGTAAATTAGGGGCCTCGACTTATACTCGGATCGACTTATACTCGAGTATATACGGTATGCCCCTGACAAGCGTAGGCCCATCTCTGTTGAAATGCTCAAACAGCTTTGCCTTTCCACATGTCAAGTATGCCATAATCACTTTGAGGAATCTCTTTTTCAAGCAGCCTTTTGTTTGGCCTTTTTTGCCGCGCTTCGTTGGAATTGGTACCACTTAATAAGTCCAGTGCTTCTGGGTTGAGATGCCAAGATGTTGCCGTTTTGGGTACTGGCATTTGTCTGTTAATCTGTCACTCTAAAACAGATCAACTAGGGAGGGGATATTGGGTTCAGCGTTATCCCTGTGGGGATCCTGTAATATGCTATTTGGTAGTCATCCCAAAGTATCTGGCCCTGAGGGCTAGGTTATCGGGCAATTTCCTAATACAATCTGATGGTTTACCTCTTACAAAATATCAGTTCTCTTCGGTGTTTAAAAAATGTTTGAGGGTCATTGGTTTTTCTGACGCCCTGTTCTCGACCCATTCTTTCCGCATTGGCGCTACCACAGAAGTGGCCAGGATGGTGAGGCAATAATTAGAAGATTGGGTAGGTGGGAATCTGATAGGTTTAATGTATAGATTCAACCTAATCTTTCTATTTAATTTTCTTCAGGTTTAAACAAGACTGTTTGGATCCTTGGTCACACCTTTGTTTTCTGGGCACATAGGAGAGCATCTCAGCATTGCTATACGTAAAACCTACCACTCCCCACAGAATCTTTTTCTATTCACTGGAAAGGTATTAGAGGTTTGCGTTGGTGTCAGGTATCATTTCAGCTGTCTCAGCTTTGTATGCGCTGGCCTCCACCTTCAATAATTGTAATTCGTGCAGGAGGTAATGATATTGGTCATCTAAAATCGCTTGATATGAAGCAGGATTTTCAACGGTTTAAACTTTCTTTTCCTTCTTGTACATTTGTTTTTTCTGAGATAGTTCCCCGCCTTCTCTGGTCCTCCTTCCCCCCAGGTAAGACCCCTGGAGCCGGTGAGAAGGCGGATTAACCGGTCTCTGGGAAAATTTATGCCGTCTGTTGGCGGATTTTCATACTGTCACACAGGCCCGGATTGGCCATAGGGCCGCCGGGCTGCATGTTCTTGCTTGCAGGGACAAGGCAGGCTGCTCTTTAAGCCCGCGCCAGTCCCCCGGCCTTTCCGCGGCTGCCCGGCTGCCAATTCAGCTCAGGCTCAGCCATCGGCAACAGGGGGACGGAAACATGAAGGGGGGAGGAGCTAGAGGAGACACCTCTCCACGGCCGCCAGTATAGTTAGGCCATTGGTGCCGGGGGCGTGACCACGAAGGGGAGAGGAGTCTGCTGCAGCCGGATCAGAGAGAACGTAGGTAAGTGTGGCGCCCTGTAACCTGAATAGGAGGAGCGGTGGGGGTGGCTGCATATAGAAGAATTATTCTCTCCATCTTCCTCCCGCAGTCTCTGAATGCCTGCCTCTGCTCCTCTCCCTCTCGCAGGCTGTCAGGTACTGCGGGAGGAAGATGGAGAGAATAAATCTTCTATATGCAGCCACCCCCATCGCTCCTCCTGTCCTGCTTATCTCTGCTGCCCCTACAGTGTTCTCTACCCCCCACAGTTCTCTCCACCTCCCCCATGCTCTCTGCTGCCCCTCTGCGCCCTCTGCTTCTCTCCATGTGCTCTCCACCTCCCACCCTGTGATATCTACTTCCCCCATGCTCTCCGTTGCCCCCTGTGCCCTCCACTTCTCCCCCAGTGCTATCCAGCCCCCCCTGTGCTCTCCACCTCCCCCCATGCTCTACGCTGCCCCCCTGTGCCCTCCGCCTCTCCCCCTGTGCTCTTCACCTCCCCCAATGCTCTCCTTTCCCCCATTGCTCTCCAGCCCCCCCAGTGCTCTCCACCTCCCTTCTGTGCTCTCCACCTCCCCCCATGCTCTATGCTGCCCCCCTGTGCCCTCTGTCTCTCCCCCTGTGCTCTCCACTACCCCCCTGTGCCCTCCGTCTCTCCCCCTGTGCTCTCCACTGCCCCCTGTGCTCTCCACCTCCCCCCTGTGATATCCACCTCCCCCATGCTCTCCACTGCCCCCCTGTGCCCTCCACTTCTCCCCCAGTGCTCTCCAGCCCCCCCTGTGCTCTCCACCTCCACCCAGTGCTCTCTAGCCCCCGTGCTATCCAGCCCCCGTGCTCTCCTCCTCCCTTCTGTGCTCTTAACATCCCCCATGCCCTATGCTGCCCCCCTGTTCCCTCCGCCTCTCCCCCTGTGTTTTTCACCTCCCCCCATGCTCCACACTGCCCCCTGTGCCCTCTGCCTCTCCTCCTGTGCCCTCTGCCTCTCCCCCTGTGCTCTCCAACTCCCCCTGGGCTCTTCACCTCCCCCCAATGCTCTCCAGCCCCCCAGTGCTCTCTAGCACCCCCCCAGTGCTCTCCAGCCCCCCTGTTCTCTCCACCTCCCTCCTGTGCTCTCCACCTCCCCCATGCTCTCCGATGCCCCCCTGTGCCCTCCACTTCTCCCCCAGTGCTCTCCAGCCCACCCAGTGCCTTCTAGCTCCCCCGTGGTATCTAGGCCCCCTGTCTCTCCTCCTCCCTTCTGTGCTCTCCACATCCCCCATGCTCTATGCTGCCCCCCTGTGTCCTCCGCCTCTCCCCCTGTGCTTTTTCACCTCCTCCCATGCTCTACGCTGCCCCCCTGTGCCCCCTGTCTCTCCCCCTGTGCTCCCCACCTCCCCCATGCTCTATGTTGCCCCCCTGTGCCCTCTGCCTCTCCCCCAGTGCTCTCTAGCCCTCCCAGTGCTCTCCAGCCCCCCCTGTGATCTCCACCTCCCCCATGCTCTACACTGCCCCCCTGTGCCCTACGCCTCTCCCCCAGTGCTCTCCAGCCCCCCCATTGATCTCCGCCTACCCCCTGTGCTCTCCACCTCCTCCCATGCTCTCTGCTGCCCCCCTGTGCCCTACGCCTCTCCCCCAGTGCTCTCCAGCCCCCCCATTGATCTCTGCCTACCCCCTGTGCTCTCCACCTCCTCCCATGCTCTCTGCTGCCCCCCTGTGCCCTCCGCCTCCCCCCAGTGCTCTACAGCCCCCCAGTGATCTCCACCTCCCCCCTGTGCTCTCCGCCCCATGCTCTCCTGCCCTCCCTGTGCTTTACGCCCCACCCTGTGTTTTTGCTTCCCCCTGTGCTCTCTAACCCCCCACCCCCTGTGCTCTCCAGCCCCCCATGCTCTCCGGCCCCCTTGTGCTCTCCTCTTCCTCCCTGTGTTCTCTGCCTCTCCCCTGTGCTCTCTGCCCCCCCATGCTCTCCGCCTCCCCCCCACAGTGCTCTCCAGCCCCCCTGTGGTCTCGCCCCACCCCATGTTCTCAAAGTTCTTTCCTGTGCTCTCTGCCCCACCTGCTCTTTCCCTGTCCCCCTCGCCCCCCGCACCTTTGCCGGGTTTCCCCCTCCCCTCTCCCGGGGGATCCGTCAGGATGGAGAGTGGGGAAGGGGCCGGTTAAGATGTCATGGGCTGCTCATTCCAAAATGCCCGGGCCTATTTTTTGTCCCAGTCCGGGCCTGGTGTCACATTGACCTGGAAGGTGGTATCCCTGGTTTGTATAGGTCTGACTCACTTGTCCAAGGTGGGGAACGACCTCTTCAATCTCAGCCTTTAATCCTGTGTTGAAATGGCCATGGCTGTTGGGTAGGCCAATCCTGTTTACAACAGGATTGGGTGGTGGGGGACTTTACAGTTTAAAGTTATATTTGCTAGCGTCCTAAGACTGAGCAGGTTTTTTCCATTTATTAAGAGTTTTATTCAGTATTATATGTGTGATTAAAATTGGTTAATAAATATGCTTAATTTTCATTTATACCAATAAAGTGCCGCGGCCGTTTTCAAGCCATACTGTTGCTCTGGTGTGAATTTGTCTGGGTAGGTTATGATTTGGGGAGGAGGGGTTATGTGGCCTGCGATCCCATGTGACAGTTGTAGCCCATGTCCTGGATACGTCTGTGTTTGGTGGCTCTTAAAGCACTGACACCTGTCCACTCCTTGTAAATCTCCCTCAAATTCTTGAATGGCCTTTGCTTCACAATCCTCTCAAGGCTGCTGTTATCCCTGTTGCTTTTGCACCTTCTTCTACCACACTTTTTCCTTCCACTCAACTTTCTATTAAAGTGGTTGTAAACCCTTTACAACCACTTTATGCTACAGGTAAGCCTATAATAAGGCTTACCTGTAGCTACCCAGGATATCTCCCAAACCTGCACGGTTTAAGAGATATCCCCTGTCCCCTGCATGTGCCGATCACATTGGCACATGCGTACTGGGGGCAAACTGAAGCAATGGCACGTATGTGCCATTGCTTCAGTCTGTGTGCAGTCACCAGCGGCTCCCGCGCACACGCGTGGGAGTGACGTCATTGCGGCTCTGGCCAATCACAGCGCCAGAGCCAAGATACCCGGAAGTAACCCCCAGGAGAGAGGTTTCCAGCCGGAGGGGGAGACGAGGACGGCTGTATATCATGTATATAATGTATATCTGCTGTCTTCATCTGTATATATCCTTTAGAAAGTGCTCTTCATGTTAAAGTTTTTCTCTTCCTGGTCAGCACTGGGAGTGGATTATTGGCACAAAGCCAAGACAGCTGATTGGAGGAAAGGCACACACCCCCTCTCCTCATAGGCAAAGGAAGAAAGGAATGTGCAGAGGTCTGCTTTTAGATGGCAAGCTGACTGCTAATCTATTTATAGCAACCTCCCCCTGCACACACTTCTATCTCCCTCTTGGAGAACGTGGGAGAAGTTATCAGGCTGATAACAGAGCTACCGAGGAAGAGACAGCTACTGGACTTAGTTCTTTGAAGAGACATAGGAAAACACTGCAGATATATGTGCCCAGATCAAATTTCATGAATCAGGTTTACATCCACTTTAAAAGAAAAAAATGCTTGGAAAATATCACTCTGTGTGTAATTAATCTAAATACCATTTTGAATTTAACCACTTCCCGCCCGGCCTATAGCGGATTGACGGCCGCGCGGTGGTTCAGTTATCCTGACTGGGCGTCATATGACGTCCTTCAGGATAACATGCCGCCGTGCTCCCGCAGGGGCGCGCATCGCGGCGATCGGTGGATCGGTGTGTCAGTCTGACACACCGCTACACCGATCTTGGTAAAGAGCCTCCGGCGGAGGCTCTTTACCACGTGATCAGCCGTGTCCAATCATGGCTGATCACGCTGTCAATGGGAAGAGCCGTTGATCGGCTCTTCCTCACTCACGTCTGACAGACGCAAGTAGAGGAGAGCCGATCGGTGGCTCTCCTGGCAGGGGGGGTCTGCGCTGATTGTTTATCAGCGCAGCCCCCCCGCAGATCACCACACTGGACCACCAGGGATCGCCACTAGGACCACCAGGGAAGGGAAACATGTGGATGGCCAGGTATGTACCCCATGGCCATCCACATGTGCCCAGTCAGTGCCAAATCTGTGCCAATCAGTGCCCACAAATGGGCACTGATTGGCACAATTATGTTGCAGTGATGCCCAGCAATGCCACACTTAGGGGCATCACTGCCATCAATCAGAATCATCAGTGCCACCCATCAGTGTCCATCGGTGCCACCTGTCAGTGCCCATCTGTGCCCATCTATCAGTGCCCATCCGTGCCCATCTGTGCCAACTATCAGTGCCACCCATAACTACCCATCAACGCCACCTACGAGTGCCCATCAATGCCACCTACGAGTGCCCATCAGTGCCGCCTATCAGTGCCCATCGGTGCCACCTATCAGTGCCCATCAGTGCCACCTACCAGTGCCACCTATCAGTGCCCATTAGTGCCACCTATCAGTGCGCATCAGTGCCGCCTATCAGTGCCCATCATCAGTGCCCGTCAGTGCCACCTCATCAGTGCCACCTCATTGGTGCCACCTCATCGGTGCCCATCAGTGCCCGTCATTGAAGAAGAAAACGTACTCATTTACAAAAAATTTTAACAGAAACAAAGAAAAACTTGTTTTTTTTCAAAATTTTCTGTCTTTTTTTTATTTGTTGCGCAAAAAATAAAAACCGCAGAGGTGATCAAATACCACCAAAAGAAAGCTCTATTTGTGGGAACAAAATGATAAAAAATTTGTTTGGGTACAGTGTAGCATGACCGCGCAATTGTCATTCAAATTGTGACAGCGATGAAAGCTGAAAATTGGGCTGGGCGGGAAGGTGTCTAAGTGCCTGGTATTGAAGTGGTTAATTACTGAAATAAATTAACTTTTTGATGATATTCTAATTTTGGGATGTTCAAATACACTTTTTGTTCAGCACTGGAGGTTTGACCAAAACCCTGAAATGCTTGCATAAATGGCAGTTACTTTCTTTGTAGCCATACTTGAGCTCCAGTTCAGTGACCTCGCCTAGGCTGAGATGATGTCATCAGTCTGCTGCAGACAGGGAGAAGCAATTCCTCAGTCTCCTCTCTTCCAGTCACCAGACTGTATCATTGCAAGCTTGTAGCAAGTCTCAAGGTGAGAGGCTGTAGTAGAATCTGATCTATGTCAGACAGTTGTAAACATAGCCAAGAACTGTGCAGGCACTGGGATTTACATGATTGTGTCATCTGTGAGCGGGAATCCCAGTCCAGGAAGTAGATAGTGACCATTAAAAGTGTTGGCTGAATAAAGATGACCCCATTCTTCTTGGTAGAAAAGCAGAAGAAGGCATTGTCAGAGGAGTACTGTGATCTCTTTGAGGGGTACTAAATACCCGTTTAAGTGTTAAACTGACACAATTCTTAGCATACATGGACTTAATCCCGAATTCCAGGCTGGAGCCATCATTTTAGCCTGGCCTTCTTATGGGTTTGGGATATCTTGATTGACCATACTGAGAAGTAACTCCTGAACATACAGTACATACAGAGATTCATTCATCCCAGCACCCAGCAGATATACATGCACTGGTTTATGTACATTGTTGTTTTGCTTTGTGTCTTTTAACCACTTGCTTACAGGGCACTTAAACCCCCCTCCTGCCCAGACCAATTTTGAGCTTTCAGCGCTGTCGCACTTTGAATGACAATTGCGCGGTCATACAACACTGTACCCAAATGAAATTTTTATCATTTTTTTCCCACAAATAGAGCTTTCTTTTGGTGGTATTTAATCACAGCTGGGATTTTTATTTTTTGCTAAACAAACAAAAAAAGATGGAAATTTTGGAAAAAAAAAAAAAGAATCATGTTTAATAGTTTGTTATAAAATTTTGCAAACAGGTAATTTTTCTCCTTCATTGATATGCGCTGATGAGGCGGCACTGGTGGGCACTGATAGGCTGCACTGATGGGCACGGATAGGCACAGTTAAGGCGGCACTGATGGGCACAGTTAAGGCGGCACTGATGGGGACAGATAAGGCGGCACTGATGGGGACAGATAAGGCGGCACTGATGGCCATGGATGGGTGGCACGGATGGGTGGCACGGATGGGTGGCACGGATGGGTGGCACGGATGGGCACTGATAGGTACCACTGATGGGCAGCACTGCAGCACTGATGGGCACTTATGGGCACTGGTAGGTGACACTGATGGGCACTGATAGGTTGCACTGATGTGGGTGCTGATGGGTGGCACTGATGTGGGTGCTGATGGGTGGCACTGATGGGTGGTACTGATGGGTGGCACTGTGGGCACTGATGGTGGCACTGTGGGCACTGATGGTTAGCACTGTGGGCACTGATGGGTGGCGCTGATTGATGGCACTGTGGGCACTTATGGGTGACGCTGGTGGGCACTGGTAGGCAGCACTGCTGCCTATTGCCTTGTGTTAGATGATCGCCGTGATCGGGACTGATGTCCCGATCACGGCCGCCGGTGATCGGGTTTTTTTTTTCCTCCTCGCGCTGTCAGCGCGAGGAGGAAAAATAGCAGATTACCGGCTCTGTTTACATCACATGATCAGCTGTCATTGGCTGACAGCTGATCATGTGGTAAGGGGTCGGGACCAACCCCTTACTCTGATCTGTGATCAGGCGAGTCTCATAGACTCGCTGATCACCGAGCGCGCCGCGCGCGCCCTGCAGGGGGCGCGCAGGCCGCTCGTGCACGGGACGACGTCAGTAGACGTAGTCCCGGCAATTTAGATCCGCGCTGTTGCCGTCATTTGGCAATGGCCCGGATCTGAAGCGGTTAAGGTAATTTTGCCATTGATCGGCTCTTCCTCACTCACGTCTGACAGACGCAAGTAGAGGAGAGCCGATCGGTGGCTCTCCTGGCAGGGGGGGTCTGCGCTGATTGTTTATCAGCGCAGCCCCCCCGCAGATCACCACACTGGACCACCAGGGATCGCCACTAGGACCACCAGGGAAGGGAAACATGTGGATGGCCAGGTATGTACCCCATGGCCATCCACATGTGCCCAGTCAGTGCCAAATCTGTGCCAATCAGTGCCCACAAATGGGCACTGATTGGCACAATTATGTTGCAGTGATGCCCAGCAATGCCACACTTAGGGGCATCACTGCCATCAATCAGAATCATCAGTGCCACCCATCAGTGTCCATCGGTGCCACCTGTCAGTGCCCATCTGTGCCCATCTATCAGTGCCCGTCCGTGCCCATCTGTGCCAACTATCAGTGCCACCCATAACTACCCATCAACGCCACCTACGAGTGCCCATCAATGCCACCTACGAGTGCCCATCAGTGTCGCCTATCAGTGCCCATCGGTGCCACCTATCAGTGCCCATCAGTGCCACCTACCAGTGCCACCTATCAGTGCCCATTAGTGCCACCTATCAGTGCGCATCAGTGCCGCCTATCAGTGCCCATCATCAGTGCCCGTCAGTGCCACCTCATCAGTGCCACCTCATTGGTGCCACCTCATCGGTGCCCATCAGTGCCCGTCATTGAAGAAGAAAACGTACTCATTTACAAAAAATTTTAACAGAAACAAAGAAAAACTTGTTTTTTTTCAAAATTTTCTGTCTTTTTTTTATTTGTTGCGCAAAAAATAAAAACCGCAGAGGTGATCAAATACCACCAAAAGAAAGCTCTATTTGTGGGAACAAAATGATAAAAAATTTGTTTGGGTACAGTGTAGCATGACCGCGCAATTGTCATTCAAATTGTGACAGCGCTGAAAGCTGAAAATTGGGCTGGGCGGGAAGGTGTCTAAGTGCCTGGTATTGAAGTGGTTAATTACTGAAATAAATTAACTTTTTGATGATATTCTAATTTTGGGATGTTCAAATACACTTTTTGTTCAGCACTGGAGGTTTGACCAAAACCCTGAAATGCTTGCATAAATGGCAGTTACTTTCTTTGTAGCCATACTTGAGCTCCAGTTCAGTGACCTCGCCTAGGCTGAGATGATGTCATCAGTCTGCTGCAGACAGGGAGAAGCAATTCCTCAGTCTCCTCTCTTCCAGTCACCAGAATGTATCATTGCAAGCTTGTAGCAAGTCTCAAGGTGAGAGGCTGTAGTAGAATCTGATCTATGTCAGACAGTTGTAAACATAGCCAAGAACTGTGCAGGCACTGGGATTTACATGATTGTGTCATCTGTGAGCGGGAATCCCAGTCCAGGAAGTAGATAGTGACCATTAAAAGTGTTGGCTGAATAAAGATGACCCCATTCTTCTTGGTAGAAAAGCAGAAGAAGGCATTGTCAGAGGAGTACTGTGATCTCTTTGAGGGGTACTAAATACCCGTTTAAGTGTTAAACTGACACAATTCTTAGCATACATGGACTTAATCCCGAATTCCAGGCTGGAGCCATCATTTTAGCCTGGCCTTCTTATGGGTTTGGGATATCTTGATTGACCATACTGAGAAGTAACTCCTGAACATACAGTACATACAGAGATTCATTCATCCCAGCACCCAGCAGATATACATGCACTGGTTTATGTACATTGTTGTTTTGCTTTGTGTCTTTTAACCACTTGCTTACAGGGCACTTAAACCCCCCTCCTGCCCAGACCAATTTTGAGCTTTCAGCGCTGTCGCACTTTGAATGACAATTGCGCGGTCATACAACACTGTACCCAAATGAAATTTTTATCATTTTTTTCCCACAAATAGAGCTTTCTTTTGGTGGTATTTAATCACAGCTGGGATTTTTATTTTTTGCTAAACAAACAAAAAAAGATGGAAATTTTGGAAAAAAAAAAAAAGAATCATGTTTAATAGTTTGTTATAAAATTTTGCAAACAGGTAATTTTTCTCCTTCATTGATATGCGCTGATGAGGCGGCACTGGTGGGCACTGATAGGCTGCACTGATGGGCACGGATAGGCACAGTTAAGGCGGCACTGATGGGCACAGTTAAGGCGGCACTGATGGGGACAGATAAGGCGGCACTGATGGGGACAGATAAGGCGGCACTGATGGCCATGGATGGGTGGCACGGATGGGTGGCACGGATGGGTGGCATGGATGGGCACTGATAGGTACCACTGATGGGCGGCACTGCAGCACTGATGGGCACTTATGGGCACTGGTAGGTGACACTGATGGGCACTGATAGGTTGCACTGATGTGGGTGCTGATGGGTGGCACTGATGTGGGTGCTGATGGGTGGCACTGATGGGTGGTACTGATGGGTGGCACTGTGGGCACTGATGGTGGCACTGTGGGCACTGATGGTTAGCACTGTGGGCACTGATGGGTGGCGCTGATTGATGGCACTGTGGGCACTTATGGGTGATGCTGGTGGGCACTGGTAGGCAGCACTGCTGCCTATTGCCTTGTGTTAGATGATCGCCGTGATCGGGACTGATGTCCCGATCACGGCCGCCGGTGATCGGGTTTTTTTTTTCCTCCTCGCGCTGTCAGCGCGAGGAGGAAAAATAGCAGATTACCGGCTCTGTTTACATCACATGATCAGCTGTCATTGGCTGACAGCTGATCATGTGGTAAGGGGTCGGGACCAACCCCTTACTCTGATCTGTGATCAGGCGAGTCTCATAGACTCGCTGATCACCGAGCGCGCCGCGCGCGCCCTGCAGGGGGCGCGCAGGCCGCTCGTGCACGGGACGACGTCAGTAGACGTAGTCCCGGCAATTTAGATCCGCGCTGTTGCTGTCATTTGGCAATGGCCCGGATCTGAAGCGGTTAAGGTAATTTTGCAAAAAAGCAAGAAAGCATTTGAAACTTCTTAAGTGTATTAATGTGATTTTATTAAACAAATGCTGTACATACAAACCATTTACAATCATAGGAAAACAATACAAGACTGACAGATATTACAAAATATGCCTACAATGTACAAGCTATCTATTCCTCCAAACAAATAAACCCGAACAATGTAGGTGATAGGCAAATACTAAACAGTTATTTCCTTGTGATGGAGTCTTCTCCCAAGATCCTCCAGACTACTTGCTTATCCAGAACTGTTCCTTTGTCTCTCCCCACATGATTTGCTCAAGTTTTTTCTGCCCCCCCCCCCCCCTACTTCCTGTAGCATAATTTCCTGTCCTGAGCCCATGAAGCAGTCCAACAGGTTTGTTAGCACATGAATAGAGGAGGCCTAGCTTCCAAAACAATACATTGTCATCATTCTATATTTATGCCATAAAAATCACTAAAATTGCCATAGCAACACATTTCACTTCTTGATTTTTATAGCATAATATGGGAAAAACTGACTTTGCATTTATCAGCGGCTCTTAAGCTTTTGTCTAGGAAAGGGCAAAATAACCCCCCGTATTGTAAATAGGAGGAAAAAATTCCCCTTTCGACCCTGTATGTTCACGTTCCTCATGCTCTCCTCTCATCTTCTGGTCTGCCTCATCTTGAATGGCTTTGTCATCTACTTCGCCTGCACAACCTCTTGATGTTTATTACCTTAAAAGCATAAAAGACAAAGCAGATTACATGTTCCTTTCAACTGTGCCAAAATATATAGCTCACTGTTCACATTTCTCTATCTGACCGTTTCTGACTGAAAAACTATTGTAGGGTGCCCACCACTGTTGCCTTGTAACATTCTCACGAAAAGGCATTGATTTACACTGGAAAGAAAGAACCTGGATCTCTCTACATCCTGTCCTGGGAACACTGGCCTGCTGTTGTTCAGTCTTCACAGCATTACACTCGCTCTAGCAATTTGCCCTAGTCCATGACAACAAAAACACAATGTGTTTGAATCTACTGTTCAGAGCCGCTTGCTTTCATCTCTTAAGCAATGCTTGTAAGGGACAGGTGGGTGGTTGTTTGTCAAGTCCTCCATGTTTCCCTCCTATTTGGGTCACATGAGAGGTTTATCCTAGGATGGGTTCTTCTGGGCTTCACTAGGCACCTTAGACGGGGTCACTTTACTACATACAGGGTACCTTTGCTTTGTGTCGTCTTCATCAATGCCCTGGAACAAGGCTGAGGATGCTGTGGGGGAATACGCGACCTTAAGGTGGGCCTCAACTCTTATGCCCCGTACACACGGTCGGATTTTCCGATGGAAAATGTCAGATCGGAGCGTGTTGTCGGAAATTCCGACCGTGTGTGGGCTCCATCGGACATTTTCCATCTGATTTTCCGACACACAAAGTTGGAGAGCAGGAGATAAAATTTTCCGACAACAAAATCTGTTGTCGGAAATTCCGATCGTGTGTACACAAATCCGACGGACAAAGTGCCACGCATGCTCAGAATAAATAAAGAGATGAAAGCTATTGGCCACTGCCCCGTTTATAGTCCCGACGTACGTGTTTTACGTCACCACGTTCAGAATGATTGGATTTTCCGACAACTTTGTGTGACCGTGTGTATGCAAGACAAGTTTGAGCCAACATCCGTCGGAAAAAATCCTAGGATTTTGTTGTCGGAATGTCCGAACAAAGTCCGACCGTGTGTACAGGGCATTAGAGTTGAACGTATACAATGTACGCATGCACGGCAACTGTTCTCCAGTTAGCTTTTGGTTCCCTGTGACAATGTACACTTTCTCTATAATCTGCATTTAGGAGGGACACACTGAGCCAATGTCCACAACCACCTGTCCAGTGTTTTCTGATACTAATCCCCAGTAGCGCAGTGGGCACCGCTGTGCACTCTGCGCAAGCTACATTCATGCACTTAACTTAACTCTTGAACCTCTGCGGTGCAATCCACTCCTGTTGTTATGGGAGACAGACTGCTGGCAGAAGGAGTTCTGACAACATCTCCCTCGCAGCTAGAGGTCATTCCACCTATGACAGGTACACGCTATCAACAAGTTGCTTGTTACACTTCCGATACTCTAAGTAACCACTTGTGTCTTCACACCACTTCACTCAACCCCAATGTCCTAATACACCAATGTGTTAAGACCTACTCGTGAAGTATGAGTGTGTCAGTTACTTGCAATACACCTCTTTAGTAACTTCAGACCAGGTAAAGGGCAATGTTTTAATACTTTATTAAAGGAAGTGTAAAATAGACATCTCACAGTCCAACAGATCAAAGCATTATTCTTTCCTAGTTCCCTAACTCTAACTACAGGCTTGAGTGCTGCCCCGGCATACCTGCTAAGGTATGTTTCACTTCCTGGTTGATACATTCCAACTTAGGCCGCCTGGCTGTAACAAGTTGCACATCAAAGCTTTGTAGAACAAAAGCTTGGCTCCTGACCAACTGGTGTGATAAGATGGAAATCCTTGATTAGCACTCTGTAAGCAAGCTTCAAAGAGAGATGATTGATGAAGTTGAGCTACAAAAGATCAAAGGGCCAGCTAACACTGAAGGTGACCCAGGTCACATAGCGTGATACATGGACAAATGCTGCCCCTAGAGGTCAATACAGCAGGATGGACAGAAATATAATATATTAAAAGGACTGCCTCTTGGCAATATCTCATTGAACAGGAGGCTAGTGGGGTGTGGTTACAAGTGGGTCTGAATGCAAGTGTAAATGTGCACACAGAAGGGAAATCAATCTCTTTTGGCTCTCTCTTGCTTCTCTGAGCCTCAGGGTTCTCTCTGTTACCATTTTGAGCCCATCTGACGAGACAATATCTAGTGGACGGCCTTGCGTTAAGAATCTTTGATGTTTTTTGTTATATGCCCTGTAGTGTTTTTTTATGTTAGCATTCCCTATTTTCATGGGAAATAAATAAGACGTTGTTTTACTAAGCAGTGTGTTTGTTTTCATAGCTAACCTTATATAATTGTACTATCAACAGTAACATTATCAGAGTTTTAATAGACTAGCTAACTATAGGAATAGACAAGTTAATATGTATATGGAATAAATAGAGGGAATCCATAACCACCACCCGGTTGATATTTTTTAATTATTTATTTCATTAGACTTGATCATGATGGCTGCACACCGCTCATTAAAATCTTCAGCTTTGCCTGCAGTCCCCTGAACACACTTCAAAGCCACTGCAGGTTTCACTTTTAGTGCCCTACTTTCTAAATCCCTTGCCTATTTACAGTGTCTTGCAAACACTTGGTAGCCATTGAAAACCACTCTTTCAATAAGTCTCTTTCTACCTCTGCCTTTCTCTTTATTTCAGATTCAGTATGTAAAGCATGAAGGAAGTGCAAACCAAACACAGCTACTGCCTGCATCCCTCCCTTACTCTTACCAAAACTTTTAAGACTAAAATCTGAGGAAAAAATTAGGGGCTCCATCACCCCAAACTTTGTTCAAAGGAGAAGCATACTTAGCAAGTAGACATGTGCAATTCGTTTCGTAGCTAAACAAAATTCAGCTGAATTTTGCATCTTTCAGACATTCGGATGCATCCGAATGTCCGAATAAAAGGATAACGAATTTCTAATACAAAAGAGATTATAGCAAAAATAACAAATTAATTTGATATGATTCGTTAATTCGTTAAAGGTCTAACGAAACAAAAGGTCAACTTGGAGTAAATCTTACAGTCCAATCAGCTGATATCATTTTGTGCTGGAGGTTGGATTACTGGCAAAGTGCATTTCTGAGAACTGAGTAAGAAGGGTGTTGTATTGTATTTAAGCATAGGAGAAGAGATATTGCCATTGTGTGTATTAATGGATTCAATAAACAAACGACTTTCTGAACTACGAATCGTTAACTAGAATATATATACATACATAAACATCGAATTATCCGAAAATGAATCGATTCGTTATAACGAATATCGATACTCTACAGAAATAACAAATTATCCGAAAACAAATTATCGCAACATAATGAATATAACAGAATTAAATTATGTATTTTACGAATGAAAATGAAATGAAACTAAACAAAATTTTCAGTTGTGCACAAGTCTACTAGCAAATTCCTTTGCAACAGACATCCATTGGCTGTCTCTGGCCCAGGGAGGCAGATTGCACACCTCCTCCTGGACACCAGAAACCTCTGCTGCCTTGTTCTTTCTAAACAGCGTACAGAGCATTTTCCTATCAAAAACAACAGAAAACACCACAGAAAACAGGCTGCAGTTGAACTTTAGCGTGAATCCCTGCCTCAAGCCCCCAATTGTTTTGCTTTGCATCTTATAAGGTCATTTTGCAAGGAAACATTTGAAACCTCTGTAGTGTATTAATGTGCTTTTACTAAACAAATGTTGCACATACAAACCATTTATAAATATAGTAAAACAATACAAGAATGACAGATATTTCAAAATATGCCTACAATGTATACGCTATATCTATCCTTCTTAACAAATAAGCATGTACAATGTGGGTGATATTCATACACTAAACAGTTTCTTAAAGTGATTGTAAATGATCACCTTTAAAATAATCCATTTAGTTTAAAATAGAAATGAAAGGCAAACTATACACAAATTGTGTATAGATATAAAAAATTATAAATAGCTATTTTTCCCTTTTTTTATAAGTGATCACATACCCTATGTTCTCAGGTGCATAAGAACTGGGGGAGGGGGGAAGCAACAGTACACTGAGCTTTCCAGTGAATGGCTGTACAGGGGAGGTGTGTCGGGACATATCTGATCATTGGAAAAGAGCAGGCTGAGTTCTCAGCATAGCTAGAGAACTGACCCAGGTGTGCTCTCCTGCATAGTGTGGTCAATTTTAATAGTAACGAAGAGGGACTGACAGGAACACCAGGGATTTCAGTCAAAGGAAGCAATACAAATAGAACAGGATACTTTTTCATTCAAGTGTATGGTACATCAGACACATATCAGGAATGTCCTTGTGATGGAGTCTTCTCCCAGGATACCCCAGACTGCTTGATTCTTCAAAGTCCTCCAATACAATTGTTAATTTGTCTCTCACCACATGACTTGTTCAAGTCCTTTTTCCCTACCCCTACTTCCTGTAGCATAATTTCCTGTCCTGAGCTTATGAAGCAGTCCAACAGGTTCATTAGCACATGAATAGAGGAGGCCTAGCTTCTAAAACAATACATTGTCATCATTCTATATGCTATAAAAATCACTAAAATAGCCATAGCAACACAATTGTCAAAAACATTGCAAATAGACAAGTGAATGGTATCCTTTATTGTAGAGAAACAAAGCATGCATCTTCTGCAATAAAAAGTCCACCTTTTCTCAAATTTTTAATTTCTAGGTAAAGTTTGAAAGAAGTAAGGAAGTCCACAGAAAACAGAGTTCATAGTTGTGAACAGATGTTACTGCAAGTGCTAAAGAAGGAAGGAAATAAATGCTATGTAATAAAAGGGGAGGTTTGTGTATTTATAAAGTCAGTGTGAAGAGACAAACGTTTAGGTCCTGCAATTTTGGTGTCACTATCCTCTAGACTGTTATAAATCAGGACTATCATGTACCAAGGTATGTATTAGCTTAGCAGTTTACGTGATACTTTAGTTTCTGAAGGTTTTCTGGGTTAAAGCTGAACTCTAGGCAGTTAGATAAGACACACATTATCGTAGGTTTGTAATAATACATCATTAATTGCATTTTTAACTGCAAGCAATGTAAGTACCTGGTATCATCCTCTTGCAGTCTTGTACAGCAGGGCTGGACAGGAAAAGGAAGAAGCAGTACAAGGAGCCAATCTGAGCATGTGATGAGAAGAGAGATGAGCTCATCACAGCACTGGTTCTCCTTTCGCTGTCTACTCACAAGCTGAGGACAACCTGGGCTTAGAGGTAGTGGGTTTTAGAATTCTGGCCATCAAACTGAAGCCATCTAGTGTCAGAAAAAAAGTACAGCAGGGGTAAATACTGGTGGTTAAGGGTTAGCATAGTTGCTCAGGGTTTAACTCGGAGGCCTAGATTGAGAATTACCTGATAAGGCAAATTGATGTCCAGCTCCACTTTGTATGACTCTGGGCATCTGGAAGAGAACTGGTAACCAGCAATGAAAAACACGAAGGGCAGCACTGGATCATGGAGAGGGTGAGCAGTGTTTTTTTTCTAAATTTTGTTTCAGGTACAGTTATGTAAACCCAAAATATATTTTTTACAATGTTTGGCCTCACTGTATACAGTTTTCTTAAGCAATTTGAATGCACAGAAACCACACTGGATCGCACCAAAAGTAGTGCATACACTACTTTTCAAAAACACTGCACCAGATCATATGGTACTGCAGTACCGTGCAATCCAGTGCATGCACATGCACTTGTGATCTGCTTTTGGGGTATCATTAGAATTATATTGACAACCACAGCAGTTTGAATGTGGTGTGTGGGGTTTTCTGCACTGCATTCCACTGGGAACGAGCCCTTAGCCAAAAGCATAAAATTAATTTAAAGGATTAGGTTAAGTTTCATTGTAAGGGGGTAGGTTAAGTGTAAAGCTATAGGTGTCATTGGTGCTTTAATGGGATATAAGGTATCTAAATATCCCTACGCAAATGTCTGGCACTGAATTTTGGTTGCCTAAGAGGAATTCACCATTAGTTTGGGACCTGGAAATGCACAATCAGAGTGAGATGCATGTAAAACCTGTTGAATTTGTATACTAATATCAGGAAGATTCTAGTACAGAACTAGGGTGCATCTCCCTAACACAAACCTTGTTTTTTTGGGTAATATTTACACGTGTTCCTGTTCAAGTAGAAATGATAAATCACAATGGAACCCCCAATCATTAATCAGTATTAAGCAGGTGTCCACCACTAAGCAATGCAGGATCTCCTGTCCATACAACCAACTGTACTATGAAGAACATGTAATTTCTAAAATAATGGATTAGATTTGTTTCTGTAACAGTGGGCATTTCTTATTTAAAAAGTTTTCTAAAAAACTAATTTTGGGACAGAGTTAGGTAATGATATACCAAATCTGGAAGCTTCTGGCTGTGGAGTAGTGCTTATACCATCCCACAGACAAGTCCAAACAATAAATTTATGCATAAAAATCATTAATAATACAAAGCTGGCACTGAGATTCACTCATGGGCTTTGTTTATTTCTCAGACTTTAGCCGTGCAATCTTGGCACCTGGGGTCCCTGGTTGGCCTATCTTGCTCAGAATTTAGTAATGACTCAGTACAGAATTCTTATAAACACAAACTCTGGTGGGTCTCAGTTTGTTTGTTTTGGATTACAGTATACATGTTAATGGGCACCTCAGGAATTAAAGTGATACTAAGGTCTCGTTTTTTTTTTTCTTTAAAAATAACAAACATGATATATTTACCTGCCATATGCAGGAGTTTTGCACAGAGCAGCCTGGATCCTCCTCTTTTCGAGTCCCTTTTCGGTGCTCCTGTTGAGTGCCCCCACAGCAAGCAGCATGCTATGGGGGCACCTGAGTCAAGCTGCAGCTTCGTGTGACATGGAGCCGCGGTTCGACTACACCCCCACTCTCTCCTAAATGGCTAGCTGACTTTGATTGAGAGCAGCGGGAGCCAATAATGCCGCTGCTGTGTCTCAGCCAAGCAAGAGGGAGAGTAGCAGACAGCCGAGGCAGTCATGCACATAATTGGATAGAGATGGGGCTCAGGTACACTTACCTGAGGGTTACCTTAGGTGGGTTGAGGGGGGCTGCTGCACACAGAATGTTTTTTTATCCTAATGCATTAAGATAAAAAACCTTCTGCCTTTACAATCACTTTAAGCTTAGGCATTATTGACAAGTATAATAATGATTATATGCTAGGTTAACACTAGTGCAGTGCCATTTTGATTCAATTTTCAGTTCAGATTTTGTAGTGCAGCTGCAGCGTGACTTGGTGCGTTTTTGATACCTTTTTTTTTAATGAATTCCACAGCGAGTATAAAAAGAATGCCTTACTGCATATACAGACTGATTTTTTTGTGGTGGGTTTAGTAACACTTTAAGCTTTATCAAAAGTACTAGAAGCTGATTGGTTTTTATGCAGAACTGCACCAGATTATGCACTCTGCAGTTTTAGTAAGTCAACCCTTCTATGTGGATGCAAGCTAAGTAATGTGTTATGTGATCCTTTGATAACGTCTCGTGGGAAGGACGAAACGTGTCAGCTGACCGCAGGTGGAGACGTTATTTCCAGGCTGATGAGACGCAAGTCGATGGTTACTTCCGGGTCCGGGTTTTTTATATTTTTATACTTGTCACAGCATTTTTAACATGTGAGTGGATATTGTTTGTTTGTATGGTTAATAAACGGAATTGCACTATATTGCTTTCTCTGCCATTCATTTACATCGTATGATGGTACACTGAGAACAATCTACTTTTGAGATACAGCCCGTGGGACAATAGAGCCCAGCCATCTACACAAGCATTTGTGACTTCTGTCATGGGAGTCCATTATATCTGGTGAGTGAAAGGGCACAACGAGGAGAGCACGGACTGCATAGAATATTTGTGTTTTTTTCAGCACTTGGCACTTTATACTACACAATGAAAATTTGAAGCTGTACTTAAAGATTATGAAACCTATGAACTATATAAGGATTTATAAACTTTTTATGGACTTAATTT
Organism: Lithobates septentrionalis; assembly: GCA_037952835.1. Lineage (NCBI taxonomy): Eukaryota > Metazoa > Chordata > Amphibia > Anura > Ranidae > Lithobates > Lithobates septentrionalis. The sequence goes on along the minus strand of JBBDGP010001178.1, from coordinate 90,207 downwards.
AATTAGTTATTGTTATGCATTGATTATTCTTATTATTAATATCATCATCATTTTTTTAATTTATTGCACAATGTTAATGATGTGTTAGCACTTTAGCATCGGGTAGCGCTCTTACATTGATTCTCATAAGTAATGTGTAAGTTTAACTCCCGCAGCTATTTATTACCTGTCACAGTATTCCCCCTGACAATGCCTTAATCTGCTTTTCCCTCCAGAAGACCAGAGCCCTCTTTGCTCAAGCCTCATCCAGGGTCACCATTTGCTTCCCGGACTCAAATGCTGGCATGATTATGTAAATCCTAAGGCCAGTGTAGTTCTTGTCTGTGTTCACAAATGTCTGACACAGTTGATCCCCTGCTTCTGCCTTTCACTTTGTGACTTGCTATAAAGTTTTATTGATGTGATCTGATTCAGTGGGGGCAAGGACGGAAGAAATGCCCCCCCCCCCCCCCTGCCTGCAGCAGACCAATGACATCTTCTCAGCGTAAAGCTGGATACACACTATACAACTTTTGTTGTTTGATTTTCTTTAGATTTACCAAAACCATGTAGTGCAAGGTTTTGCATTACATGCATACAAATTGAAATTGTTGAGGTTTGACCTCATATTATATGGTTTTGGTAAATCTAAAGGAAAAAATCTAAAGAAAATTGTATAGTGTGTATTCAACTTAAGCAACCTCACTAGATTTAAGCTGAAGGGCCACTATTTTAATAATAAAAGTTGGAGTTTTTTTTTCTTTTTTTGGTTTTAAAATGTAATATTGCTGTATCTTGTGACATCATGAATGTGTTTATGCAGACCTAGGAAGATCCACTTTAAGCCCTATTCTATTTTCTAAGTTTAAGCAATTGACCCCTTAAAAAAGTTATAAATATATATTGCTGTATGTAAGCAGACACTAAAGAATAATATATCACTAATCTACAATTATAAATTAGTTTGGGGAAAGCGGCCAGTCTCCAAACAGAAGATTTTAGAGATTGGAGGAGGCTAATAGCAGGCTTGTTCATTTGTGTACGGTGGAGCCTGTAATTTCCGGAATGAGAAATGGCTATTAGAGGCACAAGAGGTGAGAATAGAGCCGGAGATTAGGATAATTAATTACAAATTAAAGCAATATCGCAGAGATTATACACCAGTGTGGCAGCTTAATTTTCAGATTTATTGTCCTTTAGACCAGGCACTTGCGAACTGTTTATTTTCTAGAAGTGAAAATCTTTATTATTAGTGAATTTCTGGGCAAATATGTCATGTTAATGGATTCTGAATTCTGCTTATGGCTATTTACATGATAGAAATGCTGAATATTAAAAACTTACTCCAGCCAAACATAAAAATGTAGTAGATTTAGCCCAACGCTTATCTTTTTGCTATTAGCTGTGTCACACTTGCTCAATATTTTTGTGTTTTTTTGCTTTTGGATGTAAAAGGAGTGACAGGTTCTCTTTGTTTTGTGGCTGTGCAGTAGCCAGTCCAAGAGGGTTTCCCTGCAGCCGGAGGAATCTACCTTCACTGTGACTGGAAGAGGTAGGAGCAGGGGAGGAGCTGTTGGCTGGGTTGTGGGTGCATTAAGGCAGGCCATACACGATTTGAACCGTGAATGGGCAGGCTGAATGTACCACGTTGATCAATCGATCAACTTGGGTACAACCAGCATGCCGGGTCTTACCTGTGATTATCGCTTGCGGTTGCCATAGCCGCTAGCAATAATCACTGTCCTCTCCCCATGGGGGCAGCTTGCCTGGCAGGAGGGATTCCTGCATCAACACTGTCTGTATTGATAGGGGAATCAAGCAAATTCCTTTCCTGCAACCTGTGGTTGCAGGAAAGAAATTAGCTCCATGTATTGCCAGTCTAAGGTGCAAAGGACATGAAGATGCTTCTCTCCTCACAGACTACAAATGGGGGGCATATAAGATTCGTCATCCTAGTCAATCACTGGCAAGCAGCAGATTTTGGTGCCAAAGTTAAGTACTGCAAGATGTTGGCACAATTCTCTGGAATCTTTATGTTCCAACCCAGAGAACAACAATGAACCGATGGTTCCCATGTGTACATTTCGATGCACGGAAATGCATGAGCATTGAGGTGTGTTGTCAAAATGAATGGCAATATAACACGCCATGGATTGTGCACTGCCATGTGTTATTGTGTGGTAAATTGTGCGTTACTGCAATACATAGGTGTGAAGCCAATGTCTAAGTTTAGCCAATAAACAAAGCTCATGCTCTCTTCTGATTGGGAAGCTCCTGCTCTGACTAAGCACTGATGTTAGACCTCTGCCGAGAGACAAATGCTTCCCCACAAAGAGCAAGGGCCTTTTTTTGAGTATGCTGGCAGGGGACAGGCTTTTCTACTCAGGCTTTGGCTGCCTTTTATAGAAAATGGACTGTAAAACACACACCTTTAGTTTTGATGCACCTTGAATGTATTTATCTGATTTGAACTGAACGTTCAGTTGGGCCTTACATTTTTAACATTTAGGCTGGCTACAGATGACCATTTTATTCATTCAGCCAGAGGGTTGATCGAAAAAGAAAAAAATGAATGGATTCCCCCATCCACACATGCAAGGTGTTGGAGGTCTTTCTGGCTGTGCCAATGTATTCTGACAACAGGGACTCCTCTGTCAGTATACACTTGTAGCGCCACCCCTGTGAGGGCCGTTGGAAGATGACTGCACCCCAAAGTTTGCCCTGACCAAACAAGCTTCCTGGCACCTCTGACACCCTGGTTTGGGACATGTTTCAAAGTGATAATGCAATTACACAGACTCCAGACTTTAGCAAAGTAAATAAGTATTTTACTTAAGATTGTTAAAGCTGATAAGAACAAGAATGACTTGGGCAATTGTCTTTCAGTGTTAAACTCTTACTCTTGGTAAATATGCAAAGGGTATGCAATGTAAAGAAAAGTGGGTCCTGAAAGAAATTATGACCCCAGGTATAAAAGAGAAGAGAATGACCTTTTATGTCAGACTGCTCCCTTCAAATTCTAATGCCACAAGCCCAACAAGTTTGTGGCACAATTATAAAAACAACAAGTTACACGAAATACTGTAATTGATATCTGAGTAGAGTTCCCCTTCATGTGTGCAGATATTGTGCACAGAGTTGTTTAAGTGGGGGGGGGGGGGAGAGAAAGGAGAATGGAGGAGTACTTGTGGTATAGATGTCCAGTGTCTTCAGATATCTCAACAAGGGCCCAGAAGGATTGCTGTGCAGTGGCGACCAGCAACAGAAAATAACATGTGCAAAGTGTTTTCTTTTTGAGGCTTTATTGAAAAGAGATGGAATAAAGGTGTCTGCATGCAGTATCTTTGTGGGATGTACACAGAGTCGTCTTCTGCCTGCTCACCAATCCTCAAGGCTCAAGGGAATAGGATGTCCCGGAACAGGCTCTTAAAGAATCTGCAACCAGTGAAGGGTGCCTGGCTGTGCACCTAGCAACGCTGGGATTCTGCTGTAACTGTACCTGCAACGATGAGAGTGACCCCCAAACAGTCACTCCACACCACCTACGCTAAGGCACCTGCTCACATTCCCCAGGGCGGCTGGGTCCCTGCTCTCTGAAGGATGAAGGCTGTGGTCCCAAGAGAAAGACTCCTCCCCAGACCAGGCTTTTATGTCCTCATCCAGCATTCTTCTCGCTATCCCAGCTAGGCTGGAACTTGTAGTCTGCAGCAGTGTGACTCCAATGCAAATCTTGCCTCCTCGGACCACATATCCCATGATCCCCTGTTCTCAGCTGTGGTCTCTACTTGCTCTGCATTGAGGAAATGATGACATTGCCCAGGCTGAACACTAGAAGGAAAAAGGCGCACTGCAGCTGGTTTTACAGAATGTCCCACGATGGCAAAGTTAGCCAGTACCTGGCTACACACTGATAAATGGCTGCAGCCCATTGGCTGCAGCTGCTGATTGAGAGAAAGATTTCAACAACCTGTCAAGGGGGAACAGCCACACATGGATTGAAATTTGGCTGGTCCTTGCTGAGCCAGCTGAATTTTGATCGGTCTATGGCCAGCTTTAGTACAAGTTCACTTTAATCTTGACTTGGACAGTAGACAATGTCCCATGTACGGCCAGATTGAGTATCCAAGAGGGCTATACAGGGACATGTAGATCAATTTAGAAAACTAATTCAGGTACTTTCAAAAACCTAAATATAACTACATGTTGACAGTTTTGTTGAGTTTGGTGCTTTTTATACCAGGACAGGTGCTCTTTAACAACATGTGTTTTAGTCAGCCTGATATCAATGGCTACTTTGTGAGTTCCCAAACAAATGATATGTGTGTTTAAAATAACCTGACATTAAGCTATGCTTTTGTACCCATCCAAATATTGTTATATCTTGTGAATGAGAATTCAGGAACACTCAGTCCCCAGGATGCATAAAACTTCATATTTTCCTTTTCATTTCTGTGTATTCTTTCATTCTTTCTCCCTAAACCGCAGTGGAACATTTTGAGCTTAGCGTAATCACATAATTATGCATTCCGATGGCCGCGTGGCTAATAATTCACCTAGCCGTGCATAATTAGGCATCAGTAGAAGCCCCTTGCTCGCTACTCTTGCTTAATTAACTTCAAAAAGCTTCTGTCTCAAAGAGGTACATTAGATGGGGTGATGCCGGTATTGATTCGTGGTGTTGCCAGAGGACTCAGAGAAGCTTGGTGATGGCCTTGAATAACAACATGGAGGATGTGCTACACTGGCTCAGGGAAAGCAGGCAATGCTGTGAAAATAACAGCTAGTTGGGTAGCGGCAAAGGGCTTGCTTAACAATCCCAAAACAGTATGGCATCAGAGTCTTAGCAATACAGGCAATTCTGGTACAACAGCTTGTAGCAGCGTTAGTGGTACTTTAATACATTTCCAGCGCTTGAGGTTTCCTCTAACAATCAGGGCCGCTGAAAAGGCAGTACAATTGATCCTGTTGTACTGGGCCCAGGACTCATCAGCTAAACAGGGGCACCCAGGGCAGGTTTATTATTAATTTCTGATTACATTAATAAATTGATTTTACTAGACCACACCCCCGCTTCTATTTGCTTACCAGGACTTAAATTACATTTCCGTGATTGGGACTTTGAATGAGGCATAATATCAGGGCCAAAGGTCGATTATTCAACATATATTTTTATTCCTTCTGAAGTTATAAACAACCAAGTGTATGACAGTAAGTGCCTGCATGAATTAACAGACATCAATTTTATGTAGCAAAACATGATTGTAACATAAATGACATGGCACATAACATAGCATGGTGTGGCAGAATATCCTCCATGACAGAATAACTTAAAACCAAATATCACGTCAGGCCTAAAATGTATCACATTAAACATATAGTAAACCATCTATAGGACATAGTGCATCTGTGTAAGCCTGACATGGGGCTGATGCAACATCAGGAATAATTTTTTTAAATTTTTTTGAGATCACCTTGGTGTGTATATTGGTCCAGCAACGCACCAGCACCTTTGCAGCCATTGTGCTATTTGCTGGGTGTCTGGTGTGCTCCTGTACCTTTAAGAAGGGATGGGCTGCCCTTCAGTCCACCTGCCCTCATTTATCCATCAGAATGCATGTGCCTCCACTGTGGGGACACTCATATTTTAGTGTTAGGACCACAGATATCAGAGTGCCGTGATGAGGCTCTGTGGCTTACGCAAATGCGTGCGGACTAAACCCCTGTTTTTAACGCATACTGTTAGACAGGTTACTTTGGTTGTCTGCGAGCTGGTGGTAAGTAGGCTTGGAATTTTTCCTGGGCATTCCCCAGGCCTTGTTTATATCTGCATCTGTGTAAGCCTGACATGGGGCTGATGCAACATCAGGAATAAAAATATATGTTTAATAATCAACCTTTGGCCCTGTTATTATGCCTCATTCAAAGTCCCAATTGTTTCCCATTCATATTAATAGGGATGGAGGCCCATGTGTATAATTGTATATATGAGTCTCATATAAAGTCCGAAACCTGTTCTATTTCTAAATTACATTTCCCGTGATCCCATCACGTCAACAGAGGCAGAGGGGCCCAGGAGGTGGGAGCATAGAAGGGACTTTTTTTCATTTTAGCTGATAACATCAGTGCCACAGTTACGTTGTACCTGGGGGTGGGGGGGGGGGCATTTATAACAGCAGCCCTGCTAACAATGCTTATGTTACCGGGCAGCATCTGAGTGAAGAAGGTGGCTGATAGGCAGAACAGCAGTGTAGGCATGTTTGCAAACTGACAAAAATGTTAAGTTTTTTGTCCCAGCTCTAGCCCTAGAACAGAGGAGCCAACAGTGGTATCTCTGACCTGCCCCTCCTCGTCAGGACTCTCTCCCTAGCGCTAGGTGAACAGTCCCTAACGAGTGGGAATCCTGTCCCTACTCTATCCACTTCGCAAATGTGCACCAAATGTAGTGGTATAGCACTGTTTATTAGCAATGCCCTCACTAAAGATGGCCTTGGAGGTCATTCAGTGTTGCAGTGTCTAATTGGACAGCAGCTCTCCTGATTACACCTATGGAGGCTTCAGAAGAACAAAGCTCCTCTCATCCCCCATTCCCCATGTACAGCAGCCAGCAACACAGCGCCACCTACAGTGGGGAGGATAAACTGCACATGCCTACACTGCCTACACTTTGTCAGATGCCCTCCTTGGCATCAGAAACACAGAATTAAGATACAACTAGTCATAAAACACAGTAATAACAAAAAACATCACAAAATGTAATTGGAATACTTTGCAGGTAACTGCCCATGGTTAGACTGAATCATGCAACGCACCTCACTGTCAGCCTCCTGCTCAGCATCAGAACTTTCAATTACTATAGATTTCTCAGAGGCCCCAGGTGCTTGAGGTTTTTTAATGGCCAGGCATAACATCCTCACCTGGGCCAGCAACAGTGTTCATAGGTTTAACTGGACACTCAATATCTTGCCATGGGCCCTCGGCATTTTCTTCAAAAGCAGAAGTCAGATTTCTACTATTAGGGCAGCCAGGGTCCATAGGCCTGGAGTCAACCCAGACATCACTCCATCAGTCTCTGAAAGGTACTGGGGACATTAGTCAGCCCACAAAGCATACAATTGAATTTGTATTGTTCAAGTGGCATTATGAAAGCTATATTTTCCCTATTTTGTTCCCTTACTGGGACCTGCCAGTATCCATTAGGTCCAATGTGGGGAAATAGCAGGTTTGACCCAATTATGTGAGCGATTCCACTACCTGTGGCAACGGGTAGGCATCCTGATGGGTACAGGCATTAAGTTTGTGATAGTCCATACAGAACCACAAGCTGTCGTCTTTTTTCACACTAAAACAACAGGGGCAGTCCAGGGACTGCAGTTGTCCTTAATTAGCCTGCTTTGCAGCATATTGCAAACTACATCCTTGGCTTCATGGCACAGAGCAGGTGGTATGTGCCGGTACCGGTCTCAAATTTGTGTTTGTATCCCTTGTATGAATGGGGTAATCTATGGCTTCAGTACACCCTTAATTCTCAGGGCCAGCAGCAAAAACCAATGTGTTTCTTCAACAGCTGATGCAGCAAGTACTGCTGGGACAGTGGAAAATCCTGGAAGGGGTTATCCAACTGATCGAGCAGCTGTTTGTATTGATTAACATTCAGGGCAGACATGGCAGCTTGCAGAGGGGCACAGATGGCCTTGACTGCAGGTTGAGACACAGTAGTACATTTCTTGGGTACAACAATATAGGTCTGCTATGACCATCCCGTTGAGTAGGAGGACAGAGGAAGTCCCCAGGTTAATTAGCTGAACCAGTACCCTGATGAACTTTAAAAAGGGTTCAGTCCTCAACTATTCTCCTGGCACGTCCATGTACCTGCGGGGTTCATGCAAAACTGAAGCCCCTTGGAGCTTCCTATGGGCCCAGATTGGCAGTGACCAGACGACCTCCTGCTATGAGGCTAATAGCTTTTGTTTGGGCGGCGTTTGGACAAAGCCCACTTGAACTCTCTGCCGCCGGCTCTCTGTGTGATTTGATTCGTAGGCACAAACTACATTTTGCCAGCCTGCCCGATGGTCACTCTCCCCATTGCAGCCACATAGTCACTCCATTTCTGTCAGCATTGGAGATATGTCCAAGTCATTGAGGATGTTCATACCCATTGCTATGGTTACCAACAAGATCCTGAGACTGCGCGTGACTACTAACCCCTACCCGGTCCACCACCTGGTTGAATACTCGTTGACTCCTTTTAACAGAAACCATGATAGGTCTAGTTGGACCCCGAACAGTCTATTCTATCTTTCAGAGACTCTTTCAGAGTGAGATTTCTGTGCTGAATTCACAGGTCTGAAAAACTGCTGTGTCCATTATGAGGAGTTTCCACCACCTCTGCACTGATTTCCTGGGTCTGCAAACCGGCTGTGGAATTTATGAGGGGTTTCCACAATCCCTGCTGGATTTTTTTTTTATGATGCATGTAACAGGAGGAGCGGACACACATAAAGGTGGGCAGGAACATCCAAAACTCCCAGGTGGACAGGAGCACAGCAGGAAATTACAGCAGAGATCTTACCACTGTGGTATCCAAGAAGCCGAGGGTTTCACCAGGCTCCACCTGTAAGTAAATACTGTATACTTCTTTAGTCGGTTGACTAATTGAACAAAACTAGATTTAAGTCTACCTTTTTTAAAGCCTAAGTCTAGGTTTCTTGTGACTTTAAATAGTTAATTTGAACCAAGCTGGTCCAAACAATCTATTTGCTTCACTAGCAGATGTCCCTGCTGGGAGCACTGTATAAACTATTTGTACTGGGAGCAAGGAGAGGGCAGTGGGAGAACACTGTCGGGCAAGTCTCCAGGAGGAACAGGAACAGCCAAGAGGGCTGGTGAGTGACACACAGTCAGAAGGACTGGGAGGCACGCCTGAGAGGGCTGGGATGGAGCAGTCTGGGATGGGTGCAGAGTCAGTCAGGAGGACTGTGGTGGCAGTGGAAAGAGGCAGCTGCAGCTAGGAGGGCTGGCAGGGCCTGAAGAGGTGGTACTGGGATCAGTAGCCACATATAGGACAGCTAGCACCAAAGACTTTCATTTTTGCTACACCATAGGGGTCCGCGGTCCCTGCCTGCAAAGGGCATTTGCTTTGGGTCTGACAGATTCAGTGTCAGATCCCCACATCAGTGCTAGCTGGTCCTGGGAGTATTAGTCTGCAAGCAAGTATATGTGCTAGAGGTTTGGGAGAAGAGATTGTATATGCTGGAGTGTGTATAGTTAAGTCCCTACCAATTTCCTTCAATTAAGTTGGCATCCCATATGCACCCTTTTCCCAACCAGGTTCTATTCCCCTAATAAAAAATAAAAAAAACAAAGTTGCAAGGACTGCTTTTTGACTCTGTCTGACTGGAAATGTGTGTGCCTGGCTATGCAGGGTGGGAGACAAACTACATTCACCAGCGGCCCTTACAAGGGTAGCGCTACATATGTATCACATGCTATCACTGTCGCATGTGCCCAGCAGGCTCATCTGTTAGTGAAGCAAATAACTTGTTTGGATGAGTTTGGTCCAAAAAAAGGAGTTTATAGTCACAAGTTAGGCTTTAAACACTATCTCTTTCCTCTATGTACTCCACTCTGTTTAGTCAGTAATTTAGGAACACCTGCTTTGGAGGTTGGAGAGGAACACTAACCAATGCAGGGAAATCTCACTAGAAGCTGGCAAGTGATCAGAGTTGAGCAGAGATGACCTTTGGTTGTCTCTTGCTCCACTGATATATTGTTTGATAACATTATTTATAATAGAATATAATATAATCTTTAACATTTTAGGCCTCTTTCAAATGGATGGACTGATGGGGTCCACCTGTCAATTTTTCAGACCATCCATTGCTCTCTTTGGAGACATGTGTCCGTGGACACCTTCTGGCATCCGATCCTGTCTGCTAAAAACAGACGGATGGGGATCTGTTCCTCATCCATCTGGCGGATTAGATTGGATGACAGTCAGATGTTTCGTTTCCATCCGGCAGCCCATGGAGGAAAGCAGGCAGTGTCTTTGTATGCTCTGTATCATTGGAGAGGACACGGATCTGTCATCTGACTGATCAGTAGAGAGATCCCCTGCTGAGCTGGCGGATCTGCTGGCGATATTACTTTAAAAGTCCCTTTCTCCCAGTTGTGCTCTCGTGTCGTCACCCTGTAACATGCTCTTGCAGTGGAGACTATGAGCGGCTTCGCTGGCACACATTTTGCTGACATGGACCACTGTTGTCACCATCAGAAAGCTGGTTCAGAGCACTAAAGCGAGTGCATGTTGACAGAAAGTGGCTTAAAGTGTCTAGAGGAGATCAGCAGCACTGGGATGCAACAAATAACGAAAAAAGATAAAAACAGTATTTTAAGGAAAAACAACATACACTTTGCTACAGGAAACTAAATGTCAGTTAGTTAGGAGTTACATCTTTAATTACAGCATTGTAGTCAGTAGAAAGACAAAAAAAAATGACCTCTAGTACTCATTATTTTCTGTTTTTAATTATACAATTAATAGAAAAACTGACAATAATAAACAGCCCTCCATTGGGGATAAAAAATGGAGAGGGGCAGGCCGGAAGCAGACAGGTCAAATCAGGTTATGCAGAATGTGAATGTTGGCAGAGAATCTTTGAATGCTGTCGGTAAAAGTGATAATGACAGCAATTTGTGAAGAGGGAGTAACAGAAAGAAGCAGCACCTATATAAAAATCTGATACAGACAGAGGTAATATGGAAACAGAATCTAGTGTGTCGTATTGAGCTATGCATGCCTAAAGAGAAACTGTCACCTTGCCAATGCATTCCAAATGAGGCGTTGAATACAGATTTCTCAGTGCATCAATCAAATCATTATTAGCCAGAGTTCAGAATCCACATGTAAGAAATCCAATGAGAGTGCCAAACAAACAAAAAATTAGCAGAAAAATAGAAAACAGCCAATGCATTTTGGGGGCCACTTCCCCTTCATCAGGGCTCGGGGGCTTTACAGTTGCCTAAATGACTCAATAAAGCTAATAGATAGATAGATGTTGTTTTGCTGCTTAAGGACTGCCAAGAGGCAATTTATGTCAGTGGAATCAATGGAGAAGTTTATGGCAGTGGGAAAATAACAGCAAACTCCCATGCAAGGCAAATAGTGAGGCAGAGGCAAGTAGGTGGGTGTGGGCCAAAGTGCGGGAAAGGTGCGAAGGACTAAAGAGGACATTAAGAACAGAGCAATAGAACACAAAACATGCAGGCTGCAGTGTTGAGCCTGCAGTGTCCTGTGGAGTTCTCTTGGCTTAAAACGGCAGAGAAACTCTGTGATTGGAGGAGAGGCTGTTTACAGGCCCCTGACCAAGCTTTCTTTCTGGCTTTTTCCACTCCTTTTTTCATTCAGAAGATTAGTGCTGAGCACCCTTGTAAAGCACAATGCTGTGCTTTATAAAGGTGTGGTACCTTTTTTTCTTTATGTCAGAGTAAAGCAAAGAAAGGGTGAAAATAGATAAATTAATATTCTAAAATGGCCTGTACAGATTCATTGTTACCCCCAGGGGTTTTTTTTTTCAGTGGGAAGGTGGGGGAATACAGTCAAGAACAAAACTTTAGGACTATTATGAAGTGGCTTTCTATGAGCCCTGATCCTATCAAACATCATTTTAAAGAGTTGAAACATGCAGTCTGGTGAAGGCGCCTTTCAAATCTGAAATAGCTGCAGCAGTTTGCTCAATTCTTTTTTAAAATAAAAATGGAATAAACAATTATACAGATGTTAACCCTTGCCTTGTAAAACAACAAATGCAATGCATTTGTGGAGGGGGGCATATCAGCAGGAGGCAGAGAAACAGCAGTACACTCATCTTCCCAGTAAAGCAGTGTGCAGGAGAAAAGGGGGAGGGGAGGCGTGTCAGCACAAGTCTACCCATTGAAGGACAGGCACAGCCACAAAACTGACCATGCTGGGATGGATATGCTTCTATGCCTAGCCTCGGAATTTTGAGATTTGAAAGTAGGAGGACTAGCAGGGTCACTGGGTATTTTACACAAAGGAAGCAATGCAAAAGGAACAGGATACTTTTTAACACAAGTACATTGTACAACATACACATAACCGGATTGTGAAATGCTGGGGTAACATTCACTTTAATTACCTTGTTTAGGTTCAAGTTTTTTTCAGAGAAAATTCTGGTCCTTTTTTCATGGAAGGGTACCAACAAACTTGTCCATGACTGTATTTAGGGAGGTCTGCCATTGGAATCTATATAGTAGTTTTTGTTTAAACTAGAGTTTTCCTGTACAACAAAGGGCATCAATCTACTGTAGAGCCAGTGATATGTCAAGGTTTCCAAAGTTGATTCCCTGACAGTTGATAATGTGTTGACGGGGGAGAATGTGTAGGATGAACACCCAGCTTATCACTGGAACACCAACATGTACAATGAGCTATTTATTCTCCACTGATGAAGTGTTGCAATGCAAGAAGTGATCACCCTGGACACAATGTAAAGTGCTGTGACCTCCAGTGGCAGAGATGCTAGTCAAACTTCTGAGGGTTGAGATCGAATACCATGATACGATTCACATTCTGAGTCTAGATATATAATTCAAGTGAACCTGTGCTTTGCCCATGCATTCTTTTATATTTTCTTCCCTGGATCAATTGTTTAGTGTCACCTTGTCTAACCCTAATTATCTAGCTTTTACTGAATATATGATGTCACATAGTCATCTGGCTAGCCACTGCACCACACTAACTCGATATGACATCATAGACACATATGGTACAGGCTAAGGATGGAAAGGCTAGGAAAGTCATTTACCTTTTCTTAGTATACTTAGAACCAATGACTTGAAGACTAGGCAAATTACTTCACTACTCTGTAAGAATTTTGTTTTTGGTAAACAGATCCAGCATAAATGAACTGTAAGTACACAATAAATTCCAACAAAAACACACAAACTATGCAGGGACGGCTGTAAAAAGAACCCAGCCAGATGTTACTGGCAGGCAGAAGAGGCAGGGCAGCAGTCTAGAACTTTACATTAAGTCAAGAACATAGTATTGCCTGTAAACAACAGGTGGTGTGGATGGTGGTGTGCTGCCCCTTGTACCCTGTCCCCTAGGCAGTTGTCTATGCATTGCCAAAATGATTTTTCGCTTATGGGTTGCTTTCACCTGTTGCCTGGAATTGCTTTTTAAAGTAAATCCGTGTTCAGTCTATTTATCTTCATACAATTTCACATATTTATCAAGCCGTGAGTTAGCTTTTCAACAAACCATTACTGACTTCTGTATCTCCAGGCACTGCGGAGCGAATCATCCTCAAAGAAAACAGCATACGCACTTAAGTCATTCAAGTCATTCTCTCAGCAGGTCAGCTCCCCCGGCCTTATTACCATACGCTTGTTTTCTGTTTGTCAAAGTGTATGTCCAGGCATTATCACATTTTTTTTTTAACAGATGCACTTTCTTTTTTAGAAAGTATAACTGTACAAAACAAAACCGCGGTCGGTGCAGAAAAAGGTAGACAAATCAAAATAATGCAGCACTTGTATATTGGCACATGCTTTACATTAGAGAGCATAAACAACTCTTTGGTATGATAGGTAGATCCTTGGGGTTAAGGCATTATCAAAATTTAACTCCAAACCTCCCTACTTGAATATTCATACCTGGCCATAGGTTTATTAAATCGCATTATGTTTAGACAAACAGCAAAAGTACCTGCATTTGACATGCTTCCGCCTCTTAAAATCCCTCTTGCAGTCCCTGTACAGCAGAGCTCAGACTAGAGGAGGGAGAAGCAGCACAAGAGCTGATACATTTGCTGGCAATGAGCATGCTGGTAGGAAGAGAGAGCAGAGAACGACAGAGAGATGAGATCATAAATGTGCTGCTTTCACTAGAGTTACAGAATGGGTTGTTGTTTATGACAACCTGGGTTCGGATAAAGTGGTTTGAACAATGCTATAGAAGATGGAGAACATCTAATGGTGGAAAAATAGTACTGTGGGAGACAGCTCTTAACTGCTGGGAAACATGGTGTACCAACCCTTGGCGGCACATTTCAACCTTGTGCTTGACCTTGCCTTCTACAAAATGAAACTTGAGACAAACCTTTGCTGAAAGGGCAAGACCACAGTTTAATTGTCCTCCAAGCCATTACATCAATAAACAGCTTCTTAAGGAAACATAATGAAACATCATTCTAAACTTTGTTGCCGGACACAGGTATTCACATATCTCCGCTCTGACATCATAGCCCCACCCCTACTGAAGAAGTCTACGTCCAGACATAATGCGTATAGGGGCGGAGCCCATCAATCTATAACTTTGTTGCTGGACACAGGTATTCACATATCTCCGCTCTGACATCAAAACCCCACCCCTACTGAAGAAGTCTACGCCCAGACATAATGCATATAGGGGCGAAGCCCATCTTCTGACGTCATCCTACAGCCATCCTGACAAGTGAGATTTGTGACATAAGCCTTGATACACTGTAAACATATTGTGCTGGGTCTACTCAAAAAAAATGAGACAACTATTTGCATCAGCCTTTTAAGTACTGTCAAATAAACTTATTTTTGTCTGACTCAGTAGACTTTTCATGTTTTCAACTTTGTTGTTTTAAGTAAAGCCAAATAATTTTTTTTCAGTTTATAGACCATAGTGTTTTAAGTTATGAATATATACCTTACCTTGTCTGGAACTATAGTTTTAAGTACAGCCAACTCAATTTTTCCCGTTTATAGGTTCAAGTAAAGCCAACTATTTTTTTCCAGTTTATAGACCATAGGTTCAACTAAAGCCAACTCAATTTTTCCAGTTTCTAGAAAATTTTATTTATTTCAAGTACTTTTATAGCATTGTTAATTTCCATATACATTCAGATCAGTCCCTGCCCTCAAGGAGCTTTCAATCTAAGATCCCTAACTCACATCCATGCACATACTAGGGCCAATTTACACAGGAGCCAATTACTCTGCCAGGATGTCGTCTTTGGAGTGTGGAAGGAAACCTACGCAGGCACAGGGTAGAACATGCAAACTCCAGGCAGGGCGTGTCATAGTTGAGAGAGATTTGAACCAGCGACCCTTTTGCTGCTAGGCGAAAGTGCTAACCACTACACCACTGTGCTGCCCTATTACTTAGTTACTTAGTTACTTACTTGGTTACTTAGTTTAAAGTTATATTAACTTGTAACTTACTAAAAAAAAATGAAGTTGGTAAAACTTATTTTCCAAATATATTTGATATATGTTTGAAGATTTTTATATAAAAATAATACAATAATATGTTTTTAAAAAAAGGAATAGTTTAATGAAACAGGCTTTCAAAACAAATTAACATTTATTATTTATAAAGTGTTACAAATGTAATATTAAAGCAGCATCAACTGTACATGTAAACATTTAAAAAAAAAAAGGAAAAAAAAAGCCTCTTTCTCAGCCAACAAATCAAACTGAAACACATACATGTATATAAAGTATATCTGTAAAGAACATAGAAAACAGAATGTATTAACTTTTTTTAAGCTTTTTAGAAAAGTAATTTGCACTTTAATTGCTTGCTGACCAGCGCACGCCGATGTACGTCGGCAGAAAGGCGCTGGTAGGCAAAAGGGCCCTTTAAGAAGCGGTGTTGCGGGCGGTGACGATATCCGCCGGGTGCCCGCGATCGTGTCACGGAGAGGAAGAACAGGGAGATGCTTTGGTAAACAAAGCATTTCTCCGTTCCGCCTAGTGACAGGACAGAGATCACAGCTCTCTCTCATCGAGAGCTGTGATCACTGTCCTGTGTTTTGAAGTCCAGCCCCCTCACAGTTAGAATAACTCCCTAGGACACACTTAACCCCTTCACTGCCCCCTAGTGGTTAACCCCTTCACTGCCAGTGTCATTTACACAGTAATCAATGCAATTTTATAGCATTGATCGCTGTATAAATGACAATGGTCCCAAAATAGTGTCAAAAATGTCCGATGTGTACGCCATAATGTCGCAGTCCCGAAAAAAAAAACGCAGATCGCCGCCATTACTAATAAAAAATAAATAAAAAATTAAAATGCCATAAAACTATCCCCTATTTTGTAGACGCTATAAATTTTGCGCAAACCAATCAATATACGGTTATTGCAATTTTTTTTACCATATGTAGAAGAATACATATTGGCCTAAATTGAGGGAAAAAAATGTTTTTTTATATATTTTTGGGGGATATTTATTATAGCCAATAGTAAAAAAGGCGATCAAATACCACCAAAAGAAAGCTCTATTTGTGTGAAAAAAAGGACGTCAATTTTGTTTGGGTACAACTTCGCAAGACCGCGCAATTGTCAGTAAAAAAAAAAAGGATGTCAATTTTGTTTTGGTACAGCATTGCACGACCACGCAATTGTCGATTAAAGCGACACAGTGCCGAATCGCAAAAAGTTCTCTGGTCAGGAAGGGGGTAAAATCCTCTGGGGCTGAAGTGGTTAACCACTTCAGTCCCGGAAGGATTTGCCCCCTTAATATCCAGGCCATTCTTTGCGATACGGCACTGCTTCGCTTTAACCGACAATTGCATGGTCGTGCAACGCTGTACCAAAACAAAATTGATGTCCTTTTTTTTCCCCACAAATAGAGATTTCTTTTGGTGGTATTTGATCACCTCTGCAGTTTTTATTTTTTGCGCTATAAACAAAAAAAATATAAATATAAAAACGAATGTATTCATCAGTTTAGGCTAATATATATTCTTCTACATATTTTTGGTTAAAAAAATCGCAATAGGCATATATTGATTGGTTTGCGCAAAAGTTATCACGTTTACAAACTATGGGATAGATTTAGGCACTTTTATTTTTTTTTTATTGTTTTTACTAGTAATGGTGGAAATCTGCGATTTTTAGTGGAACTGCGACATTGTGGCGGATAAATCTGACCCCAAATGACACTTTTTGAGGACCAGTGACATTATTAAATTGATCAGTGCGATAAAAATGTATAATGACTGACAGGGAAGGGGTTACCACTAGGGGGTGATCAAGGGGTTAAGTGTGTTCCCTGGGTGTGTTCTAACTGTAGGAGGGATGGGCTACCAGGGACATGACAGAGATCGCTGTTCCCGATCACTGGGAAGAGAAGATCTCTGACATGTCATCTGGCAGAACAGGGAATCGCCTTGTTTAAATGGGCAGTTCCCCGTTCTGCCTCTGTACACTGCGATCGCGCCCGCTATCTCCTCTGCAAAGACTGACGTACAACTACGACGGTTTGCGCAGGAGAGCCAATCTGCCGCAGTATAATGATGGTGGTGTTAAAGTGTGAACTTTTGAAAATAGATTCCCCACATGTAGCTCTAAAAAGATCTTCTAAAAAACTTCAAAAGGTATATTTTAGGTTTTTCAGGGTAGCTCAGGCTAAAAGCAAAAATTAGTCCCATAATCATTCTTTCTGATACGAAATGAGAGTGCTATATGAAAAAAAAATACACTATACCAGTATGCTTGTTTTTCCTACCAGTGCAGCATAAATATGGTAGATTTGTTTTTGAAATGTAATAAAATAGTGCAAAATGGGCGGGGCTTTAGGTTGCATAATCTAACGTTGAATGTCTAATATCTCAAAAACCGAACAAACAGAAAATTTGTTTTTGTGCTACAAATCAGCACAAAACGCAGCACAAACAAATTGTATAATTGTTTTTAAAATGTAATAACTAGGGATGAGCCGAACACCCCCCGGTTCGGTTCGCACCAGAACCTGCGAACGGACCGAAAGTTCGCACGAACGTTAGAACCCCATTGACGTCTATGGGACTCGAACGTTCGAAATCAAAAGTGCTCATTTTAAAGGCTAATTTGCATGGTATTGTCCTAAAAAGGGTTTGGGGACCCGGGTCCTACCCCAGGGGACATGTATCAATGCAAAAAAAACTTTTAAAAACGGCCGTTTTTTCGGGAGCAGTGATTTTAATGATGCTTAAAGTAAAAAAAAAAAAGTGAAATATTCCTTTAAATATCGTACCTGGGGGGTGTCTATAGTATGCCTGTAAAGTGACGCGTGTTTCCCGTGTTTAGAACAGTCCCTGCACCAAATGTCATTTTTAAAGGAAAAAAATCTCATTTAAAACTGCTTGCGGGTTTAATGTAATGTCGGGTCATGGCAGTATGGATGAAAATCGGTGAGACAAACGGCATGGGTACCCCCCAGTCCATTACCAGGCCCTTTGGGTCTTGTATGGATATTAAGGGGAACCCCGCACCCAAATTAAAATAAGGAAAGGTGTGGGGCCACCAGGCCCTATATACTCTGAACAGCAGTATACAGGCGGTGCAAACAAGACAGGGACTGTAGGTTTGTTGTTAAGTAGAATCTGTTTGTAATTTTGAAGGGGTACATTTTTAACGTGTTTAGCTCCAGCCAAAAAATCTTTTTTAAGCTTTTTGGAAAACATAGGGAAGGGTTATCACCCCTGTGACATTTGTTTTGCTGTCTTTCCTCCTCTTCAGAAGATTTCACCTCACTTTTTGTCCCAATGAAAATTAGTTTTTTGAAAATTTGGGTTTTTTTGTGGAACAAGGATTGGAAAGCATCAGTGGAAAGGAGAAGTTTTTTTCCCATATTAACTCTTACAGGAGAGAATTTCTCTTCCTAGGGGTAGATTTCATCTCACTTCCTCTTGTCTCCTTCCGTTTGCAAGTAGGAGTCGTTTGTAAGTTAGATGTTTGAAAGTAGGGTCCTGCCCTATATACTCAGCAGAAATTTGGGCCTTAGGTGTTGCTGTGGCCACAACACTGTAAGCCCTCACAGGGCCCTGCTGTGAAATATTAGATCAAGAATTGTAATTACATGCCCCTGTTGAACAGGAGCTGAAAAATTAGGCCTTAGGCACTGGTGCTGGTGCCACAACACTGCAACCCCTCACAGACACTCTAGTTGGAACGCAGGAACGAGCCCTGCTGCAAAGTATTGCATCAAAAATTGTAATTACACGCCCCTGTTAGACAGGGGCAGAAAAATTGGGCCTTAGGCACTGGTGCTGGTGCCACAACACTGCAACCCCTCACAGACACTCTAGTTGGAACGCAGGAACGAGCCCTGCTGCAAAGTATTGCATCAAAAATTGTAATTACACGCCCCTGTTAGACAGGGGCAGAAAAATTGGGCCTTAGGCACTGGTGCTGGTGCCACAACACTGCAACCCCTCACAGACACTCTAGTTGGAATGCAGGAACGAGCCCTGCTGCAAAGTATTACATCAAAAATTGTAATTACACGCCCCTGTTAAACAGGGGCTGAAAAATTGTGCCTTAGGCACTGGTGGTGGCGCCCAGAACCAAAAATGTTCTTACAAGCTATCAGCGTGATGATTGAGGAGGAAGAGGATAATTACTCAGGGATAGTCACTCAGCATCAGCATAGGCAGTCTTTGAAGGGATCTGAGATTTCAAAAAAAATTATTCGGTTACATCAGCATCAGGTGCTTGGTAGCTGGTGGTGATCCAAGACTGATTCATTTTTATGAAGGTCAGTCGATCGACCGAGTCGGTGGACAGACGCACCCTGTGATCGGTTACCACGCCTCCAGCAGCACTGAATGTGCGTTCCGAAAGAACGCTGGATGCAGGACAGGCCAGTAGCTCAATTGCATACTGTGCAAGCTCTGGCCAGTGATCCGTCCTCAAGACCCAGTAACCCAGAGGATTTTCGGTGGGAAAGGTGTCCAAGTCTGATCTTGCCCCTAGGTATTCCTGCACCATGTAAAACAGACGCTGGCGATGGTTGCTGGAACCGATCATACCTTGGGGCTGCGGACCAAAAAATTGTCTGAACGCATCGGTCAGACGGCCACCTTCTCCACCGCTCCTTCTTTGACTGACCGAAGCCTCAGCAACATGTTGTCCAGAAACAGGAGTTTGTAACCTCCCAGTCTCTGGGAACGCGTTGCACAGACCTTTCTGCAAGGCCTCCCGAAGATGTTTCATCCTCTGCTCCCTCTGCGATGGCAAGATAAGGTCCGCAACCTTACCCTTGTAACGTGGATCAAGGAGGGTTGCCAGCCAGTATTGGTCCTTCTCCTTGATACCACGAATACGAGGATCCTTACGCAGGCTTTGCAGGATCAGGGAGGCCATGCAGCGTAGGTTTGCTGAGGCATTCGGTCCGGAGTCCTCTGGGTCACTAAGGACGACAACGTCCGCAGCCACCTCCTCCCAGCCACGTACAAGTCCATGTGTTTCTTGGGACTGATCCCTTAAAGACTGCTGCTGATGCTGAGTGCCAGGCTCCACCTCCATACTGACACAATCTTCCTCCTCCTCCTCGTCCTCTTCCTGTGTGATCGGCGGGCACGCAGGAACACTGTCTGGATAAAGGGGGCCTTGAGAGCTAAGGAAGTCCTCCTCTTCCTGCCTCTGTTCTGCCTCAAGTGCCCTGTCCATTATTCCACGCAGCGTGTGCTCCAACAGGTGGACAAGGGGGACAGTGTCACTGATGCATGCACTGTCACTGCTCACCATTCTCGTGGCCTCCTTGAATGGTGACAGGACAGTGCATGCATCCCTGATCATGGCCCACTGGCGTGGGGAAAAAAAACCAAGCTCCCCTGACCCTGTCCTGGTGCCATAGTCGCACAGGTACTCATTGATGGCCCTCTGCTGCGTGTGCAGCCACTGCAGCATGGCCAACGTTGAGTTCCACCTGGTGGGCATGTCACAGATTA
The DNA here is from genome assembly GCA_037952835.1 of Lithobates septentrionalis. Taxonomy (NCBI): domain Eukaryota; kingdom Metazoa; phylum Chordata; class Amphibia; order Anura; family Ranidae; genus Lithobates; species Lithobates septentrionalis. Next base: position 69,514 of record JBBDGP010001178.1, on the reverse strand, counting down.
GGCGGTTCTTGGGCAGGTTAAACTCCTTTTGGAGGTCTGTCAGCCGAGCACTGGCATTATATGACCGGCGGAAATGCACACAGACTTTCCTGGCCTGCCTCAGGACATCCTGTAAACCCGGGTACCTGCCCAAGAACCGCTGCACCACCAAGTTAAGGACGTGAGCCAAACAGGGCACATGGGTCATTTGTCCCTGTCGGAGGGCAGAGAGGAGGTTGGTGCCATTGTCGCAAACCACCATTCCTGCCTTAAGTTGGCGTGGCGTCAACCACCTCTGAACCTGCCCCTGCAAAGCTGACAGAACCTCTGCCCCAGTGTGGCTCCTGTCCCCCAAGCACACCAGCTCAAGCACCGCATGGCATCTTTTGGCCTGCGTACTTGCGTAGCCCCTTGAACGACTACGGAGCACCGCTGGTTCAGAGGAACAGGCCATGGAGGAAGAAGAAGAGGAGGGGGTGGAGGAGAGAGGTGTGTCACAATCATTAGCATTTTGGAGGCGTGGTGGCGGAACAACCTCCAACACTACTGCACCTTGTCCTGCATCCTTCCCAGCTGCCAGCAGAGTCACCCAATGCGCCGTGAAACTTAGGTAACGTCCCTGTCCATGCCTGCTGGACCATGAGTCAGCGGTAATATGCACCTTACCCATGACCGCCCTGTCCAGCGAGGCATGGACATTGCCTTCCACATGCCGGTAGAAAGCCGGAATCGCCTTCCGTGAGAAAAAGTGGCGTTTGGGTACCTGCCACTGAGGAACCGCACATTCCACAAACTCACGGAAGGGGGCAGAGTCTACCAACTGAAAAGGCAGCAGTTGAAGTGCTAGCAATTTTGCCAAGCTAGCACTCAACCGCTGGGCATGTGGATGGCTGGGAGCAAACTTCTTTCGGCGGTGCAGCAGCTGGGGCAGGGAAATTTGCCTGGTACAATCTGACGTCGGTGTACCAAAAGCAGATTGCCCACAAGTACTTGACTGTGACACAACTAATTCTACACCTTCATTCCTCTCACTGCAGGTCTCAGAGAGGACTGGAGGTCTAGTGGGGTTGGAAATCTCAGCTGATGAGGAGCAAGGAGAGATCCTCTTTGTTCTTTGGTGTGGGTCTTTTAGATACGCTTGCCAACGAACTGCATGGCAGGTCAACATATGTCTGGTCAAGCATGTGGTACCCAAGCGGGAGATGTTTTGGCCACGTGAGATACGCTTGAGACATATGTTGCAAATAGCAGCGGTGCGATCTGATGCACTCGTCTCAAAAAAGGCCCACACCAAAGAACTTTTTGAATAACGCGCAGAGACTGCAGCGCCCTGCACATGTGGAGCTTTGGGGTGTGATGCAGTCAATGTGCTGCCCTTAGGCTGGCCCCTGGAGGGCATCCTGCCTCGTTGGTGATGTGCCGCCTCCTCCTCCTCCTCCTCCTCTCTCCTATCAGGCACCCACGTTGAGTCAGTGACCTCATCATCCCCTCCCTCCTCATCACTGGAGCAAACCTGGCAGTATGCTGCAGCAGGGGGAGCATGACTGCCAGATTGCTGTCCTTCTTGGGCACCCCCTCTGTCCATGCTCATGTTACTGCCTTCATCGAGCTCAGTATCATCATCAGAGACTTCCAAACGCTGGGCATCCTCCTGGAGCATGTACCCAACACTGTGGTCAAACAGTTCGAGGGACTCCTCAGGAGGACATGGTGGAGCTAGGGAAGGAGTCACCGATGACATTGAGCCGAGGGAAGAGGCCGCTGCTTTGCCAGACAAAGCACCCTGGGCATGGGTGAGAGAGGATGAGGAGGATGAGGATGGCTTGGTCATCCACTCGACCAAGTCTTCCGTATGTTGCGGCTCAACACGGCCAGCTGCCGAAAAAAAGGCCAAGCGTGTCCCATGGCCACGTGCTGATGAGGATGCACCGCACTAGACACAGAGCCTGCTTGCCCTCTCTTATTGGCTTGTGACTGTCTGCCTCTCCTTCTTGGCCTTCCAGACATACTAATGGCCTGTAGCTGCACTAAGCTGGGATATATATATATATATATATATATATATATATATATATATATATATGTACTGATACTGCAGCTAGCAAAATCAACTGCTTGCCTGTAGTATGAGAACACCACCAACCTTCTACAGGTAGCTTTAGCTGAACACTGTGAGGTGGACGCACCCCACTAACTTGTAGGTTTAGCTGAACACTGTGAGCAGGACGCACTGCACTAACTGTAAATAGTCTAGCTGCCTGACCGTGGTACTAATAGGATCAAAAGAACACCAGTAATTTTATTCAGGTAGCTGTTAATACTGTAACAAGACAAGCCTGCCTGTCAGTAGGAAGATAACAGGAACGGATCTAGCTGAACACTGTGAGCAGGACGCACTGTACTAAATGTAAATAGTCTAGCTGCCTGACCGTGGTACTAATAGGATCAAAAGAACACCAGTAATTTTCTTTAGGTAGCTGTTAATACTGTAACAAGACAAGCCTGCCTGTCAGTAGGAAGATAACAGGAACGGATCTAGCTGAACACTGTGAGCAGGACGCACTGTACTAAATGTAAATAGTCTAGCTGCCTGACCGTGGTACTAATAGGATCAAAAGAACACCAGTAATTTTCTTTAGGTAGCTGTTAATACTGTAACAAGACAAGCCTGCCTGTCAGTAGGAAGATAACAGGAACGGATCTAGCTGAACACTGTGAGCAGGACGCACTGCACTAAATGTAAATAGTCTAGAAGATAACAGGAACGGATCTAGCTAAACTGAATACAGTGTATATATATATATATGCAACACCTGGGATGCATATATATACACAATACACTGTAAGTGCAGCTAACTGACTGACTGTTCTGCCTAATCTATCTAACTCAAATCAAATGACACTGTCTCTCTCTCTGTCTATCTCTTTCAACGCTGGAACACACACTACACAGGGCCGCCGTGCAGGCGGCCTTATATAGTGTGGGGCGTGTACTAAATCCCCTGAGCCATAATTGGCCAAAGCCTCCTTGGCTTTGGCCAATTACGGCTCTCTGTTCAGGCGGCGCTGTGATTGGCCAAGCATGCGGGTCATAGTGCATGCTTGGCCAATCATCAGCAAGCAATGCACTGCGATGCCGCAGTGAATTATGGGCCGTGACGCGCCACACGAATTTGGCGCGAACGGCCCATATCATTCGCAATTCGGCGAACGACTGAACAGCCGATGTTCGAGTCGAACATGGGTTCGACTCGAACACGAAGCTCATCCCTAGTAATAACATGTGGTGCAAAGTGGGAGAGGTTTCATCAACTATAATGTGCAGTATCTCTGAAACCAAACCAGCGCATTTGTTCGTTTTTGCAGCACAAATCGGCACAGATGCAGTGCAAACGAATGCTGTCTTTGTTTTTACATTTTAATAACATTGGGTGCAAAGTGGGCAAGGCTTGATGTTACATAACCCGAATTTGAATTCCAATATCTCAAAAACTGAACTAGCTGAAACATTAATTTTTGTGGCACAAAATAGTTTTGAAGCTTAACAGCTGGCGGTCCCTCACCCTGCATCTTGGTTGCGTTCTGCCGCATGCAGTAAGCACAAGTGAGTTGTCGCAATAGGTGTATACAACGGACGTATGTCTATTTATTGTAAATATAGTAATCTGCAAATAAAATAAACATTTTGGATGGTATGTTAAGCAACATTTAAAGCATGAGATCATTTGTTCAATGTTCACTCTTACCTTTCAATGGCATTGCATGGCTTTGTAGTGACTTGGAAAAATTCCTGTCACTGGTGGTGCTCTTTTGTCCTGTAGGGCCTCAAATGTATGGGAACTGACTTGTGCAGGCTTTCAAAGTTCCAAAAGACATCAAACTCTTTAAAATATACAGCATCAAAACTCGTGTGGTTGCACGTTTGGCAAATATATGCGTCCCGCAATTTCAATCAGATGAAAAAAATCTTTTTTTTTAAGTAAATGTAACTCAATTAGAATATGGAAATGCACATACCTTAAAAGTTTTATCTAGATTACTCAATATTATACATTATTTTCTTAAATATAAAAGGTGTGTTTTAAGAACTAATGAAAATTAAGCAAGGCACTTAAAATATTAAAGTAAATTAATCAAAAATAATTTATTTTTTATGTTAAAATTACAAACCAACAGAATAATTTTTATCAGTGTAGCCAGTACTGCTCAAGTGTCATATTTGTGAGTGGTTTAATATTATTTTATGTGGAGCATAAAACTTTTACCAAACGGAGAGCACTATATTTTGTTTCTTGTTCCTCCTTATATCCAATACTTCCGAGCGTGATCGAGGCTCATTGAGCCAGCAGGAAGGAGTGGGAGATACAGAGGAGCAGCACGCCAGACAGACCTCTCTAATATCCCCAGAGGGGAACTGCTGATTTTACCCGCTGGTGAAACAGGGGTCAAAATTTGAGGTGAGCAGGCAGAAGTATATTGATGGAGGAGAGCACTAGCACATTGAAGGAACTTTTTGCACATTATGGTGGATCAGCACATTTATTGAATATTTTACTGTTCTTCCTATGGGTTCTTTTGTTTACTAAATACGTGGACAATTTGTTCCAAATTGTTTCACATTTTTGATCGCTGTTTTTTAGGATCATTCATTGAATTACTGCTCAGGAGCAATACACAAACTCAAAAAGACACAATGTTTTAGTGGTTTGTTTATATTTAAGTAGCGCAGCACTGTTTTTTTGGATTAATTGTTATACTAATGCCCTGTACACACGGTCGGATTTTCCGATGGAAAAAGTGCAATCGGAACTGTGTTGTCGGAAATTCCTATCGTGTGTGGGCTCCATCGGACTTTTTCCGTCAGAATTTCCGATACACAAAGTTTGAAAGCAGGATATAAAATTTTCCGACAACAAAATCCGATCGTTTAAATTCTGTCACCACGTTCAGAACGATTGGATTTTCCGACAACTTTGTGCGACCGTGTGTATGCAAAACAAGTTTGGCCTAAAATCCGTCTGAAAAAATCTGATAGATTTTGTCGTCGGAATGTCTGATCGATGTCCGATCGTGTGTACAGGGCATAAGTGTAATGAAAACGCTTGACCCCTGGGGCGCAATGGGCTTAGGTCCCAATTAATGTAACACCATGGGATCAAATCCCCCACCACCCTTGCCCTTTTACCCCATTAAATAAAACACTTACAACCAGAGGCGTCGTTAGGGGGTGGCTATTGGGGCTACAGCCCGGAGCCTGGAGCTAATAGCCCCGAGTCTCTTGTCCCGGTCCTAGAATGCCGGGGACAGGGGCGGACTGCGCCGTGGTAGCGCTGGCTCCGCCTCCACCCCCGCCTGACTCTACTTTTGGTCACTGGTTGCTATAGCCGCCTAGCGGCTAGCAACCAGTGACGTCACTTCCCACTGTGCTCACACTTCCCAGCATTGAAAGCGGAGGAGGATTGCACTTCCTCCTCCTCCGCGCTAGTGCTCATGGGCAGGGCCGGCCCTACCATGGGACCTGGTGGGACCATGGGTCCCGGGCGGCATGTTCTGAGGGGCGACACATTGATGCCTAAGAAGATGGTGGCGGAACTCCCGCCGATCGCTCCACTTCTTATTCCGCTGTGAGGGTGGCCTGGGCGGCGCCGCTGCTTTTAGAGGTGACGGCAGAGAACTCGCTGCTATACCCGCACAGCGGACCGCCGCTCATCCTTTCCACGGCTCCCCCCTACTGCTGCTGACATGTCGGGACAACAAGAGAAAGTCAGCTGACGGCTAACAGCGGAGGGGAGGAGCTTCCTGCTGTGCACTGAGACCCCCTGATGAAAGAGGGATCGCTGGAGGCGCGGCTGACAAGAGAAAGTAAGTGTCAGCACCATTGATCTCATCTCCACCACCCCTGCCTGTGTCTAACCCCCCCTCACCAGCCCTGCCTGTGTCTAACCCCCCCTCACCACCCCTGCCTGTGTCTAACCCCCCCTCACCACCCCTGCCTGTGTCTAACCCCCCCTCACCACCCCTGCCTGTGTCTAACCCCCCTCACCACCCCTGCCTGTGTCTAACCCCCCTCACCAGCCCTGCCTGTGTCTAACCCCCCCTCACCACCCCTGCCTGTGTCTAACCCCCCCTCCCCACCCCTGCCTGTGTCTAACCCCCCCTCACCACCCCTGCCTGTGTCTAACCCCCCCTCACCACCTCTGCTGTGTCTAACCCCCCCTCACCAGCCCTGCCTGTGTCTAACCCCCCTCACCAGCCCTGCCTGTGTCTAACCCCCCCTCACCACCCCTGCCTGTGTCTAACCCCCCTCACCACCCCTGCCTGTGTCTAACCCCCCCTCACCACCCCTGCCTGTGTCTAACCCCCCCTCACCAGCCCTGCCTGTGTCTAACCCCCCTCACCAGCCCTGCCTGTGTCTAACCCCCCCTCACCACCCCTGCCTGTGTCTAACCCCCCTCACCAGCCCTGCCTGTGTCTAACCCCCCCCCCTCACCACCCCTGCCTGTGTCTAACCCCCCTCACCAGCCCTGCCTGTGTCTAACCCCCCCTCACCACCCCTGCCTGTGTCTAACCCCCCTCACCAGCCCTGCCTGTGTCTAACCCTCCTCACCACCCCTGCCTGTGTCTAACCCCCCTCACCACCCCTGCCTGTGTCTAACCCCCCTCACCAGCCCTGCCTGTGTCTAACGCCCCCTCACCGGCCCTGCCTGTGTCTAACCCCCCCTCACCACCCCTGCCTGTGTCTAACCCCCCTCACCAGCCCTGCCTGTGTCTAACCCCCCCTCACCACCCCTGCCGGTGTCTAACCCCCCCTCACCAGCCCTGCCTGTGTCTAACCCCCCCTCACCAGCCCTGCCTGTGTCTAACACCCCCTCACCACCACTTCCTGTGTCTAAACCCCCCTCACCACCCCTGCCTGTGTCTAACCCGGCTCACCACCCCTGCCTGTGTCTAACCCCCCTCACCAGCTCTGCCTGTGTCTAACCCTCCCTCACCACTCCTGCCTGTGTCTAACCCCCCCTCACCACCCCTGCCTGTGTCTAACCCCCCCTCACCAGCCCTGCCTGTGTCTAACCCCCCCTCACCAGCCCTGCCTGTGTCTAACCCCCCTCACCAGCCCTGCCTGTGTCTAACCCCCCTCACCAGCCCTGCCTGTGTCTAACCCCCCCTCACCCCCCCTGCCTGTGTCTAACCCCCCTCACCACCCCTGCCTGTGTCTAACCCCCCCTCACCACCCCTGCCTGTGTCTAACCCCCCCTCACCACCCCTGCCTGTGTCTAACCCCCCCTCACCAGCCCTGCCTGTGTCTAACCCCCCCTCACCAGCCCTGCCTGTGTCTAACCCCCCTCACCAGCCCTGCCTGTGTCTAACCCCCCTCACCAGCCCTGCCTGTGTCTAACCCCCCTCACCACCCCTGCCTGTGTCTAACCCCCCTCACCACCCCTGCCTGTGTCTAACCCCCCCTCACCACCCCTGCCTGTGTCTAACCCCCCCTCACCACCCCTGCCTGTGTCTAACCCCCCCTCACCACCCCTGCCTGTGTCTAACCCCCCCTCACCAGCCCTGCCTGTGTCTAACCCCCCCTCACCAGCCCTGCCTGTGTCTAACCCTCCCTCACCACCACTTCCTGTGTCTAACCCACCCTCACCACCCCTACCTGTGTCTAACCCCCCCTCACCACCCCTGCCTGTGTCTAACCCTCCCTCACCACCACTTCCTGTTTCTAACCCCCCCCCTCACCACCCCTGCCTGTGTCTAACCCCCCCTCACCACCCCTGCCTGTGTCTAAGCCCCCCTCACCACCCCTGCCTGTGTCTAACCCCCCCTCACCACCACTTCCTGTGTCTAACCCCCCCTCACCACCCCAGCCTGTGTCTAACCCCCCCCTCACCAGCCCTGCCTGTGTCTAACCCCCCCTCACCAGCCCTGCCTGTGTCTAACCCCCCTCACCAGCCCTGCCTGTGTCTAACCCCCCTCACCAGCCCTGCCTGTGTCTAACCCCCCCTCACCACCCCTGCCTGTGTCTAACCCCCCTCACCAGCCCTGCCTGTGTCCAACCCCCCCACCACCCCTGCCTGTGTATGTCTAACCCTCCTCCTCTATCCCTGTCTGTGTCTAACCCCCCCCCCCCTCACCACCCCTGCCTGTGTCTAACCCTCTACCACCCCTGTCTGTGTCTAACCCCCACTCACCACCCCTGCCTGTGTCTAACCCCCCTCACCACCCCTGCCTGTGTCTAACCCCCCCTCACCACCCCTGCCTGTGTCTAACCCCCCCTCACCACCCCTGCCTGTGTCTAACCCAGTCAGTGTGGGTCAGGTAGGTCAGTGTGGTTTAGGTAGGTCAGTGTGTGTGGGTCAGTGTATGTAGGTCAGTGTGGGTCAGGTAGGTCAGTGTATGTAGGTCAGTGTAGGTCAGTGTGAGTCAGGTAGGTCAGTGTATGTAGGTCACTGCATGTCAGATAGGTCAGTGTATGTGGGTCAGGTAGGTCAGTGTGGTTTAGGTAGGTCAGTGTGTGTGGGTCAGTGTATGTAGGTCAGTGTTCGTCAGGTAGGTCAGTGTGGGTGGGTCAGTGTATGTAGGTCAGTGTAGGTCAGTGTGAGTCAGGTAGGTCAGTGCATGTCAGCTAGGTCAGTGTATGTGGGTCAGGTAGGTCAGTGTATGTAGGTCAGTGTATGTCAGGTAGGTAGGTCAGTGTGTGTATGTCAGGTAGGTCAGTGTGTGTCAGGTAGGTAGGTCAGTTTAGTGGTCAGCAATGATGAGCACTGGTAAGCCAGGCAGCAACCAGCAAGTCAGCGTACCCCCCGCCACACAACCACACAACCCCTCCGCCTAACCAAAAAAACCCAGCGCCACTAGAGGCCCTCCCCCCCGTGCCGGCCTTGGACTTCGGGCTGAAGCCCCTGGTCTTTTTGCCACCTAGCAACGCCCCTGCTTACAACCATTAGGTTGGAAAGGGCAATGACACAGCTTTATTAAATACCAACACGTAACATGTGAACACATTTAACCAGTGCCAGTCACAGTCGTACTGTGAGCACTCAAATCCAAAGGGGGAAGTGGGGCTTGTCCTTACTATAAGTGCTGGACAGACAGCCTATTTCCAATTTTTTCTTCAAGGGCATAGCCCATTACAGCAACTTTAAATGCTGGCAAGGTCAAGAAACCGCAACAAGCTGTGACATACCATAACAGAGGAAAAAGGGGCGGGAGGGTGGGTAGCTTTTTTTATACAGGATTTATATAGCGCCAATATTTTACGTAGCGCTTTACAACTTTTCCATAGGACTCTTCCGAAAGACCCCTGAATTCCCTGGGGCACACGTTCCCTGAGCTCAGGCCCGTCCTATCCCCCATGTTTCAACCAATTATTGCCTTGTGCGGCACCTGGCCATGCCCCCATCAGTCAAGGCTCTCTTTCCATAGGGAGGGGGCTTAAGAGGCCTCCATTTTCGGTGACAGCAGCAACCTGGTTTATTTAAGTACATATCACATTTTATATTGTTTTTAATTTCGATTGCGCTGATTGAGAGTTCGTTTTTAATGGCTTGTTATGCCTCTTGAGAAGTCTAATGGTGAGGTTTCTTCACCAGAATTTCCATTTCAATTACAAATTACAAAGCCAACTTTTGACATCAGACTTCTCCCCCAGAGTAAATAGGGAGTCTATTTGCAAGAGAATTCCATAGTTGATGTGACTTGTTGGAGGGGTGCAAAGACAAAAACGTCCCATTAGTGGGACTCCAAGAGACATACGTTTCAAAGCCGGCTAACCTGCAAGATCTGAGTTATTGATTGGTGCAATGCACCAAGACTTTGCAAACATTTGCCATAATTTTTGTTCCTCTTGCATAATGTTGGCAATAATCAAAACTTTTTAAGAATAAAGATTCAGCAGCTTATTTTTAGCTAATATCACGGTAGGACAGAGTCTTTGTCAGTAGGTGAAAAGATTCGCCTTGACATGAAATTACCTCTGGTATAGACTGAGGGAAAGAGAAAAACATCAAACAATAGAGGGTGACGGATGAGTTGTTCCAAAAACATATGTGCAATTTACAACTTGCCAGCACTGCTAATTTATAAGAGAAAGTACATTTGACTATTAGTGAATTTCCTTTCAGGCAGGCCCAGCATTCTGTTTAAAGGCGTCTATTCCATTGTCATTTCTTTACAATAGCTGACGGTAAGCTTCGAAGTTGGCAAATCACATTTAAAGGACCAACAGAGATTAAGAAAATACTTATAAAACTTATATAAAAGTATGGCCCCTGTGTGGGCAATTTTGTATGCTAATGAAAAACTTAATAAAAAAGATTTTATAAAAAAAAAAAAAAAAACTCTTCTAGGGTTCACTTTAAAAAAGTAATTTTTAATAGGTAAATGTAAACCCTAATGCCGCGTACACACGAGCGGACATTACGGCGGACTTTGCCCGGCGGACTTTTCGACGTACTTTCCGACGGACTTTGTGAATGAACGGACTTGCCTACACACAATCCACCAAAGTCCGTCGAATTCGTACGTGATGACGTACGACCGGACTAAAACAAGGAAGTTCATAGCCAGTAGCCAATAGCTGCCCTAGCGTGGCTTTTTGTCCGTCGAACTAGCATACAGACGGCGGACTTTTCGACCGGACTCGATTTCAACGGATAAATTTAAAACAAGTTTTAAATCTAATTCCGTCCAACTTTTGAGAAAACAAAGTCCGCTGGAGCCCACACACATCGAATTGTCCGAGGAAATCCAGTCCGCCGGGCAAAGTCCGCCGTAATGTCCGCTCGTGTGTACGCGGCATAACATTGTTTTGTCTGCTAAAAATATAAATGAAAGCTTTTTGCTATATCAGTTTGATAAGTGCAGTATTATATATATATATATATATATATATATATATATATATATATATATATATATATATATACACACACACTATATTACCTAAAGTATTGGGATGCCTGCCTTTATACGCACTGAACTTTAATAACATTCCAGTCTTTGTCCGCAGGGTTTCATATTGAGTTGGCCCACTCTTTGCAACTATACCAGCTTCAACACTTCTGGGAAGGCTGTCCACAAGGTTTCTGGCCGCCCCAAACATCTTCCATTTAAGGATTATGGAGGCCACTGTGCTCTTAGGAACCTTAAGCGCAGCTGAAATTTTTTGTAACCTTGGCCAGATCTGTGCCTTGCCACAATTCTGTCTCTGAGCTCTTCAGGCAGTTCCTTTTGACCTCATGATTCTCATTTGCTCTGACATGCACTGTGAGCTGTAAGGTCTTATATAGACAGGTGTGTGGCTTTCCTAATCAAGTCCAATCAGTATAATCAAACACAGCTGGACTCAAATTAAGGTGTAGAACCATCTCAAGGATGATCAGAAGAAATGGACAGCACCTGAGTTAAATATATGAGTGTCACAGCAAAGGGTCTGAATACTTAGGACCATGTGATATTTCAGTTTTTCTTTTTTAATAAATCTGCAAAAATGTCAACAATTCTGTGTTTTTCTGTCAATATGGGGTGCTGTGTGTACATTAATGAGGAAAAAAAATTAACTTAAAGTGGATGTAAACCCGAATTTTTTTTTTTTATGTCATAATGTAGAGTATAGGATTTCCTATCATTTGAGCCCGGTCTTGCCACAAAGAGATAATCCAGCTCTGAGCAATCCTCTTTTATTGTTCAGTGAGATAAATCTTGACAAACAGAGAAAAACTTTGTCAAATCCTCCCCCTTGCTGTGAGCGACAGGTGATTTACATATCTCGTGCACTAGCCTAAGACACATGCATTATTTTTTAATTCCCTCCCACTCCTTTCTTCTGCTGCTCTGCCAGGATTGGATGTACAACAATTTCCAATGGTTCTGCCTCTCTTTCTCATGCTTCCTGGTCTGCACATGCGCAGGAGTAACATGAGCGCGCTCTGCTTTCATCACAGAACGCGCTCTGTCACTCCTGCACATGCACGCGAGTCTCACCAGGCGCAAGGCTCGTCCTGGCTGGCTGTGGGAGTGTAGTGGTGGGCGGAGGTGTCCTTTGACGTCACGATTCCGCCCACCGAGCGCTGAGGATTAAAACACACACAGAATTTGGAAGATTGCGGGGCTCCTAGCAGATGAGGGGGTGACTATTTAAATAGAAGGATACATGCAGGAGGCATGTAAAGCCTTTATATATTAACTCTGCTAATGCTTTCAAATTGATGACAGTGGGTTTACATACACTTTAAATGATTTTAGCATGGCTGCAATATAACAAAGAGTGAAAAATTTAAGGGGGTCTGAATACTTTCCATCCCCACTGTATATATATATATATATATATATATATATATATATATATATATATATATATATATATATTGATGTTAATCCTGCCAGAAATGTTATACACTAATAACTTCTTGTACACTTTGCCTCTACTGACTGTCAGTTGTCATTTTCCAAGCTCTCTCTCTAAACTACAGAACACTTCCTCCCTATGTTAAAGAGATAAGGCAGGGGGAAGTTGTTCAGTAGTTTTTACATTAAGTAGTTTTAACATTAAGAAAAAGAAAACTAGTAAATGGTAGTCTTCAATATATTACATTTTTGTTCTTGTTCTTTTGTTTAGATTCACTTTAAGCCTTTTTATAATTCTCCTTGTGGTAAGTTGCCCCACATTTTAAGCAACAATTTAACGCTCGTTTTATACCCCTCATTTCTTTTACCATAAACGAGTCCAGGTTTTCTTTTTTTGGGTAGACTTTGTAAAAAGTAATACTTCCATGCAGCTTTGACTGCTGCCTGTGACCCAGTGTGATATCAGGGCAAAGAATCAAGGGAGCAGAAAGTCACAGGTAGTAATAATAACCTCAAAACGTAAAAACCCAACAGACCAAGTAGCTTTAATGGTTAGCCGTATTATCACATAAAACAGCCAATGCTTTTTGGGGACTCAAACTACTCCTCCTTCATCAGGACTTAAATATTGCATGTGGTTAAGGGCTCAAAAAAGGCAGAATTACCAGTGGTATAGCAATCAATGATATAGATCTGTGCAACCCTTTCTACCCCCTCAACTTCCTTAGCGGCTGCATCAATATCAAACAGATATAGTAATCATATAGTTACAACATTTACAGTGCTCCCTTCCCAATCTATTTGACCTTCCCTTAATCAATAAAGTGCATATAAATTAATATACATCAACGTTTATGACAAGCTTTTACTTTTAAAATGTCAAATAGTGCATGTGCAGTAGATATATATTACAAAAACATCACAATAACATTTCAACCTGTAAATCAATCCATAAATGTCATATCAATGTGTATAAAGTGCAAATAATGTCTGCATAAAATTCATACAAGTGCATGGATGTCAAATCTTCAATAAGGTACAACAAGTCTTCCCATATAACACAAAGACCTCCATTTTCTCCTTTTTTCCAACTCCAGCACTGTACATATATCAATGCTGTATTGCAAAGGAGGGGGAAAACATCATAGTGCTAACTGCATTTATTAAAACATTTTAGTTACAAAAAAAAAATCATAGTACTATCATTTTTCAAACGCTCACCCAGCATTATAAGCAGTATGTCAATATGCCTTTGCGCCAGCCGACGCATTTTGTCACACTGTTTTCCTCAAGAGCAGACCTCCCATAAAATAAGATTAGTAACACACAGACTTGGATTTTTCATCACTTATTGTCCTCGAGACAATAATCACCAGGACAAAAGGAGAAAAAGAGGGTGCATATGCCTAATGAACACAGACAGCATTAACAACTTAATAGGGGTTCTAATCTTTCATGACGCTATCCAAAAAGCCAGAACAAAAACAGACGATTACATTTTAACAGCAATCTTTCAATCAGAATAAATGTGCGCTTAATACGTTTTATACATGTTATTTACCTGTAAAAACCTGCCTTATGTAGATATCCAAAAGCTCTGAGACTGCTACTGGGTGACACCATCTTGGATAAGTTATCTGCAACCCCAGAAGATTCAGAGCTGTCAACCAAGTGACATTCTCATTTAGTCCTTCCAAGCTGTTACATAAAAGGTTATGTATACAAGGTGAGGGGAGGGGGTAGAGGAGCTGGGCCAGCACAGAGTGTTATTAGACACTCTCAGTAAAGGAGAGAGCTATGACATGCAAAGAGGGAGGGGGCTCTGCTGGGGAATTTACTTTTCTTGGAGTAGTTTGATTTTTCAACAACATTTCTGGAGACGAAAACGCTGCAAGTAAGTATTTTAAAGTACTTGAATTTTTTTTGTGCCTTTTTCAGCAATTTTGAAGTTGTTGACATCGTCTCTTTAAGTATTAATCCAAAGAGCCTTTACTTACACTTGTGTACAGAGCTATGCTTACCTGACTCTGGAAATGTCATCTACTGAGTGAGTGTACCAAATATATGACAAAGCTGGCAAAAATGTAGAAGTTCTCATAAGAAAGCAGACTATTAGGGCAGATTTGTGTGATTTAGGAAATGACTAAAAGACATAAAAGCTTCTTTATGTTGTTGTACGCTGGAGTGTGGAATTAATTTGTCCTGAAAAAAACGGTTAACAGGTTGGCATGAAAAGCCGAATCAGGTCACACAAAGAATATATACAATATACAGTGGGGACGGAAAGTATTCAGTCCCCTTACATTTTTCACTCTTTGTTATATTGCAACCATTTGCTAAAATCATTATTATTTTTTTTTCCTCATTAATGTACACACAGCACCCCATATTGACAGAAAAACACAGGATTTTTGTCATTTTTGCAGATTTATTAAAAAAGAAAAACTGAAATATCAAATGGTCCTAAGTATTCAGACCCTTTACTGTGACACTCATATATTTAACTCAGGTGCTGTCCATTTCTTCTGATCATCCTTGAGATGGTTCTTCACCTTCATTTGAGACCAGCTGTGTTTGATTATACTGATTGGACTTGATTAGGAAAGCCACACACCTGTCTATATAAGACCTTACAGCTCACAGTGCATGTCAGAGCAAATGAGAATCATGAGGTCAAAGGAACTGCCTGAAGAGCTCAAAGACAGAATTGTGGCAAGGCACAGATCTGGCCAAGGTTACAAAACAATTCAGCTGTACTTAAGGTTCCTAAGAGCACAGTGGCCTCCATAATCCTGAAATGGAAAATGTTTGGGACAACCAGAACCCTTCCTAGAGCTGGCCGTCTGGCCAAACTGAGCTATCGGGGGAGAAGAGCCTTGGTGAGAGAGGTAAAGAAGAACCTAAAGATCACTGCGACTGAGCTCCAGAGATGCAGTCGGGAGAGGGGAGAAAGTTGTAGAAAGTCAACCATCACTGCAGCCCTGCACCAGTTGGGGCTTTATGGCAGAGTGGCCCAACCGAAGCCTCTCCTTAGTGCAAGACACATGAAAGCCCGCATGGAGTTTGCTAAAAAAACACCTGAAGGACTCCAAGATGGTGAGAAAAAGGATTCTTTGGTCTGATAAGACCAAGATAGAACTTTTTGGCCTTAATTCTAAGTGGTATGTGTGGAGAAAACCAGGCACTGCTCATCACCTGTTCAATACAGTCCCAACAGTGAAGCATGGTGGTGGCAGCATCATGCTGTGGATGTGTTTTTCAGCTGCAGGGACAGGAAGACTGGTTGCAATCGAGGGAAAGATGAATGCGGCCAAGTACAGGGATATCCTGGACGAAAACCTTCTCCAGAGTGCTCAGGACCTCAGACTGGGCCGACGGTTTACCTTCCAACAAGACAATGACCCTAAGCACACAGCTAAAATAATGAAGGAGTGGGTTCACAACAACTCTGTGACTGTTCTTGAATGGCCCAGCCAGAGCCCTGACTTAAACCCAACTGAGCATCTCTGGAGAGACCTAAAAATGGCTGTCCTCCAACGTTTACCATCCAACCTGACAGAACTGGAGAGGCTCTGCAAGGAGGAATGGCAGAGGATCCCCAAATCCAGGTGTGAAAAACTTGTTGCATCTTTCACAAAAAGACTCATGGCTGTATTAGATCAAAAGGGTGTTTCTACTAAATACTGAGCAAAGGGTCTGAATACTTAGGACCATGTGATATTTCAGTTTTTCTTTTTTAATAAATCTGCAAAAATGTCAACAATTTTGTGTTTTTCTGTCAATATAGGGTGCTGTGTGTATATTAATGATGAAAAAAAAATAACTTAAATGATTTTAGCAAATGGCTGCAATATAACAAAGAGTGAAAAATTTAAGGGGGTCTGAATACTTTCCGTCCCCACTGTATATACAATATGAACACAGTAAATGCTGGGCACAGTGCATGCAAAGCACTAAAGAAGATCTGCCACACATAGATCATACTATACCCCCGAAAAACTATTTAAGTGGAAACGCAGGGAATCCCCCTTATGCCCCCGGTGTAGTGGTTCACCGGCTAATCTAATACACATGTTGTGGAAATGCCCCAAACTCCATCGTTATTGGCAGGATATAATTAAAAACATAAATTAGGTATAGAAATTTCACAAATTTATGTTCATTAAATATAGTGGAGGAACCAAATATTTCAAAACATACCCATATCGCAATGACGAGAGGCTTGTTTCAGGCACGAAAGCTAATAGCTCAGAAGTGGATATCTATATACCCCCCAACGGTCGAAGAATGGAGAGCGCAAATAAAAGAAACCATAATAAAGGAGGAATTTATTTATACACATAGAGGGAGCCAAGATAAATTTGATGCTATCTGGAAAAGCTGGGTAGAGGCCTGGGACAATGAAAATAAAAGATGAATCAATATGGGAGAGGGACAATATTGGGAGAGGATGGGAGGACGGGAGGGGGGGGCTTTTGGGGTCGAGGGGGGGGGAGATACAGTAGGGGGAGGAAATCAATTTTTTTTTTTTGTTGGGTTTTGCCCCCTTTTTTTTTTGCTTTTTTTTTTTGCTTTTAGTTTTTGTTTTGTGCGGGGTTTTTTTTTTTTTTTTTGGGGCGGGTGAATGTTAGAAGCAAAATTATGTATCTGGAATAAAATGTATGGATAAATGTATAACTTGTACTGCTATGAAAAGAATAAAAAAGTACTGAATCAAAAAAAAAAAGATGATCTGCCGAGGGGCGTGACCGGGTGTGATTGGGGCAAGACGTGTCTCGTCTGAGCTCCGGTTTTCCTCCTGAAAATTACCCCTTTGGAGCCTTTCAAACCAACCCTTGCCCGGATAACTGCACGGATTCAGGTAGTGGGGACTGCGGAGCGCATAAAATGCCATCCTCGACCTCAAACAAACACAAGGAGACCCGTCTGCCGCCGCCATGGGATCAAAGGCAGCCCCGCTCCCAGCATGGTGGAGACATTGGCCCCGCCCCCGCCATCTTGGCTCCTTTGTCATGCTCACAGCGCGCCAAGCAGCAGAGAGCGAGAATGGAGCAGCAATCAAGCGCAGGCATTGCACACTGTGCATTGGAGCTATCACCACCACCACCCCCCGAGTTAGAGGTGGAATCGCAGCGTCTAAGACTGATCTTATGGGTCGTATTGACTAACTGGCATCTGAGTGTAATCTCTTCAGACACGACCTGGACAAGATCAGAGGCAGGCTCACAACTTCAGAAGACCGCATCTCTGAGGTGGAAAATGCCTCCCACTCCCAGGGCTTCCCACTGTCTGAACTCGGGGACATGGTAAGATCATTCCAACATCGCGCTGATGACTCTGAGGACAGGCAGAGGAGAAATAATGTGAGGGTGCTGGGATTGCCTGAAGGTGCAGAAGGAGCCAGACCGGTCCTGTTTGCTGAACAGTTTTTTAAAACCCTGCTTTCCCTGGAGGATCTTCTGCCCACATACGTGGTGGAGAGAGCACACTGGGTTCCCACCGGTGCTAGACCCCCTGGTTCTCTGCCTCAGCCCTTCCTAGTCAGGTTTCTAAACACTATAGAGACCGTGATATGCTCCTGGCTGAAGCAAGAAAGCATCAAGATTTAAAGTTTAAAAATGCTTGCACCATGCTCTTTCCAGACTTTTCTGCTGAAACACAAAGGAAACGTCACTCCTTCATGGATGTGAGGAGATGCTTCAGAGAAAAAGAAATATAGTACAGTATGTTGTATCCTAGCTGTCTCCGGGTTTAATACAAAGGCTCGGTCAAATCCGCAAGATGCATGTGATTGGCTGGATGGTAACCCCTAACGCCATCTGGGTGCCCAATTCTCCTTGGATGAGGCCTGTTCTGTTTCCATGTTTTTCTGCTACACATGGAAGGTTTTTCACTATCACGTTTTCATCACCACTATTTGTGGTGCTGGCTAGAACTGTATGTTGCTGATAAGCGCTCTTTTCTCAGTGATCTCACTCTAACCTGCAGTTTGAAGGATGCACTGCTCTTATAATTGGTTGGCAAAGAGTTCTGCGTGGAGATGCAAGTTTTTGGTATAGCAATGCCAAACTCTCGACACCAACGGTTGGACCTTTTCAGTTTTTTTGGTTCTTGGGCGCAAGCTGCATACTGGCCAATTTTTGTTCTCTATTTTTTGGCTGCAAGTTTAAGGTATAACAGCGGGGGGGGGGTTTACCATTCAGGAAATTGTGTCACAGGATCTGGATAGCAACAGGTATATGTGTAATATCCTTTCCCTTGAATTTTACTGATGGATAGCAGACTCAAGGTAGTGTCTTGGAATGTAAGCGGTTTGAAGAGTAAATTTAAAAGAGCAGCTGTTTCTCAGTACCTTAAACAAGTAAAGCCACATGTCGTCCTCCTGCAGGAGACCCACCTGGAGGGAAGTAAAATCTTATCCCTGCGCATATCCTGGATTCAAAGGGCATTACACTCCACATACTCTACTTACGCAGGGCCATCTTTAAGGCAGGGCAAAAGGGGCAGCTGTCCTGGGCCCTGTCATTGTTGTGGGGCCCAAAGCAGCTGCCGCATACTTGCCAACTATCCCAGTTTAAATTCCTTTGTCCCTTGAAGTTTTAGTCCTGTGCTGTGTCCCGATATCTCTGTGTGAAGTGCTGGTACTAATGCTGCTCAGCTCTGCCCTATTGTTGTGCACAGATGACTCACCTGCAGACCCTGTGTTTACATGTAAATAACCGGCATTCATATGTAAATAGTGGCGGCATTACTAAGTAAATAGCTGCGGCTGGCGGCATTGATATGTAAATAAAGGTGGCATTCATATGTATATCATGCTCCCCTGCAATGAGGAGATGATGTGCTGTAACCTGTAGCAACTAATCAGTGAGCCGTAATGTGTGCTGTAACCTCTATCAACCAGTCAGTAAGCAGTAATGATATGCTGTAACTGCTGGCAACCAATCGCAATTGCTGCTTGATCTGATACAGTAAACTGATTTTAAGTCTAGCTGCTATTTATTGTATGTCTCAGAGCAGGTGGAGAGTGATATTGCATGGGGGGGGGCCCAAGAAAATTTTTGCCCAGGGTCCAATCAATATTAAAGAAGGCCCTGTACTTACGCAAGAGGGGTTTCCATCCTAATTAGCAAGGTTGTCCCTTGCACTATTCACCAGGTGTTCTCTGACCCGGGGGGTTGATATGTGGCTATCCCTGATGGATATATACCACCAGAAAATGTTGATTGTGAATATATACTTGCCCCCTCCTATTCAGATGCAAGTGCTTTATGATCTAATGGTAAAACTGGCTCCATTTAGTAGCCTGCCTACCCTATTCATGGGGGATTTCAATGCCATTTTAGTCCCCACACTGGACTCTTCCAATACCTATAGGCCTGCCTCCGCTAAACTATGCTCTTGGATGTCTGTGACTGGTGTCGCTGAGTTATGGCGCTGGAAACACCCCAATGTCAAATCCTATTCACACTTATCTGCTACCCATAGATCCTCTACCAGAATTGATTTGGCGTTTGGTAATCCTCCACTGCTAATGTATGTTCATGATGCTAAATACTTGGCTGGGGGAACGTCAGACCACTGCCCACTTTCGGTCACCCTGACGGTCATTGTGACAGTCAGCCATGAGTAGGGATGAGCCGAACACTCCCCTGTTCGGTTCGCACCAGAACTTGCGAACAGGCAAAAAATTTGTTCGAACACGCGAACACTGTTAAAGTCTATGGGACACGAACATGAATAATCAAAAGTGCTAATTTTAAAGGCTTATATGCAAGTTATTGTCATAAAAAGTGTTTGGGGACCTGGGTCCTGCCCCAGGGGACAAAGATCAATGCAAAAAAAAGTTTTAAAAACGTCCGTTTTTTCGGGAGCAGTGATTTTAATAATGCTTAAAGTGAAACAATAAACGTGTAATATCCCTTTAAATTTTGTACCTGGGGGTGTCTATAGTATGCCTGTAAAGGGGCGCATGTTTCCTGTGTTTAGAACAGTCTGACAGCAAAATCACATTTCAAAGGAAAAAAAGTCATTTAAACTACTCGCGGCTATTAATGAATTGCCAGTGCGACAATACACATAAAAGTTCATTGATAAAAACGGCATGGGAATTCCCCACAGGAGAACCCCGAACCAAAATTAAAAAAAAAAAATTACGTGGGGGTCCCCCTAAATTCCATACCAGGCCCTTCAGGTCTGGTATGGATATTAAGGGGAACCCCGGCCAAAATTTTTAAAAAATTCACGGGGAATGCCACAGGGAAGTCCCATCAAGTCCCCGTGCGTCAGAGGGGGCGGGGTCACCGGGTGGCCCCGCCCCCCCCCCATTGTTTAAGACCCGTCAGAAGAGGAGAAGCGTCACACAGCGGGAGCCTCCCTCCATGCCATCATGGATGCGGAGCGGCCCGAAAAGAAGATGAAGAGAAGAAGATGAAGAGAGAAGCGTCACACAGTGGGAGCCTCCCTCCATGCCATCATGGATGCGGAGCGGCCCGAGGAGAAGAAGGGAAGAAGACGCCGACGCCGCGGAGGAAGATGCTGGACAAGAACACCGGAGGAAGAACCAGAAGAACCAGAAGAAGATGGAGGAAGAAACCAAAGGAAGATAGAAGAAAGAAGAAGCATTTAAATAAAGGAATTGTCAAAAAATGTCTCTTGTCATTTTTAACATTTTTGACAGTTTTTTAGTGAAATGGTAGGCCTTACCATTTCACACAGAGGGGAGGGCCGGGATCTGGGGGTCCCCTTGTTAAAGGGGGCTTCCAGATTCCGATAAGCCCCCGCCTGCAGACCCCCACAACCACCGGTCAGGGTTGTAGGGATGAGGCCCTTGTCCTCATCAACATGGGGACAAGGTGTTTTGGGGGGCTACCCCAAACCACCCTCCCAATTTTGAGGGCATGTGGCCTGGTACGGTTCAGGAGGGGGGGCACTCTCTCATCCCCCCTCTTTTCCTGCGGCCTGCCAGGTTGCGTGCTCGGATAAGGGTCTGGTATGGATTTTTGAGGGGACCCCACGCTGTTTTTTTTTTTTAATTTTGCCACGGGGTTCCCCTTAAAATCCATACCAGACCTGAAGGGTCTGGTATAGATTTTGAGGGGGACCCCACGCCATTTTTTTTTTATTTTGGTTTGGGGTTCCCCTGTGGGGAATTCCCATGCCGTTTTTATCAATTAACTTTTATGTGTATTGTCGGACCGGCAATTCATTAATAGCCGCAAGTAGTTTAAATGACTTTTTTTCCTTTGAAATGTCATTTTGCTGTCAGACTGTTCTAAACACGGGAAACATGCGCCTCTTTACAGGCATACTATAGACACCCCCCAGGTACGAAATTTAAA
The DNA here is from genome assembly GCA_037952835.1 of Lithobates septentrionalis. Lineage (NCBI taxonomy): Eukaryota > Metazoa > Chordata > Amphibia > Anura > Ranidae > Lithobates > Lithobates septentrionalis. The sequence continues at coordinate 47,849 of JBBDGP010001178.1, read as the reverse complement.
TGGATATTACACTTTTATTGTTTCACTTTAAGCATTATTAAAATCACTGCTCCCGAAAAAACTGCCATTTTTAAAACTTTTTTTTGCATTGATACATGTGCCCTGGGGCAGGACCCAGGTCCCCAAACACTTTTTATGACAATACCATGAATATAAGCCTTTAAAATTAGCACTTTTGATTTCTCCCATAGACTTTTAAAGGGTGTTCATCGGCATTCGAATTTGCCGCAAACACCCCAAATTGTTCGCTGTTCGGCGAACTTGCGAACAGCCGATGTTCGAGTCGAACATGAGGTTGACTCAAATTCTAAGCTCATCCCTAGCCACCAGCATTGGCCCCCCCCCCCGCTATGCAGCTGACACGCACGTGCCTGCTATCCTGATCCCGCGAGCCGACGTATAGCTACGCCAGTTCGGGAGATCGTGCCTACCTGCCGCAGTATAATGACGGCGGCTGGTTGGCAAGCGGTTAATGATGGAGCCTATGGCGAGAGTACTACGTCAATCTAAGGAGGTGGGTGCAATCCAGGTAAGATCTATACAGGAAAGCCTCGCACTCATTGCTGATGACCTGCTCCTGTTCCTCCCATCCCTTCAGGCCGTATTGCAAATACTCAATAAGTTTTCTTTTTCGGGTCTTTGGGGGAATTGGGGCAAGTCATCGATATTGCCGTTGGGTCTGGGGGCACAGAGAGCAGAGGTTGACAATCTTCCGCTGCAATGGGTTTCAGCTATCACTTGGGGGTAAAAGTTACAGCTAACATCCGGGATTACATACTACTGAACCTTTTGCCATTAGTCTCCCAACCTAACCAAAAAACACAGGCGTGGAAACGGTTGCCCCTGTACCTACTAGGAGGTATAAATCTCCTCAAAATGAAGTCCTTGCCAGTAATTTTGTATTTTTTAAGGCACTCTCCAGTGTGGGTTCCCAAGTAATTTTTCCACAAATTGAACAGTATTATCGGATCCTTTCTGTGGTCTCCCCAATCACCCCAAATAGGCATAAAGGTACTCTAAGAACCATGGGGGCAGGGGAGGTTAGCACTACCAGATTGCCAGAAGTACTACCTGGCTGGCCAGATGTTTTGTGCACAACGCTGGCTGTTGGCGGATGATGGAGACTCTGCCACAGTTCTTGAGGCAGCTCAGTTAGGCTCCTATGAGAGTTTAAGACGAGCGCTGTATAGAGGCCCAAAATCCAATCTACCTTTGACTGTTTTGTATTGCAGCCAATAATTTATATTTAAATAGAAAAAATATTTTTATTGAAAAAGTATGGTCATACAATTACATAAATTATGTTAAAACATGAGCTCTGTAAGTGAGGCCATTGCACATAAATCAAGATGATACGATTGGAATAAGTCCCTCCTTCAGCGGGAGCAGAGGTGTATCTTCAGGCTTCGGGCAACTGAATGTCCAGGCCTGAATGAGTCCATCTCTTTTGCCCCGTTTTTGAAGGGCTTTGTATCAGGTAAAGCACAGTAATCTATAAATAAATTGTATTTACTATATTAGGCGTAGTCTAGCCCTTTTTGAAATATTTCAGTGCTATCTAGGAGGGTCCTTTGTTTCTTGTTTAAGCGTGGTTTTGACTTTTGATGCTCATGTGTAAAGGTCTATTAATGTATTTTTTTGCTTTCTACCTATATAGATATATACAACAATCTAGTTGTGCTTTTTGTTTGCAGATCCCGGTGGAGTGGCTTGTGCTCCTGGCCCCTGTGCGGTTGTGGGTGGCTTCTGTTTTGTCCATGTTCAGGCCTCACGGCAGGCAGGGGGGATGACGGCACTTCTTGCCGTTTGGTCCCCCATACTTTATGTGTTCCCAAAGGCAGCCATCCTTATGTTGTCCGCCGGAGGGAGCAATTTCCTGCTGGCGGCGTCCTGAGATCACTCTGGGTGTCCTCTGGCATGCCGCGCATGTGCGAGTTTTCTTGATGTGCGTGGCACATCATGACGTCATGCGCATTGTGACGGAAGTGACAACAGCGGTCAGCGGGCCTCCCCTTCCGGAATGCCTAGGAGACAGTGTGGGGACCTCCTCGCATGGCGGCTCTTTCCCCCACTTATCTCGGGGGGGTTGGGTGTGTGTGGGGGGTGTCATTGGGCACAGGGCCTATTGGATCACTCGCCCTGTTTGGGAAAACATATATAATAGCATGGATATCAAGGATCCCAAGCAGCTGCGATTCTGAACGGATCGGGATTTCACTGGTGTTGAAAGTAAGCAACGTTCTTGATATTGATGGGCATTCATTGGACCTTATACCATGTCTAATGGATTTACCTCAAACCCATCATTTTTGACTACTATTCATTCATCTTTTAGGTCCTCTAAATCGCCGCTTACCCTCAATGAATGCTGGATGTGCAGCTTTTATCCCTGCAACCCGCACTCACAGTGCAACTTGATCAATTATTTTACTACCTTACTTCATTAGGTAACGTTTCCAAGCTGTTTATTCTCTTTCCTTTTCTTTAAAGGCACCTTCTCTTTTTTCTTTTTGGCATGTTTTTGCTGCACTTTTTCACTCCACAGACGCCTTGTCCACTGTTTATTTTCTCTATAGCACTTCCCTGTTTTTTCACAGTTTTTTGCAATTTCTGGTATTTTTCTAGTTCTGTCTTCCATTGCTTCTTTGCACCATTTTATTATTATACACTGGTATTTTTCTTCACATTTCTTTATACTTTCCTTATACTTTATACTTATTCACCTTTATCCATCATTTTTCATTCCTAACCCCCACCCCACTAACCCCCACTCATTCTCACCTTCACTCACTCTTTTACATTCACCCGTTATTTTCACAGTTTAGGATTAAGTAACCCCCTTCTTATAATACATTATTATTATTTTTTTATAATCCAATAGGTTTGAGTTTTTTTGGTCCTGTTCCCTACTCTTGACCCCCCACCCCCGTCCCCCCGGGCGTGGGCCTAAGCGCTGCCTTTCGTAGGCCTGTTTCATTGGCTTTCCGGATAGGGGTTTCTTGCTATGTCACCTGGATCCATGGTAGTCTCTGACCACAGCACTTTGGAGGCTATCTCTACAGCCGTTAGTGGTAAATATGATCGTAAAAATGCAATGTATGTGTCAATATTAACAATGTTGTTGAAAGTTATGTATTTTCACACATATTTTTCTTATAGAGTTCTTATACTCCTTTCCCCCAGAAGAAGACCTCTAATACTAATGGTCGAAATGCGTTATTTTTTTAGTATGATTATATATACCTGTATCATGCTATGTTTTTATGTATACTCAAGACTGTATCGTCATGATGAATGTGCAATGGCCTCACTTACAGAGCTCATGTTTTAACAAAATGTATGTAATTGTATGACCATACTTTTTCAATAAAAAATATTTTTTCTATTTAAATTTGAATTATTGGCTGCAATACAAAACCCCACAGGGCAATTTTTTCCAATTGGTATTCCATTTTTGGGGTGTGTAGTAATTCTTATCTCACTACCAGTATCACTTTCCTTTTTCTACCTTTGACTGTGTCAATGAAAAACCTTAAAAGGCCGGGAGGTAGCTATGAATCGAATGTCCCCCAGTTATATCGGAACTACGCCCTCTGCTCCCCTATGGATGAATCCTAACCTGCCTCATTTCTACTCCCTACCAGACCCCATGGTTTGGGCTAGTAGGGGTGTTAAGGTACTAAGGGACATTACAAGGGAGGGAGAACTCATAACATTTGACCAATTGAAAACACGACATAACCTATCTAATCCATACTTTTTCAAGTATTTACAACTGCGCCATGCATTTCAGAGACATTTCTCCTCCCGTAGGATGAAGAATTGACCAAACCTCTATCAGTTACGTACGAATCCTTCTTCAAAAAAACGCCACCGGCGGTAACTAGATGTCGGGAGCGGTGGATGGCAGAAATCCCTGAAATCCAAGGAAAGGACTGGGAAGATATGAGGGACCACCCTTTTAAACAATTGTTATCTGCTAGGGACCGCCTTATACAGTTTAAGTTTTTACATAGAATTTATTACACTCCGGCCAGGCTGGCGTGCATTTATCCATCTGCTACAGATAAATGCTGGAGGTGTTCCTCCTCGCCTGCAAATGCAGAACATATTTTCTGGAGCTGTTTGCAGATCCGGAGCTTCTGGTCTGCAATCACTTCCTGCTTGTCAGAGGTTCTCAGTATTCCAATCCCCACGACACAAACAGTATGTCTCATAGGTTTGGTGGAAGAGGACGTTCATCACACCTTACTCAATATAGGGTTGTTCTATGGTAGGAAGGCAATCGTAATGCATTGGAAGAAGCCAAATGCTCCTACAATATCATACTGGAAGGGTCTGATAGACTCTGTAATCCATCTTTACAAGGCCACATATACCTCCAGGGGCTGTAAAATTAAATTCTACAAGGTCTGGCAGCCATGGTTGAACTGTTCTGCAACAGTGGGCTGATTTACCCCTTTTCGCCTATTGGACTGTATAGTCTTATGGGATAGGAGATAGGCACTATGAATTCTTTCCACTGATGTGAATAGATTGCTCTACATGTATACACAATCATCCTGAAAATTCTACCCCGAATCCAGATGGACAAGTGACATAATCAAACTCTGATTGTAACTTACTGATGCTCTATATCTCCTGGACTGGTGCTGATGGTTGAGTTTAGGGGGGTGTGGGGTGGGTGGGGGACATTTTGAGTTTTTTGATTAGTTGAACTATGTTAGTTCTAATTTTTGGCCCTGTGAGGCCAAGGGGAGAGTGGGTATGTTGCCTTCTCTGTCCCCTGTGTTTTGAATGTATAACATGTGTAAAAAAACTGAATAAAAATAATAAAAAAATAAATAAAATACAAGATCTGCCAAATGATTACCCTATTTTGGAGCCTTGCCTTAGAACTAGACTGACGCAATAGGCACGTCACTGCTTAAATAACAGCTTTGGGAAAATTACAGTTATATTGTCTCTGGGACCAGAACACGCTGTACAATTTTTTTTATGTAAACTATGAAACAGCCAAATATCAGTTGAAAATGTATTGAAGTATTTTTCCAGAATGTCTGGGTCTAGCTATACCAGACACTTAACAGAGCATGCAGCCTAGCTAATAAAGAATTGTGTGCCCTCCTCCTGACCCATACCAAGTCACACAACCCTTAACATTGAGGGGCACTTTGCCAGGGGGGACCTCCTGGCAAAGCACCTTTTTCCCATGTTAATGAGAATAAGGGCATCTTCCCCAAAACCCTGACCCGGTAATATGTGTGTCTTTAACCACTTCACTACCCGGCCATAGTAAAATGACGTCCACAGATGGCCATCTAGGGGGCGCGCGCGCGCGCCCGCCGCGTTGCTCGGGACCCGGTGTGTGTGCCCAGCGGCTGCAATGTCCGCCAGGCACCCGCGATTGCCTGTTAACCGGGCCGGACCGTGGATCTGTGTGTGTAAACACACAGATCCACGTCCTGTCAGTTGAGAGGAGACTGATCTGTGTTCCCAGTACAGAGGAACACTGATCGGTCTCCTCGAATTGTGCGTCCCCTCCCCCTACAATTATAATCACTCCCCTAGGAAACATTTAACCCCTCATCTCCCCCTAGTGGTTAACCCCTTCCCTGCCTGTCACATTTATACAGTAATCAATGCAATTTTATAGCATTGATCGCTGTATAAATGTGAATGGTCCCAAAAATGTGTCAAAAGTGTCCGATGTATCCGCCATAATGTCGCAGTCAGGAAAAAAAATCGCGATCGCCGCTATCACTAGTAAAAAAAATAAATAAATAATTTTTTTTAAAAAATGCCATAAATCTATTCCGTATTTTGTAGACGCTAACTAATCAATATACGCTTATTGCGATTTTTTTTACCAAAAATATGTAGAAGAATACGTATCGGTCGAAACTGAGGAAAAAATTTGTTTTTTTTAAAAAAAATTGGGATATTTATTATAGCAAAAAAGTAAAAAATATTGTGGTTTTTTTCAAAATTGTCGCTCTTCTTTTGTTTATAGCGCAAAAAATAAAAACCGCAGAGGGGATCAAATACCACCAAAAGAAAGCTCTATGTGTGGGAAAAAAAGGACGTAAATTTTGTTTGGGTACAACGTCGCACGACCGCGCAATTGTCGTTTAAAGTGCGACAGCGCTGAAAACTAAAAATTGGTCTGGGAAGGAAGGGGGTGAAAATGCCCTGTATTGAACCGGTTAACAATAGGGGGGCGCCCAGTTACCTTTTTCCCCTATGTAAGAACAAGGGGTACTTAGTAAATAAACACACAAAAACAGTTTGGACCAGTCACACCCACAATGTAAATCCATCCATCCAAAAAATAAAAAATATTACAATGAACAATGCCTGCTGAAAAATCCCGCTGACCAAAGGACACATCCAATCCTGTTGCTGAGTGCTGCCAAATGACATCTCCTGGGGCTCCATTGCTAAACATAAATAAAGGAGTGGGGGCTTCCAGAGGATGCCCATGACCAAATATGACCGATATCATTGTTCAAACATGGTCATGTTTGGCAAGGGATGCCACTCTAATGCTGCCCCTTTCTTTACATGGCCTAAGATCCACGGCCAGAAAATGAGTATGGCATCACTGGTAACAGCAAGTGCTGATTCAGTGAGAACTTTGACCTAATCCCTGTTGGCAAGCATATACCATTTTGAAAGTGAAGAAAATACTTGGTACTTCTGGGTATGGAGGAGCATGTGTATCATCCCCCTTCCTCTCATGTGATGGCTCTGGTTCATAATGTTTGAACCAGCACTGTCACATGGTGGCAGGGAAAGCTACTGTGGCGTATGGTACTCATAAAGTACACATATTTAGCACACATTAAAGGGTTAGTTCACCTTTGCCAAAAACACTGCCTATGCAGATAACAGGCATCTGTAGATAAAAACAAACTGTGCAAATTTGACTGAAGCTGAATAATGTCCTTGCTATAGGTGTAGGCCATTTACATACCTCACGAAGACTGACCTAAAAACTCCCAAGACCTTGCTAAGCGAGGCCCACCTATTACTGTTCATCTTCACCTTCACAGGAGTAAGCTCTTTCTCTGATTCAGACCTTCTCACATGCGCTCTCTCCCCTCTGATGTATTAACTCTGAGCTCTGAGTTTCAGAGCTCATTCCTATGATGGTGAAGGTGAATAGTAATAGCTGGGCTTCACTTAGTAAAATTCTAGCAATGTCCTAGGATTTTTTTTTAGGTTAGGCTTCAGAAGGTATGTAAATGACTTATACTCATAGCAAGGCTATTATTCAACTTTAGTCAAAGCTGCACAGTTTGTTTTTATGTACGGATTCCCTCATCTGCATAGGCTGGTTTTTTTTTTGGTAAATGTGACTAACCCTTTAAAAAAAATTATATAAGTTGATCAAGTTCCTATAAAAAAGCTCAACCTATACAGTATATTCTTAAAAAAAAGACTCCCTTTAGGTAACATTTCATCTCTGGTGTCTCTCGGAGGATGGCAATAAAAGGCACAAGTTCAGTGAAAGCGATGTGGTAGGTATATCAAACACTCGTTACTTCGCATTTCAGTGAGAATCTGTCACCAATACATGAAATATACAGGTATATTTATATATAGATATTAGTTGGCATATGCTGATCCAGAAGAAATTCTCTATCACATTGAAGCTGATTTATAGCCTAAATCTGATACCTTTTGTCAGGGAACCAGAAGCGCTGAGAGCGCAATGTGTCACTCATACAAAAATAAGGACTGCAGCTCACCACAAAACGCCTTGAAGAAAAAATAGAGCTGAATTAGGCACAGTGTTGAGCGGTCTAAGCCGACAGCTGTTGACAATGTGTTCATTAAAGAAGAACTTTGATAAGCATCCAACATATTCAAATGTACTTTACGAAAACTGATAGATACATGACTGGCGGATACAGATGTCATTTTTTCCCCTAATACCAACCCACATACATCTTTACCCCAATAACTCAAACCACACCGAGCTTGGAGTATAAAAGGCCGTAGTGGCCTAATTTATTTAAACAAATATTCTTAAATATAAAAATATAACATATAAAACATTATCTATCATAAATAGAAAAAACATCAATAACAAACAACAACATCTGTTAAAACAACCTGTTTAATCATCAAGCGTTGGTCTGAGCAATATCTTAAAAATCCTCCGTGTCCATAACAGGACTAGCGCTGCGGTCCCATCCAATCTATCCAAATAGGCCTCAAGCCGACAAGCTGGCTCAGAGACTAGCAATGACCGCAGTGCCCCATTATCACTTCCCGGCTAACCTCCGTTAACCGGGAACCACCATCATGAGCCATATCAACGCTAGCTCCCAAAAAAAGCCTCTTACTTTTACCATCTACCTTCTTTTTGCCCAGACCAACGCCCGCCATCTCTTTTTTTTTTTTTTTGATTTACCATACCCCGATCTACTCACCCTTAATATATCAAACAAGGGGAGGGTGGGCGGGAACTTTCTTCAGCCACTGTTACTCCCCCCTGGGCGGGGTTAACCTATAAAGCCCTGTTTGATACCTCCCCCTCGGTTACTTTTTAGTACCCACCCCTTAAACTATTAACTCCCCTGTTACCACAGTCATGTATGCCCTCCGCTATGCATTACATGCTGTTGCTGCGGGCTCTTCTTGACTGGCGGATACAGATGTCATTTTTTCCCCTAATACCAACCCACATACATCTTTACCCCAATAACTCAAACCACACCGAGCTTGGAGTATAAAAGGCCGTAGTGGCCTAATTTATTTAAACAAATATTCTTAAATATAAAAATATAACATATAAAACATTATCTATCATAAATAGAAAAAACATCAATAACAAACAACAACATCTGTTAAAACAACCTGTTTAATCATCAAGCGTTGGTCTGAGCAATATCTTAAAAATCCTCCGTGTCCATAACAGGACTAGCGCTGCGGTCCCATCCAATCTATCCAAATAGGCCTCAAGCCGACAAGCTGGCTCAGAGACTAGCAATGACCGCAGTGCCCCATTATCACTTCCCGGCTAACCTCCGTTAACCGGGAACCACCATCATGAGCCATATCAACGCTAGCTCCCAAAAAAAGCCTCTTACTTTTACCATCTACCTTCTTTTTGCCCAGACCAACGCCCGCCACAGCGCCCAAGAATAATACCTTAATCTTGGGTGCCCCTCCACACCCGAAGTGCTCTCTGTATGCCATCTTGTAGCCCTAAGGCCCACAAATCAATTCCAACCTCGTTCAAATGCACTCCATCCGCACGTAAATACCTCCATGTCTCAAACTCGAGTACCAAATGCCTAACCGCCAGCCCACCATTATTCACTATAAACTTGCTCACTTCCCTATTTATTTTTTTACGGGCCCTGTTGACGCCATCCACAGATCTAGCCATCCTCCATGACGTCCGGGCCACCATGTCTGACCAGACAATCACCATTTTTGGAAAGGCTTCCCTTAACCGCAAAACATCCAATTTGATGTCGCGCTTCAGGTCCACCATGGCTCTAATACCCAGGTCATTACCCCCAGCGTGTATTACCAACACATCCGGCGGCCTATCGCGCTGCGCATAACGCTGCACCTCCGACACCAATCTGCCCCACAACATGCCTGGGATCCCCAACCACTTTATGCACACTTCCCTCCTGCTAAAACCCAATTGCCTACCCTCAGGGCGGGCGTCCCCTCTCCGAGCTCCCCATGCCACATAGGAATGACCCATGATCCATACCATCCCTGGCAGCGAATCTGAAATAGACAAACACAGAAAAAACCATACTATAACCCTCAAACTGATTAACACTTACCAACCCCATCCCCATCTTTCCATTGCACATAAAATAATTGACCTACAAGCTAATAACCAGATTGGGCCGAACATAAGATTGAAACCTCTTGGATTCCCATCTACCAATCCTCTTCACAGTCTCCTCCCCCAATCCGTTCCTGGCTGCTTCCGTGGCAGCTCCTATCCTGAAGGAATGTGACGAGAAATCCTTCTCAGTCAGCCCCAATCTCCGTATACATTTTGCAAAAATTGCCCCGAATTGGAATCTAGACAAAAATTCACCACCTGAATGTACCAAAAAGGGGCCCGTTCCTACCGGGCGAAAAACCAAAAACTCCCAAACTGCCCCAACTGGACACAACAAAGAACCCCTAACCGGATATACCCGCACGATCCTACCCCTTCCCAGTTGATCAGTCTTTGATCTTCTCAAATACAACTGCAAAACTTCCTCCTCACACTTCACATCCTGATAACCCAGCCCACCTTGTACCCTCTTAGAGGGGCTAACCAACTCACTTATTCTAAAAGCCCCAAAAAACGCTAATAAGAAGGCTACTTTAAACAACAGCACTTCGTAACCTGAGGAACACACCCCTTCCAGTTGCGCTATAACACCTTGCAAAATCTCAAATGTCACCGGCCTTCTCGCATCCTTCCTAACCCAAGCCTTTCTGTAGCCCTTCATTGCCTGCCGTACCCAGAAGTCTTTTGTAAAATCTCTCTGACCTTGCAATTTAAACAGAAAGGCCAACCCAGTTACATTCTTATTCACTACTGATGCAGACACGCCCTCCTCCATTTTTCTGGCAATGTAGTATATCAACAGCAATCTTACCTCTCCACCCACCGGCTCCTCCCCAATTTCTTGCACAAAATCCATCCATTCCTGCCATACCCTCGTATAAGCCGCCCACGTGGACCCACTTACCGAGTTCTTTATCCATCCAGCGATGAGGCCAATGCTATCCCCCACAGCCAGTCGGGACAAGGAACCCCGTGTTGCTCCGCCTCCGGCGCCAACTCCCGGAACCTTTCCCACTGGAAGCGAGACAACGCATCAGCTATAACATTTTCCACCCCCGGTAAATGGACAGCATGAATGAAAACATTCAGTTGCAAGCAACGTAGTACCAGGTGTTGTAATAGCCTAATCACTGGCGGAGACGATGCTGTGCTCCTATTAATTACCTGTACCACACCTAAATTGTCCCCGTGGAAACGCACCTTCATATCCCTGAATGATGCTCCCCATAACTCCACCGCCAGCACTACCGGAAACAACTCCAGCAGCACCAGGTTTTTTGTAAATCCTGCTTCCACCCACGACTGAGGCCAAGGCCCAGCGCTCCACTGTCCCTGAAAAAATGCCCCAAAACCTGTTGAACCAGCGGCGTCAGTGAATAGCTCCAAGTCAAAATTGCTGACCGGACCAGCCATCCAGAAAGCCCTCCCGTTAAAAGCTTCCAAAAAGGTGTGCCACACCCTTAAGTCCGCTCTATGAGTTTCTCTTAACCGAACCAAAATGCCTTGGCGATTTTACGCCGCTCGTGCTAGCCAACAGCCTGCGACAAAAAACCCTCCCCATCGGTAATATGCGGCATGCAAAATTAAGCTTGCCCAATACCGATTGTAGCGTCCTCAGCTGTACTTTCCGCAAACCCAGGAGCCCCGCAATTTCCCTCTTCAGGTCCACCAGTTTATCGTCCGGCAACCGGCATTCCATTGCCTCCGTATCCAGCACAATGCCCAAGAACGTGATGACCGTACACGGTCCCTCCGTTTTGTCAGCCGCCAATGGATTGCCGAATTTGTCTGCGATGTGTTCCAGCGTAGCCAAAAGTACCGCGCAGATTCTCGAATCAGCTGGGCCCATGCAGAGAAAATCATCCAGGTAATGAATTATAGAACTCACACCTGACACCTCCCTGACAACCCATTCCACAAATGAGCTGAACTGCTCAAATATTGCGCATGATATAGAGCAGCCCATTGGTAAGCATTGGTCGACGTAAAATTCGTTGTTCCAATGACATCCCAATAACCGAAAGCTGTCCGGGTGTACTGGCAGCAGCCGGAAAGCTGATTCCACATCTGCCTTTGCCATGAGAGCCCCTTTTCCGTACCGTCGCACCCATCCCACTGCCGCATCAAATGATGTATAGGTCACGGAACACTCACCCTGGTCTATAGCATCATTGACCGACCCCCCTTTTGGGAAGGATAAATGATGAATTAGTCTAAATTTTCCAGGTTCCTTCTTTTGGGACCACACCCAACGGTGACACCACCAAATTATCCAACGGAGACCCCGAAAAGGGGCCTCCCATCCGACCCAATGCAACCTCCTTCCTCAGCTTCTCTGAAACTACCTCCGGGTGTTGCATAGCGGACTTTAAATTAGGCGACACTGGTGGGATCACCGACAGATTGCAGGGTATCCTAAAGCCCACTGAGAAACCCTCATCCAACAGTTGCGCCGCTTTTTTGTCTGGGTACCTACCTAGAAACGGCCGCATCTTTTCCACTCTCACCGGGGTCCTCCCTTTTGTTTGCAGCTTCTCCTTGCCTACTCTTTCCCTGTTTGAAACACCTTGACCCCGGGTGGGATCCCCCACATCCTGAACACTCGTGTTTATACTTACATGAGGCTCCAAACCTGCAGGTCCCGGTGTTGTATTGCCAACAAACCCCCTTTTTGTTTCCGACCGTATGTCCCTGGGCGGAAGGTCCACCGGTCCCACCTGGAAAAAACTGATTGGGGGCCCTCGCCGTCGTCATCAATCTCATCCATAGGCTGATGTCCTTGTGATCCCAACGCAGCTCCGGTCTGATCGCCCTCCGTTGACGGAACTGCTCATCATACCTCAGCCACGCCGTGCCCCCATAAACCCTGTAGGCCTCCCCAATAGCATCTTGATAACAAAATAGCGCCGAGCAATGCTCTGGATGCTTCTCACCTATCACACTTGCCATAATCGCAAAAGCCTGCAACCAGTTTGCAAATGTTCTAGGGATTAGCCTGTACCTCCTCTTTTCTTCGTCCTCCTTCTTCGAATCGTCCGGTTTCACCCTATCCAGATTAAATTTCTCTAAAGGCAGTAGAGAAAATATCTCAACATACTCACCCTTCCAAAGTTTTTCACGCACCTCTTGCTTCAAGTGCGAACCCAATGGTCCCTCATAGCACACATACACCTCGCACTTGGCTGCATCCGCCAATCTGGTTATGTCCTGCCTGCTAGTGGTCTCCGCTGTCTTGTCCGTCCCTTGCGCCCCTGTACTCACAGGCGTCACCGGTGCAGGCGCGGCCACTGCTGCCGTGACCGATGGCACCGCTGTTGTTCCTCCCGTGGGCACTACCGCACCGGTGCTCCCCGCTGGCGGCACCCACGATGTCGCAGGGCCCGAGGGAACCGTCCCTGCTCCCTCAAAGCGCTGAAGTAGCTCCCTAATACCCGCTAAAAATCCCCCTAATGCTGTAGCCCCCCCGGTGCCTAACGCTCCCGACCCACTGCTGACCGTGCCCCCCGCTGCACCCCCCATCCCCCCCACTCTGGCCTGAATAGCATTAAAGAATAATACATTGGACTCACCAGGCTGCACAGGCGTAGCCTCATCAGCCGGACCAGGGATCTCCACCGCCGTTGTGCTCCTATGATGGGGTGCCGATTCTTCCTCTGACCCGGACCATCCTGCTCGATCGCCACTTCTTCCTCCTTCTTCCTCAGATGAAGGCCCACCCGGCCTGACCGCCGGAGTTGCCGCCGCGACTGTGGCCGTACGCCCCCGCCTCCGCGCGTCTCTTCCGCCCGCTGACTTGCTGGTTGCTTTGCCCGGACCGGTGTGCCTGACCTCAGTCCTGCCGCCTGGTACTTGGGATGCCCCGCTAGGCCGACCTCTCTCCATCCTCCTGTGTGCCCCTGCCGTGGAACCGGACGGCCCAGGGCTCCCTGCACGTGTCCTCTCTCTAGCTGCTGACTCTCTCCTGCCGGGGGCGGGGCTCTCGCTCCTCACTCTGCACGCTCTGCCAGGCCTCACCGCTGCCCCCATGCCTTCCAAACGATCGCTCTGGCGGGTCCCCTCTCCGCTCGATCTCCCTCCTTCAGCTCCGGCCATTCTTTTTGGAGGTGGGCCCACCGCGGAACCCGAAAGAGTCCCGGGCTGCCGCTGTCCAGACCCACGCTGGTCGGGGGAGAACCGCTCAGGCGGCCGGGACCGCCGAGTTCTGGCGCCGCCGGATCTCCCCAGCACTTCAGGCTGACTGCTCTGCAATGCCGCTGCTATGGTTTGTTGCAGCCATGCTGCCCCACGAACCGCGGCCTCCTCCCTAAGCTGCTCCATCAGACCATCCAGCTCCATCTTCAAAGAACTTTCTTCAGCCACTGTTACTCCCCCCTGGGCGGGGTTAACCTATAAAGCCCTGTTTGATACCTCCCCCTCGGTTACTTTTTAGTACCCACCCCTTAAACTATTAACTCCCCTGTTACCACAGTCATGTATGCCCTCCGCTATGCATTACATGCTGTTGCTGCGGGCTCTTCTGACTGGCGGCATGTTGATGTGGTGCAAGTTTTCCTGCAAAGTGCCTCAATGAACCAGGCTTTATAGGGTCAGTCCACCAAAGGCTAAACGTTTCAGTTTTTTTCTGGGGTGTTAAACTACTTGATAGTTCCTTCTGTCTCTTAGGGACTTTGAGTGCAATCGATCTCTTCTCAAAGCTCCAGAGTATGCACAACTGCTCTGTCAATTTTGAAGGGTACCCATCATCCCTGTGCTGATATACTGGGTCTGCACAGCTACAGTGCCCATTATGAGGGGCTCCCACCACCACTGTACTGAGTTCCTGGATCTGCACACCTGCTGTACCCATTATCAATGTTCTGTCTCACTTATAAGTATTTTTCTGTTATTGCATTCAATTGAATGAGGTTACCAATGTGGTTTCTGTAGTATGTTGACATCTAGCGGTGGTTTAGGGACACTACTATGTGTTTACATAAGTAAATTTGAATATCGCTCTGTCCTCCCCCTCCTGTTTAGTGTTAGTTAAGTCCTAGCTAGACCTGATTCTTCCATGTTCCCTCAGTCGGTGTTAGGCTGGCCATGCACGAGTCATTGACTAGATTTTCCCATCTACACATTTGAGGTGAATGGGGGAATCCTTCCTGCGGAGTTATTGTATTCTGGCAGCAGGGAAACTTCCCTGCCATCAGAATACATTTATCAGTCCATATTACCAGACGGCAGCACCAATTGAGAGAATATTTACCAGCAGGCTAGTTGTACACAAGTCGATTGATAGATCAACTTGTGTACAACCAGCCTGCCCATACATGGATCAAAATTCAGCCTGTCCCCACTGAACCTGCCAAATTTTGATACATGGCTTTAGTTTATCACAAAGACAGGGAAAGTTATTGTCTTCTAACACTTCAACGGAGTGGAAAAAACATCCTCTATGCTGTACTTATCTGAAGTAAAATTGTGTTGAATTCAACTTCTGTGTGTTCTGAAGAGTTAAGCTACCTGTGGATGTTGCCAATTCACCAGGTGACCATACTGTCTGGGCAGACTGGGTGTATAGAGGTAAGTCCATGCTGGTAAGATGCACATTACCTGTATGTCTTTAAAGTTTCAAACCATGTCTACACACTACCATTGGAAGTTAATGGGGTTAATTTACTAAAGGCAAACAGACTGTGCACATTACAATTGCAGTTGCACTCTACAAGTGCAGTTGTTCTAGAGCTTAGTAAATAAGGGAAAGTGCTGCTGACTTCCATCATCCAATCATATGCAAGCAAAAATGCTGTTTTTTTTTAAGTTGCATATGTCTTTAAGCATTGCCTCATTTACTAAGCTCTAGAGCCATACACTTTCAGAGTGCAACTGCACTTTTTAAAGTGCACAGTCTATTTGCCTTTAGTAAATCAACCCCACTGCCAAAATCATGCTTTCCTCAAAGGATGCATTCTGAGGGTCCATAAGGTTCAAGAGCACATAGTTGATGTTTGAAACGATTCTTATGCTCAAATGATAAAACTAGGTTGGGTTGTTGTTGGTGCTCCTCGCTCTAGTAAGAAACTGAGTTCAAGGTGCACTTGTAACACTATTGTCAAGAGAATTCAAGACATTCTCATATCTGAGCTATGGTTAACCACTTGCCGACCGCCTCACGCCTATATACGTGAGCAGAATGGCACGGGCAGGCAAAATCACGTACCTGGTACGTGATTGCCTTCCCACGCCCGGGGGGTCCGATCGGACCCCCCCCGGTGCCAGCTGCGGTCGGCATTTGGCTGGGAGAAGTGAGAGACGAGGGGGAGGCCATCCGATCGTGGCCCCCCCCTCGCGATCGCTCCCAGCCAATGAGAAACATCCCCTGCCTCTGTATAGTACACAGAGGCAGAGGATGTGATGTCATCTCTCCTCGGCTCGGGAGTTTCCGTTCCGGCCCGAGGAGAGACGACATGTAAGTAAGTGCACAACACACACACAACACAGTAGAACATGCCAAGCACACTAAACATCCCGATCCCCCCCCCGATCGCCCCCCGATCCCCCCCCCAATCACCCCCCCCCCCCCCTGTCACAAACTGACACCAAGCAGGTTTTTTTTTTTTTTTTTTTTTTTCTGATTGCTGCATAGTGTCAGTTTGTGACAGTTACAGTGTTAGGACAATTAGGGTTAGCCCCCTTTAGGTCTAGGGTACCCCCCTAACCCCCCCTAATAAAGTTTTAACCCCTTGATCACCCCCCGTCACCAGTGTCACTAAGCGATCATTTTTCTGATCGCTGTATTAGTGTCACTGGTGACGCTAGTTAGGGAGGTAAATATTTAGGTTCGCCGTCAGCGTTTTATAGCGTCAGGGACCCCCATATACTACCGAATAAATGTTTTAACCCCTTGATTGCCCCCTAGTTAACCCTTTCACCACTGATCACCGTATAACTGTTACGGGTGACGCTGGTTAGTTCGTTTATTTTTTATAGTGTCAGGGCACCCGCCGTTTATTACCGAATAAAGGTTTAGCCCCCTGATCGCCCGGCGGTGATATGCGTCGCCCCAGGCAGCGTCAGATTAGCGCCAGTACCGCTAACACCCACGCACGCTGCATACGCCTCCCTTAGTGGTATAGTATCTGATCGGATCAATATCTGATCCGATCAGATCTATACTAGCGTCCCCAGCAGTTTAGGGTTCCCAAAAACGCAGTGTTAGCGGAATCAGCCCAGATACCTGCTAGCACCTGCGTTTTGCCCCTCCGCCCGGCCCAGCCCACCCAAGTGCAGTATCGATCGATCACTGACACTTACAGAACACTAAACGCATAACTGCAGCGTTCACAGAGTCAGGCCTGATCCCTGCGATCGCTAACAGTTTTTTTGGTAGCGTTTTGGTGAACTGGCAAGCGCCAGCGGCCTAGTACACCCCGGTCGTAGTCAAACCAGCACTGCAGTAACACTTGGTGACGTGGCGAGTCCCATAAGTGCAGTTCAAGCTGGTGAGTTGGCAAGCACAAGTAGTGTCCCGCTGCCACCAAAAAGACAAACACAGGCCCGTCGTGCCCATAGTGCCCTTCCTACTGCATTCGCCAATCCTAATTGGGAACCCACCGCTTCTGCAGCGCCCGTACTTCCCCCATTCACATCCCCAACCAAATGCAGTCGGCTGCATGAGAGGCATTTTTATGTCCTCCCGAGTACCCCTACCCAACAAACCCCCCCAAAAAAGATGTTGTGTCTGCAGCAAGCGCGGATATAGGCGTGACACACGCTATTATTGTCCCTCCTGTCCTGACAATCCTGGTCTTTGCATTGGTGAATGTTTTGAACACTACCATTCACTAGTTGAGTATTAGCGTAGGGTACAGCATTCCACAGACTGGGCACACTTTCACAGGGTCTCCCAAGATGCCATCGCATTCTGAGAGACCCGAACCTGGAACCGGTTACAGTTATAAAAGTTACAAGTTTGCAAAAAAAACACAAACAAAAATAAAAAAAAATAGTTGTTGTTTTATTCTCTCTCTCTATTCTCTCTCTATTGTTCTGCTCTTTTTTACTGTATTCTATTCTGCAATGTTTTATTGTTGTTATGTTTTATCATGTTTGCTTTTCAGGTATGCAATTTTTTATACTTTACCGTTTACTGTGCTTTATTGTTAACCATTTTTTTGTCTTCAGGTACACCATTCACGACTTTGAGTGGTTATACCAGAATGATGCCTGCAGGTTTAGGTATCATCTTGGTATCATTCTTTTCAGCCAGCGGTCGGCCTTCATGTAAAAGCAATCCTAGCGGCTAATTAGCCTCTAGACTGCTTTTACAAGCAGTGGGAGGGAATGCCCCCCCCACCGTCTTCCGTGTTTTTCTCTGGCTCTCCTGTCTCAACAGGGAACCTGAGAATGCAGCCGGTGATTCAGCCAGCTGACCATAGAGCTGATCAGAGACCAGAGTGGCTCCAAACATCTCTATGGCCTAAGAAACCGGAAGCTACGAGCATTTTATGACTTAGATTTCGCCGGATGTAAACAGCGCCATTGGGAAATTGGGGAAGCATTTTATCACATCGATCTTGGTGTGGTCAGATGCTTTGAGGGCAGAGGAGAGATCTAGGGTCTAATAGACGCCAATTTTTTCAAAAAAGAGTACCTGTCACTACCTATTGCTATCATAGGGGATATTTACATTCCCTGAGATAACAATAAAAATGATTTTAAAAAAAAAAATGAAAGGAACAGTTTAAAAATAAGATAAAAAAGCAAAAAAATAATAAAGAAAAAAAAAAAAAAAAAAAAAAAAATAAAGCACCCCTGTCCCCCCTGCTCTCGCGCTAAGGCGAACGCAAGCGTCGGTCTGGCGTCAAATGTAAACAGCAATTGCACCATGCATGTGAGGTATCACCGCGAAGGTCAGATCGAGGGCAGTATTTTTAGCAGTAGACCTCCTCTGTAAATCTAAAGTGGTAACCTGTAAAGGCTTTTAAAGGCTTTTAAAAATGTATTAATTTTGTTGCCACTGCACGTTTGTGCGCAATTTTAAAGCATGTCATGTTTGGTATCCATGTACTCGGCTTAAGATCATCTTTTTTATTCCATCAAACATTTGGGCAATATAGTGTGTTTTAGTGCATTAAAATTGAAAAAAGTGTGTTTTTTCCACAAAAAATGCGTTTGAAAAATCGCTGCGCAAATACCGTGTGAAAAAAAAAAATGAAACACTCACCATTTTAATCTGTAGGGCATTTGCTTTAAAAAAATATATAATGTTTGGGGGTTCAAAGTAATTTTCTTGCAAAAAAAAATAATTTTTTCACGTAATCAAAAAGTGTCAGAAAGGGTTTTGCCTTCAAGTGGTTAAAAGAGTGTGTGATGTGTGACATAAGCTTCTAAATGTTGTGCATAAAATGCCAGGACAGTTCAAAACCCCCCCAAATGACCCCATTTTGGAAAGTAGACACCCCAAGCTATTTCCTGAGAGGCATGTCGAGTCCATGGAATATTTTATATTGCGACACAAGTTGCGGGAAAGAGACAAATTTTTTTTTTTTTTTTTTTTTTTTTTGCACAAAGTTGTCACTAAATGATATATTGCTCAAACATGCCATGGGGATATGTGAAATTACACCCCAAAATACATTCTGCTGCTTCTCCTGAGTACGGGGATACCACATGTGTGGGACTTTTTGGGAGCCTAGCTGCGCACGGGATCCCGAAAACCAAGCACCGCCTTCAGGCTTTCTAAGGGCGTAAATTTTTGATTTCACTCTTCACTGCCTATCACAGTTTCGGAGGCCATGGAATGCCCAGGTGGCACAAAACCCCCCAAAATGACCCCATTTTGGAAAGTAGACACCCCAAGCTATTTGCTGAGAGGTATAGTGAGTATTTTGCAGACCTCACTTTTTGTCACAAAGTTTTGAAAATTGAAAAAAGAAAAAAAAAAATTTTTTTTCTGGTCTTTCTTCATTTTCAAAAACAAATGAGAGCTGCAAAATACTCACCATGCCTTTCAGCAAATAGCTTGGGGTGTCTACTTTCCAAAATGGGGTCATTTGGGGGGGTTTTGTGCCACCTGGGCATTTTATGGCCTTCAAACTGTGATAGGTAGTGAGGCGTGAAATCAAAAATTTATGCCCTTAGAAATCCTGAAGGCGGTGCTTGGTTTTCGGGGCCCTGTACGCGGCTAGGCTCCCAAAAAGTCCCACACATGTGGTATCCCCATACTCAGGAGAAGCAGCTGAATGTATTTTGGGGTGCAATTCCACATATGCCCATGGCCTGTGTGAGCAATATATCATTTAGTGACAACTTTTTGTAATTTTTTTTTTTTTTGTCATTATTCAATCACTTGGGACAAAAAAAATAAATATTCAATGGGTTCAACATGCCTCTCAGCAATTTCCTTGGGGTGTCTACTTTCCAAAATGGGGTCATTTGGGGGGGTTTTGTACTGCCCTGCCATTTTAGCACCTCAAGAAATGACATAGGCAGTCATAAACTAAAAGCTGTGTAAATTACAGAAAATGTACCCTAGTTTGTAGACGCTATAACTTTTGCGCAAACCAATAAATATACGCTTATTGACATTTTTTTTACCAAAGACATGTGGCCGAATACATTTTGGCCTAAATGTATGACTAAAATTTAGTTTATTGGATTTTTTTTATAACAAAAAGTAGAAAATATCATTTTTTTTCAAAATTTTCGGTCTTTTTCCGTTTATAGCGCAAAAAATAAAAACGGCAGAGGTGATCAAATACCATCAAAAGAAAGCTCTATTTGTGGGAAGAAAAGGACGCAAATTTCATTTGGGTACAGCATTGCATGACCGCGCAATTAGCAGTTAAAGCGACGCAGTGCCGAATTGTAAAAAGTGCTCTGGTCAGGAAGGGGGTAAAATCTTCCGGGGCTGAAGTGGTTAAGAGACCTTCTGTGAGCAATGAAGTCAAAGTCAGTGTATCAGTGAAACATCTCAAATGTTTAGTTACAACAAGACTAAACCTTCAGTTGGTGTCCAAGAACCTACTAATGCTGAGATCCTGCACGTCAATGCAGATATTAATCAGTTCATGGACTGTATAACTAGCAACTCCAAATTATCATCTATTTCAGGAGATACTACAGGGTTGCTCACAATAAACCAGCTGCAACCGCAGGCTAGTCATGTCACCGATGGAACTGAACATGAATGGTTATTTATTTTGTCTTGATGGATTGAGATGATCATTTATGTTAGATACATGGGGATAAAGTACAGCTTTTCCTCCCTTTTCCTTTCTTTTTTATTACCCCCACAGATTCCAACTTGTAACATCTGATCTAAAAGGGACTCTCCATTGGATATTTGAACTCATTTTTGTTTAGTAAGTAATACATATGGATGAATTTTTATAGGAAATTGGATTTCCCTAATGCTAAAACTTATATTTATTTTTGGTCATTGACCTAACTTACAGTGCAGAACTGTTATTCCCGAGAAGTTGTACTTTCTGTACAATTAACCCTATTGTGCAGAGTGTTGCAATTAAGCACTGGAAGCTTCTTTGATACAGCAAACAGCTTTATTTTTATGGAGAAATATATTACATGTCTTACAGCATGGAGAAACATGAACAGGAAGCAGGAATATACAAGTACACTGAGCATAGACAGAATGTACATCCTATGACTACATTACCATAGAATAACACACTATAACACTGCAATGCCACCTGTTGGTATAGATAGGTATAATGCATATATATAGTTCACATTATAGAAAGCTACTTGCTGTTTCTTTTTTCAACAAACCCTGCACGTGTTGGGGGCTGATTACTGCAATCTGGGTGCGATCCTCCATCACTTCTCAGTCCATCTGTGACTAAGATCTACCTCTGTATTGACCCTGTTCCTGTGGGGCTTGGTCCATGTTTGAAACTGCATTAACACATGTACAATTTAGGTATCATGTCTATGCATTTTTTTACTAATTGTGTCTTTTCAATGTAGCTGTATTCCTCCAACTTAAAGCGTAACTCCACTTTTTTTTTGGAGAAAAAAACATTCCCCTTTGGGTGATGTATGTACATTGCAAGGATTTTAACAAATCATGTGTTGCGTGAGTCTAATGGGAGTGGCTTCATAATTATCAATCAGCTGTGCACCTGCAGGGCACTAATTAGGAAAGCTGCTGGGCCTGCATCCCTTTAGACGTGTTCCTATTGGGAGTATCTCACCAAAAAATTAATTTTTGTTGCAGGGGATGCCTAAAAGCTGACTTGTATCTTTGTGCAGACTTCTGGGAAAATCAGTGAGCCAATCACACAAGCAGGAAATTATGTTTCTGGGGGACGTTCTGTACACATTCTGTGTACAGAACATCTCCAGGTAGCCATGTTGCATTGCATTTTACAGAAAATGACAGTGGCTGCAGATTGAAAAGGAAAGGTATTTTATAATAACATTATATGAAAGTGGAGTTACCCTTTAAATACTTCCTGATGAAGCCGACATTGTAGATTGTAGAAATGCAAAAGGAGATTTGAATCTCCATTTAGCGTAGATGCTATTGACATTTCAGAGCACAGATTTTCTACTCGTTTTTATATTCTTTAATGTTGAAATACAATAAAAAAAATCTGTATGTTTTAAGTGTAAGAGTCCAGTTTCCTTTTGGCACCAATAAAATCTCATTTCTTTTTTCTAAAACACATTTTGCTTACTTAGAGATGTGGTGCCTATTTCATGTTTAGCCTTCCACCTTTCCAGAAATATTCTTCATTGGACTAGTTCTTTACAAGTACATGGGAGGGAGATATTCAGTTATCAATGTTTTTGTAATCTAGGTCCAGCTCAAGGAATAGGAGGGTGTAAACACACCAATTTCACTTTCAGGCCCCATTCACACAGTGTAATAGGTGCGTACGTTTCACGTGACATGCATAGGGCACCCCATTCATTTTAATGGGCTGTCCTAGGCATGACCATCGCAGCAAAGTAGCTCAAGGGACATTTTGGCACATTGCAGTGTGCAAATTTTTTACTGTACCTGTTGTGTGTTTTTGCACTCGACAAAATACGCATTTGCTTCCACATATGGAGTCCCGTTTACAAATAATGGCACTGAAAGCACAATTCATTATTTTAGGTGTATAAACGTGGCCGTGCACTAGACAATCTGGTTGTACAACCTCTGTATAATCTCCTTTAGATTTACCAAAACGATATAATAAAAGGACACACCTATCTATTCAATCACTCTGTATCCAGTTAGACAGGCCCTTGCACTACATAGCTATTGGTAGATCTAAAGGCGATTGTACAATCAGATTGTTTAGTGTATGATGAGCTTTACAAACTTCCAGGGAACACTACTCATGTTTTCAGTACAACAACTTTGCTTCACATACTGTCATGTGATTACTCAGCTCCTGCACACTCTGCCAAATGAACATTCTTTGCAAGAAGAAAGTACAAAACAATATGTCAGCAGAGGAAGACACTGGCTGTGTATTCAGTGAGAATGGTGCTCACTTACATAGATTGCATGTGAGTACAGAGGTGAGGGTGCAGGGTGTTTGTCAATGAGGTCAACTGCTGAAATACTTCCTTCTAATGTTTTTTTCACCCCAAATACCAGGACACATATAAGGAAATATTTGGTGAGTTTTCTATAGGAGACACTGGAGGCTGAGGTTATGCCTGTCCTAGAATACACGGTTTTTGCTTTTCTGCAACTGAGGTACATTAATGGCATATTGGTAGATAGGGAAGCTGGAATTTAGAAAAAAAACTTAGCATTTAAACAAGTTCCAAAGTATTGCAGTCCTAATTTACTTCCCCACATAAGCACATCACATCCTAAGAGTCTGTAAAACTTACCTAAACAGTGCGGTTATTGCTGCGGACGCAGAAGAGTGGAAACAGAAAAAGCCTTTCCAATTTTGAGACGTCTTTAGAGAAAAGAACCACTTTTCCGCTGCCATCCTGAGACTTGAAAAGAAAATTGATCGGATATTGCAGCTTGCGCTAATTTTGACACGTAAATTGCACATAATAATATAAGGGTTATCAAGCTCGGATGAAGAGTAGGCTCACTGAAGAGATTCAAGATGCTGCTTTCAAAACAGTTCCTTGATATCATTCACAAAAGCCAGCATGATGAGATGGGTGAATTTAAAAGACCTGTTTTATCTCCTTTTCAATATAGGAAGGAAAAGGCTGCCTCCATTATTATAAGCCAGGAGTGTTTGTGCGGAGGATGGGAAAAAGACCATGAACCATTCACAGCCGTAGTTAAAGATTATTATTATTATTATAATTATTTTACAGAGCCATTATCTCCCACTGTGTAGATCGAAATAAGTGTTATACGCAACAGTAAATACAGAATGATTTAAAAACATTAAAGAGAACTAGTCATGACTGGGCTTATGCAGCAATTTAAATATTTGGTAGCAAACATGTGCAGGCTTACAACATGTACTCAGTATAGCCAAACGTTTGTGGATGGCTGACCATTTGGGATGGGCCGAACACCCCTCGGTTCGGTTTGAACCTGAACATGTGAACAGGCAAAAAGTTATAGTGAACATGCGGACCCTATTAAAGTCTATGGGACACGAACATGAAAAATCAAAAGTGCTCATTTTAAAGGCTTATATGCAAGTTATTGCCATAAAAAGTATATGGGGACTTGGGTACTGCCCTAGGGGACATGTATCACATACTTGCCAACAGTCCAGATTTTCCCGGGACAATCCCGATTTTTGGACCCTCGTCCCGATCGGAGTCCATCCAGTTAAAAATCTCGAGATTTTTGTAAGAAGGGGCTCCGCTGGGGACACCTGATGTAAGGAGGGGCTCCACTGGGGACACCAGATGTAGGGAGGAGCTCTGCTGGGGACACCAGATGTAAGGAGGGGCTCCGTTGGGGACATCAGATGTTAGGAGGGGCTCCGTTGGGAACACCAGATGTAAGGAGGGGCTCCGTTGGGAACACCAGATGTAAGGAGGGGCTCCGCTGGGAACAATTGAAAAAAATGGAACAATGAAACAAGTTATATAAATGACAACTAGCCATCATATAGTGCAAAACCTCATGAAAGGTATATGAAACATATATATAGTGCACATCACTAAGCATATGCATTAAATGAACTTACAAAAGTGCATTTTCATGTGCAACAGTGCAAATTACAAAGTATTATAGTAAAGTCCATAAAATTAATGGGATAGGTCACCCAAGTGTTGATTAAGATGTGGAAAAATCTTGATGATTAAGAATAAGGTGTTTGTTCCACCACCACCAATGAAGATACTGGCCGCTTACCAGAAACCCATGACCCCCCACTACAGAGGGTCTGGGTAGGCTGTTAAAAATGGTTGTTCCGGACCACCATCAAGGAACCAGATAGTATTGCTATGATGAGATATTGGGGGCCTCGATGTCAGATGGATCAACGGCACAATGGCAGGGCATCAAACTCTCGGCAACGAGGTTGACCAAAATGGAAAAGAGAGCTGGGACAAAATTGTCACATCACGGTCTCTCATGATTTTCTGAAGGACTCAGCAGATTACACAGGTGCAGGTGATTTTTCTGCTGATTGGCAGCTCTTCCATTCTCAGACTTGCACCATGTGAATCAGATGTTTGAGCCCGGCACTCTGCATTTGATAAAAGAACAAAATACTCCTGACCTTCTCTCAGTGAAACCCTGCAAAGGGTCTGTCAGGTGATTTGAATTTAGAAAGGTACAGATTTTTGTAAGAAGGGGCTCCGCTGGGGACACCTGATGTAAGGAGGGGCTCCACTGGGGACACCAGATGTAGGGAGGAGCTCTGCTGGGGACACCAGATGTAAGGAGGGGCTCCGCTGGGAACACCTGATGTAAGGAGGGGCTCCGCTGGGAACACCAGATGTAAGGAGGGGCTCCGCTGGGGACACTTGATGTAAGGAGGGGCTCCGCTGGGGACACCAGATGTAAGGAGGGGCTCTGCTGGGGACACCAGATGTAAGGAGGGGCTCCATTGGGGACACCATGTGTAAGGAGGGGCTCCATTGGGAACACCAGATGTAAGGAGGGGCTCCGCTGGGGACACCTGATGTAAGTAGGGGCTCCGCTGGGGACACCTGATGTAAGGAGGGGCTCCGCTGGGGACACTTGATGTAAGGAGGGGCTCCACTGGGATCACTTTTTGTAAGGAGGGGCTCTGCTGGGGACACCTGATGCAAGGAGGGGCTCTGCTGGGGACACCTGGTGTACGGAGGGGCTCCACTGGGGACACCTGGTGTAAGGAAGGGCTCTGCTGGGGACACCTGATGTAAGGAGGACTCCGCTGGGAATGCCTGATGTAAGAAGAGGCTCTGCTGGGGACGCCTTGTGTAAGGAGAGACTCTGCTGGGGATGCCTGATGTAAGGAGGGACTCTGCTCGGGACGCCTGGTGTAAGGAGGGACTCTGCTGGGGATGCCTGGTGTAAGGAGGGAAAAACAGGGCCAAGGATAAATCCAAGGGAAAAAGACAAAGCTTACCTACCGACCAGCTCTCAGACAACCAAATCAACCAGTCTAATAGTATGTGTTAAAAGCAGGGGTTTTGTGTGCAGGCATTTGCAAATGCATGCGTAAGCCACAGAGCCTCGCCACGGCACCCTGGTATCTGTGGTCCCTAACACTAACTTATAAGTGTCTCCACAGTGGAAGCAATGCATTCTGATGGATGGATGAGGGCAGGTGGACTGATGGGGAGCCCACCCCTTCCTAAAGATACAGGAGCACACTGAGCACCCATCATGTAGGGGACACCTGCTGGGGACACCTGGTGTAAGGAGGGACTCTGCTGGGACACCTGATGTAAGGAGGGACTCTGCTGGGAATGCCTGGTGTAGGAAGGGACTCTGCTGGGGACATCTGATGGCATCTAGTGGCAGGCGACAGTGGCAAGTGACACGCTTAGGGCTTCCACTGATTCTGCATTATGGTGAGTTCCGCTTAAACCATGCCCATTTTTTTGCTCTGGCAACTATGGCATCAACCGGTAACAACCATTTTTTCAGGAGCAGTGATTTTAATAATGCTTAAAGTGAAACAATAAAATGAAATATTCCTTTAACCACGTAGTTATACAGCGGCAGGTCAGCTCTCCTGTGCGAATTGCCGTACCTGTACGGTGGATCGCGCAGGCGCAGTATCGGCTGCACGCTGCAGGAGCGTGCCCGCGGGTCGGGCGGACTTGATGTCCAGAACGGGGATCTGCCAGTGTAAATAAGCGGATCCCCGTTCTGACAGGGGACATGTCAGAGATCTTCTGTTCCCAGTGATTGGGAACAGTGATCTCTGTCATGTCCCAGTGAGCCCATCCCCCCAGGTAGAACACACCTAGGGAACACACTTAACCCCTTGATCCTCCCCTGGTGTTAACCCCTTCCTGACAGTGTCATGTTTTCATGGACCAGTGCATTTTTATAGCACTGATCAATGTAATAATTTCACTGGTCCCCAAAAAGTGTAATTTGGGGTCAGATTTGTCCGCAGCAATGTCGCAGTCCCACTAAAAATTGCAGATTGCCACCATTACCAGTAAAAACAATAAAAAATAAATAAAAGTCCCTAAATCTATCCCATAGTTTGTAGACGCTATAACTTTTGCACAAACCAATCAATAAGAATATCGGCCTAAACTGATGAATAAATTATTTTTTTTGTGGATATGTATTATAGCAAAAAGTAAAAAAAAAAATTTTTTTCAAAATTGTCGCTCTTTGTTTGTTTATGGCGCAAAAAATAAAAACCGCAGAGGTGATCAAATACCACCAAAAGAAAGCTCTATTTGAGGGGGAAAAAAAGGAGGTCAATTTTGTTTGGGTACAGCATCGCATGACTGCGCAATTGTCAGTTAAGCGATGCAGTGTCATATCACAAAAAATGGCCTGTTTATTAAGGGGGCCAATCCTTCCGGTCCTTAAGTGGTTAAATATCGTGCCTGGGGGTCCCCTTAGTATGCCTGTAAAGTGGCGCATCAGTGGGATGTGTAGAACAGTGCCGCAGCAAAATGACATTTCTAAAGGGAAAAATTTCATTTAAACTTGCTCGCGGCTGTAATGTATTGCTGGCTCCCGGCAATATAGATAAAAAATCAAGGAAAAAAAAGAAAAATTTTTTTTTAAAAAATTGCTGTGGGGGCCCCCCTGAAAAAAATCCATACCAGGCCCTTATCCGATCATGTAGCCTGGAGGTAAGGATAGGGGGAACAAGCGAGCCCCCTCCCCCTCCTGAACCATACCAGGCCACATGCTTTCAACAGGGGGAGGGTGCTTTGGGGTCCCCCCAAAGTACCTTGTCCCAATGTTGATGGGGACAAGAGCCTCTTCCAGACAACCCTGGCCATTGGTTGTCAGGGTCTGCGGGTGGGGAGCTTATCAGAATCTGGAAGCCCCCTTTAACAAGGGGAACCCCAGATATCGGCCCCCCCTTCAACAAAAAGTGTCAAAAAGTTAAAACCAGATTAGCTGCTCTCCCTGTCGGGGGGGGGGGTGTCTGCGCTGATAATCAGCACATTGATTATCAACACAGCCCCCATCAGATGTGCCACAACAATGCCCATCAGTGCCCATCAGCTGCCAGTCAGTGCCCCATCAGGAACGCCTGTCAGTGTCCATCAAAGGGCCAATCAGTGTCCATAACAATGTCAATCAGTGCCTATAAAATGTGTCAATCAGTGCCCATCAGTAACGTTTGTCAGTGCCTTTCAGATGCCAATCAGTAATGCCTGTCAGTACCTCCTCATCAGTGCTGCCTATCAGTGCCACCTATCAGTGCCCATCAGTGCCACCTATCAGTACCCGTCAGTGCCACCTATCAGTGCCCATCAGTGCTGCCTATCAGTGCTGCATATCAGTGCCGCCTATTGGTGCCCACCTGTGCTGCATATCAGTGCCCATCAATTATACATATTAGTGCCACCTCATCAGTGCCCATCAGTGCCACCTAATCAGTGCCCATCAGTGCTGCCTCATCAGTGCCCATTAGTGCAGCCTCATCAGTGCCCGTCAGTGAAGGAGAAAACAAAATTTTATAACAGAAACAAAGAAAAACTTTTTTTTTTTCAAAAATTTCTATCTTTTTTAGTTTGTTTAGCAAAAAATAAAAACTGCAGTGGTGATCAAATACCATAGAAAGCTCTATTTGTGGTAAGAAAATCACTCAGTTACATCACTGGGTGGCCCTGCCATTGCCTATATAACAGCTGCCATAGCCAAAAGACAGCAGTCGCTGGGAGGCCTCCCGTCAAGGCAGAGCTTTTTTCTATTTTTCGAGTCCGTCGGGTGGCGTGATTGAAGATGGATGGACATTGCGACACACTTTTTTTTTAATAAAGGGATTGTCAAAAACTGTCTGTTTTGGTTTTAACTTTTTGACACTTTTTTGGTGAATGGGTAGAGGGGTACAATGTGCTGAGTTATTTTGAGGGGACAGCAAATTTGCACTGTTATACAAGCTCACTACTTTACATAGCAAAGTCTAATTTCTTCAGTGTTGTCACATAAAAAGATGTAATACAATATTTACAAAAATGTGAGGGGTGTACTACACTGTATATATATATATATATTAATACACTGTATGCACTGTATATATATATATATTTAGATATATATCGATATATCTATATATATAGATATATCTATAGATATATAGATATATCTATATATCTATAGATATATCTATATATATAGATATATCTATAGATATATAGATACAGTGGCTTGCGAAAGTATTCGGCCCCCTTGAACTTTTCAACCTTTTGCCACATTTCAGGCTTCAAACATAAAGATATAAAATTTTTATTTTTTGTGAAGAATCGCCAACAAGTGGGACACAATTGTGAAGTGGAACGAAATCTTTTGGATTTTTGAAACTTTTTTAACTAATAAAAAAATGAAAAGTGGGGCGTGCAAAATTATTCGGCCCCCTTGCGTTAATACTTTGTAGAGCCACCTTTTTGCTGCGATTACAGCTGCAAGTCGGTATGGGGTATGTCTCTATCAGTTTTGCACATCGAGAGACTGAAATTCTTGCCCATTCTTCCTTGCAAAACAGCTCGAGCTCAGTGAGGTTGGATGGAGAGCGTTTGTGAACAGCAGTTTTCAGCTCTTTCCACAGATTCTCGATTGGATTCAGGTCTGGAATTTGACTTGGCCATTCTAACACCTGGATATGTTTATTTGTGAACCATTCCTTTGTAGATTTTGCTGTATGTTTGGGATCATTGTCTTGTTGGAAGATAAATCTCTGTCCCAGTTTCAGGTCTTTTGCAGACTCCAACAGGTTTTCATCCAGAATGGTCCTGTATTTGGCTGCATCCATCTTCCCCTCAATTTTAACCATCTTCCCTGTCCCTGCTGAAGAAAAGCAGGCCCAAACCATGATGCTGCCACCACCATGTTTGACAGTGGGGATGGTGTGTTGAGTGTGATGAGCTGTGTTGCTTTTACGCCAAACATATCGTTTTGCATTGTGGCCAAAAAGTTCGATTTTGGTTTAATCGGACCAGAGCACCTTATTCCACATGTTTGGTGTGTCTCCCAGGTGGCTTGTGGCAAACTTTAGACGAGACTTTTTATGGATATCTTTGAGAAATGGCTTTCTTCTTGCCACTCTTCCATAAAGGCCAGATTTGTGCAGTGTACGACTGATTGTTGTCCTATGGACAGACTCTCCCACCTCAGCTGTAGTTCTCTGCAGTTCATCCAGAGTGATCATGGGCCTCTTGGCTGCATCTCTGATCATTCTTCTCCTTGTCTGAGCTGAAAGTTTAGAGGGACAGCCAGGTCTTGGTAGATTTGCAGTGGTCTGATACTCCTTCCATTTCAAAATGATCGCTTGCACAGTGCTCCTTGGGATGTTTAAAGCTTGGGAAATCTTTTTGTATCCAAATCCGGCTTTAAACTTCTCCACAACAGTATTACGGACCTGCCTGGTGTGTTCCTTGGTCTTCATGATGCTCTCTGCGCTTTCAACAGAACCCTGAGACTATCACAGAGCAGGTGCATTTATACAGAGACTTGATTACACACAGGTGGATTCTATTTATCACCATCAGTCATTTAGGACAACATTGGATCATTCAGAGATCCTCACTGAACTTCTGGAGTGAGTTTGCTGCACTGAAAGTAAAGGGGCCGAATAATTTTGCACGCACCACTTTTCAGTTTTTTAATTGCTAAAAAAGTTTAAAATATCCAATAGATTTCGTTCCACTTCACAATTGTGTCCCACTTGTTGGTGATTCTTCACAAAAAATTAAAATTTTATATCTTTATGTTTGAAGCCTGAAATGTGGCAAAAGGTTGAAAATTTTAAGGTGGCCGAATACTTTCGCAAGCCACTGTATATCTATATATATAGATATATATAGATATATCTATATATATACACATATATATTCTACACTGGCTACATTGCTGTGATTGGCCAAAGCATGCAGGTCAGGTGTGATCACTGTGCATTATGGGGTGCTCCACTGCGCTCGAATTTGCCGCGAATGCCCCATTTGTTCTGTGAACAAACGAACAGAAAATGGTCAAGTCGAACTTAGACCATCCCTACTGACCATCACACCTATATGTGTTTGTTGACCATCCCATTAAAACCATGGCATTAATATGGAGTTGACTGCCCTTTGTGGCCGTAAGAGCCTCCACACTCCACAGAAGACTTTCCACAAGGTTTTGAAGCATATCTGTGAGAATTTGTGCCTATTCAGCCAAAAGTTAATTTGTCAGGTCAGGGACTGATGGAGAAGAAGACCTGGCTCACAACTCGAATTCCATTCATCCAAAAAGTGATCAGTTGGGCTGAGGTCAGAGCACTGTGCAAGACACTCAAGTTCCCCCACATCAAACTGGTCAAACCATATCTTTATGGAGTTGGCATTGTGCACAGTCATTCTGAAACGGAAAAGGGCCTTCCCCAAACTCTTACCACAAGGTTTGAAGCCCTCAATAATCTAAAATGTTTTTGTATGCTGTAGCATTAACAGTACACGTCACTGGGAACACCTCAATCAAATCATTTGGAGGTTTGTCAACATACTTTTGGGCATATAGTATATTTTTGTCCCATTAGATGTATTTAATCTGACTCTTCCACTTGAGGCAGGGGTGGTAGGGAACTTTGCTGCCTTGGCAACTGCCTGACCTCATAAGGTACGCAGCATGTTGGGGCTAAGATTCTCCCTGAGGAAGTCACACAACCCTGTGACGTAACGAGTATGGGAGGGGCAGATGATTTGACGAGATGATGAATTTGTTTTTGGAGCGGCACGGAGCTGTTGCAGTGTGGTGGATTTACAATTTTACATGCTGTACACTGGAGCACCTGTTAAATATGAGTTTGATACATTCTTTTTAATAAACGTATTTGGTTTTAAAAAGATATAAGCACTATTTGGATCTCCTCTTTCTTACATATATATCGAGCAATGGTGTATTAAAACTGACAGGACGGAAAGTGGGAGAGACTATTTATTAGTCCAGGGTGACTAAAAGGCTGTTTCTGACCAAACTTAAATGTGAGGTCACACTTCATGAGGTGAGTGCATACCAAATGGGGGAGCACTGAGGTGAATTTATATAAGCACTTTGTAGGATTTATGAATGTAGCACCCTGGTGTTAGGCAGGGTGACTAACAAATTTGGTTTGGCCTGTTGGGAGAGCCTATTTATTCGGGAGGGGTCAGGTGATCGGGGTTCTGTGCTACCTGGCTGGCTGTCTGGGTGGATGTGTGTTGAAAAGCTCCCGGCTTCTAGGACAGAAACCTGAGGCCTATCCTGGAGTACCTGGCTGCTAGGCAGTCTAAGGCCTATCCAGGTTGGAAGCAAGCAGCGCGGGGTTGGGGCTTCAGGCTTGGAGCCCAACCATGTTGCAGGGGATTCTGCCGACTGGAGAAGCAAGTAGTTGCCACGGGTGAAGGTAAGCAGTTGCCATCAGAGACAACTCACAGAGGCAAGAGAGAACCAGAGTCAGAGGTAAAGGGGACACAGTCGCCAGCAAGGGACAATCTCTCCTGTTATCAGAGGCCAGGTTCTGTGGAGACTGAAGAAGTACCATAGCAGCCCTTTTCACTAGCCGGGGATGGTGAAGAAGTTGGGAAAGCTTCAGCAGAGTCAAGCTAGGGACCCAGCGGAACAGTGTGGGTGACGGTTGCAGAGGATTCAGCAGGTTAGCTGAAGAGCCAAATCAGGGACCCAGCAAGACAGTGTGGGTGACACTTGGAAGCCGCAGGTGGAAAGTTGTGAAGGAGCTCAAGGGATCCAGTGGCGGCTGGGATCTGAAGAGTCTAGTGAGAGACTGGGAGCTCAGTGAGAGGATCTACAATGGGATACTGTGAGTTGTGATCTGTATTAAAGTTGAAGTTACCAGATCAGTTGCTATGGGAGGCAGCGGTCTACAGATACAGTTTGCTGCAATTCAGCTTAACCACTTCAATACCAGGCATTTAGACACCTTCCCGCCCAGGCCAATTTTCAGCTTTCAGCGCTGTCGCAATTTGAATGACAACTGCGCAGTCATGCAACACTGTACACAAACAAATTTTTTATCATTTTGTTCCCACAAATAGAGCTTTCTTTTGGTGGTATTTGATCACCTCTGTTGTTTTTATTTTTTACGCAACAAATAAAAAAAGACCGAAAATGTAAAAAAAAAAAAAGTTTTCCTTTGTTTCTGTTCAAAATTTTTGTAAATAAGTAAGTTTTCTTCTTCACTGATGGGCACTGATATGGCTGCACTGACGGGCACTGATACGGCAGCATTGATGGGCACCGATGAGGTGGCACCAATGAGGTGGTACTGATGAGGTGGCACTGACGGGCACTGATGATGGGCACTGATAGGCAGCACTGATGGGCACTGATAGGTGGCACTGATGGGCACTGATAGGTGGCACTGGTATGCGGCACTGATGGGCACTCATAGGTGGCACCGATGGGCACTCATAGGCGGCACTGATGGGCACTCGTAGGTGGCATTGCGGCACTGATGGGCACTCATAGGTGGCACCGATGGGCACTCATATGCGGCACTGATGGGCACTCGTAGGTGGCATTGATGGGCACTCGTAGGTGGCATTGATGGGTACTTATGGGTGGCACTGATAGTTGGCACAGATGGGCACGGATGGGCACTGATAGGTGGGCACTGATGGGCACAGATGGGCACTGACAGGTGGCACCGATGGACACTGATGGGTGGCACTGATGACACTGATTGTTTGCACTGATGCCCCTAAGGGTGGCATTGCTGGGCATCACTGCAACATAATGGTGCCAATCAGTGCCCATTTGTGGGCACTGATTGGCACAGATTGGGCACTTACTGGGCACACTGGGCACATGTGGATGGCCAAGGGGTACAGACCTGGCAATCCACATGTTGCCCCTTCCCTGGTGGTCCTAGTGGTGATCCCTGGTGGTCCAGTGTGGTGATCTGAGGGGGGGCTGCGCTGATAAACAATCAGCACAGACCCCCCCTGCCAGGAGAGCCGCCGATCAGCTCTCCTCTACTCGTGTCTGTCAGACGCGAGTGAGGAAGAGCCGATCAACGGCTCTTCCTATTGACATCGTGATCAGCCATGATTGGACACGGCTGATCACGAGGTAAAGAGCCTCCGCCGGAGGCTCTTTACCAAGATCGGTGTAGCGGTTTGTCAGAC
This sequence comes from Lithobates septentrionalis, assembly GCA_037952835.1. NCBI lineage: Eukaryota > Metazoa > Chordata > Amphibia > Anura > Ranidae > Lithobates > Lithobates septentrionalis. The sequence continues at coordinate 13,345 of JBBDGP010001178.1, read as the reverse complement.
TGACACACCGATCCACCGATCGCCGCAAAGCGCGCCCCCACGGGCGCGCGGCAGCATGTTATCCTGCTGGACGTCATATGACGCCCAGTCAGGATAACTGAACCACCGCCCGGCCATCATCTGCTATGGGCCGGGCGGGAAGTGGTTAAAGGTCCTTGAACTGTATAGCTGTTCTACTATTCCTATTTTTTTTGTCTCTGAGTCTGGTATATTTTGCATCTGCCTACGGGTGTTCAGACCCTATTCCTCTCTCCCCAGTTCTGTTAAGAGACAATAAATCTCTTTTTGCATTCTCAAAGTGTCTGGCGCCCAACTTTCTCTATCTACACCACACCCACTATGCCTAGTAACCCACACTGTGAAGATGGATATCACCTCTCCCTGACTCTGAAGGTCACCATTAGACCTCTAGGGCAGAGGTAGGCCACCTCGGCCCTCCAGCTGTGGTGAAACTACAAGTCCCATGAGACATGGCAAGACCCTGACAATCACAGACATGACTCCTAGTGGCAGAGGCATGATGAGATTTTTTAGTTTCACCACAGCTGGAGGGCTGAGATTGCCTACCCCTGCTCTAGGGGTTGGGGACGCCGCTACATGAAGGTAAAAGAAGCCTCATCTTCCTTCATTGCACTGAAGCACGGGATCAGTTTATTTGGACTATTTGTGATGGCTAAGGTATATGCAATTTATTGTATTTCACGATTTTTGATGGTTTATTAGCGCATCAATTTTTAAGTTTAAAATGGATGTAAACCCTCCATATACCCAGTGAAGTGAACAGCCTCAGCTGATACACAGGGATGAAACAAATCTCCCTATATTTATTTTTTATTTTATTTATTTCAGATACTTATATAGCGCTGTCAATTTACGCAGCGCTTTACATATACATTGTACATTCACATCAGTCCCTACCCTCAAGGAGCTTACAACCTAATGTCCCTAACTCGCATTCATACATATACTAGTGGCCAATTTAGATATAGGTTTTACATGTATATATGCTATCTTCACCTTGATATACTGTTTAGAAAGTGCACGTTCTATTAGAATTTTCACTTCCTGATTCACCTGTAGGCAGAGATCTATGCTAGACACTGTGAGAGACTGTGAGACAGCTGATTGGAGGAAAGGCACACACCTCCCTCCCCACACATGAAGAGGTTACCTGTGTATAGTTTAGCAGTGTGTCTATTTATAGCAACCTCCTCCGACATACAGTTCTACCTCTGGGTCTCTGAGAGTTTGTCAAAAGTTGATGGCTGATAACAGAGGAACGGAATGGAGCAGGAGAAAGCTATGAGACACGGGGCTTTGAAGAGAGATAACAAAACACTGCATATATATGTGCCCAAATTTCATGAATTGGGGTTACATCCACTTTAAGAAATAATACTTCTTATGAACAATGGTTTGCAGAGTCTTAATTGTCATTGTGATGGAAAATCAGTTCACATTTGATAGGTTAGTTGCATAAAGGTATTTATTTATTATAAGCCTTTGTTTTTTGTTGGGAAAGTATGAAATATTACATATTAACATTTTATTCTCAAATTCAGCCAGCGGGTGGAACAGTTGGTCCCTTTCCATTAAAGTGGAGCTTCAGGCTCCTTCAGAAAAAAAATTACAGTCAGCAGCTTCAAATACTGTAGCTGCTAACTTTTAATATTGAGACAATTACCTGTCCACGAATCCAGCGGTATCTTCATCCGAGCCGATTTTTCAATCAGTCTCGTATTTCTGTCTGGAGTTTAAATTTGTAAAATAGAAAATTTGTTGATTTGTAAAATAGAAAATAAATACATAAATAAAATATAAAAAAAATCCAGTTACAAAACATTACGTTTAAAAGATACCATTGACAAAAAATAAAAATGAAATACAATTGACTTGAAAAAATACAGTTGGGAGGGCAGGAGGCGGAGCCTAGCGGAGCAGACATGCATTGTTAGAGCTCCACACCGCTGAGGAGAGAAGAGAAGGACAAAGCGGAGCCTGCAGGCTCAAAAGGTATCCATTTGAACCTTTTTGCCCCAGGGAACAAACTGTGAAAGTTTGGGCAGGAAATATGGTACTGGGAGGAAACCGTGGCAGAAATAAAAATCACCTCACAAAGAGCTCACAGGCACTCACTGCAGCTGAAGCAGCTCCAGTCACCTCACAAGATACAGCATCAGGGCGCTCTCACAGACAGAAAATGTCACAGCAAGACTCTCCATTTGAGTCAGATACAGAACAAATCCTCTCACAAACTTCTCCACAAGCCTCCTCAGTATCCCCAGTAATATTATTACAATTTGAAAAGATGCTTCATAAGGCTTTAAAACAAACCTCAGACCAAATAACAAACAGCCTAACCAAAGAAATAAGAGAGCTGGGAAACCGCACCGCAGCCTTAGAAATAAAAATGGATGAAATTGAAATTACAACCCAAGAAAATATAACAGAATTGGAACAATTAAAAAAAGAGAATTTAATACTTCAAACTAAGCTCGAAGATTACGAAAATAGAGCCAGACGTTCAAACTTGCGTATAAGGGGAATATGTGAAACTGTGACAGACCTGCAATCTACTATTACTGCTCTATTACAAGAACTAAAGCCAGATATCCCTATTGAACGTTTAGAACTGGACAGAGTACACAGAGCCCTCACAGCCAAAAAGAAAGATGGACCCCCACGTGATATAATCACAAAATGTCATTATTACAGAACGAAAGAACAAATACTAATTGCTGCAAGAGAAAAAAAGGAACTTAATTTTCAAGGACACAATTATCAAATTTTTGCTGACCTATCCCAACTTACTATTACTAAAAGACGATCCATGAAACCCCAACTAATGGAACTGCAACGCCACAACATTATGTATCAATGGGGCTTCCCCTTTTCAGTCAGATTTAACTACCAAGATACAATTTACAGAAGCAGATCAGCAGATGAACTACAACAAACCCTTTTAAAATTAAATCTGACAGAACCCACAAGCAGCAACACTCCCGCACGCAGAAGAATGGCATCATCTTCACCTTCAGGCAGCACCCAGAAAATTTCAGAACAAAATGGGAATCATCATTCTCACAAAAGAGGCCGTTATGCCACATCATCCATGGACCAAGAAGATTCAATGGACTGACATCCTAATTCCTGATATCTCTTCATTTATTATACTAAGAGATGGTTCTCTATAAAAAACCTGTATTTATAACTGAATGTAACTGCATTCTGATAGTCACACACTGTGTGGGATCATGTTACATTCCAGTTATATTTCTTATTACTTCTGATTCATATAGCCTTAGAATATATAAGTGAAATAAGGAAATTCTTTATCAGGTAATAACAATAGATTTATTACTTTTTAGAACAAATATGTTCAAAAATCCAGAAGTAATGGAAGCTTTTTCTTTCTTTTCTTAAAACAAATATATTATTACCTAACTAGTTCCTAGAACTATGTTTTTGTTTATTCTAATCTGAAGCAATACAACCTCAATTTTATGAGTTAACATATCTAAACAGTTACATATGAATAAAATATGTAATTGTTTACTCTAAAAGGGTTAAAATCCCAAAATAATTCAAACTATCTTCATCAATACCAAAGTTATTAACAGTACCTTTCTAACTGAATTATTTAGCCTAGGCCAAGACTAACCATATACAACCACCCTGGAATAAATAATTTCAACAAAAACTATATTCTGCACTCCAATTAATGAAACATCATTTTGATGTCTTTTGACATAGCACTTCTCTCCTGTAAGCGGAAGATCCGTGTACCCCCATTAGCCCTCCTCATTCTCCCAACCATATTATGTGGGAGTGTGACGAAGGCACTTATTCCCCTGAGAGAGATATTTATTCTCTTTCACGGGTAAATTGTGATTACTTGCAAAAAATAATTTATACAATGTATCATCTAATCTCATATGTTTTTTGTTTACTCTTTACTCCAGAATTCACTGGTTTCTTTTCTATCTATTCATCTCTTCAGTCCACACAGGTTGATCTGCGCAGTCAGCTCTGCATAACAAAAAGTAAGTCAAAACTATTTGATCTATTGCCATGGCACCACTGAATATACTTTCCCTGAATGTTCAGGGAATAAATGTCCCTCAAAAAAGGACCAAAGCCTTCCGTACTTTCCATAACAAGAAGGCTCACATAGTATGCCTCCAAGAAACACACTTCACCAAAGATTCTACTCCAAAATATATTTCTCCTTTTTATCAACAAATTTACACGGCTTCTGCCTGTACCAAGCAAAGGGGAACTCTAATTGCATTTCACCGATCCACACCATTCACCTTATCATCAGAAATTAAAGACCCAGAAGGTAGATACCTGATACTCATGGGTTATATAATGGATACAGCAATCACAGTGATTTCCTACTACGCTCCTAACAAACAACCTACACCATTCCTCTCACATATATTACAAGTGATTAATACACACAAAATAGGAACAGTGATAATGTGTGGGGATTCGAACCAGGTCCTCCTCCCATTTCTAGATAAATCACCTTTTACACCATCCAAAATAACCTCTAGATTACCTTTTTCTCAACTTCTTTCCAAATACAATCTGGTAGATTCGTGGAGAGAAAGTAACCCAATGAAAAAGAAATTCACTTATTTCTCGCACCCTCATCAAACCTTCACCAGAATAGATCATATTTTTCTAACAATAGGAATGATACCAGAAATTATTGCATCGCAGGAGACTGCTTTAGGAAAGGTAAATTCAAAAACTATTCAGAGCTGAAGGAAGAGACTGGTATTCCTCACTTGTCCAGTGGTCATATTTCCAGATACATAGCTACGTCATGGACAAGATCAAATTACCTTATTTTCAGAGACCTATGACTCAATTAGAGACAGTGTGCCACAGAGGAGATGACTTTTCCAAAACTACCTCGACTGCCTACTCATGGCTACAAAACCCTAAATCATCTACAGACGATAGATTTAGAGTAGAATGGTCTAGTGCCCTGCAGAGGGATATAACAGATAATCAATGGCTGACGGCTTGTACATTGGCACATAAATGCTCCATTAGTACAAAAACACAGGAGACAGCATATAAACTTCTGACTCACTGGTACGCCACTCCACATAAAATTAAAAAATGGTTCCCCGAGGCCTCAGACAGTTGCTGGCGATGCAATGGAGAGCCAGGCACTCTCTTGCATATCTGGTGGCAATGCCCAATTCTGGAGACCTATTGGACGAAAGTGAGGGATGCCATACGACAGATAGCGGAGACCAAGATTAATCTGGATGCAGCATGCTGCCTACTACACATCTCGAACTTTCCCTACAAGAGATATAAAAATTCCTTAACGAAGCACCTCTTAAACGCTGCTAAGGCACTGATCCCACTACGGTGGAAAAGCACACAGGCTCCTTTGATCAAGGAGTGGCTTCAGAAAGTCTCCGAGATCTGTCATATGGAAGATTTACTTGCCCAATCCACGGATAGCATAGAAAGATATCACAAAACATGGACGCCTTGGCTAATCTTTAGGTATTCCGCGGCTTATGAACAACTACTGAATATTTAATGGGTTCCTGGATGTGGGAACACTTCATAGTCTCACATAAGTTAAATGGGCGCACAGGGGGCCGGGGAGGTGGGGACGCCACTTCCTTAAAGGAAGGCCCTACTCTATTAGCTTCTCTTTCTCATTATTCATCTCTTTATGCTTCACTTCTCTCTTTGTCAATTATTTCTACTTTCTGTTTTGATAAACACTGAAATGATGCTAATTCCACTAAATTTAAAGCTAACAGTTAGATAGGTTTACCGCCTGAAATGTTGTAACTGATCCAAAAAGTCCATTACAATAGCAGTCGCTGAAATTTTTTTTTTGATCTTCAGGATCACCACTTATTTTTCCAGCACACGAATGGGCGGATATAACTATAAATTCATGCTCAATACCTTCACACAGATGTTAACCAATGTATACACTGCTCATTAGATGTACTGAACCTGTATGGTTGATCTCTCTTGATAAATGGCATTGTTTGACAAACTTTATTAACCTTCTAATAAAACTCTTTAATGGAAAAAAAAAAAAAAGAAATTATTGCATCAGATATAATTCCGATTCCGTGGTCTGACCATAATGCAGTATACACTACTATAGCCTCAGCCATACCAAAAGCGCATGACCCAACGTGGTACTTACCGGACATAATGCTCAAACACCCACTACATCAGATGGCCATTGAACAAGCTTTAAAGGAATACATATCAATTAATAATACAACAGACATCTCCCCAATAACACTGTGGGAAGCTCATAAGCCTGTCTTGCGTGGTACAATACAAAGACAAATGGCACTATTTAAACGGGAACGCAAAAATCTAGCAAAAAAACTAGAACTCAATTTTAATGCAGTCTACATATCATTTCAAGATAATCCATCTCAGAGTACAAAATCTCATCTGGAAAAATCTAGATTGGAATACGATCTATTTCTCACTGAGTCAGTTGATAAAACCCTCAAACGCTCCAAACACAATTTCTACATGAATACAAACAAACCAGGTACATATTTGGCTCGGGCATTAAATTCAACTAACAAATCTTTCAAACCAATACGTTTGAAATTATCTAAAAATGTTTACACTTGTAATCCAGTTAAAATAGTCCATAAATTTCACTCACATCTCGCAACTTTATACAAGACAAACAATGAATTTAATCCTACAGAGGCTGAATCCTTCTTCTCAAAAATAACCTTACCTGAGTTATCTCAGAATCAAAAAAGCAGTTTGGATGAGCCTATAACTATAGATGAAGTTGCTAACGCCATAAAAGACCTAAAACTTAACAAAAGACCAGGCCCAGACGGCTACTCGGCTTTATACTATAAAACATTCTCAGAAATACTCTCTCCCATTCTCACTGAAACTTTTAACAAACTTCTGGATGGACATTCTTTTCGGCAAGAAACACTAATGGCAATTGTTTGTATGATCCTAAAACCCCTTTCTGATGATACTTCCTGTGTGAATTATCGGCCTATCTCTCTGTTAAACCTCGATATTAAATTATTAGCAAAAATAATAGCAAAACGCCTCAATAGCATTATAGGAAAATTAATACATAGAGATCAAGTAGGCTTCATGCCAAATAGACAGGCAGGCGATAATATACGCAGGGCAGTGTTATTGGCACATATTGCTAAAAAACGGAAAATCCCTTTATGTTTTCTATCTCTCGATATTAAGAGGGCATTTGACACAGTATCCTGGCAATATATGCAATATTCATTACAAAAATGGGGTTTTGGACCCCACTTTTTAACATGGATCAAAGCATTATATAATAAACCCAAAGCCTATATAAAATATGCTGGATACAAATCTGAAGCCTTTAATATCGAAAGAGGGACCTGACAGGGTTGCCCATTATCTCCCTTATTATTTGCCCTTATACTCGAACCCATGGCCCAATACATCAGAACAAACCAAACTATAACTGGCATTGAAGTAGGATGTATTACACACAAACTATGTATATTTGCAGACGATATATTACTTTTTCTATCATCACCACAGGTCTCTGGTCCTAACTTAATACCAGCTCTTGATGGATTTGCAGCCCTATCCGGCCTTATGATTAATCCTAAGAAATGCCTAGTGCTTAATATTTCACTCACAAACATGGAATTGATCCCGGCTAGGGCTGCACTCCCATTCACATGGGCAGAAAAATCAATCCCATATCTTGGAATTCATTTAACAGCATCTCATTCTGACTTATTCTCAACCAATTATCCTCCTGTATTAAGACAGATCACAAATCTAATAAAACAATGGTCGCAACTTCCTTTATCCTGGATAGGGAAGATTAATGCAATCAAAATGACTATTCTACCCAAATTGCTTTATCTATTCAGAGTCCTCCCTATTCCAATTCCTTCCTATTTTTTGAGAATAGTACAAAAAAGAGCAACTTCGTTTATATGGGGCTCTTCTAAACCACGTATACCTATACACACACTACATCTTCCCAAAAATAAAGGAGGCCTGGGATACCCTAATTTTACTAACTACTACAGAGCAGCACATTTGGCCAGTCTGTCCAAATACCATGCAAAACAGGAAATCCCATAATGGGTATTTATAGAGGCTTCAGAAAATGACCCTCTATTAATATCAAATTTATTATGGCTTGATCCTAAAGACCGCTTTAAAATTCATAATCCCATAACTAAACACTTCTTATCTCTCTGGGATAAACTAAAAACCAAATATCAATTACAATCTCCACACAATCCTCTCCTTTCTTTTATCAGAAATCCGGCCTTTTATCCGGCATGGATCTACCCAAATTCTTTTAAAGCTTGGACAACATCAGGCATTCAGACACTAAATGACTTCATAGCATCTAAATCATTCCTTTCATTCCCATCGCTTAGAGAAAAATATGATCTACCAAACTCTGAGATATTTAGATATCTCCAAATCAAAAATTTCTATACACCATTCCTAAAGGGGGATACACCATTATCCCAATTATCCATTTTTGAATCAATCTGTACAAAAGATCCATTTGCTAAAGGTACAATTTCATCACTTTATAATCAATTATATGGAGTAGCAAATCTTAATAGACCCTCTTACGTTCAGAGGTGGGAGGAGGACCTGGGACGAACTTTAGAAGACATGGACTGGTCTAACATATGGCTCACATCTAAGTCATCTTCACCCAACATCTTAGCACTGGAGACAAATTATAAAGTCCTAACTCGCTGGTACCTTGTACCCGCTAGAGTGGCAAAATATTCACCTAATACCTCAGCTCTTTGTTTTCGAGGATGCCCAGAAATAGGCACATATTTACACATATGGTGGACGTGCCCAGTAATCCAAACCTTCTGGAAGGAAGTCTTCGTGATTGCATTTAAAATATTTAAAAAAATAATACAACCAGATCCATATTTAACTTTACTTAATCTAAAACCGGAATGGTTAACACTCTCTCAATTCAAACTTATGATCCAACTAATAACGGCTGCAAAACAAACAGTGGCCAAGGCATGGAAATCTCCTACATTGGTACTAGCAGAAACAATTCACAGAATGAATAATACAATGTCCCATGCTAAGATGGTAGCCATCGATCAAAATCAAATTCCAAAATTTGAAAAACTTTGGCATCCTTGGATAAAACAACAGTTCCTGTCAAACTTCAATGACTCTGTCCTGTTGCCATGGTAACAGATTAAATGACTTACAGAGACACCCATTCTAAGGCTTCAAAGAGAACTAAAAAGAATAATAAACTGACGAGCGGGACAACCTTGTGGACCATACCTCTACCTTTCAAGCCTTTTTCTTCTTTCTCTTTCCTTTTCTCCACCTTACGATTAAAGCTCATTATCAGAATTTATTTGACCTATATACACTCTACTTGTAAACAATATGTATAGTAGGTATAAATCATTTAAATACCTACAAAAGTAACTAAGGAAATGATATATATCTTTAATTTAGGTTTACGTGAACCCGATGTTTAATATTTGAAATTCCATGATATTTACCTATATAAACCCTACTGTAAAACAATGAGCTTACTTTATAGATCCTTGTAAACTTACTTTATGTATCTTTATAACATTGTATACTCAATAAACTTCTTTTGACAAGGAAAAAATACAGTTGACTAAAAACCATTTTATTTCCCTTTATGTTGTTTGTGAACATTTTGAAACAACCCAATTGTAAAAATTCATTAATCAGTCCAAAAATGGTAATTTCAGCTGGAAGTCTATGTTTTCTTTTAAAACAATCCAATAATCCCCTAATATGTTTCTTAGTCAGGGGTATCTATATTCCTTTGGGTATGGGAACAAAATATATTTAACCACTCGGCGCCCGCGCTATAGCCGAGACGGCTACATTTTTTACTTTTTAAACATGGCTTAAGGGCCCCCCCAAAATCCATACCAGACCCTTATTCGGGCATGCAGTCTGGCAGGTCCGGAAATGGGGGGTGCTTTGGGACAGGGGGAGCTCTGCCCCCACCCCCGAAGCACCTTGTTTCATGGTAATGGGGACAAGGGGGGTTTATCAGAATCTGGAAGCCCCCTAATCCTGCCCCCCCTATTTGAACTATTTGAATGTGTATGGGGTACATAGTACCCCTACTTATTTAACAAAAAAACAGAAGGCAGTTTTTGACAAGTCCTTATTAAAAAAAAAAAAAAGTCCCCAATTGTAGATCCATCATCAATAACGATGCCCACTGCCTCCGCCGACCAGAAAAAAAAAAAAACTCCAGATGCTGGCTCCTACCGTCTGACAGCTTTGCCACCTCTCACTGCTAAATAAATTAACCACTTCAGCCCCGGAAGATTTTACACCCTTCCTGACCAGAGCACTTTTTGCGATTCGGCACTGCATCGCTTTAACTGGCAATTGCGCGCCCATGCGAAGTTACACCAAAACAAAATTGACGTCCTTTTTTCCCACAAATAGAGCTTTCTTTTGGTGGTATTGATCACCCCTGCGTTTTTTATTTTTTGCGCTATAAACATAGAACAGAGAGGCAATTTTGCTATAAAAAATATCCCCAAAAATATATAAAAAAACAAATGTTTTCCTCAGTTTAGGCCGATATGTATTCATCTACATATTTTTGGTAAAAAAAAAAAAAAAAAAATCGCAATAAGTGTATATTGATTGGTTTGCGCAAAAGTTATAGCGTCTACAAAATAGGGGATAGTTTTATGGCATTTTTATTATTAATTTTTTTTTATTAGTAATGGCAGCGATCTGCAATTTTTATTGTGACTGCGACATTATGACGGACACATCGGACACTTTTGACACTATTTTGGGAACATTGTCATTTATACAGCGATCAGTGCTATAAAAATGCACTGATTACTGTGTAAATGACACTGGCAGGAAAGGGGTTAAACACTAGGGGGCAATCAAGGGGTAAGTGTGTCATAGGGAGTGATTCTAACTGTGGAGGGGATGTGCTACCACTGACATGACAGTGATCACTGCTCCCGATGACAGGGAGCAGTAGATCCCTGTCATGTCACTAGGCAGAACGGGAAAATGCCTTGTTTACATAGGCATCTCTCCTTTCTGCTGCTCCGTGACACGATCGCAGGACACCAGGGGACATCGAGTCCGCGGGACTCGCGGGCGCGGTCATGCTGTACACGGCGGGCACGCCCGCGCCCGCTTGCCCCGCCATTTAAAGGGGACGTACAGGTACGCCCATTTGCCCACCGCTGCCATTGTGCCAATGTATATCGGCGTGCAGCGGTCGGCAAGTGGTTAAGGGGCGGTGCCACCCTGTGCTCTCACCAGGCGGCCCCATCCTGCATGAGGTCACTGACTCACCATGCCCAAAGCACCCCCCCACCCCATGAAGAGGGCATGTGGCCTGGTATAGTTCCTGCATGCTCGGATAAGGGTCTGGTATGTAATTTTTTTTTAACATTCAGTTGTCAGCGGGGAACCCTGCTGAATGCTGATGACTCATCAGTTATGAAGGACACGGCAGCCGCTCACTCCTTAACAACTATGTTGTTTACTGGTTGTTATGTATGCCGCCCGCTCCATGACAACCAGTACACATTCCCTAAATACTGCATGTCTCCATCACTACTTAAATACTGCATGCATTTAATTATTTATTTCCTTCTGTGAATTGAGTTTAATGTCTGTTCAAGAAGGTCCCGGAGCAGAGAGGAGCAGGGGATCAGCGCAGGGACAGCATGACTTGTGTGGACTGCACAGTCAGGCTGTTTACGCTGGTCACTTTCCCCTTTAAGGATAAGGGAGGGGCTGGAGCAGAGGAGGAGGCAGAGGGAAATGTAGAGAGGAGAAGGGGGGAAGTGACGTCAGTGGAGAGCGTCGGGGAAGAAGATTAGACACGCTCTCACACTGCTCCATTAAATCCACCATCATGTCTGAGGTAACGGCGGCGGCTTTGCTCGAACAGCTCCGAGCGGTGGCCGCAACTCAAGGGGCAGACTGGCTGCAGGCTCAGGTCGCAGCCATAATGCAGGAAAACAGAGCGGCACCGAGCGGGGGGGGGGCCAGGAGACTCCACGTGGGCGCCGTTCCAGGCCGCCACAGCGCTTCAGCCCTGACTCTTCTCCTGTGAGTCAGAGGCCCAGGGACCAGCACAGAGGCAGACCGAATCAGCCACCCCCCCCCCAGTGCTCAGCAAGCTCGGGGAGCCAGCATAGGAGAGGTACAGCGTTCACAGCGCAGAGGAAGGTGTGCAGGGATGGGGGAGACCAGCGCAACCCTCGGTTCCCCCCCCTCAGCGCGTCGCAGGCGGCAGGAACAACCGTATGGAGAGTCTCTGGGGTCAGCAAGCGGTCAGTCGGACCGTCGATCATCGTCAGTCGATCGGGGGGCTGGTCAGGTGGTCCAGGCGGCCAGCAGCCCTACGCCAGCCAGAGGTGGAACCTTGAGAAGCACAGTGTCGGTGGTGAACAGAGGTGAAAGGAGAACAGCTGAGGCCCAGCATGGTCAGAGGAACAGAAGTCCGTCTACAAGGCCAGGACGCGGGTCCGGTGTTGCGGCGCAGCGTGCAGGGAGAGAGCAACAGCGGAGACCCCCGGCAGCCAGAGCGGGAACCTCTGGAGTGCAGGCATCGGTCGTTCGCCAGGAGGAAGTCAGCGACAGGTCGGAAGGTGAACTGTCCGGGTCAGAGAAAGACGAGGACCAGGGACAAGCGTCAGCGGTGGATTCCGGAAGGGCGGCTGTTCGGCCCAGTCCTCTGCAGCCTGGTGAGTGCAGCTCTAATGTTACCATTTCTTCTTTATTAGAACAATTGTTAGAACAGGGTAGAAAAGGGGCTCCCTCTGGGGGGGCTGGTTCCCGGGGGGCGAGTGGGGGTAGGTCACCGGCTACACATCCTAGGGAGGCAAGTGAGAGGGCGAGTAGTAAGGGCTTGCAGGATTTGTTGGCTGGTTTGCGGGATTTAGTGCAGCGTTTTGATCCACCCACGGGGGACGGAGCGTCACCGGCGCGGGCGTGGGTCACAACCCCAGAAAAGGAGACGGCTGTGGTAAGTACGCCAGTACCGGCGGTCATGGTGGGTGGAAGTGCGGAGACAGCGGGCGCAGGCGCAGGGTCGGCGGCCGTTGAGTCGCCTGGGACGTCAAGTGGCGATTCCGCCACGAACAACCAGGGTAAACCTGGAGATAAGAAGGCCGAGTCCGTCAGATTGGCGGATGCGGCGAAAAGTGAAGTGTACGTTTGCTTTGAAGGCCCATTGGGTGCACATCTTAAAGCAGAGGTAAAAGAGAAAATTTGGAAAGGGGAATATGTGGAGATATTC